>BSBM01001051.1:13162500-14362500 GCA_027924585.1 Larix kaempferi | reverse complement strand
TCAATTGCATAAAAGAAAGACAACATATGAAGAGCAACGAGACAACACATGTGAGCTCACATTGACAATAAAGAAATCTTAATTTACATCACACGAATCAATGGCAAATCATGAAAGCATCAAAACTAAGATTATGAACAAAAGCTAAGAATCCCCTTCTCAATATTACAAAGTCAAAACTAACTTCTACAATCTGAGACTAATCTACTCCTAATCTACTATTAATCTACTACTCAATATACTACTAATCTACTACTCAAAATGAAGAGAGAGCACTCTCTTTTATACATGAATTTCTTTGAGAAGAAGATAACCATCTCATAATAAAAGATCCACTATTCTCTCAACCACTCTCAACTACTTTCCTATTATTACAAAATATGATCCCTTCAAATCCTCCACATGTCTCTCACAAATTCTCCACATGTTTCTCATACATCCTAGATAAGATATGCCAACCAAATCTCCATGATCTTCTCCTTGGAATATTATTTGAATAACTATCTCCTTGAAATGGTGGAGGAGATATTTGAGGAGTCTTTCTTTGAATTGATCCTTCCATATTCCTACACATTACAAAGCTCATCCATACTTGATATATTAGTGAAAAACATGTTATTTTCAATATTTAATCATAAATTCACTTATAATACTAAAATGAATAAAGTGGAAAATAATAAGATGAAACTCAAGTATATGTATGGAAATGGTATGATGAAAGGTTAATGGGACGATGAAATGTGAGAATAGCGAAAGGTAAAGTGGATGAAAATAGGACATTTCTCAGTCCCAACAAAAGGAACACAGGAGGGAGTTCCGATCTCGAGGATATTTTTGCAGAGTAACAACTTGAGCAATGAATGAAGAACTGGTGTTGAGTGAAGGACCTTGAGGGTTCATTTATAGACACAATGGATAGCTCTAAAATAAATATCAGGCTTTGATTTTATTTTTATTTTTATTTTTTTGGCTTTGCCTTTTGATTTGTGACTTTTCACTTTTTGTAACCTTTTATCCAATTTGGCCTATCATGAAAATCGTGCCAAGTTTCTCCTTTTTGCTAAGGGTAAAAATAGAGAGACGTCTAATAATCAAGTCAATTTAAAGGTTGCTCATTTATTTTGAGATAATTAAGCAATTTAATTTGGAAAATAGCTCTTTTTGGAGTAAGACTCAGATTTTTTTTTAACGAAGGTCCAAGGGGTGGAAATGAAATGTGGCAATGATGTATATGTGCAATAGGGCTAACAACAAGGTACGTGGTCAAAATTTAGGTGTTAACAACAGAGGACTGACTTGGAAGTTGGTACGAAGAATTCACACTCAAAGCAATGTCTATACTAAAGAGACAAATTACAAAACAAATAATAGCCTGAATAAGTTCAAAGACGGAAGAGGAGAACTACAAGTAATGCAGATGCCCATTTTAAGACATTTAATTGGATATATTTTTGTGATTTATTAGGAGAGCATATTGTTATGAGAAAGTAGAAAAAAAAATTAAAGTCAAAGAAAGAACAATACCATATTTGAAAAGCATATTGTTGTGAGAAAGTAGTAGACAATACTGAGTTTTGTCGAGTGCATTAAAGAGAAGCACTATATTTTTAAAGAACTTGAGCTTAGCTCAACTAAATTTATGAAAAGTTATGAGTTTTCAATTGAACTAAAGCATTCAGTATTCACACATCTAAGAAATTAGCTCTCACTGAAGTAATAGAATTTAATGCATACTTAAAATTGTCATCTTATAATTTAGGCTTCTCAAGCTAAATTTAAGCAAAATATTCTAATTTGTCAGCCCTATTATGAAAGCCAAGTTGAAAAGTGAATTTTATATTTCTTCGTGTGCTTCCTCTACATTTCATAACTCCAATAGAGTATAGCTATTATGCCTAGCAGTTAAGCCACACTCACATGAGCAATAGTGGCAGATTGGACTATATAAATTCTAGGATTTTAGCAAAAAAAATCGTGAGTCTTCACACACTTGTAAAATATTCCAAACTTTTCTCGTCCTGCTTAATGTCACTCTTGAACAAGGCACCCATTTTTGAGTCTTCACTGCATCTTGGTCCTTGGTCCTAGATCCCCTGCTAGAGCTATACCACCCTAGTAAATGAGCATGTGTGATAACAGCTAAAAGTGCAGGGACGTGTCTACACCGGTTCAGCTATATTAATAAGAATTGGTGAAATTCTATGTTAGGAATGAAGCAGTTACCACAAATTTATTAAGATCTAAGTTCATTCAGTAAACATTCATTGAGATCTAACAACATTTCAGAATTAAAATTATGCAAGATAAGCAAATACTCAACACTGAAATGGTAGAAACTTGAACTACTTCATATTAGAATAATGGAGAAATACACTCTTACCATTGACCTAGGTGAGAATCCTTCCTCCATTGCAAATGAGCCTCCCTTCCTTCACCCTTGCTTTCGAAGAATTTGAGCTCTTTTCTTCCTTCAGAATCTCCTCAGCATGCCTTTGCTCTTCTTGTCTCCCTTTTACCATGCCTCCCATGTCTTTCTTATATAGCCTTAAGTTTCTCTTTTGAGTGTGGGATAATCCCTTTTCCTGATTTTAGATCATTTTTACTTGAAAACCCACTTTTCAATAATTTTCAAGCTTTTTTGCACCGTTTAGGATGTTTTAAACACAATGTATGCATTTTAATGCATTTCTCAAAGAAGATTCGTCTCTGACTTAACTTGTGTCATGACTTTCCTGTCACGGGTGCATGGTAAACATATGCTGCTCCTTCACTTAGTTAAGGGTGTCAATTTGATTGTTAACAAATGCCCCCTAATGTGTGAGGTCTAAAGCAGAGCTAAGGGCCGAAAAACATTACTGAAATTTATACTCGGTATACTGATACTCTTTGTACTGATACTCTTTATCGTTCAAAGCAAGGATAAGGGAAGGAAAACTCATAGGCGCAGGATTGAGGATCACACCTGCAAAACATAGCAATTTCTCAAATATACAATATCTTCCTGAGGCGGGCATACCCATGCTCAGCAGTAAACAAGCATGGCCACGAACATACACAGTGGATCCATGTCAAAAGAAATTTTTTCTGAAATGTAAACATGCACTTTGATGAGTGCGAGGACCAAGTCTTTATTGAACTTCTGACATGGCAGTCTAATCTTGCGCAGCTCGGGCAGTGCATCGATGAGTGATACAACTGTTTTTCCCAAGGTATTCAATACAAACTGACGATAGTACGAGTTTATATCATGCGAATAAATGATCTAATGTCGAGCATAATAAAACACCATCTGATTACCGGTCATTGATGTATATCGTTAACAGACGCGAAAAGACCCACTGATAATGATGATGGACTCTAAGGTACTGAGTACAAACTAACAAGTGTGAATAGATGTTCTGAAGTCGAACACTTGTAGAATCAAACAATCATGGGTCATTGATGTATACCCACTGTCATTTGCGAGGAAACCTGCCACTAATGACTGCAAGATCCAAGGTACTCTTGGGTTTCTAGATCCATATCCCAGATAATGATTTGATGTCGATAGGAATAGATCCATCGGAAGGAGGTAATTGGTGTATCCCACATCAACTGATATGAAACAGAGATCAATAGTATGATATAATTTGGTAGAACTGCAAGATCCAACACTGTATACTAACACAAGGAAGGCCGACATGATTGGTCAGGACTATTTGAGGAATGGCCGACTCGGTTTGGAATTCCCTTGAACACATAACACGACGCAGAATGGACACTTGGAAACATAGGACTTTGAGTAACCAACCTCAATGAAATCCGCTAACGCCAGATGCATTAACGAAAAGCTCCATTGGTGACGGGAAGGATAACCCATCAGTGGAGATCTGATCAAAATACTGGTACAATTTCCTAGAGCTAATGTAGATGGTGTACTTGACAGTGGAGACCAAATTATGTGCCGTGTTCAAGGGAGACAAGGACTGACTGTTGCCATTTTCTCCAAGGATTATACTATGAAGTGGTTCAAGTCTCTACCTTTTTGGATTTTTGTGTTTTTTTTTAATTTTTATGCTTTTTCAATTTTTGTAAAAAAGGATAAAGAATGCTATGATACATAGGAAGGAACAAGTTTTGCATGGGCGCATGCGTATTTTTCAAGGGTGTGGGTTAGGCCAAGGCAAAGATCCATCTTGTAAACAATGGCTAAGCTAGTTGTGCACACTCTTACAGTTGTTCCTTCCCTGAGTAGGTTATCTGAAGCAGGATTATGTGTCGACGGACGGTGAAGTAATACCATGTGACTGAGGTTATCCAATTTGGTGAAATGGCCAAGTAGGAATGGTTCAATGAGGTTTACTTCAAGTTGAGTTTTGTGAAAAATGCCAAAATAATAGATCATCATGAATCATGGTCTGTCTCAACTACCTGAATCAAATAGTTTGAACCGTCAAAGTCTTCAAGTCCTGAAATCAAAAATATTTCACTAGCCAACATTTGAGTTAGACACCGGTTCAGACGTGCATTTAATATCTAAAAAGATAGCTAAAAATTTATACATCTTTCCATCATTCAAAAGGATACGGTTTGTATATGTATGAATAAAAGATAAGTAAGAAATACTCATGATTTACCATATGCGTTCATAGTGTAGCCGATGTATGAGAGGAAGCATCTTCTTTCAGCTTGAATTTCTAGAAGCTGTGAACCTTTAGTCTTTGATCTGCCAGTAGTGGGTTAGTTTCGATGTCCAACTAGAAAATTTTGAAACAGTTTCCCATGTTTTCGAATTTTTCCAAATTTTTTGTTTTTGTTTGTATGAACAATTTTTTTTGGGTATTATCTGTAAGAAAAAGAAACAAAAAGAGAAAAGTATTTACACTATTCTTTTTGGTGTTTGCAAAATTTACACATTTTTTGGGTTATGATGTAAGTTAGGTTATTTCGGTTTTACTTATGTCCTTCAATGATGTGTTCAATTAAATTGGCCATGAAATACTGTACATGCTTGCTTTTTGGTATGATGTTAATGACTTAGATTCCAATCAAGTACATAGTTGGCTAATGAATCAGCCAAACTATTCAGACTTCTAGGAACGTGTATATATTCAATAAACTCGAACTGATGCTCTAAAAGATGTACTCGTAGAAACTTTCTGAACAGTGTAGGATGTCGAACTTGATACTGACCATTTAACTGGGATACAACTAATTCTGAATCCAGTTTGATGATTATTCATCGGATGCCAAGGGTGATAGCCTCGACAAGAAGCTCAATGACTGCGCTATATTCTGCAGCATTGTTGGTTGCAGATCTGAGAAAAATGCCTCCTGAACTAAGAACTTCGTTATTAGGTGTAAAAAGGACCCATGCAGCGGAAGCAATGTTCCGAGAACTACAGCTTGCGCCATCCGCATATCCCAAATATGTGAAAGATTCTTGTGCCATCTGCCAAAGTGACAATGCCAAGAAAGATAAGTGTGTGCCCGAAATAACTAAAGTACAAAAATTTATACAAATAATACAACATAATACAACAAGTGGTGCGAGGCATCAGTTCCTAAAAGAAGTATTTCTTCAGATAGAGACCATTTCTGATCTCCGACATGGGTTCCCCATCAAAATTGACCAATTCATAGGCTCCCTTTTTTAAGATAGTTTTGACAACAAGTGGGCCAAACCATTTAGGTACAAATTTTCCCTCTCCTATTTTATCTTGGTCTTGGTCATAAACTAAAACCAAATCGCCTTCAGAAAAGACTCGGGGATGAATGGACTTGTCATATTGTGTTTTGACCCTCTTCTTGTGTGCTTCTATATTTAGAGATGCCTCCGTTCTAGTTTCATCAAGAGAATGGAGATGGAAGATCCTTTCCTCTTCTACAGAAGTGTTAGGTAGGAGTTCGACAACGATCTTTAATGATGGGATTTCACATTCAATCAGTAACACAGCTTCTTCTCCATAAACGAGTTGGAAAGGAGTGAATCCAGTTTCAGTTTTAGCAGTTGTTCGGTAAGCCCAAAGAGTAGTAAACAACATCAAGTGCCAGTTATTCTTGTTTTTATTAATCGTCCTCTGTAACATAGTTTAATTAATCAACCATGGAATAATAATGCCAATTGGGGTCCTACTCCACAAGTGAGTGGAAGTGCTTCGGGAAGCCATCATCCAAACTTTCCTAACATGAATCCTGGGGGAAATACCATACCCCCCATAGGTAGCACACCGGAGGTTAACCCACCTAACAACCCTATTCCACCATGGAGTGGGCAGGTTCCGGGAAATACCCAATTTTCTTGGGCACCACCTCCGCAAGGGGGCAACCCACCTTGGAATGCTTACCCAAACCAAGGAAACAATTAATGGAGTGGTCAGATTCCGACTAGTAACCAATTTAATTGGGGACCATCCCCGCAAGGGGGAAATCCACCCATGAATCCCAACCAGTCATGGAATGGTAATGTTCCACCAAATAACCAACCTTATTGGAACATACCTCTGCAAGGGGGCAATCCATGCGTGCAACCTAGTTCACAATGGAATGGGAAATATCCTAGCCATAACCAATCGTTTTGTATGCAACCTCCGCAAGGAGGTAACCCCTCTTGGAACGCTTTTCAAGCCCAAGGACCACAACAATGGAACTATCAAGCTTCACCTGCGTATCAATCGTTTTCTACGGCACCATCCAAGTCACCATTTCTAGCCGCATTGAATCTACCGGATTTATCCCGGCTGACTAATGACCCTGTTCTTCATTTGAATGGGTGGCCAACCATACCAACTAAATTACCCTTAGACATACCCAAGTTTGACGAAAAACCAAGGGAAGATCCATCAAATCATGTGATGACATTCCATTTGTTGTGTTCATCCAATTCCCTAGTTGATGATAGTATTAGGTTGAGGTTGTTTCAGCAGACCCTAACGGGAAATGCTACGAAATTATACATTGAGTTGCCCCGCAATACATTCATGGAATTTTCATCTTTAGCTATGGCATTTTTGACACATTTTCAATTACCTATCCGCTATGAGACGGGAACCGAACTTTTAACTTCACTTAGGCAATCTACCACTACTCACATCTCTGATCATATCCACGAGTGGAGGAGATGTTGAAGGCTTATAAAAGATGAAATCCCTAATCAATTCTTAGCAGATTGGTTTATCAAATCACTATTGCCTACTCTTGCCAAAGGTGTGGCCATGTTGGGAGCCATGACTAAAGAGCAACTCATTCAGAGTGCTCACCATATGGATTTAGTATATTCCCAATCAGACACACTTTATGACTTAATACCCCATGCTGTAAGACCTGCGTCTGATCCAGCTAGGCCGCCAAAAGGACCTCATACCGATGGTGTGATTGGATCCATAAACCAAGTTGAATAGATTACCCAACAATTGGGACAAATGTCAGTTCAAAATCAGCAACCCATAGCTGGCCAGGCAATTCAGCATTCTGCCACTCCTGCCCAAACATCCGAAGTCCTTACGGTTCAAACTGCGGACCCAAAAGAAAAAAAGAAGAAGCAAAAGAAGAAACACAATGCTAACCCTAGGACAGGAGATGCACCTAAGGTGAATAATCCTACGGGAGGAAATCATGAAAATAGGAAAAACAAGTACCCTTGCAAAATTTGCCAAGAAGATCATCCTACCCATCTTTGTCCTCATATGGATGACATTCATCGCATGTTGGCTCAACGAAGAGGGCAACAACCACAACCTGTTGTCCTAACTCAACCCTTTCCCCAACGGAGTCGCCATTCTGATAACAGCTAAAAGTGCAAGGACGTGTCTACACCGGTTTAGCTATATTACTAAGAATTGGTGAAATTCTATGTTAGGAATGAAGCAGTTACCACAAATTTCTTAAGATCTAAGTTCATTCAATAAACATTCATTGAGATCTAACAACATTTTAGAATTAAAATTATGCAGGATAAGCAAATACTCAACACTGAAATGGTAGAAACTTGAACTACTTCATATTAGAATAATGGAGAAATACACTCTTACCATGGACCTAGGTGAGAATCCTTCCTCCATTGCAAATGAGCCTCCCTTCCTTCACCCTTGATTTCGAAGAATTTGAGCTCTTTTCTTCCTTCAGAATCTCCTCATCATGCCTTTGCTCTTCTTGTCTCCCTTTTACCATGCCTCCCATGCCTTTCTTCTCTAGCCTTAAGTTTCTCTTTTGAATGTGGGATAATCCATTTTCCTGATCTTAGATCATTTTTACTTGAAAACCCACTTTTCAATAGTTTTCAGGATTTTTTGCACCGTTTAGGATGTTTTAAACACAATGTATGCATTTTAATGCATTTCTCAAAGAAGATTCGTCTCTGACTTAACTTGTGTCATGACTTTCCTGTCACGGGTGCATGGTAAACATATGTTGCTCCTTCACTTAGTTAAGGGTGTCAATTTGATTGTTAACAATGTGAAATCGCCCAATGCATTGCAGTTCCTAACAAGCCCTGAAAGAGCCTCTACTCGATCATCCCTTGTCATATTATTATGGAAATGTCGAACCCTATGGCTCTCCACAAAGTCCAAAATATCTTGGATGGCTCTAGAAACATCCATAGAGATACCATTGTTTAAAGCACTGGAAGCACAATATCATGGTTTAACGCTACATGTAAAGGGGTCGATTTTTTTCTCCTTTACCTTCACCTTTTTGGACTCATACTGACTACATTTTCATGACCTGATATGGGAAGATGCTTCATAACCCAGATCCATAGTACATGCAAGCAATATTTCCCAATATTATCCCTGAAACTACATCCCACATCCATAGTACAGGCATGCAATATTTCTCAAGATCATCCTTAAACTATGTCGCATGGCCCAAGACCACATCACAACGAACATGTGGTAGTTTTCCATTTGTATGATAAACTAGGAATCTAGCTACAGTGTTAAGAAACCTTTCCTCATTGAGAAAACACCTTAAGTGTAGATATAGAAATACTTTTAAGATTCTGGATTTTTTTCATGCTATTAATGTTTAGTTGAGAATATATATTTTTACTATATATGGAGTGTAAATATTTGCTTAATTTTTCTTTTTCTCCTTTAAAGAAGATTTAGCATCTTTGAGGAATTTGATCCATCTAAAGGGTTCAAGGTTAAAATAAATTTATTTTGATTTAAACGTTCATAAAAATTTTAATAGCTACTCGATAAAAAAATGCTAAAGGTAATATATAATGATTTGTTGGTATATGAAGTCATAATTATACACACATAATAATTGAGTTCTGAAAAATTAAATATTGTTAGAGGGAATAATTAACTCAAAGTGTAGAAAATGTCAAAAGTTACTTGTGTTTTGTGATTTAAATAGGTTGAATAACCGTGTCTTCTATACATGTTAAAAAATTGTTTGTTAATGTTGGATACATTGATCAAAACATTCGTTGAATCAATGTAGTGTTTGTTTGATAGATAACAAGTATTTTTCCGTATAGGGGTGCTAAGTGCTGGGGGGGGTATTTCTTGGCCCCAAAGAACGTCAAGAATGTAAGTATGCTTTGGGACTCAACACAGCCATGAATAATCAAGAAGAATATTTGGTACTTTGGAAGGGTGTTGAGCTTGCTCTGGAAAAAAGCTATCGAAGCTTAATAATCACTGGATATTCAGGGATGATTATCAACTATATGAATTGCAAACTCCACCTAAGGACCCCTATTTGAATTGGATAATCTCTAGAGTCGTTCTGAAATGTGGAAAATTAACTTAAGTAAAATATTTCCATGTGATAAGAAAACAAAACATGGTGGCAATCACCAAGCTAACCTTGCATGCTCATTAGGACAAGGCCATTGTAAAATTGGGGAGGGGGCATATATCCGACCCACATCCCCTAATGATTATCGAAGCCTTGGAGAAAGTAAAAATGAGTTGGCCCAAAAGGACATATGATGTAAGGTGTCATCATCTAGCCATACCTCCCATGAATGCTCGTTTGCGTCAACCATAAATGAAACAGGGGTTATGATGTATCAGTCCCCTCAATCCTATATATAAGTGTGTGGAATTTCACATTTCCTAACATTTGAAATGGTGTTGAGGAAAGATGTTGAATTTTCCATTCCATTTGTGTTAATTTGAGAATCGAGGAGCAAGGAAAAGCATCTCCGGAAAGCTAGTACCCGAACTCGTGTCGTGTGGTCACAATTGGTGATTTGGTGCAAAGTAGGAGTCATGGAAGGCCCCAACTCATGTAAGAAGGATTTCAGAGCTGGAAGAAAAGATGGTATTGTTGTTCTCCAATTTGGAATGTTGGAAACAAAGTGTGGAGCACCAAAAAGAGGGTGAAATTTGCAGGGCTCTTCAGAGGTATGAAGAAACAAATTCAAAACTGGAACAGGAAAATTCCAAGATCGCATTATTGGATGTGGAATTCAGATGTCTAAGAGGTCATGGACGTGAGTAAGCGGAATTAATTAAGTTTTTGTAGAAAAATATCAAATTCTTGAAGCGTGAGCTTCCACCCTGTATTCGTTGGGTGGAATAGAGAGCGATGTCTTCTGTGGGCTCTCCAAACACTTATCAGGGTTCGGATAAGGAAGATCCATCTGTGAATAGAAATGTAAACTGACAATGGCACCCTCATCCCAACAAGAGCCAGTCGATCTCTCCTCGTCAACCTCCAAGATCGCAATTATCCAGACCTCCGGGTTTCTCCAAGTACCATGTTTTTATATATTTTATGTGTTTCAAATGCAAATTTTGTTGTAACAACTTTATGAAGTGATATAACTTCGAAAACCCACAATATTTCTTATGACACCCGCAATTTCTTGAAAACCCACATTTTGATAATAATATATATTTGATGAGATGATTATTACATTTACAAGTATTGACCATTTATAGGTCAACTGGCTATCATTTCAATGAAACGATGTACCCCTTGGAATTTAACTAGTTAGTTTAGTTAATTAATCCTATTTGTGATTAATTAATATTTTTACTATTTAGATACACAACATTGCCTTCCCCTTTAAGGAAATCTTTGTCCTCAAAGTTGAATTTGACGATGTTGTCTTTTATTCTAGCTCTGTGTCAAACTGATGACGTGAGACATGGAATTCTGATTACATACATGGCTTCCTCTTGTTTCTTTTGTTTCGGAATCCACATTAAGTATGTACATGGTGAAGTTTTGTTGACACCTTTACTGCTTGCGTGGTTGTTGCTTTTAACTTCTTTTGTCTCCATTTGAAAGGACTTGATAGACTTGACAATAGAAACTATTTTTGTGATGTCATTCCCAACACATTCTATGCCATTTTCTTTGAAGGGAATCCTTGTACTTATAATGGTCACATGAGAACCAATCTCATTTTGTATCTGATTAATCTTATAGATGTTCTCATTAATGTTTCTTATAGTGATCTTTGGAGCGACAAATGTTCTTTGTGCATCTATTATTGTGATATTCTTGTCGATGCATTGATCCTCATTGTTGTCAGTAATATTGGTTTGATTCTCATCACCATCTTGGTTACAATCATCTTCATTTTTGTCATTGTCAATTTCATCACTAGGGTATTCTATATATTTGTCAATTATGTCGATGTTGACATAATGGTTTATTGTACCTTTGTCATCTTTGAATGATTATGCAACATCGTTGTAAACCTTGGAGCTCTCAACAATTGCAATTTCAGGCTCTTTATTGCAGCAGTCATCTCTTGTACTCTTTTCTGCTTGTGTTAATACATCAGATTGTTCCCTTGCATTTTTGCTCATGGGTTTTTTAGATTTCTTGACTAGCTCGCATGATGATTTGTTTGGCGAGCACAATTAAAGTGCCACCCAGTGTGTATAATTAGAAGCACCGACAACATCTTGCATTTGTTGTTGATGGTCATTGAGTTCTATGGGAAACTCTGCCAGAGTTGATTCCAATAACACCTTTGATTTAGCCGCTTCTGCTTCTGAGAATGTAGTTTGCTCTTGTGATAATAACTCTTTCTCTTCTATAGAAGGTTTTGTTTCTTCTTCCCTATCTTTCATAGCTTCATGTTTTTCCTCCATGATCTTTATTCTCTAAGTTTTTTCTTTTTCACTTTCTTCTTTTAAGTTTTCAACGTTTTTATTTCCACTTTTAAATGGGTGTTCGGGCACATTTCGGCCTTGATATATTTTATCTAAATTTTGAAAACTATTTGATATTATTTCTTCTTTAATTTTCCTCATTTCTTCAACCAAATTGTCATGTCTCGAAGACATTAGTGTGTATGAATAGATCTAGTGCCCTTGGGATTTTTTTGCTTATCCAAGTAAAAATATTTAAATATAATAATTGATAATTATTATATTTAATAATAATATTATTATTATTATTATTATTATTATTATTATTATTAAAGTTATAGTTAATAATATTTAATTTTAATAATTTTATTATTATTAAAATTAATGATATTTGTTTTGGTAATAATGTTTAATATATAAAAAAATTAAATGTTATTAGAATTAGGGTTTTGGAGATGGAGGGAACGACCGATGGATGGAGCGTGGGGAGCAGCTGGAATGGATGGCAGGAAGGAGGGACCGGGGTAGAGTGTGCTGACCGTAGTGTAGGCCACGAGATGAGGGTGTGAAGGGGGGAAGTGCGCACGTGAAGAGGGAGCAGCAATGAAGGAGAGGTGTAGTGTGCAGGTGGAGAGGGCGCAACACAGAGGAGGGGTGTAGTGCACAGGTGGAGAGGGCATGGAGAGGATGAGGACCTGTGGTGGCAGTGGGCGATGGAGAAGGGTCGCAAGGAGGGAGGATGGGGTGCATAAGGTGGCAAGGAGGAGATGGGGGAGAAGGGAAAGAGGGATGGAATGGATACGCGGGAGAGGAGCTAAGCGGGAGTGGTGCGGTCCTGGAGCAGGCGTCGAGGAAGATAGGGCTGGCGTGGGGTGAGGAGGAATGCATACTGTGAGGTACTGCGTGGAGGTGTGAGGGGGGATGTGTGTGGGGACACAACAAGGGAGGAGATGGGCGCGGTTTATGGTTGGACGAGGAGGGGATGCGTGGGAGTAGTGAGAAGGATCAACGAAGAGGGAAGAAGGAGGGCAAATGGAATCATGAGCAGGTGGGGAGCGATGGGAGTGATGGGTGAGGTGTTTATAATTTTATGGGTAAAGACCACAGTTCAAGGAAACCTGGGATAAGGCCACAAGCCAAAAAAAAAATCAGACAAAGTCTGAGAAATATGGCCAAAGGCTGGATCAGCCAACGAGGCTCTGATACCACATGAAGTGATATAACTTCGAAAACCCACAATATTTCTTATGACACCTGCAATTTCTTGAAAACCCACATTTTGATAATAATATACATTTGATGAGATGATTATTACATTTACAAGTATTGACCATTTATAGGTCAACTGGCTATCGTTTCAATGGAACGATGTACCCCTTGGAATTTAACTAGTTAGTTTAATTAATTAATCCTATTTGTGATTAATTAATATTTTTACTATTTAGATACACAACACTTTATAAAATTTTATACTAGCAAGCTTGCAGAGAAAGAAAACACTAGTAGAAAAAGATGGATAGGTTCTAGAGATACTCGGAATTTTGAAACAATGCAAATTGAACAACTGACCTTCATTTTTGTATGCTATATGGTTGGACGGTTCGGCCACAACTCACTTTTAATATAAAATTTCTTGAGTTTTGAAACAATGCAAATTGAACAACTGACCTTCATTTTTGTATGCTATATGGCTGGACGGTTCGGGCACAACTCACTTTTAATATAAAATTTCTCAGTTCCGGTTAAAAAAAAAAAAATTCCCTATAAGGTTTACAAGAGTGGGGGGTCCTTTATGGTCTTGGAGGAAATCATGAAAGTGAATTTACCTAGGGGTAGCCTTTAATAATGAAGAAAAATTTCATGTGGTGTATAAATGGTTACAATGAGCAAGGGAAATCACAATAGTTGGAGATTCAACTATCATGATATCTTCCCTTAATGCTCATTCTATCCCTAGGAATTAATGTAGTTTAAAAATATTAATCCATGAAATATTGTATGTAGCATTATATTTTGGACACATTTCCTGTTATTAAGTGTTAAAAGAAACATAACATTATAGTCGATGAGTTGGAAAATGCTAGAGTGGATTTGGAAGAAGGAAAATTAAGAATAAATGAGCCTCAACCCGATCTAGCCTATCATGGTTATGTGTAACCTACCTAGAACTTGAAATATTTTATGTTTGTGGAAAAACATTACTTTAAAACTTATTGTAAAGTTTTATGACCAAGGATGGTCAAGGATGACTATAATTGAATATTATTATTATTATTTAATAAATTAAAATAGGAGACACTCATCCAAAGAGGACTGTTGAAGAGTGTTCAATGGCCCACTAGGAGGAATGAAACTGTGGTAGAAGGTAATTGACAAGTGGCGGCATCTGCACTCACTTACTAGTTGTTGCAGGGGGGAACTTCCCTAAAAATGTGGTCATGTTCCTGAAGGATGGTTGAACTGAGAAGGTGCCTCATTAATTGATAAACTGACCCTTAAGACCTAGGAAATATTTATATAGCCATCGAATTAAGCAGGAAGCTCACACACAGATGAAGAGAAACAACTCTTTCCTTGTGTTGTTGGAAACTACTATGTTGAGCACACAAGAGATTCGATGAGAAGATAAGCTAACTAATGAGTTGCAAAGTAAGACTGTTCTATGCTGCTGAGTGCAGAGACTATTTTGTGCAAGCCTCCATGATTGCTAATTTTTAAAGAGACTGTCAAATAATTCTACACAGAATCTTCGTCCTAGAGGTTCAGTGAACAGGCTCGGGGGTCCTAAAGCAAGTAGACTTGGCTGCTTTCAGGAGACGGTTGGGAGGAACGGTCTTCTTTGGGTGTTTGTCCACCTACTCAATTTGATCAGGTTCTGCATTATTTGTTTTGTCATTTCTAGACTTACTATGTTGATTCTGAATAATTCTATCTGCAAGTTATTTAGTTCCTTCTTTATAAGTTTCTAGTTGTTATAAGTATTAGCTTACTGAACTGTATATTGTTTCTGTACCAATGAATGAATGATTAAAGATTGACTATTACTGATTGATGAATCAAAACCTTCTCTGTACTTTTCCTTTCACTTCCATGATGTATTCTAGTATAGAAAAGCTTGTTTAAGAATAGATTAGAAACGATTCCAATATCGTGATTGAAATAATGATCTCATGGTCTATGCAAAATATAGATATGGGTGGAAACACGAAGTTGGGTAACACTTTTGGCTTGTTTTTGACAAACAAAACTACTAAATTTTATGTTTTTCAACTTCGACCTCTTCAAACCCATATCTCCCTTTGGACTTTCAACTTTAAGTAAACACAAATGTTTTAGATAATTGTATTAGCTTTATACTCATATTTTTTTAAAAAAAATTTATGAACATATCGTGGGACAAATTTGGTGGCCACCAATGACATATACTTGATAATTTTAGGTATGGATAATGAGTGACCTGTGTGGCCGCCGGTTTTTTGATAGATGGTTATTCATTTTAGGGACAAAATTTGTATGCTCATAATATACACACACTGCACTAGTGCATGGACTATATTTTGAGTTTTTTAAGACTTGGGAACTATTTTTTATTATTTATCGAAACAACATATGTTCAGAAAATGGTGCATTGTCGACACACGTTGGTGAGCTTCAATTTTCATTTTATTGTGACTCTTATTGGAAAAACTAAAAGTACCCTTTTGAAGAGGACACGCCAATTATGATCTCTGTGAAGATTTTTAAAAATTTGGTGTTGTCTTTGTTATGATATTGAATTTTCATTTCGAGTGATTTTCAGAGTAATAAAATTCTTAAGGGATAAGGTTTAGAAAAAAATTATTAATAAATAGAAATTCAAATCGAAATGAAACAATTATTATATCATTGGAAACTAGATTCAGAAATGAATCCATTTCTACCAAGTCCGACAAATAATATTTAAAATTTGCAGGATTTTGGGCTTGTTGAAGTTGCAGGTTCCAGAAAGATGCCAGATATTTTCACAAGTTTTGTTGACTATGAACTCTCAGCCAAAAAAATATCTTCCAAACTCTCGGCCAAGAGTTTAGTTCAAACTCTCATCTGAGTGTTTTTTTAAATACGGCGCGGTGATTGGTTCAAACTCGCGGCCTAGATTTTTATTAAACTCTTGGCCAAGAGTTTGAACTCTCACAAACTCTCGGCCTAGAGTTTTTTAAACTCTCGGCCTAGAGTTTGAGATTGAATTTTTTCGCGTGTTCATCTACGCACACTAATTTTTTCTTCACTCCGTTGTCATAAAATTGTTTCCCAACTTCGCATTTTCACCCATATTCTAGCATGTATACTGTAATAATATTCAGAGCTTAGTAATTCCTAGAATTTTCTCTATTTCCATATAGTAATTACAAGTTTAAAAATAGAAACATGCATGATAAAATATCATTATTTCTTAACAGTTCAGAGTCAAATTGACTACTACCAGTTTACTTCTAATAATACCATCACATAGTATTAATAATACATTTTAGATATATATATATATATATATATATATATATATATATATATATATACCTATATTAGATACATTGATAATTTATATAAATCATAAATCTACAATGGATAAAGTGTTAAAATTCAATATGCTAAGACAGAAAATAGCAGCATTACATTCCATTTCACAATAATAGCATATACAGGATCACTGAAGAAACAACAAGCACAGCATAAACACAAGAGACGGAGATTTATCCTGGGAAACCCTCATGGGGTAGAAAACCCAGCAAAGCTTCCTCAATATAGATGACCAGCAATATACAAAGATGAAACCCTGAGACATGATCTCCTCCTCCACAATAGCAGACCTCTCCTCCACAAGTGCGCTATCCTCAAGTGTGTGAGTGTGTCAAATGAGGAACACACCTCCTCTATTTATACACTACTCTGATATGTATTTTACACAAGTACATGTAGGCTCGTATTTAACCATTAGGTTAAATACCCCATTATAACTGACTGGGCCGACCCCCACATGGTGGGTCTAATAACCCTAGTTACCACAACCAACTTGGAGGAATAAACATCTCCGGATTTATAGTATAATCACATCGGAGGTATGGAACATCTCCGGAATAAATAATATACAAATATAATATTCTTTGAAGTTACAATATTTCAACACTCCCCCTTAACGAGAAGGATATTATAACAGTATCTACACGAGCAAGGAGTCATCAACATCATACATGATACATCTATAAATCATTGGAAGCTTTCTTAACATCATCAGTAACTCAACCAGTTACTGGATCATCAACATCTTCAGTACTGAGTCTTTATCTTCTGCAGCACTCGAACAACTATAGCAACATCAACGTCTGGATCCTCACGATCATCAACATCGTCATCACATGATCATCAGCATCGTCATCTCACGATCATCAGCATCGTCATCACATGATCAGCAGCATCGTCATCACACGATCATCAACATCGTCATATCACGATTAGCAGCATCGTCATCACACGATCAGCAGCATCGTCATCACACGATCATCAGCATCGTCATCACACGATCAGCATCGTCATCATACGATCATCAGCATCGTCATCACAAAATCATCATCATCGTCATCACACGATCAGCATCGTCATCATACGATCAACAACATCGTCATCACACGATCAGCATCGTCATCATACGATCAACAGCATCGTCATCACACGATCATCAGCATCGATCATCAGCATCGTCATCACATGATCATATTACAGGATGATCAATCCTGCTCTCTTTAGGACATAGGTCCATGGATGATACAATCCAGATCAAGTTCCAGGATGATCAATCCTTATCTCTTTAAGACAAGTCTCATGTCTAGGGACAATCTAATCCCAACCACGGTGCCAGTCCTTTTTCATACTGGATGTGACCTAGATCAGATCTAGGATTTACCGCCACAGAGCCAGTCCTCTTTCATACTGGATGTGTCACGTCTACAGAGCCAGCCCTGTTTCATGCTGGATGTATCACATCTACAGAGCCAGCCCTGTTTCATGCTGGATGTATCACATCTACAGAGCCAGCCCTGTTTCATGCTGGATGTATCACATCTACAGAGCCAGCCCTGTTTCATGCTGGATGTATCACAACTACAGAGCCAGCCCTGTTTCATGCTGGATGTATCACAACTACAGAGCCAGCCCTGTTTCATGCTGGATGTATCACAACTACAGAGCCAGCCCTGTTTCATGCTGGATGTATCACAACTACAGAACCAGCCATGTTTCATGCTGGATGTATCACAACTACAGAGCCAGCCCTGTTTCATGTTGGATGTATCACAACTACAAAGCCAGCCCTGTTTCTTGCTGGATGTATTACAACTACAGAGCCATCCCTGTTTCATGCTGGATGTATCACAACTACAGAGCCAGCCCTGTTTCATGCTGGATGTATCACAACTACAGAGCCAGCCCTGTTTCATGCTGGATGTATTACAACTACAAAGCCATCCCTGTTTCATGCTGGATGTATCACAACTACAGAGCCAACCCTATTTCATGCTGGATGTATCACATCTACAGAGCCAGCCCTGTTTCATGCTGGATGTATCACAACTACAGAGCCAACCCTGTTTCATGCTGGATGTAACCTAGAGCAATTCTAGGATTTGTCACGTACATTTTGAACCGAGGTCCAGGGACGATCCAGTCCTATCGTTCTGTTATCGGAGACCTCATGTCTACGGCTCTTCTTTAGGACTGAAGTCCGGGAATGATCCAATCCCCTCACATGTTCACTAAGAACTTCATTTTTGAAGACATACGTCTACGGCTCTTCTTTCGGACTGAAGTCCAGGAATGATCCAATCCCTTCACATGTTCACCAAGAACTTCATTTTCGAAGACATACGTCTACGGCTCTTCTTTCGGACTGAAGTCCAGGAATGATCCAATCCCTTCAAGTCCACCAAGGACTTCATTCTCGGAGACCTCACGTCTACGGCTCTCTTTAGGACTGAAAGTCCAGGGATGATCCAATCCCCTCAAGTCCACCAAGGACTTCATTCTCGGAGACCTCACGTCTACGGCTCTCTTTAGGACTGAAAGTCCAGGGATGATCCAATCCCCTTAACTGTCCATTAAGAAATTCATTCTCGGAGACCTCACGTCTACGGCTCTCTTTAGGACTGAAAGTCCAGGGATGATCCAATCCCCTCAAGTCCACCAAGGACTTCATTCTCGGAGACCTCACGTCTACGGCTCTCTTTAGGACTGAAAGTCCAGGGATGATCCAATCCCCTCAAGTCCACCAAGGACTTCATTATCGGAGACCTCACGTCTACGGCTCTCTTTAGGACTGAAAGTCCAGGGATGATCCAATCCCCTCAAGTCCACCAAGGACTTCATTCTCGGAGACCTCACGTCTACGGCTCTCTTTAGGACTGAAAGTCCAGGGATGATCCAATCCCCTCAAGTCCACCAAGGACTTCATTCTCGGAGACCTCACGTCTATGGCTCTCTTTAGGACTGAAAGTCCAGGGATGATCCAATCCCCTCAAGTCCACCAAGGACTTCATTCTCGGAGACCTCACGTCTACGGCTCTCTTTAGGACTGAAAGTCCAGGGATGATCCAATCCCCTCAAGTCCACCAAGGACTTCATTCTCGGAGACCTCACGTCTACGGCTCTTTTTAGGACTGAAAGTCCAGGGATGATCCAATCCCCTCAACTGTATTCTTATCTATACAGGTACAAATATCCAAGAGCATGTATCACATCAAAACATGTATACATCACATCAAAAACATGTATACATCTAGCATGTATTCTCACTAATACATCTAACATCAAAACATGTATACATCACATCAAAAACATGTATACATCTAAAATAAAAGATATATAAGAGTTCTAAATCTAAATAATTCTAAGTAGCTAAGTGTAGTAAATAGGTAACCTCATCATTGATGAGACAGACTTGTTATCAGATACTATGCTACTCCCCCTTTCGAGGAGGGTCCTTCTGGACTATACCAAGCTTGTCTCGAAAGTACTTAAACTTTACTCGAGACAGAGGTTTAGTCAAGATATTAGCAATCTGATCCTCAGTGCTTATATACTCGAGCTTGATAGCTCCTCTCTGCACCATATCTCGTAAATAGAAGTATCGGATCTCTATGTTTTATTGACTTATCATGGAATACAAGATTTTCTATCTTGATTCATTTCTAAGTCAAACACTCCATATAATAGCTTCTGAAGCCACACTGCTTCACAGCTGGCAGAGCAGACAGCTATATATATATTCTGCTTCAGCAGTACTGAGAGCCACACTAGATTGTTCCTTGCTGAACCATGAGATCATGGCAGATTCAAGACTATAACATCCTCTCGATGTGTTCTTCCTGTCTGATACACTTTCTTCCCAAACACCATCTGAGTAGCCATCTGAAGTCATGATCTCCAAGATAGCATAGATCAAAGTCTATCGTATCCTTTATGTACCTCATCACATGCTTTGCAACTAATTTGACCAATACTTTGGCACAACACTTTCCCATATCCTGTATGGATACAGTGGCTATCTAGATGCCTTCCATCTCTACCAGAACATACTATCGAGAGTGTGCACAACTCTCAGCATGTCAGCAAAGAGGTTTCATTCTAGACAAGCAACAATGGAATGTTTGTCCAATTTACCAATCATATGCATATTAGTAGTATACTATTCAATGTTCTATGAATATTTACACTCAGCATGATATATTATAGGAATACAAATATGCATACAACCTATTACAGGAAATATCATTTACTATTTCAAATAACAACTCAAATACTTATCTTTTATGTTTGTGTGGTTGCCTCCCGCTTGATCTTCTGTATGTCTTTTGAACTTCTATTCATTCTGTACCACTGTGCATGTTCAAGTGTCATCCTCATGATCTCATACACAAACATACACCCATTAGTATGTTCTAAATGTTATCAAAACATTATAGTTCTAAATAATCTTGAGAATGTATAGTCATGATTATAGTTAATAAACATTAGTATTCAAGATTTCAGGGAAGTCTTCTTTTACTCATGCATATCATCACTCAAGATAAAAGACATAATATGCATAATCCCTTGATTACTAACTTTATGAATAAGCATAACCAATCATACCAAGTATACTTATATAAGGGATCCTAACACAAGGTAAGATTCATGGGAAACATACCTGGGTTAGTATACCTACTTAGTTATGTACAACATACCTAAACAATCTCTTCAATGATTTAGAGATCCTGAGCTATAACCTGCATGTCTCATAGGTTAAGCATAATATAACAAAGTCATACATACCTCGTAAGTAGAACAAAGATTATGGATGAGTCTTTGTCTTCATGTTTTCATGGTCATGGAACCTGATTTGTCTTTTGTGATGTACCTGTATCTTGTTAGCAGACAACATCAACCTCACACAACATCATAATGCATTAGTACAATCATAAGTGTCAACACCCTAACCAATGAATATCTTCTATCATGCATTCATAATTTTGTTAAGGTGATACAACAAATCTAAAATCAAGATTGTACTAACCGTAATAACATGAAGACAAACATACCATAAACTTAATCATGAACAAATCTCAAAACATACCTCGATGAGTCATACCTGTCGAGATCGCTTGTAATCTCCTTATGTAAAGCCTTAGCCTCATCTCCCTCTGAAACAGGAACTCCTTCACTTATGCAGGTGACCAATCCATCTTCTTCTAGGATTAACCCTATCCACTTGATTTGCAAGAACTAGACCTGGAGCTGGATATGGGTTTGTTAGAGAAACCCCAAAAATTCAAACTTTGAATTTCAAACTTCCGAAAGGATAGAAATATGCGCCTTGATGAGCTGATCAAACTGATATATTCAGAATTTGAAAACTGCAAAATTTCACTCCTCAATTTTGCCTTTGAAACTTCCGGATTCACTGAACATGACCCTGAACTGGGGTTTGATGAATCCCACTCTTCTGCCCAATCAAAATGTTTGATCCAAATCTATAAGCTTCTATTTTTCTGAGGAGCTTCCAGCCATGGTCACAGATTTCAAAAATTCCCATTTTTACAGAAGCCCTAATTTTCCACTTTTCTGATCAAAGTCCCGAACTAGGGTTTGATCAAGCTCGGCCTTCTGCCCAACCAAAAAATATGATCTTGGTCTCTAAATTTCTATTTTGATGAGTAGCATTCATCCGTGGTCTCCTTTTACAAAAATTCCAACTTTCTTCAAAGCCCTAAATTCCGGAAGCCATGAATGAAGGTACTCAAAAATAATTCTGTTTTGACAGAAATATGTACCTGATTGTTTCTGGTGTAACTCCAAACTTTTCAATCCACAGGGTCTAAAAAAATTTTCTGAGATAGCCTGACCTGTTATCTTTTTATCCTGACAGGTCTGACCTCAATTGGATTCTTTGAGAGAGAGTTATGTCAAATGTCGCAACGTGACCTGTTTTGGGATAAAACAGAAGAGCGAACTTGTACGGCGTGCCACGTGTCACTGTTTGAACTTCAGCCTCTGAAAAAATTTCCTGAGGTATCTCGGCCTGTTATCTTTCCATCCTGACAGGTCTGACCTCAATTGGACTCTCTGAGAGAGAGTTATGCCAAGTGTCGCAACATGACCTGTTTATGGGATAATACAGGAGAGCGAACTTGTACGGAGTTCCACGTGTCACTGGTTCAACTTCGGCCTCTGAAAAAGTTTTATGAGATAGTACAGATTGTGTACTACCTGTCACTTTTTACTAAATTTCATTTGGAGCTTCCTAGCCCAAGATATGACCTTTTTCCCAAGGTCACCTGATTTTGACTCAGATCTGGAAGAGGCAGAAACCCTATATTGTACAGATCATAAATCACAAAGTACAACGAATTAGAGGTTTTCCTTTGGACACAAGGTACCTGGAGATTTAATATTCGTCCTGTAACCATTTCAGATCCTAAAAATTCGCCAAAACGGATTTATAGCGAAAGTTCTACGATGACTGGTTTTTGCTATGTAAAACCCTAACCTTCAAATTGTCGTAAGTAAAGCAAGTGTCTTTAGTGCCATACCTTGTCTTCCTTCAGGTTAGCTCTGATACCATGTTAAAATTCAATATGCTAAGACAGAAAATAGCAGCATTACATTCCATTTCACAATAATAGCATATACAGGATCACTGAAGAAACAACAAGCACAGCATAAACACAAGAGACAGAGATTTATCCTGGGAAACCCTCATGGGGTAGAAAACCCAGCAAAGCTTCCTCAATATAGATGACCAGCAATATACAAAGATGAAACCCTGAGACATGATCTCCTCCTCCACAATAGCAGACCTCTCCTCCACAAGTGCGCTATCCTCAAGTGTGTGAGTGTGTCAAATGAGGAACACACCTCCTCTATTTATACACTACTCTGATATGTATTTTACACAAGTACATGTAGGCTCATATTTAACCATTAGGTTAAATACCCCATTATAACTGACTGGGCCGACCCCCACATGGTGGGTCTAATAACCCTAGTTACCACAACCAACTTGGAGGAATAAACATCTCCGGATTTATAGTATAATCACATCGGAGGTATGGAACATCTCCGGAATAAATAATATACAAATATAATATTCTTTGAAGTTACAATATTTCAACATAAAGACCATTCAATATCAACGTATTCTAAGGATTAGTACACTCGAAATATTTATACAAGTTCAAGGCATCGAATTCCTTACCCCTTAGTATCACAACTTTTTAAAGTAATAAACTCAACATAAGTGTTTATATAGTTTAACCAACATGAAATACCTTATTCGGAACTCTTATCGATTTCGAATGATCACGTTAAATGCCAAATAGAAGTAGCAAATATTAATTTAAAAACGACAAGTCATAATATATCCTCAAGTCAAAGGTCTGTAAGGATTCTACAGAATCCTAAATTATTTTTATACATTCAAGATTTCTCTAAAAAGATCAATACAATACTTTTCCATTATACAGTTCCCTGTATATAGATTTAGAGTTGAAATCCTCGAAATAAAATTATGGTTATAATCCTAAAAACCTTTTTAAACAGAATAACAACTAAATAAAACTGAACTATAAAGAAAATACCAAAATCAATGTTGACAAAGCCGTAATGGCCTACTGTATGAAATAAGACATTGAAACGAAACCGTATTAAGGACATTGTTCTTACTTAGAATAAATAAATACATTAGAATACAGAATGAACACCAAGACTTTTGAATATCAGGCTGAGAGCACTAAGTATAACTCTTGTTAAGGTTTGATAATCCCTAAACTATTATTATATAATTGAGAGGCAGTAATAACAATATAAATCCCATACGATATAATTACAAAGTATTAATAGTTCAGAAATCGGTTCAAGTCTAGGGTCGAGAGTCGCGAGAGTTTCCCCAAAATTTTATTGAATAAAAACTACCCGAGTAGGTTTAATACCACTGTCTACACAATAGGGTTCTAGGATTTAACCTAGAAGATCATATTACATTTCCACCAAAGATAATATAGGTGTTCTTAAAAACACATTAGTTACACATCATCGCACAGACTTAAATCCAACCCAGTTTAGGGTATGGTGCAAGGTCAAATACCTGATGCATTTAAACCTAATATCAATTCAAAATACAGAGCTAAGATATAACACAGTGATAATTTAAAAACATACGAATTCAGGGCTTGGCCCAAACAAGATTTTGTAACAATTAAACATTTTATAAACAGTTAAAACTGCCAAAAATCCGAGAGCTAGCAGTAGCCATTACAGCACAAGACTTTAACCAAGTATCGAGACCGTGGGCCTCTGTATTCTCATTAAAATGATTACAAGTGCAGTGTTACTTCTCAAGGATACACAGGAGTTTCCAAATAGTTAAACCAGGTACCGAAACCATTTTCATTTGAAAACATTTTAATTGTAGAGCATTGCTACCCTAGGTTGTCAAATGGATCGCTTACAACCAAACAAACACTGGATTAGGGTAACACGAAAACAAGCAACCCTAACTATTGACAAAGGTGTCATCTGGATAGACCCGAAGCTTATCGTGGTTTCATAACCACTGGAATTTGCTTCCTGTCCTCAACACCTATCGCCGAGGTTTGCATAATGAGAGCAGAAGGCGGGAGTCCTGTCCCTGCCATTACAATACAACCAAGGTTAAATACGAATGCCAGTAGCAAGGAAAGAAATCTCACAACAGTATACTTTGATAAACTTTTTAAAAAATAAAGTTACCTTCATGAGATTTGAACTCAGGAAGAGAATATCGAGAATCAAGAAAACTGGTTCTTCAATGCACGTCTGGGATACCTTAAAGACACCACGACCTATTTCACTCATTCTTGAAACCACCTCTGCGAGTGGTGATTTGTCTGTACAACTACCATGGCGGTCGAGAGAGCTCAACCCTCTACAATAGCGCTGGAAAAAACAACAATGCAAAGACCAAACCCCCAAGCGAAGTCATAGGGTTTCCTATACGTGGATAACAATAAATCATCCATCACGTGGTCACATTCAATGCTTGACCTGTCCAACACTAGATTTTATATTTTCAACCATTTTGTTATAGGCCAAAATTGCAATTTCCATGGTGGATTAATACCATAGTTTTGGTTGGTAGCTAACCACCCTTTTATATAGTTTTGGATCTTGTATCAAACACCATCGAGATTTGGTTAGGCATCTCTAACCCTATCATGGAATTTAGACCAAGTATGTAATTGCAATAATTTTCTTTAACTATGCTTATAAGCATTATAACTAGGGTAATAATACCAAACCCCAATCTATGGTGTTAACCAAACCTGTAACCTGCCCAAGGTCATCATGAAGCGTTAGCTTAAAAATCTAAGTAAGCTCTTGGGCGTCACCAAGGACCCCTTCAACAAAAGAACTACATGTTCAGTAATAATATCGTGAACTATAAATATGAAATCATATTACGATCAGAAAAATAACAAATTAACTAACAACATCGCCATAAGCAATAAATCATCATTTTGAAGACGATCAAAAGAACGTTGTATTAAGAGGATAAGACACATTATATAAACCTTTAATTTTTTAGGCAATTAAGTGTCATCATTACGAAATATAGTTAAGTTGTTAACTAATGCCCTTTAAACATGTTTAGAAAAGACGAGAAATGAATGTAAGTAATATAGCTTCAAATTGATCACAAAACTGTCATACATGGTTAAGCATCGTCAAAATAAAATCATGAGAGGCTTTCCATAAATTTAAATTATAAAAATGTAATATCCATAGTTGGATATTCTCAATAAACTCAGAATGAACACATAATTTCTGAAATAACCCACATATCCGTAGATATAAAAATGATATATAAATTTATAGATTGATGAGATGATAAATATACAATTGTTGGCCCACTTTTATAGTAGCTTGGGCATTTCCTATTTGAGGGGACGCATCCTCTCATTAACTATTACTCCTACTTATTATTAATATTAATGTATTATTAATTATTTGTTACATTGCCTTCCCCTTAAGGGAAGCTTTGTCCTCAAAGCTTATTGAAGACAAGGGTTATGTCTTCTTTTATCTTGAACCGTCATCTCTGGATATTTTTTTGTATTTGCGGTACTTGATGAAATGAGGCGATACGAGTTACGAATTCCAAAGAAGAACTGTCGCATCATCTCTGATGTGGTCCATCCGAGATCTATTTTTATCGGAGCTATTTGATCGCTTTGTGAAATGGGTCTTCTCATTTGTTTAGTATTTTGATTTTATGTTCTTACTTGTCTTGCAACATGACTCTTCTGTGTATGTTCATTTTGACCCTGTCGTTGGTCAAAATAACGTTTATAATTGGGGTGTCGATAAGGAGTCATGGATGTTTGTTTTTCTGCTGGAGTGACTTCTTTTTGAATTGTGTCGACGACTAATTTTACTTCTTCAACTTGACTTTGTTTTCCCAGGGATTTGGATGCTTCCTCCTAGATTTGTGCTAATTTTCTCTCTAATAGATTGTTATTACTTTGAATTTTCTCGAACGTTTTGTCCTGTGACTTTTTGTCCTCTTTAAACATCTCAATTTGTTTCTCTAGTTCTTGATTACGATTTTTCAGATGATGGTTTTCTTCTTGTTGTTCTAGTATTTTTCCTTCTAGGTCTTCATTAGAGTGTTCCATCTTCTTACTATTTTTCAACTTTTTGATTTTCGTAAGTAATGTTTTGTTATGAATTCTTAGTCGAAATAGTTCTTCAGTATTGTTTGCTAATGTGTCATTGATTTTCTTAATTTCCACTCTGTGCGTTTTTTTAGTAGCATCGTATGTCTACTGGAGTTCTTTATTCTTTTGTTGTTGTTGACCTATGTCTGATTCTTGACTTTGTAGCTTCCTCTGGACTTACATCAATTCATCATTTTGTCCCTAACAAGCTAGTTTAAACGCTTTATTTCTTCTTCTAAATCATTATCGCTTCCATCAGATAACATTTTCTTGTTATCTCTTATGGTTCGTTCTAGCTGTTGATTTTGATTCCATAAGCGACGATTCTCATCGTCTCTCCACTCCTTCAAGAACTTATGTGTCTCAATCTCAGCTTGTAGACGTTTACTGATCACTTTATATTGCTCTAATTCGTCTAGTGTTGCTTGTAGCTTTGACTTCATTACTCAATATGTGTTTTCCATTGTTCTTGACTTCTCGATGATAGTTGGTTTCCTTTGAATTGCTTTCTTGACGATAAGGGTCTTCTTCTGACTTGATATTGCTCTTCGATGATAACTGATCTTCAACTTCTTGACAATATTTTTTTGTCTTCAATATCTTCTTTGACTTGGTCTTCTTTGATGATACTAGTCTCGACTTTAACTATAATTAGTTTTCGTGGACCTGACTTCTTTGATGATACCGCGTCTCGACTTCTTGATAAGCCTTCCTTCGACTTCTTCTTTTTTGTCATTTGATTTTGTTTTGTTCTCCATAATTCTTATTCAAAATAACTTTGATTTTTTTTTATAATAATAATTATTATTTGTAATAATAATATTATGAATAATTATTATTATTATTTATAATAATATTATTATTATGAAATTTCAAGGACGGGCTAGGCTATCGCCAATGGTCTTCGATTCTTCTTGTTTACTTTTTATGACTCGAATAATACTATAATAATATTTATTATTATAAAATAATAAACCATTACTATAGTTTCAATAATTTCTTTCTTTTGTTATTATAATTATTATTATTATTTGTAACAAATAATAATAATATTATTAGAACTTGTTAATAATAATATTATAATATGATTTGAATGTAACTAGGGTTTCCAGGTATGCGATGGGAAAGAGGAAGCTGCAACGATGGAGGGTGACACAAGGGTGACGGCATCGAAGTTTGAAGGGGGCGGGGGAGGTTGTGACGGGGGAGAGTAAGCACAGGTTGGGGCGGATGGGAGGCGACAGGTGGATGGAGCAATGTGGAAGAGATGGTGGAGAGCTACAGGGGCTGCGCGTGGAGTGGCGTGGAGCAATGAAGGAGGGCGGAGAGGTGGACGTGGGAGGAAGTGGAGGGACGAGAGAGCAGGTGGGAAGGAGGGAACAAGAGAGCGGGAAGGATGGATACACTGAGGTGGTGAAGGATGCAGAGGGAAAGGCGTGAGGTAGGGGGAAGCATGTGGGTGTGGGGTGCACTGAAGAAGGAGGACACAGTGATGGGAAATCGCACGGAGGAGAGTGGATGTGGAGGGCGTGTGGCCGAGTAGTGGTGCAGGAGTGTGCTATGCGAGGCGTATGGAGGTGAGGGTGATGATTGGTGTGCAAGCAGATGGTTGGAGTGGTAGTATGGTGTCGGTAGGCTGGCGTAGGAAGGAGAGGAGCAATAGAGAAGGGGGATATGGTGTGGATGAGATGCGGGGAGCGCGGTAGGGTGTTGGGCGCGTGTGGAGGAGAGAGGGGTGGTGGTCTACGCAAGAGGTATGAGGGATTGGTGGGAGCGCAGAACGAATAGCGATGGGGTGTGCTGTAGAGGAGAAGGGAGTGCGTGTTGATGTATATGTAACTTCGGAATGTATTTCACCTATATGTATATTGTATTCCTATAGAGATGGTATTATTCCTCTATAAGGAAGTGTCGTCATTTATATTGTAAATGTCATAACTTATTCTTGATGGGTTATTAGACCACCTTGTTGGGGTTGGCCCTGTATAAGTCATGTGGGTCAAAGGGTTATTAGACCACCCTATTGGGGGTCAGCCATGTGGGTCAAAGGGTTATTAGACCACCCTATTGGGGGTCGTCCCACTCAGCATTATGTTATGTGGTTAAGTTCGAGCCTACATGAGTTAGGTAAAAAGGCAAGTCAAGTCAAGTATAAATAGAGTGCAGGAGGCACTCTATTTAGTCACTCACTTCTCACACATGCACTCAAGGAGGAGTGGCGCACTTATGGAGGAGGAGGATCTACTGCTAGGTTGTGTCTATCTCTTATGGTTGGTTGTATCATTTTTCTATCTATCTCTGAGGAATTTATTGGGGTTTTTCACCTTTATGGTTTTCCCCAAGTAAATCTTTGTGTCTCTTGTGTGCTTGCATTATTGTCTCCATGATTGATATGTTGTAGATATGCTGTACATGTTGTTCTCTCAGTTAAGATCCTAGATCAGATTGAAGTAAATTCAAAAAATTTAACAGGATGGAGTATGAGTAGGGACAGAGAGGAGAGGATGAAGAGGCATATGGGGATATGCTGCCGATGGAATGGCTAAAAGCTAATCTCGGTCAAAGGCCGATAACTCAGAGAAACTTTGAAACCTACCAGACAAAGTCTGAAAATTTTGGCCAAATGCCGAATCATACAACGAGGCTCTGATACCAATGTAATATCCATAGTTGGATATTCTCAATAAACTTGGAATGAACACATAATTTCTGAAATAACCCACATATCCGTAGCTATAAAAATGATATATAAATTTATAGATTGATGAGATGATAAATATACAATTGTTGGCCCGCTTTTATAGTAGCTTGGGCATTGCCTATTTGAGGGGACGCATCCTCTCATTAACTATTACTCCTACTTATTATTAATATTAATGTATTATTAATTATTTTTTACAAAAACCAATAAGAGTTAAACTTTCAAATGTTTACATATTCTACACAGTAAATCTTAGCATTTACACCTTTTAGAAAGTTTTAAATTTTGATGTTTTTTTTGGAGATGTTACATGTGGTATCAGAGCGCAAGTTCAAACTCTAGGCCTAAAAGTGGCTCAACTCGCGCATTCCAATAACACAAAAAATACATTTATTGATTTTTGTTTTAAAATTGTTTCTGTACAGAACAATCAATATCTATTTTACAGGTATGGAAGGACTAGAGGAATCTGCTGAGGATAGATCTCATCGTAATGAACAAAATAATAATGAACAAGAACATGTTAACGAAGAAAATATTTACGTATAATTAAATGATAATTCATCTGAATTACTTCGAACTGTTAAGCATTTAAAGGCTGAAATGAAAACAGTTAAGGAAGAAAATGAAAGAATTCTAAAGGAATAGGAAGAACTGAATCAGAAATTACTAGATAAATTTCATAATGAAGGAAAAGATAAGAGGACAAAATCTAAATTTGAATCTGGAACCATGTCTTATCAACACAGAAGTAAGAATTTAAAATTCTATAATAATGAAAGTGATTCTTCTTCTGAAGCTAATGTTAAAATACATAGGAGGAAACATAAGTATTCTAGTGACAGCAGTGATAGTGACTGCAGTCCTAAGAAGAGGAAGTACAAACCATATGAAGAGATTTCAAGGGAGTTCAAGAAGATAAAACCCTCAATGTTTAATGGTGAGATAGAAAAGGGAGAAGAAGCCGAAGGATGGCTGTCAGGTATGAAGAAATACTTTCAAATTTATAACTACTTCAACAAGCTGAAAGCTAAGATGGCCATTTATAATCTGACTGGGAAAGCAGATATATGGTGGCAAGATATAAAAAGGGCAAAAGGCATAAAAGAAAAGAGTGTAACTTAGAGTGCCTTTAAAAGATATTTTAAGAAGAAATTTATGGTTGACCAATACTTTGAAGAAAAAGCTAAAGAGTTATATGATTTAAAATTAGGCTCTATGAACATTAAAGAATTACACAGTAAATTCTTAAGTTTATTAAGGTATGTACCTTACATTGTTGACGAAAAGCCTAAAATACAAAGATTTCTGAGTTGTTTACCTTTTAATATCAAGGACATAATTGAGTATGACAACCCCAAGACTCTTAAAGAATCTATGAGGAAGGCAAGTTTATGTTATGAATAGAACAGAAAAAGAGAAAGTATACCTAGCTGGAGGGTTAATAAACCAAGTAATTTCGAACAAAGAAGGAAAAATTTTAAGTTTAACAGGAATGTTGGAAATAACAAGCGAAATTCTCCTAACAGAAATTTTCAAGGGAACAATTTTAAAAGCAATACACCATAGAATTTTACAACTGCAAGAAACAGAGATATGCCTAATAATTTTGCTAAAAATAATGAACAGAAAGAAACTGTAAAATGTTTTGAAGGTCAAGGACCACATTATGCAACAAACTGTTCCAACAGGAAAAGAACTGTCAACAACATCCATATAGTGTAGGAAGAGGCAACAGTTGGTGACTTAGCGAGGGAAATGCCCAGGATCAATGCAACCTTGGAGAATCGACAGGCTGATCATCAGACTTCAATGGTCGAAATAGAAGGTGGAACTAGAAGGATATTTTCAAGTGGAACCGGATTGTATCCTAGAGAGGAGAGAAATTTTACCCTGAAATAGCACCATTGGACAGGTAAAGGTGCAATGGAAGAACCTTATTCCAAATGAAGCAACCTAGTAATTGGAGAGTCATATGCAGGCAGCATATCCAATTCTGTTCCAAGAGGACTCGGATGATGCTTAAGAAACATCAAGGATGATGTTGAACTTAAGAGGGGGTGTTCGTAACCTACCTAGAACTTGAAATATTTTATGTTTGTGGAAAAACATTACTTTAAAACTTATTGTAAAGTATTATGACCAAGGATGGTCAAGGATGACTGTAATTGAATATTATTATTATCTAATAAATTAAAATAGGAGACACTCTTCCAAAGAGGACTGTTGAAGAGTGTTCACTGACCCACTAGGAAGAATGAAACTGTTTTAGAAGGAAATTTACAAGTGGCAGCATCTGCACTCACTTACTAGTTGTTGCAGGGGGCAACTTCCCTAAAAATGTGGTAATGTTCCCCAAGGATGGTGGAACTGATCATGTGGCTCATTAATTGATAAAATGACCCTTAAGACCTAGGAAATCTTTATATAGCCATCGAATTGAGCAGGAAACTCACACACAAATGGAGAGAAATAACTCTTTCCTTGTGCTGCTAGAAACTACTATGTTGAGCACACAAGACATTCAATGAGGAGATTGTGAAAATCCTCACAGCAGATCTAAGAGATGATGTATACCTCAAAAGAAAGAATTTAGGAATAAGATTAAGAGTGGTCAATGCAGTAAGATGAGCAACAGAATAATAATACAGTAGAACTCGGATAGAAGCAAAAATACTTCATACACACTAATTAATTAATCACAATATGGACAAATAAGTAGTACAATGCATGAGGATTCGAATGCCAAGGTGGAAATTCGAATTAGCCTTCATGGAGTGATCAAAAGATCACTGGAGTGTCATCAAAGCACAACTAGAAGTATATCTCATCATCGATGGAGTCATCAATGCACAAGTAACTGTCAACCATCATTCAAACTGAGTCTAACTGAGTGTAACTGGAACATGGAGACACTAACTGAATGAAGGAGGCTCAGTGGAGGGCGCATGAGGAACTAACTTAAGTCTGAATGAGCAGTCTAGTCACACTGGAGGTCCATCGAAGTGGTAAGGTCAGTTAAGAGTGAGTCAATCCTAAAATCAAGGAGAGAACTCAGTTAACTGAAGACAACTGGACTGGTAGGTGAAGAAGGGTGCCTTTTTCAAGTGGATGGTGAGACGTGGGGGCATCATTAGATAGGAGGGCTCAATCTTAGTGGAAATAATCTCCTGAGTGCTGGAAGACTAGGGACTAGGTGTTGGAGGTGTCAACCTAATGACTGGGCAACATGCGGATGCATGCAATGCATGTAGAATGCATATTGCTTCATGTAGGAATGCATGCAAGACTGAAAATGCAAAGGATGAAAATGCTGGTAGGACTAGGATGGAATATAGGAATATCCTAACACCCCCCCTTAATCCATCCTAGGCCCTGGTAACTAAGACCAAAGGTCACCCAATACATTGAATAAAACAATCAATAAACCGAGGAAATGGGGAAAAACTCATGGGAAAAATACCCCCCCTCAAACTAGAATGTAAGGCACACACAAAAATAAATGCTCCAAACTCAAGCAGGTGTGATGCTTGGTCATATGTCTGGAGGTATCTTATTCTTGGGAAGAAGTGGATCATGCTCAAAAAGCATGTGCTTGTACTTGCTCTTCAGATCGAATGTGATGAGAACAAATCCAAAAGTATGAGGATGATCCTTGAACCTGTGATTTGAATCAACTGAGGTAGGATCAAATCTATGTATGTGCAAATAGTCTTTTGTCTTCTCCTTCAAACCATCATGGGTGAGATTATGCCAAAAAGAACCATCAAATAATAGTAAATGTTTTGAATCCAAATCAGATCCAAGGCTTAAAGAATGGTTTCTTAATATCTCCTTTGAACCATTTGAGGTGAGATCTAAAACATTGAATGCATGAGAAATTATCCCAATTGAATGGCAATGGCCATCAAATATCAGTGTTTTCCTGGAATTCAAATTAGATCCAAGACTTGAATCATGGTTTCTTGAGATCTCCTTTGAACTATTAGAGGTGAGATCAAAACCAGTAAGTGCATGAGAAATTATCCCAAGCGAATGGCAATGGCTATTATATTCAATAACCTTCTGAAATCATGAAATAATGATCATATAGTAGTACATAAGAGTGAGTGATTAAGGAGAGCGAATGCATTACCTCCAATGGCTGATTTTACCTCCAAAACATTCAATAGAGCATGATGCAAACCAACAAACTCTGGCGCAAGAGAGGATTTAGGACCTTCTACAATTTCTAGAGTGTGAGTTGGCACAGAATTCGAAATAGAAGAAATTTGGAGCATGAGTGTAGAATCTGCAAGTTCTTCTTCTTTGTGGACAACTTCAATATGAGATATGTTTGATACTGTTTCATGACCTGTGAGATCATCAAGGAAAGCGAATGCAATAGTGGGCTTGCTCTAGAACTGGATTGGACCAATCCCTCCATTCTGATTGCCAAATATTTCATCCAAGTGGGCCCATAGCTCTTTTGGAGATTCAACATCAATGTATTGGTGTGCCATGCATCAAGACATAGGAAACATCATGGTTGCACGAACATTGTCACCTTTATTTAACCAATCAATCTCTTCTTCAGAGGATTCGAACTCTCTTTCAAAACAATAATCAAAGAGACCACGGCTTTTCAAATATGCTATCATTTTTTGTTTCCATTCATCATAGTTGAATGGAGAAAGAAGAGGGATTTCTTTTGAATACATGGAAGCTGTAGAAGACCTGCAAAAATAATAGAAAATATCTGCAACTGCTACACTCGAAATCTTGATAATAACCTGCAAAAAACTCTCAGGAATGGAGATAAAAAATACTCTCAACATGATCTGATACCATGTGAAAATCCTCATAGCAGATCTAAGAGATGATGTATACCTCACAAGAAATAATTTAAGAATAAGATTGAGAGTGGTCAATGCAGTAAGATGAGCAACAGAATAATAATACAGTAGAACTCGGATAGAAGCAAAAATACTTCACACACACTAATTAATTAATCACAATATGGACAAATAAGTAGTACAATGCATGAGGATTCGAATGCCAAGGTGGAAATTTGAATTAGCCTTCATGGAGTGATCAAAATATCACTGGAGTGTCATCAAAGCACAACTAGAAGTCTATCTCATCATCGGTGGAGTCATCAATGCACAAGTAATTGTCAACCGTCAGTCAAACTCAGTCTAATTGAGTGTAACTGGCACATGGAGACACTAACTTAATGAAGGAGGCTTAGTGGAGGGTGCATGAGGAGCTAACCGAAGTCAGAATGAGCAGTCTAGTCACATTGGAGGTCCATCGGAGTGGTAAGGTTAGTTAAGAGTGAGTCAAGCCTAAAATCAAGGAGAGAACTTAGTTAACTAAAGACAACTAGACTGGTAGGTGAAGAAGGGTGCCTTTGTCAAGTGGATGGTGAGATGTGGGTGCATCACTGGCTAGGAGGGCTCAATCTAAGTGGAAATAAGCTCTCGAGTGCTAGAAGACTAGGGACTAGGTGCTGGAGGTGTCAACCTGATGACTGGGCAACATGCGGATGCATGCAGAATGCATGATGCATGCAAGACTGAAAATGCAAAGGATGAAAATGCTGGTAGGACTAGGATGGAGTATAGGAATATCCTATCAGATATAAGCTAACTAATGAGTTGCAGAGTAATATTGTTCTATGCTGCTGAGTGCAGAGAGTGTTTTGTGCAAATATCCAAGATTGTTGAGTTTTAAAGAGACTATCAAATACTTCTACACATAATATTCATCCTGGTGGTTCAGTGAACAGGCTCGGGGGTCCTAAAGCAAGTAGACTTGGCTGCTTTCAGGAGACTGTTGGGAGGAACGGTCTTCTTTGGGTGTTTGTCCACCTACTCAGTTTGATCAGGTTCTACATTATTTTTTTTGTCATTTCCAGACTTACTATGTTGATTATGAATAATTCTATCTGCAAGTTACTTAGTTCCTTCTTTATAAGTTTCTAGTTGTTAGAAGTATTAGCTTACTGAACTATATATTATTTATATACCAATGAATGAATGATTAAAGATTGACTATTACTGATTGATGAATATAAACCTTCTCTGTATTTTTCCTTTCACTTTCGTGATGTAATCTAGTACAGAGAAGCTTGTTTAAGAATAGATTAGAAATTATTCCAATATCGTGATTGAAATAATGAACTCTTGGTCTATGCAAAATATAGATACTCTAGAATGTATACTGTAATAATATTAAGAGCTTAGTAATTCCTAGAATTTTCTTCGTTTCCATATAGTAATTACAAGTTTAAAAATAGATTCATGCATGATAAAATATCATTATTTCTGAATAGTTCCGAGTCGAATTGACTACTACCAGTTTACTTCTAATAATGCCATCACATAGTACTAATAATAGATTTATATTATATATATATATATATATAATGCACCTATATTAGATACATTGATAATTTATATAAATCATAAATCTACAGTGGATAAAGACCATTCAAAATCAATTTATTCTAAGGCTTAGTACACTCGAAATATTTATACAAGTTCAAGGCATCGAATTCCTTACCCCTTAGTATCACAACTTTTTACAGTAATAAACTCAACACAAGTGTTTATACAGTTTAACCAACATGAAATACCTTACTCGAAACTCTTATTGATTTCGAATGATCACGTTAAAGGCCAAATAGAAGTAGCAAATATTCATTTAAAAACGACAAGTCAGAATATATCCTCAAGTCAAAGGTCTGTAAGGATTCTACAGAATCCTAAATTATTTTTATACATTTAGGATTGCTCTAAAAAGATCAATACAATACTTTTCCATTATACAGTTCCCTGTATATAGAATTAGGGTTGAAATCCTCAAAATAAAATTATGGTTATAATCCTAAAAACCTTTTTAAACAGAATAACGACTAAATAAAACTGAACTGTAAAGAAAATACCAAAATCAACGTTGACAGAGCCGTAATGGCCTAATGTATGAAATAAGACATTGAAACGAAACCGTATTAAGGACATTGTTCTTACTTAGAATAAATAAATACATTAGAATACAAAATGAACACCAAGACATTTGAATATCAGGCTAAGAGCGCTAAGTATAAATCTTGTTAAGTTTTGATAAACCCTAAACTATTATTATATAATTGAGAAGTAGTAATAAAAATATAAATCCCATATGATATAATTACAAAGTATTAATAGTTCAGAAATCGGTTCAAGTCTAGGGTCGAGACTCGTGAGATTTTCCCCAAAATTTTATTATATAAAAACTACGCGAGCAGATTTAATACCACTGTCTACATAGTAGGGTTCTAGGATTTAACCTAGAATATCATATTACATTTCCACCAACGATAATACATGTGTTCTTAAAAATACATTAGTTACACATCATCGTACAGACTTAAATCCAACCCAGTTTAGGGTATGGTGCAGGGTCGAATCCCTGTTGCATTTAAACCTAATATCAATTCAAAACACAGAGCTAAGATATAACACAATGATAATTTAAAAACATACGAATTCAGGGCTTGGCCCAAACAAGATTTCATAACACTTAAACATTTTATAAACAGTTAAAACTGGCAAAAATTCGAGAGCTAAAAGTAGCCATTACAACACAAGACTTTAACCAAGTATCGAGACCGTGGGCCTCTTTATTCTCATTAAAAAGATTACAAGCACAGTGTTACTGCTCAAGGATACAAAAGAGTTTCCAAATAGTTAAGCCAGGTACCGAAACCATTTTCATTGGAAAACATTTTAATTGTAGAGCATTGCTACCCTAAGCTATCAAATGGCTTGCTTACAAACAAACAAACACTGCAGCAGGGTAACACGAAAACAAGCAACCGTAACTGTTGACAGAGGTCTCATCTAGATAGACCTGAAGCTTACCGTGGTTTCACAACCACTGGAGTTTTCTTCCTGTCCTCAACAACTATCGCCAAAGTTTGCATAATGAGAGCAGAAGGTGGGAGTCCTATCCCTGCCATTACAATACGACCAAGGTTATTTAGACGAACGCCAGTAGCAAGGCAAGAAATCTCACGACAGTATACTTTGATCAACTTTTTAAAAAATAAACTTACCTTCATGAGATTTGAACTCGGGACGAGAATGTCGAGAATCAAGCAAATTGGTTCTTCAATGCACATCTGGAATACCTTAAATACACCATGACCTAGTTCACTCATTCTTGAAACCACCTCTGCCAGTGGTGCTCTGTCTGTACAACTACCATGGCGGCCGAGAGAGCTCAACCCTCTACAATAGCACTGGAAACAACAACAATGCAAAGACCAAACCCCCAAGCGAAGTCATAGGGTTTCCTATACGTGGATAACAATAACTCATCCATCACGTGGTCGCATTCAATTCTTGACCTGTCCAGCACTAGATTTTATATTTTTAACCATTTCGTTATAGTCCAAAATTGCAATTTGCATGGTGGATTAATACAATAGTTTTGGTTGGTAGATAACCACCCTTTTATATTTTTTGGATCTTGTAGCAAACACCATCGAGATTTGGTTAGGGATCTCCAACCCTATCATGGAATTTAGACCAAGTATGTAATTGCAATAATTTTCTTTAACTATGCTTATAAGCATTATAACCAGGGTAATAATACCAAACCCCAATCTATGGTGTTAACCAAACCTGTAACCTGCCCAAGGTCATCATGAAGTGTTAGCTTAAAAATCTAAGTAAGCTTTGGGGCGTCACCAAGGACCCCTTCAACAAAAGAACTACATGTTCAGTAATAATATCGTGAACTATAAATATGAAATCATATTACGATCAGAAAATAACAAATTAACTAACAACGTCACCATAAGAAATAAATCATGATTTTGAAGACGGTCAAAAGAACGTTGTATTCAGAGGATAAGACACATTATATAAACCTTTAATTTTGTAGGCAATTAAGTGGCGTCATTACGAAATATAGTTAAGTTGTTAACAAATTCCCTTTAAACATGTTTAGACAAGACGGGAAATGAACGTAAGTAATACAACTTCAAATTGATCACAAAATTGCCATACATGGTTAAGCATCGTCGAAATAAAATCATGAGAGGCTTTCCATAATTTTAAATTATAAAAACAATAAGAGTTAAAATTTCAAACGTTTAGATATTCCGCACAGTGAATCTTAGCATTTACACCTTTTAGAAAGTTTTAAATTTTGATTTTTTTTTGGAGATGTTACATGTGGTATCAGAGCGCAAGTTCAAACTCTAGACCTGAAAGTGGCTCAACTCGCGCATTCCAATAACACAAAAAATACATTTACTGATTTTTGTTTTAAATTTGTTTCTGTACAGAATAATCAATATCTATTTTACAGGTATGGAAGGACCAGAGGAATCTGTTGAGGATAGATCTCATCGTAATGAACAAAATAATAATGAACAAGAACATGTTAACGAAGAAAATATTTACGTATAATTAAATGATAATTCATCTGAATTACTTCGAACTATTAAGGATTTAAAGGATGAAATGAAAACAATTAAGGAAGAAAATGAAAGAATTCTAAAGGAACATAAAGAACTAAATCAGAAATTACTAGATAAATTTCATAATGAAGGAAAAGATAAGAGGACAGAATCTAAATTTGAATCTAGAACCATGTCTTATCAACACAGAAGTAAGAAGTTAAAATTTTATAATAATGAAAGTGATTCTTCTTCTGAAGCTAATGTTAAAATACATATAAGGAAACATAAGTATTCTAGTGACAGCAGTGATAGTGACTGTAGTCCTAAGAAGAGGAAGTACAAACCATATGAAGAGATTTCAGGGGAGTTCAAGAAGATAAAACCCCCAATGTTTAATGGTGAGATAGAAAAGGGAGAAGAAGCCGAAGCATGGCAGTCAGGTATGAAGAAATAATTTCAAATTTATAACTACTCCGACAAGCTAAAAGCTAAGATGGCCATTTATAATTTGACTGGGAAAGCAGATATATGGTGGCAAGATATAAAAAGGGTAAAAGGAATAAAATAAAAGAGTGTAACTGGGAGTGCTTTTAAAAGATATTTTAAGAAGAAATTTATGGCTGATCAATACTTTGAAGAAAAATCTAAAGAGTTATTGAATTTAAAACTAGGCTCTATGAATATAAAAGAATTAAACAGTAAATTCTTAAGTTTATTAAGGTATGTACCTTACATTGTTGACGAAAAGCCTAAAAAACAAGATTTCTGTGTTGTTTACCTTTTAATATCAAGGACAGAATTGAGTATGACAACCCCAAGACTCTTAAAGAACCTATGAGGAAGGCAAGTTTATGTTATGAAAAGAAGAGGAAAAGTGAAAGTATACCTAGCTGGAGGGTTAATAAACAAAGTAATTTCGAAAAAATAAGGAACAATTTTAAGTTTAATAGGAATGTTGGAAATAACAAGCGAAATTTCCTAACAGAAATTTTCAAGGGAACAATTTTAAAAGCAATACACCACAGAATTTTACAGTTGCAAGAAACAGAGATATGCCTAATCATTTTTCTAAAAATAATAAACGGAAAGAAACTATAAAATGTTTTGAATGTCAAGGACCAAATTATGCAACAAACTATTCCAACAAGAAAAGAACTGTCAACAACATCCATACAGTGCAGGAAGAGGCAAAAGTTGGTGACTTAGTGAGGGAAATGCCCAGGATCAATGCAACCTTGGAGAATCAATAGGCTGATCATAAGACTTCAATGGTCGAAATAGAAGGTGGAACCATAAGGATATTTTCAGGTGGAACCGGATTGTATCCTAGACAGGGGAGAAATTTTACTCCGGAATAGCACCATTGGACAAGTAGAGGTGCAATGGAAGCACCTTAGTCCAGATGAAGCAACCCAGGAATTTGAGAATCATATGCAGGCATCATATCTAATTCTATTATAGGAGGACTCAGATGATGCTTAAGCAACATCGAGGACGATGTTGAACTTAAGAGGGGGTGTTTGTAACCTACCTAGAACTTGAAATATTTTATGTTTGTGGAAAAACATTACTTTAAAACTTATTGTAAAGTTTTATGACCAAGGATGGTCAAGGATGACTGTAATTGAATATTATTATTATTTAATAAATTAAAATAGGATACATTCATCCAAAGAGGACTGTTGAAGTGTTTTCACTAACCCACTAGGAGGAATGAAACTATTGTAGAAGGAAATTGACAAGTGGCAGCATCTGCACTCACTTACTAGTTGTTGCAAGGGGGAACTTCCCTAAAAATGTGGTCATGTTCCCCAAGGATGGTGGAACTGAGAAGGTGTCTCATTAATTGATAAACTGACCCTTAAGACCTAGGAAATATTTATATAGCCATCGAATTGAGCAGACATCTCACACAGAGATGGAGAGAAACAACTCTTTCCTTGTGCTGCTGGAAACTACTATGTTGAGCACACAAGAGATTCGATGAGGGGATAAGCTAACTAATGAGTTGCAAAGTAAGACTGTTCTATGTTGTTGAGTGCAGAGAGTGTTTTTTGCAAGTCTCCATGATTGTTGAGTTTTAAAGAGACTATCAAATAATTCTACACAGAATATTTGTCCTGGTGGTTAAGTGAATAGGCTCAGGGGTCCTAAAGCAAGTAGACTTGGCTACTTTCAGGAGACGGTTGGGAGGAACGGTATTATTTGGGTGTTTGTCCACCTACTCAGTTTGATCAGGTTCTGCAATATTTTTTTGTCATTTCCAGACTTACTATGTTGATTCTGAATAATTATATCTGCAAGTTACTTAGTTCCTTCTTTATAAGTTTCTAGTTGTTAGAAGTATTAGCTTACTGAACTGTATATTGTTTCTGTACCAATGAATGAATGATTAAAGATTGACTATTACTGATTGATGAATAAAAACCTTCTCTGTATTTTTCCTTTCACTTCCCTGATGTACTCTAGTACAGAGAAGCTTGTTTAAGAATAGATTAGAAATGATTCCAATATCGTGATTGAAATAATGATCTCCTGGTCTATGCAAAATATAGATATTCTAGAATGTATACTGTAATAATATTCAGAGCTTAGTAATTCCTAGAATTTTATGTTTCCATATAGTAATTACAAGTTTAAAAATAGATTCATGCATCATGCATGATAAAAAATCATTATTTCTTAACAGTTCGGAGTCGAATTGACTACTACCAGTTTACTTCTAATAATGCCATCACGTAGTATTAATAATAGATTTATATTATATATATATAATATACCTATATTAGATACATTGATAATTTATATAAATCATAAATCTACAATGGATAAATACCATTCAATATCAACGTATTCTAAGGCTTAGTACACTCGAAAGATTTATACAATTTCAAGGCATCGAATTCCTTACCCCTTAGTATCACAATTTTTTACGGTAATAAACTCAACACAAGTGTTTATACAGTTTAACCAACATGAAATACCTTACTCGAAACTCTTATCTATTTCGAATGATCACGTTAAAGGCCAAATAGAAGTCGCAAATATTCATTTAAAAACAACAAGTCAGAATATATCCTCAAGTCAAAGGTCTGTAAGGATTATACAAGAATCGTAAATTATTTTTATACATTCAGGATTGCTCTAAAAAGATCAATACAATACTTTTCCATTATATAGTTCCCTGTATATAGATTTAGGGTTGAAATCCTTGAAATAAAATTATGGTTATAATCCTAAAAACCTTTTTAAACAGAATAATGACTAAATAAAATTGAATTGTAAAGAAAATACCAAAATCAATGTTGACAGAGCCGTAATGACCTACTGTATGATATAAGACATTGAAACAAAACCATATTAAGGACATTGTTCTTACTTAGAATAAATAAATACATTAGAATACAGAATGAACACCAAGACTTTTGAATATCAGGCTGAGAGCACTAAGTATAACTCTTGTTAAGGTTTGATAAACCCTAAACTATTATTATATAATTGAGAGGCAGTAATAACAATATAAATCCCATACGATATAATTACAAAGTATTAATAGTTCAGAAATCGGTTCAAGTCTAGGGTCGAGACTCGTGAGAGTTTCCCCAAACTTTTATTATATGAAAACTACCCGAGCAGGTTTAATACCACTGTCTACAAAGTAGGGTCTTAGGATTTAACCTAGAAGATCATATTACATTTCCACCAATGATAATACAGGTGTTCTTAAAAATACATTAGTTACACATCATCACACAGACTTAAATCCAACCCAGTTTAGGGTATGGTGCAGGGTCGAATCCCTGTTGCATTTAAACCTAATATCAATTCAAAATACAGAGATAAGATATAACACAGTGATAATTTAAAAACATATGAATTCATGGCTTGTCCCAAACAAGATATCGTAACACTTAAACATTTTATAAATAGTTAAAATGAGAAGAACCTGCAACAATTAATTGATGAATACACGATATATCAGATCACATAATACTTTTATTGATCGCAGGCCACTTCGAGGGGGCAACCTCCTTTGAGAAAGCTCAATAAAAATTAACTTCATGGTCCTTCATTGGCCTCAACACAAACTTATATACTAAGTCTAGGCGCCAATACTATGGGTCAAAACCATGGGCCAATACAAACTATGGATCAACAAATACTACGGGACGACTTACAAAGCATATGTGTCCAACAATAACAATACAAACTATGGATCAACAAATACTACGAGACGACTTACAAAGCATATGCGTCCAACAACAACAATACAAACTATGGACCAACAAATACTACGGTACGAATTACAAATCATATGCGTCCAACAACAATATACTAACAAAGTAAAGAGAGGGGTTGACATGGGTTCCTAACAGCCTCTCCCCCTTAGAAAAAGCTTTGTCCTCAAAGCTTTAGACGTGGAAATTGTCGCTGAATCTAAAGGAGTGGTACCCATGTAGCATCCTCTGGTTGCATTCTGTGCCACTGAATTAAGACCTCTGTGATAGAGCGAGAGCGAAGCTGACGAGTGTGCTTATTGAGGACGGCCTCTGGCTCCAAAAGGATGGATCCTTCATTATCCAGTTCTGGTAAAATAGTTTGTCCTCTGATGTTGGTGACAAGAACATTCTTCAGACAAGAGACATGAAATACTAGATGAATGCGGGAAGAAGGAGGAAGTTCCAATTTATAAGCAACGGACCCAATCTTCTGAACAATCCTATATGGCCCATAGAATGTTGGAGCGAGATTATGACGCCCTTTGAGTTTCAGGAAGGATTGCTTGTAAGGATGGAGATGAAGAAAAAACATATCACCTGCTTCAAAAGTGCGCTCAGAACGGTGTTGATCGGCTTGTTGCTTCATGTGATTTCTTGCCATGTGAATATTTTCCCGCAAAATGCAAAGAATATGATCGTAGTTTCGAAGGACCATGTCAACTGCTTGAACTGGTGAACTGTTGGGGGTGTATGGAAGAAGAAATGGCGGTGCCTGACCATAAACTGCTTCATATGGAGTCATTTTAGAGGCAGTGTGGTAAGAGGTATTGTACCACCATTCAGCAAGAGGGAGCCACTTTTCTCAATGATGTTGTTGTTCAGAGGTGAAGCAACGAAGATAAGTTTCCAAGCATTTATTGATAATTTCAGTCTGACCATCTATTTGTGGGTAATACCCTAAACTCATCTTCAGTTTGGTGCCAGTGTGGAAAAATAGTTCTTTCCAAAAATGACTGGTGAAAGTCGCATCACGATCCAAGACAATGGAAGAAGGGATTCCATGAAGACGAAAGATATGGTCCAGGAAAATTTGAGCGACTGAGGAGGTTGTATAGGGATGGCTGAGAGCACAAAAATGACTATATTTGGAGAGGAACCACAACCAAAATCAATGTCTTCCCTCCATATTTAGGGATCTCTTCAATGAAATCCTTAGAAGTATCTGTCCAAATCCGTGTAGGTATGGGAAAGGGTTCAAGCAATCCCGGAAGGAGTGTCGTTTCACCCTTATTGTGCTAACAGGTATCACATTCAGCCACCATCTGTTGAATTGTCCTTTTCATGCCTTGCCAAAAGAAGTCACGCCATGCCCGCTCATATGTTTTGAGGAACCCAGAGTGCCCTGCCGATGGAGAAGCATGGAGTTCATAGAAGACAGCCTCTTGAAGATCTGTGCTCTGGGGTAGCACCAGACGACCCTTGTATCTCAGGGAAGCAACATCCCAAGAGTAATGTGGTACAGCAAAAGGGTTGTTGGCCAAGATTTGGATGATTTGAAATAATGAAGAGTCATTGACATAGCCCTGTTGAACAAATTGCAACCAATTTGGAACATGCATAGAAATAGCTAAAAGAGAACTGTGGTCATCAAATGTGCGAGAAAGAGCTTCCACCATAATATTGTCCTTACCCTTCTTGTAAGTGATCTCATAGTCATAACCCATGAGTTTTCTAACCCATTTATGTTGGTGCTGGTGAGGATACACGATGTTCCAGGAAATATTTCAGACTCTGGTGATCAATATTGATGCATAAATGATTCCCTAATAGGTATGGTCACCACTTTTGTACTGCATGCAAAATAGCCATCATTTCCTCCTCATATGTAGAGGCATCTAAATTCTTACCTGAAAGGGATTTGCTGGTGAACGCAATGGGATGTTCATCTTGAAGGAGAACAACACCAAGTCCATTGCCGCAAGCATCACTCTAAATAGTGAAGGGCTTGGAAAAATCGGGCATAGCTAGAACATGTGTAGTACACATAGCTTGTTTCAGTTTGTCAAATGCACACTCAGTAGCATGTGTCCATGTAAAAGCATCCTTTTTCAATAGAGCAATTAATGGAGTTGCAATCTTCCCATAATCCTTGACAAACTTGCGGTAGTAGCCATTCAACCCCAAAAAACCATGAAGGCTCTTGAGTGTCTGAGGATGCGGCCAATTGTTCATGGCAGCAATTTTGGCAGGATCCACGTGAACCCCTTTTGCTGAGATAATGTGCCTGAGATACTCAACTTCCTTCTGTCCAAAAACACATTTAGACTGTTTGGCGTGGAGATGATGGTCAGAGAAAAGTTGCATTACAAGATCCAAATGCTGGAGATGTTCAGCCCATGTTTTACTGTAGATGAGGATATCACCAAAGAACACCAGAATGAATTTCCGCAAGCAGGGCCGGAATATTTTATTCATCAAGGCCTTGAATGTGGAAGGATCATTAGTGAGGCCAAAGCGCATGACCAAAAACTCAAAGTGGCCATCATGTGTTCGAAAAGCTGCTTTAGGGTATCATCCTCATGAACCCGAATTTGATGATACCCAGAACAAAGATCCAACTTGGAGAAAAATTGAGCACCATGAAGCTCATCAAGAAGCTCATTAACAACAGGAATTGGAAACTTATCCTTGATGGTGAGGTGATTAAGTGCTCGAAAATCAATGCAGAGGTGCCATGACCCATCTTTTTTGCGGACAAGAAGAACTAGTGAAGAAAAGGAACTAGTGCTTGGGCGAATAATACCTTTCTTCAATAAGTCCCAAACGAGCATTTCAATCTCTATTTTTTAGTGAAATGGGAAGCGATAGGGCCTAATGTTGGGAGGAACTCTTCCAGGAAGGAGCTGAATACGATGGTTCTCTGGCCTTGAAGGTGGAAATCCCACTGGTTCAGCAAAGACATCTGTATATCGATCCAGAATTTCTTGTAGATCCAAAGGAGTAGAGGAGACTGCTGATGGTTGCATCTGAATGGAATGGATCTGAGCGATGACACCATGTGAATTCTTCTTAAGGAGTTTTTCCATGCAATGTGAACTGATGATGCTGAGAGACCCTGGTTGTAAGCCTATCAATGTGTGTTTTTGTCCATTGGGGGGGAATTGCATCCAAAGTTCAGCAAAATCCCATAATATGGGGCCAACTGTGTGTATCCATTAAGCGCCCAAAACCACATCACATCCGCCTAAGGTCAAGGCAAACATGTCGGAGCACAGGTTATAATCTCCCATAGAGATACGCACATTACGACACTTCCCTTTGCAAGGTAAGGTGCCCCCATTGGAAACCATGACTTTAAAGTTGGAGCAAGGATGGATAAAACAATCGGCCTGTTTGGTGATCCGAGGGTCAATGAAATTATGAGTGCTACCAGAATCAATGAGTATTGTAAGAGGAAGCTTCTTGAAGTAACCCATGACCCGCATTGTTTGGGGGGTGGTGATTTCAGCTAAAGCATGGAGATATATCTCTGGTTGGTCGTCCTGAGACGGAGGGTCAATAGGCGGCTCCTGAATGTCGACCTAAGCATCCATTGTATCTGGGGCTTCTTCACCAATTTCAAAGGCAGGGGGAGAATCCACATCCCATAGATAGAGTTTTTGCTGAACACATCTATGTCCCCGAGTGAATTTCTCATCACAATTATAACAAAGCCCTTTTTCTCTGCGTGCCTGCATCTTCGTTTCAGACAAATGCTTGATAGGATTTGGTCAAGGAGCTAGCGGGATGGGAGGTCGTTGAGAACCCATATTTCATAAGGAAACAAAAGTGGGTTTGGAGCACTGTTGGGTTGCAATCTTGTCTTCTTCCAAGTTATCCAACCCCGAGGCTTCCATAATTGTGTTGGGACAGAACATTTTGACCTCAGAGTGGATTGCATCCTTTAGACCACTGATAAAACAACTCCGGTAGAAGTCATCAACCAATCCTTCGGTGTGGTTGGCTAGTTTCTCAAATTCAGTTTGATACTCTCTCACAGTGCCAATTTGGTGAAGTTTAGTGAGGGCTCCTGTGAAGTCATCAAAAGCACTAGGACAAAATCGTTGCAAAAGGAGCTGGCAAAAATCTGGCCATTTTGGCTCTTCATGAGCCTTGATGTACCAACGGTACCATTGAAGAGCTTCATGTTCCAAATGACAGGATGCAAGTGGAACTTTGTTGACATCAAAAGTATTATGCAGACTGAAATACTATTCTGCACGATAGATCCATCCAGTCGGATCAGTACCATTGAAGCGAGGAAAATCAAGCTTCGGACCACAGAAATTGTTGGAAGAAGAGAACCCATTATCTGATGAAGACTCAGACTGTCATTTGTTGTTCATGGTTGAATGCTCAAGATGGAGGCCGATAAATTTTTCATTAAGATCCTGGAGTTTGGTTTGGATGGTTGCAAGTGCTTCCTCCATGGTTTTTGCTCTTGCGCGGGTGACAACCATAACCAAGAGTTTTTTTTTTTTGAGTGGGTAGAAAAACAAAAACAGAAACTGTTTCAGTAAAGGAAAATCTGGATTTGGGAAAAAATCTGAAGGGTAATTTGGGTTTGACTAGGTTTTGGACACTGTCGAATGGATAGGGAAGCATAAAATGAGGATTTCAGAAGCGGGGTGAAAGAATGAGAAAATTTGTCAAAGAGGGACAAAGAAGTAGAATTAGGAAAGGAACTAGGTGTTAAAATTTGAAGGCGATTGGGTGAAAGTCGAAAAAGTTATGGCAAACCCTAAAAATAGAAAAATGTAGGATTTCGAGCTTTGGGAAGTGGAATTTGCGATAGGGTCCTTAGGAAGAAATATGCAGAATGGGATTACAAGGGTTTCAGGGAAGTTTCAAGGGAAACGGACTGAAAACAAGGGAGATATGGCGAAAAAACATAATTTTATACTTTCTTTCTTTTTTTCTTTTTTTTTTCTAGGAATGGATATGCAATGGCACGGAAGGGATCAGAAACAAATAGATATGCAACGACATGGAAGTGATTGGAAACAGATAGATATGCAACGGCGCGGAAGTGATTGACAACTGATGGATCTGCAACGGCGCATAAGTGATCGACAACAGTTCTGGGTAGAGGAAATCTGCGATTTTGCAGCTGAAAATAGATATGGACCCCAGGTATGCTCGGCTTCCCAACGGTTTAGGGGATTCACTCAGCCACCAATGTTGTCTGATGGATTGGGTATTGGGATAGTACCCATCACTCCATGGCTCAGGTAAAACTGATAACCGCTTTGCCACAAACGACAGCTCTTGGTTTACCTCACGGGTGGGAACTAGTCAATCAGGTAGGGGTCGTTTCCTTTTTCGCTGGCAGGTCCTCTCAATGGGCCAGCTACTTCTAGGTTCCTATGGTACTCCTCACAATGAGTTTTAGGACTTATGCCCAAGTACTTCCCACAGTTTAGTGGATAGGGATTATTCCCAGATTTGAACCTGCAACAGATGTGGAAAAAAAATTTGGCAGAAATTTCACCCAACGAGCCCAAGAAAGTGCTCTGATACTAGATGAGAAGAACCTGCAACAATTAATTGATGAATACACAATATATCAGATCACAGAATACTTTTATTGATCGCAGGCCACTTCGAGGGGGCAACCTCCTTTGAGTAAGCTCAACACAAAATAACTTCACGATCCTTCATTGGCCTCAACACAAACGTATATACTAAGTCTAGGCGCCAATACTATGGGTCAAAACCATGGGCCAGTACAAACTATGTATCAACAAATACTACGGGACGACTTATAAAGCATATGCGTCCAACAACAATAATAAAAACTATGGATCAACAAATACTACAGGATGACTTACAAAGCATATGCGTCCAACAACAATATACTAACAAAGTAAAGAGAAGGGTTGACATGGGTTCCTAACATAAAACTGCCAAAAATCCGAGAGCTAGCAGTATCCATTACAACACAAGACTTTAACCAAGCATCGATACCGCGGGCCTCTGTATTCTCATTAAAAATATTACAAGCGCAGTGTTACTGCTCAAGGATACACATGAGTTTCCAAATAGTTAAACTAGGTACCGAAACCATTTTCATTTGAAAACATTTTAATTGTAGAGCATTGCTACCCTAATCTATCAAATGGATTGCTTACAAACAAACAAACACTGGAGCAGGGTAACACGAAAAAAAGCAACACTAATTGTTGATAGAGGTGTCATCTGGATAGACCCGAAGCTTATTGTGGTTTCACAACCACTGGAGTTTGCTTCCTATTCTCAATAGCTATCGCCGAGGTTTGCATAATGAGAGCATAAGGTAGGAGTCCTGTCCCTGCCATTACAATACAACCAAGGTTAAAGACGAATGCTAGTAGCAAGGCAAGAAATATCACAACAGTATACTTTGATAAACTTTTTAAAAAAGAAACTTACCTTCATGAGATTTGAACTCAGGACGAGAATGTCGAGAATCAAGCAAACTGGTTATTCAATGCACGTCTGTGATACCTTAAAGACACCACGACCTAGTTCACTCATTCTTGAAACCACCTCTGCGAGTGGTGCTCTGTCTCTACAACTACCATGGAGGCCGAGAGAGCTCAACCCTCTACAACAACGTTGGAAACAACAATAATGCAAAGAGAAAACCCCCAAGCGAAGTCATAGGGTTTCCTATACGAGGTAATAATAACTCATCCATCACATGGTCGCATTCAATGCTTGACCTTTCCAGCACTAGATTTTAGATTTTTAACCATTTCGTTATAGTCCAAAATTGCAATTTGCATGGTGGATTAATACCATAGTTTTGTTTGGTAGATAACCACCCTTTTATATAGTTTTGGATCTTGTATCAAACACCATCGATATTTGGTTAGGGATCTCCAACCCTATCATGGAATTTAGACCAAGTATGTAATTGCAATAATTTTCTTTAACTATGCTTATAAGCATTATAACCAAGGTAATAATACCAAACCCCAATCTATGGTGTTAACCAAACTTGTAACCTACCCAAGGTCATCATGAAGCGTTAGCTTAAAAAGCTAAGGAAGCTCTATGGCGTCACCAAGGACCCCTTCAACAAAAGAATTACATGTTCAGTAATAATATCGTGAACTATAAATATGAAATCATTTCACGATCAGAAAAATAACAAATTAACTAACAACGTCGCCATAAGCAATAAATCATCATTTTGAAGACGGTTAAAAGAATGTTGTATTCCAAGGATAAGACGCATTATATAAACCTTTAATTGTGTAGGCAATTAAGTGTCTTCATTACGAAATATAGTTAAGTTGTTAACTAATGCCCTTTAAACATGTTTAGACAAGACGAGAAATGAACGTAAGTAATACAGCTTCAAATTGATCACAAAACTGTCATACATGGTTAAGCATCGTCGAAATAAAATCATGAGAGGCTTTCCATAATTTTAAATTATAAAAACAATAAGAGTTAAACTTTCAAACGTTTAGATATTCTGCACAGTAAATCTGAGCATTTACACCTTTTAGAAAGTTCTAAATTTTGATGATTTGTTTGGATATGTTACATTATGGCACAATCTAGGAGTATGCATTGTGTAATGTGTGAGTTGTTCAATGTTTAAAGGCACATGAAGTTCTTTCAGAGTAAGCTTTCCAAGGTGCAAAGAGATGTGACCAAGGCTACCCTAGATTGGAGTGACTAACTTTAGCATGGGAGAACACCATAGAGTGGATGCAACATGTAGCTTCGTTATGTACCTAGTAGCCTCTTTGCACTATTGAGGCCATATGATACCTAAATTTCACCATACAATTTTTACCTCTAATACCTAACTTGAATTTCATTGACTAGTTGTAAAATTTAACAATGGAAGCAAAATACAACAACCCAATTATTTAATTTTAATCCACAACCATGCTTGCAATCCTACCACAAATTATCAATAATTATGTACATTAAATTTATACATTTAGAATTGAAAAACTAAGAAGTAAATAAAATGTGTCAGAATTTTTGTAGTTTTTATTGTGTTAGGAATTTATCATTGTCCCAATGTTTTGAGTCGACCCTCCATCCATCCTCAAGGGATCATAAAAGTTGGGTGGAGGGTCCACTCAAATATTTTTGAGTGGACTCTCCACCCAATGCCAAGCTCATATTCAAAGGATTGTACCTCCACTGGTTTTATTACATTTTGTGATGAGGTCCTTCAGTCTTGGTTATCTCTCTATTCCGTTCTGATTGGCTTGTCCTCTCCATAGTAACCACAAGTGAGAAAATTCAGTAGACATGTATACATTGATTTTCTTTTACCAGTCCCTACTAAGCAGTATTCCATAAGTATCTGGAATATCCACCACTTGGATGCCAATGTATTGTTGAATCCTAGGCTTAGAAGACAACTGGATGTGAACATTGTTAAGAACTCCAATTACAGTCATCTATAATCTATCCAACTGAACTACTTTCTTAGTGGATTTGGTGGGAGTCATTCTTAGATTCTTACATACAGAATATGGCATTACATTTCCATTAGCTTATGAATCTACTGAGAAGTTGTGTAAATTCTTACCCACTATCTTGATGGTCAGCAGAAAAGGAGGTGTGTCACATTTATCTTTGTAAATGGTCGTCTGAGCATCAACAACTACCACTTTGGGGACTTCTTTTGGGGTTGTGCAAAATGTCTTGACCAAGAACTCTTGTTGGCCAGGCATTTGTGCTATATAATAGAGGGACATGTTTTCCTTTGTCTCCTTTAGGTTCTCTATGCATTGTATCCATCCTTCTCCAGTTTAATTGGCTTCTCTTTTGGGGAAATTGGTTGACTGTCTATGGGAAGAGGTAGATTCTGAGGAGCCTTTGGTGGAGGAGGTTTTAAATAATAATTACGATCAAGAGGAAGGAGGGTATTTTTTGTAGGTGTGGAATAAATAAGTGGGTCCTTATCCTTGCTTCTCAGGTAATAGGAATTACCTTTATTGATCTGCTTCAAATCTTGAACTTATTCCTCTTCAGGTGTGGACTCTCCTTCTTGACCTTTTTCATCATGAGTCTCCAACACCATAGTAGTTCTTGGATTATACTCTACATTTGATGTGCTCGGTTTCTCATTGGGAACTAATTACATATTTTGTATCTTCTTTTGCACTATATCCATGGCAGCCTTGAACTCTAGACATTCACCCTCTCCATGGAGTGCAATAGAATGAATTCTACACCAAGTAGGGAGAGCTAAGTTAGATAAATTGACATTATTGCTGCCACTGCAGCTAGCTCAATTTGTGTTGTCAATAGGAGCAGGAACTCCACTATTTTTTGGAAAAACTTGTATCCCAAGGTGCAAAGCCAAGCAGATCCACTCGACTAGGAGGAGAAGTGTGAAGCCACTTTCTCCCCAAAGGGGAAGGTATTTTTGGCCTCTGAAAGTTTAATTTCCTGGGAGAATTGTTATGTGCTTGGGGCTAAGGTTGATGATATCTCCTTTTAATATCTATAATATAATTATAGAGCTTTTGGATCACTCTTTGTGGGTCTTCCAACTCGATGGTTTAAGTATAAGCTTGAGATTGAACAGGTGGAATTAGCACATGATTATAGACTGTAGGATGTTGTAGGAATGGTAGAGCTACTTGGGTGTTAACCGATGGCACGGTAGGTTGATGAGTTTAGCCATTAAGAAATGTAGGCATGGTACACTGGCCATTAGAGGTAGGTGCCATCTGGTTTAGGAGTGTGGGGGTCCATGGAATTGGATAAGGATTGTATCCCACACTTGGGCTAGGATTTTGAATAGAAACATTATGGGAAATTTCTTGGTTAAGCATAGGTACCTGGTTATATGCCCCAAGATGACTGAATGATGGTCACTGGATAAATCCATAGCCTTGGGGAATCAACTATTGTTCCACTTCCATGGATTCAACATAGGCTAATGTAAGGGTAGTTACAGTGGATAACCTCCTAAAAAACATTGAGGTCAAGGGATCTAAATCTCTCAAATATATTTGAACAATTGCTTGCTCATTGAGAGTGTAAGGAGTTACCAACTTCGTATACATCTTGTGAAATCTAGTGTTTAACAACCTCATGGGCTAATTTGGATCCCGCTGTGCTGAAGCAAACTGATGATATAGAACTGTAGGATCAATGGAAGCCAAAAGTGAGATTTATGAAGGCAGATTCTAGCTCAACCCAAGAAGGGATTGAACCAATGGGAAAGTTGATATACTAGTCATAAGACTGATTATAAAGTGTCATGGGAAAAATTATGCATGCCACATCTTCATGCTCCACTTGCAGTCCTATTAAGGCATCCTTGTATGCCTGGATGTTTTCTTCTGCGGTCTTGATGCCATTATGCTTGTATCTTGGAAAGTATTTATCAACATTCTTTGGCATCTTATGTGCTAGTCCCTGTATGTTCAAGGGACTGCTTTTTGTAAGCCAAGGTGCATTCGTAGCAACCATTGGTATTCCTTGGTAAGAATTCTAAGACAATGATAATCCATTGTGGAAACCTCCATGATCAAAAGTAAATAAATTCCAAACAATCACATAGAGAACATGACACTTCATCACATTTTCATAGTACTTATCCTCCTAATAAAATAATCCTCTAATTGGTTGCAAGGAAATGACATTTTCCCAACCTTAGGCTAGCTATCACACTTAATATCTTTATGATAGAGGCCATGTGACCCATAATATGAGGCTATCATTCCATAAGGGTAAAGTCCCTAATTTTTGTCTATAATTCCTCATGCTTAACCTACAACCCATACAACTCACTAGTGTTAGAAATCCCCTCTGCATCTATCCCAATCAACTAGTACTCTTCCCCCTCAACCTGCACAACATCAAGAATGAAATCCCCTACTTTGCATGAAGTTCCTTAGGCTATCCCAATTCCCTTCTAGTGATCCAACATAGGTTGGTCTTGGAATCTCATTGCTAGTACTCTATGGATTCTCCATATACAAGCCATATTTCCTCTCACAATGGCACATTCAACATTAGCAGCAATCCATGTAGCAATGGCATGAGTCTACAATGAAAGTAGTACCTTGTGTTTGGAAATTAATGTCCTAATACCACCCCATCCACCATTCCTACCAACTAGAAGGAACGATCCCAAAACGATGCTCTTCTCTCAAATTCAAAATATTATATCTACATTTGGGAAACCTCCATGTGGCCCTCATGTTTCCCCCTTTAATCCAGAGCTTACGTTAATATAAAAAAGGTTAATTAATTCATGTCTTAATCATGGATTTAAGGACTTTGGACAAATAAACTAATTAAGGTTTATAATCATGGATAAGGACATAGGTTAGATAACTCATCAAGGTCCTCTCCCCTTAGCCCCCTCTTCACTTCCCCCACTTATGTAATCATTTCTCCCCATCTCTTATTTTTCATTCTTCATTTGGATCCATCATGTTTTTTTATATTAGATATGAACACACATAATTACAATATATTTTTTCATCCTAGACCATTTATGTCCAGGTTTTATCCATTTGATCGTTACATGCATATTCACATTTTGAGGTAAAAAATGGGGTATTACAAGCTTAGTCAAAAGTTCAACTTAACGCTTTAAGAGAACTAGATAAAGGCTTAAAGACAGAGTATAGGATCAAGAGGAAAATATTTTGAAAGTGACAAAACAACTTGTGGAAATGCCAACCAAGGTTGAGAACATTGAGCAGATATTCCACGTATGGAAATCAATCTTAGTATCCTATAGTATAATAGACTAGAATTCTCTTGAATGTTAAATAAGAAGATAATATTGAAGTACAAATGACAACAAATCACCAAACAACAAACTCAAATATGGAAGGAAATGAACCAAACGTAATTGAACGCTCTTAGGTTCTTGAGGGGTGCTTTATGGGTCAACATTTTAAATTTTTCTAAAGTTTAGTATGCTTTGCAAATTTTGTCTAGTTTTTGGACAATATGTAAGGACATACACGTGGCATAGTATACTATATAACAAATGGTCAATTTATTTTTTCCCAGATAAATATAACAGGGAAAACCCCCAGGAACTTCCCCTAATTTCAAAGAAGGTACCTAGGGTAAACCCTAGATTCTTCAAGGTACAAGGCCAATTCAACACGAAGGCTCAAAGTCATTACAACAATATATTCATTATGAGCTCAACATGTCACTAATGAGAATACAACTTGGATGGAGAGGATAACACTCCATCCCACAACCACTTGGGATAGACCTATTTGACAACAATTGGTTAGTTTGTGTAGAGATAAATTTGATTTCAAGTTTAGACTTGTGATGATCAATATAGGCATTAGTCTCTATTTTTTTATTACAAATACATATGGATATAAGGCTACCCTTTTTCTAATACAAAATTAAATGTTATTATATATTTTAAAAAAATGTTTCCATACATCTCTATGAAAAGAAAAAAGTGGAACAAAGATGTAAGGACATAACATGTTGGATAAATTGGCATAATTCAAATGGTGTTATCATGAGTGAATATAGAACACCTTATAAATCTATTGATTCACCCCCACAATCACTAAGTCCTTTATAATAAAAAAGAGAGAAACGTGTGGAATGCTTAACTTCCACTATATGATGGCGTTGTGGGTTTAATTTGATATGCACTACAAGGAAAACAGCTTCTAGCGAAGGTTTTTGTAGGGGCTTTTAGTGTTGCAAGATTTTGCAAAACTAAAAAAGAAACTCCCCTAAAAACTCTGCCATTGGTAACATAGATTTCGATGGAGGTTACCACATATGTACATTATAACTAAAATACCTAGGTAGCAAAAGGTTACAAAAAATGTTTTTTAATCGGTGTGCATATCGTACAAACATACCAACGCATAGTTAACATACAATAGCAGTGTGTGTAATTTAAATGTTATGCCATAGTGTTTTTGTAAACATAAGATAACCAGTGCATACAATTTAAATGTTATGCACCGATTCTTTTCATTTATATAACTCACTAGTGCATGTAATATGTTTTATTACATGCACTTGCCCCCTACAGAACTCAATATTGATTGCATTGAGTAGGAAACAGTCGTCTGAATCATGGCCACTGAGATGAAGAGCACTCGCCAATAGAAAATAAAACTTTATTAAGTCGTCAAAGTAGGGCAGCTTCTTCACCGTGGAAATTGGCTCACCAAGAGTTAGATTCAACAGAAGTTTCCCCATCTGATGGAGGAAATTTAAGCAATGGGGACCATTGCTTCATAAGGGAGGAGTACTGATCTAGGTGGATACTGGTGGCCACCCACCTGTTACACTGAGTTACAATGGTTCTCCATATTCTTGGCATTTGTCTATAGTTTTTTGGCTCCCGAACTTTTGGGGCCATTTTGAGGCCCCAAACGGTGTTTTTTTTCATAGGGGGCTAGGGGATGCCATGGAATTCTATAGAACTAGTCAAAAGTTTTATTTCTCAATTAGTTCTTTGCAACGAGCCATTTTGTTCCCTAAACAAATATTATATGTAAAAGTTGTGCCCCTGGGAAGTTAGGTACCCAACTCGGGGCCCTCAAATCCTTTTGGCACTTCATCTCCTAGGGTTATGGTTTTGGATGTTTAGAAACTTTTCCTCTATTCTTATGATAAAAATTCCCTTTTTGGTATCTTTGTAATTAGATCCTATGAATGTGTGTAGCTGACACATCTCTCTTCAAAGATAAGCTACCACCATCCAAGCTAGTTTGTATTGCATTGTTGTTTACAATGTTTTTCCATTCCATTCATTAATAGAATTTGGGTTTCACTATACTATTGTTCTCCCTATAAAATATTTGTGTGTGTGCTTCCATTTTATATTGCTTCCTTCATTTCATTCTCTAAATAATCCAAATAAAAAAGGGTCTAATGTAGAATTTTTGCAAATTGTGCTTGCATCTCATGTAATCTGACATAATCAACCTAAAAAAATATAACCTCATAGGTCATTTCAACAAATATTAATGTATTCATTAATATTCTTATTATTCATCAGAATTGAAATCAAAATCATCAAGATCTACTTCACTAAAATGATTGTCCATAACAACATCATCAACGACTTCTTTGTCTAAAACATCTAATTGTTCATGATTTGCCTCATCTTTAAATTCTTCATTTACGCCATCTACTTGCTCCTGATCTACATCACGTCCTTCAACTTCTTTGAATTCTTGGTTTTACACATCTACCTTCTCCTCTACATCATCTTCCCTATATTCTTCAATATCGACTTCTTCTAGTACAATATATGTTACATTCCTTCCTCCTGGATCATACCTAACTACATATGACCAACTTGCTTTATTTGGAACCTATGAATAGAATACCTACTCACACTGACTAGGAAGGACATAAGGATCTATACCCGACTCAAATGACCTTGTATCAATCATGGTAAATCCATTATCATGTTCAATAATAGTTCGATCAAGATCACGTTCATTCATGTGGAACTTGTACCAACAAACCTTGAAGAGAACTACTTTAAAGGATTGAAATTATAACCCAAGTATATCTTTTAGGTATCCATAGTATTTGTTTCCAGATACTTACATATTCTTATCAGTGCTAGACAAAACATTATTAACTTGGAAAACTACAATTATCCCACAATAAGATATTTTCTTCTTATCATCCAACTATTTGATACGAAATTGTTTACCATTGCACAACATAGCCTTGTGGTGTTTCACCTACACCAATATATTTGCTTGATATGTTAAAAATGCAATATTGACAATTAATAAACATATTTAGATCAACAAACACTTAAAATTTTCAAGAAAAAAAATACTATCACTTCTAATAGATGTAAAAAAAGATCCAAAATATGGGTAATGATCACCTTTTTATCTATTGCCCCATCCTCTAAATCAATTTTCGTTTATATAAGGTTGATATCTTGAAAATAATGAGATCTTATAATATACTCCACCACCCCATCCCATGATAATTTACCATCATCTTCTATACATCTTTCTATCTGTGCCTTTATCCAATCAACATTATTCACAATGTATAAATGTGGTGCATCCCACTCTCAATCAGTTGAATGACAAAAAGTCAATTGAATAACTAGGTACTTAATAAATGTTGGATGACTAAAGTTTATTTATTTTTCACAAAAAACGAGTACTTTTATATTTATCAAAAATATTCATGACCAAACCGGACGACCTATAGTTACAAATTAACTCTTTCTAAAATGAGTCGCATAGAAAGTATAGTTATGAAATATACAAAAATGAAGAACCCAAAATAGTTACATTCAAACTTTTTCTTGTTGATACTATAGTTCTGAAAATGTATAATCATGGTTAAACTATCCTAAAAACAAAAAAATATTTTACTGCATATGAAAACATTAAGGAAAAATTTAACTCTGACAGTATGGAGCATCTTTATTGCTAATTTTTTGTGTACGAGATATGGGGAGAAGAAGCTTCCCCAGTCTCATTCTCAGCATTCACCTCAACGATTACATGGACCTACGGGACTACAAACTGGTTATCCATGACAATGTTATCATTCTAATATTGTCCTAAACTTTGAAATTCCTCCCGAGACAAATTAGCATTATCCTCTTGAGATTTAACCTTATCCTTCTAGAATTTGATCTCCACTTCAACCATAATCAATTTTTATCTCAGATGTTTCAATTGGGCCTATAGAAGATTGGATTTTGTCTTGGTTATGATTTGGTCCCAATCATACTTCATCTCCCATTGTTTTGCCAATTTTCAACACTGTGGATGTTTCTAGTCATTGTAATGTTTGGGTCCTCTTGAGGAATTTTAACCCTCTTCTCATTGTTGTCTATATTTACTTGAGGATATGCCATTATAAAAGAGTTGTAGAAAATGATAGAATATGGACTCAACTGCTCTGAACTGTTTCTTTTCAAAACCCCTCTACCCTAGAAAATTAAGGGAGTTCTAATGTAGTTGTCACTCAAATTCCAGGAACACAATTTGACAGAAACAACTTGAAAAACACTACTTATATCTTCATTATTGAGCTCCAATCTATACCAGTTATTCTCAATATATTCACCTTGTACCCAATGGTTACCTCCCCAACTTTTCAAATCTTTCCACAAGCAACTACAAGCTTAACGAAAACTCCTAAGAGAGCCAAGAGGATAGAGAGCATCGAGAGCAGTGTACTAACTTAAGACAATATGCCAATTCCCACCATAGAACTTAACCAAGAGTGTTGATCTATGAAACAGAGGTCTCTAGCATAACTCAAATATACTACCCATTTCACCACCTTCCCACTGATTGGTATTGAAACTGCCTCCAACCTGGAAAATAGAAGCAATTCTACAACGTATAACACTTTCACAATGCTTCTAATATGGATTATAATGAAGAGTGACAGTATCCAAATTCCACAAGGCATGATATACCCTAAATATTGTTATTTTTTCAGAATTTTCAATCTGATATAAGATCTTAACTGAGAGAATAACATGTACAGCATATCTACAGCATATCAATCATGGACACAATAATGCAAGCACACAAGAGACACAAAGTTTCACCAGGGAAAACCAAGAAGGTGAAAAACCCCACAACTTCCTCAGAGATAGATAGAGCAATGATACAAACCAAGTACAAGAGATAGTCCTCCTAGCGGCAGCTTCTCCTCCTCCACAATTGTGCCTCTCCACTGAGAGTATGAGTGAGAAAGTGAATGATCAAATAGAGTGCCTCCCGCACTCTATTTATACTTGAGTTGACTTGCCTAATAACCTTTACTAGGTCGGCCTTAACTTAACCACATAACATAATGCTGACAGGGCCGACCCCACCAAGGTGGTCTAATAACCCATCAAGTATAAGTTACGACACTTACAATTCAAATGACGACACTTCCGTATAGAGGAATAATAACATCTCTATAGGAATACAATATACATATATGAAATACATTCTGAAGTTACAAATACATTACCACTCCCTCTTAACTAGGAAGGTATTTTTCGACACAAATCTGCTAGTACAAGTCTTCTTCTTTGGATCATCGTCATCGAATCATCGTCATCGTCACTGTTGCTGCTATCTCAATCAATCTCTGATCTACTCGTCATAGGAATTTCTACAGAGCCAGTCCTTTTTCATATTGGATGTAACCCCACAACCTACAGGTCTTCATCATCACTGGCCATACTGTGGAATCCTCAGGATTTATTACGTGCGTCACAAAACCTAGCTATAGCATCCCAGGCTGTTACGAGCATACAGCTCTACCTATCGGATCTCCCAAGAGCATATTACATGTGACCCCACCACAAAACCTGGCTGTAGCATCCCAGGCTGTTACGAGCACACAGCTCTACCTATCAGATCTCCCAAGGACACATTACATGTGGTCAAGAAAAACCTTGCAAGAGCATCCCAGGCTATTACGAGCACACAGCTCTACCTGTTGGATCTCCCAAGGACACATTACATGCCATAGGACAAAACCTCGAAAGAGCATCCCAGGCTGTTACGAGCACACATCTCTACCTGTCGGATCTCCCAGGGTGTTATTATATGTCCTCCTAAAGAGCATCTGAGGCCTTTAGTACACATCTCTAAAGAGAATCTGAGGCCTTTTTCATCCTGTCCAAGATCTCCAGGACGTATTACATGTGACCCCTATCACAAAACCTTAAAAGAGTGTCTTACCAAGCAAGATCTCTAAAGAGAATCTGAGGCCTTTTTCATCATGTCCAGATCTCCAGGACTTATTACATGTGGTCTAGCAAAACCTTAAAAGAGTGTCTTGCCAAGCAAGATCTCTAAAGAGCATCTGAGGCCTTGTTCATCCTATCCAGATCTCCAAGACTTATTACGTGCTACCCTTGCACAACCTGTCCACGGCCACAAAGTATCAACCTGATACTCACCATACATCGTCTTGATGTACATGATCATCCTGATCATCATCACTTCATCGTCCTAATGCATGTCATCTGGAGAAACATCCTGAAGCTCGTCATCCATGATCATCCTAATCATACAATGCATCCACCTGATGCATACCAAGTATCTACCTGATACATATCATCATACATGATCCACTTGATCATACAATGTATCCACCTGATACATATACAGATACATGATCCACCTGATCATATAATGTATCCACCTTATATATATCAACATACATCATCTACCTGATCATACAATGTATCCACCTAATACATATACAGATACATGGTCCAAGCATCCAACATGATGCATATGCATATACATGATCCAACTGATCATAACAAGCATCCAACATGATGCATATACATATACATTATCCAACTGGTCATAACAAGCATCAAACATGATGCATATACAAAGCAGTACCTGGAGCATCGTCCTGATGCTCATCATCCAGCGCTTACATCCACAGCCATGGGAAGGATCCTCCTCTCACCATGCTTGGAATGGCTTCCAGCAAATGTATCCATCACTTCTTCCTCGAAGTGTCATCAATCTGAAGAACACCAAGCCTCTCCCTAAAGTACTCAAACTTCACTCTGGCTAGTGGTTTCATCAGCATATCTGCAACCTGCTCATCCGTCGCAACATAGAGGAGCTTCATTGCTCCTCTCTGCACCATATCCCTGATATAGTGATATTTGATCTCAATGTGTTTCGACCTGTCGTGGAACACCGGGTTCTCAGACAGCTTCACACAACTCTAATTGTCACAAAATATACCAGTAGCCTCCAGCGGGAGATCAAATAACTCAAACAGTAGCTTCCGTAGCCATACTGCCTCACAAATAGCCGAACAAGCTGCAACATACTCTGCTTCGGCTGTACTCAGTGCTACACAGGACTGCTTCCTGCTAAACCAAGAGATCACACCTGATCCCATACTGAAGCAACACCTAGATGTGCTCTTCCTATCTACAACACTACCTGCCCAATCTGAATCAACATAACCCTGCAGGTTAAACTTTTGATTCGCATCATATTTGAGCCCATAGTCAACTGTACCCTTTAGGTATCTCAGAATATGCTTTATAGCAACCAGGTGAACACCTCTAGGATCTGTTAGGAACTGGATCAATGTGTTCACCGCAAATCAAATATCTGGTCTAGTGTTCGTCAGGTACATCAACGACCCAATCATCTGACGATACACAATGACATCATCTGGATCAGATGAAGCATCACACAGAAGCTTCAGGTTCGATGCCATAGGTGTGGCCATGGCCTTGCAGTCCAACATCCCAAACCTCTTCAGGATCTCTACTACATACTTCCCTTGTCCAAGGAAGATTCCATCTGCACTCTGCCACACCTCCATGCCTAGGAAATAGTGCATCATCCCCAAGTCCTTCGTCTCGAACTCGGCAGCAAGCTTCCTCTTTGTGTCGGCAATCAATCTATCCTCACCTATTACAAATAGGTCATCCACATACAATATTAGTATCACAGGATTGCCTTCCTCAACCTTGTAGTAAATGTTGGAATCCTAGCTTTACTCTTAGTAAAGCCCAAACTGGATAAAAAGTTGTCTATCCTACCATACCAAGTCCTAGGAGCTTGCTTCAAGCCATACATGGCTTTCTTCAACCTGCACACATATGACTCTCTGTCATGTGTCTCAAAGCCAAGTGGATGCTCCACATACACTTCCTCCTCGACTACACCATTCAAGAAAACTGTCTTGACATCCATTTGGTGTATCTTCCATTTCATCACTGCAGCCAGAGCAAGTACTGATCTAATGGAAGTGTATCTAGCCACAAGAGCAAAAGTCTCTTCATAATCAATCCCTTCTTTCTGGGAGAAACCACGAGCTACAAATCTCGCTTTGTATTTCTCTATGCTGCCATCTGCAGCATGCTTGATCTTGTAGATCCATTTGGAAGTCACAACATACTTCTCTTCAGGTCTTGGGACTGCATCCCAAACATCATTCTTCATGATCGAATGGTACTCCTCGATCATGGCATTCTTCCCGAATCCTGGGAACTTCAGTATCTTCAATATCTTCAATAGATAACTTTGTTGCTGAACAAATGTTGTAGTCCTTCTTTTGTAGGTGATGGTATACGATCTTTCCTACAAAACAAGTTAAATTGCATGATTAGAAACATCTCATAGTTTTCAGAACAAATTCTTACACATAAATAAATATGTCATACAATCATGCAATTATCTTAGCCAATGCTTCAATACAACATTTATCCATATCCCATAATTTTCTAGATGCCTTCGAATCTCTACTAGAACATTGTTGAGAGTGTGCACAACTCCCAACATGTCAGCAAAGAGGTTTCATTCTAGATAAGTAGCAATGGAATGTTGTATAGTGCCATAGCCCACTTACCCATTACATGCATATTAGTAGTATAATGTTCATTAATGCAATTATTCTAATATGCATAATACACACCCTAAGTCTAGGAACATAATCATATACATCATTTATTTAAACAAACAAATATGCAAGAAATGACAATTCAAATACTTATCTTTGTTTGGTTTGTAGGGTGGACTCCCTCTCAATATTTGCTTCCTTGTAGGAACTATTGGAGTGTGCTCCCTCTTGATCTTTGCTTCCTGGATTACCTGTCCTTGAACTTATATCCATCCTCGATCACTTATGGATACTTACTAGTATCATCATTGTATTATCCTCGAGGTCTCATACATACATTCATTAGTATAATCTCAATACTATCAAAACACAATAATATTAAACATGTATAGTCATGATCATTTCAAACACAGATAATAAACATTAGTTTTCAGGGAATACACTTCTTTTACTCATGCATATTCTTTATTTGACCAAAGGATTTTTCTGGTTAGTCATATCATCAATCAAGGTAAGAGACATAATATGCATAAACCCTTGATTACTTACATTTCTAACTTCATCAATAATCATTATCAACCATACAAAGTATACTTATATAAGAGATCCTATCACAAGGTAGGATTCTAACTTGATATAGGAAAAACATACATGGATTAATATGTTAGCTGGTTATGTCTAACATACCCACATGATGTCTTCTTGTTCTCTTAAATGACTTGTGCTAGTGACCTGCATATCCCATAAATTAATCATTATAGAACTAAGTTATACATACCTCGTAAGTAGATCTTCTATGTGATCCATGAAAATGGATGAACCTTTGTCTTCATGTCACCATGGTCATATGTTCTTGAACTAGAACATGATTTGTCTTTCTTGATGTACCTTTCATATTAGCGGACAACATCATCCTCATACAACACCACAATGCATTAGTACAATCATAAGTGTCAAAACCCTAATCAATGAATATCTGCATTCATAATTTTATTAAGGTGATACGACAAGTCTAAAGTTAATCAAGATTGTACTAACCTTAATGAAGACAAACATACCATAAACTTAATCATGAACAGATCTCGAAACATACCTGGATAACTCATACCTGTCGAGATTGCTTGTAATCTTCTTATGTAAGGCCTTAGCCTCATCTCCCTCTAAAACGGGAACTTCTTCACTTATGCAGGTGACCAATCCATTCTCTTCTAGGATTAACCCAATCCACTTGATTTGTAGAAATAGGATTTGGAGCTGGATTAGGGTTTGTCGGGGAAACCCTAAAAATTCAAAATTTGAATTTCAAACTTCTGAAAGGATAGAAATATGCACCTTGATGAGCTGATCAAGCTGGTATACTCAGAGTTTGAAAACTACAAAGTTTCACCCCTCAAAATTGCCTTTGAAACTTCTGGATCTTCTGGACAGGATCCCGAACTAGGGTTTGATAAAGCCCACCCTTCTACCCAAACAAAAGGTTTGATCCAAAGCTCTAAACTTTCATTTTTCTGAGGAGCTTCCATCCGTGGTCAAAGACTTCAGAAATTCCAACTTTTGCAGAAGCCCTAATTTTCCACCTTTCCGATCAAAATCCTGAACTAGGAGTTGATCAAGCCCGGCCTTCTGCCCAACCAAAAAAATCGATCTTGGTCTCTAAATTTTGATTTTGATGAGGAGAATCCATCCGTGGTCTCCTATACAAAAAATTCCAACATTCTCCAAAACCCTAAATTCCTAGAGCCATGAATGAAGGTGCTCAAAATCCAATTCTGTTTTGACAGAAATATGCACCTGATTGTTTCTAGTGTAACTCCGAAATTTCAGATCTACAAGGTCTGACAATTCTTCCTATGGTAGCTTGAACTATTGTCTTTCCAACCCCACAGGTCTGACCTCAATTGGATTCTATGAGAGAGAGTTATGCCAAGTGTCGCAACGTGACCTGTTTATGGGATGAAACAAGAGAGTGAACTTGTACGGCATACCACGTGTCACTGGTTCATTTTTGGCCTCTGAGAAACTTACCTGAGAAAGTACAGTCCGTGCCCTACCTGTCACTTTTTACTAAATTTCATTTGGAGCTTCCTAGCCCAAGTTATGACCTTTTTTCCTAGGTCACCTGTTTATGACTCAGATATGGAAGAGGTAGAAACCCTATATTGTACATATCATAAATCACAAAGTACAACGAATTAAAAGTTTTCCTTTGGATACAAGGTACATGGGGATCGTATCTTTGACCTGTAATATTTTCAAATCCTGAAACCTTGCCGAAATGTATTTATACCGAAAGTTCTACGATGACTGGTTTTTGCTATATCAAGCCCTAGCTTCGCAAATGCAACAAGTGTCATAAATGCCATACCATGCCTTCTTTCAGGCTAGCTCTGATACCATGTTAGTTTTTCAGAATTTTCAATCTGATATAAGGTCTTAACTGAGAGAATAACATGTACAGCATATCTACAGCATATCAATCATGGACACAATAATGCAAGCACACAAGAGACACAGAGTTTCACCGGGGAAAACCAAGAAGGTGAAAAACCCCGCAACTTCCTCAGAGATAGATAGAGCAATGATACAAACCAAGTACAAGAGATAGTCCTCCTAGCGGAAGCTTCTCCTCCTCCACAATTGCGCCACTCTCCAATGAGAGTATGAGTGAGAAAGTGAATGATCAAGTAGAGTGCCTCCCGCACTCTATCTATACTTGACTTGACTTGCCTAATAACCTTTACTAGGTCGGCCTTAACTTAACCACATAAAATAATGCTGACAGGGTCGACCCCCAATAGGGTGGTCTAATAACCCTTTGACCCACATGACTTATACAAGGCCGACCCCACCAAGGTGGTCTAATAACCCATCAAGTATAAGTTACGACACTTACTATATAAATGACGACACTTTCGTATAGAGGAATAATAACATCTCTATAGGAATACAATATACATATATGAAATACATTCCGAAGTTACAAATACATCAACAAATATATCTCTTTTATGCAATATCCCTAGCTCAAGGTTAACATCCATATCTTTGCAACGATTAAAATTTTCCTCAACCCAGTGGTTAACTCTTTGAAGTTTTAAATATATCCACAAGAAGATACATGATTGATAGAAACTCCCGAGAGAGATAGGAGGATAGATAGCATCTAGAGAAATGTAATGGATCAAGACAGTGAACCAATTCCCACCATACAATTGAACCAAGAGGGTCAATCTATGAAACAAAGACCACTAGGGTAACTCATAATTATTACCCAATTCACCACCTTCCCACTATCTGATATTGAAAACACCTCCAACCCAGATAATAGAAGCAATTATACAACTTATAAAACTTTGACAATGCTTCCAAGATGGATTATAACTAAAAGTAACAAAATCCAAATTCCTCGGGGCATGATATACCCTGATTATGTATATTTTATGCAGTAATTCTAGCTCAAGGTTAACAACCAGACCCGTGCAAAGAATCATATTTTCCAATCCAAGATTAATTACCTCCAACCTAGCCCGATGGTGCTTTCTTTTTGTCTTCGAGCAAAAGGATTCTACATCATTATAATGTCTTTTACCTCCCCAAATGTTTTCTCTCGTCCTTTTCATATCTAGCCTCAAGTTTCCATCAGATGAGCAAGTATATAAAAGCTTTGCTATCTTAGTGTTCCTACTCAACTCAATGATACAGTTCGCATTCTCCAAAGGCAACGACCTATGATTTAGTTTTCTCCATAGACATCCAGGGATGCTTCCAGAATCGCCACCATTCCACTATTTAAAATAGAAAACAACACTGTGATCTATACCAATTTTCTCATTCAAAACACCAATAGATGATGACCCAAGCTCACAAATCAAATTGACATCATGCATTTGATAACTTCGTACCACAGACTTCATTATGTGGATGAAATCCCTACTAGTAAATCATGTTGAATGTGATGGATTTAGAACATCATCATGTTGAGCTTTAAAATCAATATTAAATTCTACTCTTAACTTGACGTCACCCTACCACCATTCATTCACCTCATTAAAATTTCTCCAATTCATAGCTTAAGGAATGATGCATTGAAATATACTTTCTCCATTTAACCTTATTCCCCCCATGAGGAGATTACAATCCTTGTTGGCTTGATAATCAACCTCTTTATTAACAGCTCGTAGCACTTGAAAAAAATTGGTTTCCCCTATACTACTAATCTCCCATCGTATTCGCTCAATCAATCGAGCTAGAATCAACTCTTTAGGATTAGTTTGAAAGAGAAAATGTTGTAGGATTAGTTTGAAAGACCAAATGTCGAATTATGGCCATGGAATCTTCTATGCAATTCAATACACGGATACCCATAACATTTGCATGCTTTAAACCATGCCACAAAGCCAGCACTTCTGCATGATTGTTTTCCATTATTCCCAGAACCCATGCATAATTTTTCTCAATATTTCCTCTAGGGTCAAAGAGAACCCCCCCACCCCCCGCACACCTATCAACTCTCATATGAATAAAATTTATAACATTAAAGAACGATAAAATTGGAAAAATATAATATACGTTATTATATAAGTTGATCTCTATTGTTTGATTACCTTTGACTTTCCTTAATCTACCATTCCCCAATAAAAACTCCCCTTCATATTTTTTCTTGGAATCAACATCCCAAATGCGAGGCACACTTATGATTTTCGTCATCATTATTGGAAAAACATCAAAACTCATGCCCAAATGTAGTAGTTCCACCACCATCAAAGCCTTGATCCCTACCTCATCCACACCCTCTAGCATAGCTCGACACTTCACCCGAGCCACCATTTCCCTTGTCACCATTACTTCGAACCCCTCCTAGAATGTTGATGTCCTATTTTCCATTGCTTCAACCCCAACCCCAGCCTTATGTGTCCTCTTAATGACCCCAACCTCGGCCCCCTAGTGTCCTCTTCACAAATCCAACCCCACCCCTTCCAAAGCCGCTACTACCACCATATCCGTTACTCTAATTGTTGTATTCACCTCCCTCAAAGAAACCACTATGGCTCACCCTCCCCTTCCTCTTCCTCCACCTTCACTATCTATAACCAAAAACCCACAAACAATCAAACAAAGATAAATCAACTACCACAAAAAAGCAAAACTCACAATTAGTTAATCAAAGATAAATAATTTATCCCCAAGACAAGAACCCACAAGTGTGGAATGAAATAATGATTTTCTTTGACACGCAAAAGGGGTTTGGAAGGGAGATTAATAGGCTAAAATTGAGGTGTGAATGATGTATATGCTTCCTTGTCATTTTTCTTGGAAGTAGACTTGGGATTCTTCACAAGGTTGAGGGTGAGGGCCATTAGATCATCTTTTCCATGGTTTTCATTTCCTCTTAGAAGGGAAACATAATTGGTTTCTTGAGCCATTGCTAGTTCATAAGGGCATTAAGACCCTTGTCCTCCTATTCAATTTTCACTTCATCATTTCTTCTCTTCCTTGTTGTTGTCACCATCCTATTTCTCATAAATTGCTCACAAGGACAGAAAGAAAGGTTAGGGTCCTCTCCTTCTCTCAAGGTAGGCAATGTGGAGTTAAGGAAGGAATAATGACTAGCAAAAATAATATGCACAAATGAATCAAAATAAACCATCTCATGACACCAATGACAACACATTTATCGCAAAGTTTCATTTTAGAAAAGAATCATATGATGCCCAGGTTGATGAGTACATATGTAAATTTTCTAGGATCAATTATTAAGAAACTATCTCATGACATCAACGACTACAAATTATTGCAAAATTTTTGTTGAGCGAAAAATCATATGATGCCTAGGTTGATGAGTATTTCTGTCAATTGTCCCTCAATCTTGATCAACCACACCTCATATGGGAAATTCCTTATCGAATTGCAAAATGAGCAAGGTCGGTTACCAGTTTCCATGTTATTAGGCTCCGAGATTTCTTTCAGTGTCAATGTTCTTTTCAATGTTGTTTTCTACTGCGAGGAGAATCCACAATCATGATCTCCCACCAACCTTTCTAACTATCAAGCATAATACTAAATTCGGTCCATCCCGACCCTTTGGTAATGCACTAACGAATTTTTTTATAAAGTATCATATATAAAGCTACTAAACTCTGGCATCTTAGAATTCTTTGGTACCAACATTACTTAACATACCATTACAACCCTAGAATTCAATTCACTAACAAGCATACAACATGCAAAGATAATGTCAACCCACCATGATGGCCCTTACTCCAAAACCCAATACAAGCATTAACTCTACTCAATCAATTAAATGCTAAATAGTTAATTTAATAAAAAAATAACAATTAACACATAATCCAAATCATGGATAGAAAAAAATGAAATTGTTATACAACCCGATTAATACGTGGGAACGATTAGTCTATGTTTCCGAAGGGACATAACAATATGTATTTGATATATTTTTCAATGTCGTCTCGTGCCCTTTTGGTTTAAAAACATGGCAATTCATTACATTTTCGTAGTACTTATCCTCCTAGTAAAATAATCCTCTAATTGGTTGCAAGGGAAGGACATTTTCCCAACATTAGGCTCTCTGTCACACTTAATATCTTTATGATAGAGGCCATGTGACCAATAAGATGAGGCTATCATTCCATAAGGGTGAAGTCCCTAGGATCTGGCTCTAATTCCTCATTCTTAATCTACAACCCATACAACTCACTGGTGCTAGAAATCCCCTCTACACCTATCCCAATCAACTAGTACTCTTCCACCCTCAACCTGCACAACATCAAGAATGAAATCCCCTACTTTGTATGAAGTTCCTTCAGATATATCAATTCCCTTCTAGTGACCCAAGATAGTTTGGTCTTGGAATCTCACTACTAGTACTCCACGGATTCTCCATATACAAGCCATATTTCCTCTCACAATGGCACATTCAACATTAGCAGCAATCCCCTTAGCAATGGCATGAGTCTACAATGAAAGTAGTCCCTTTTGTTTGGAAATTAATGTCCCGATACCACCCCATCCACCATTCCTACCAACTATAAGGAACGATCCCAAAAGGATTCTCTTCTCTCAAATTCCAAACATTATATCTACATGTTGGGAAACCTCCATATGGCCCTCATGAGGAGCCCATGTTTTCCCCTTTAATATAGAGCTTAGGTTAATATAAAAAAGTTTAATTAAGTCATGTCTCTTAATCATGGATTTAAGGACTTTGTATAAATAAACTAATTAAGGTTTATAATCAAGGCTAAGGACATAGGTTAGATAACTCATCAAGGTCCTCTCCCCTTAACCCCCTCTTCACTTCCCCCACTTGTGGAATCATTGCTCCCCATCTCTTATTTTTCATTCTTCATTTGCAAGCATCATGGTTTTTTATATTAGATATGATCGCACATAATTACAATATATGTTTTCATCTTAGACCATTTATGTCAAGGTTTTATCCATTTGATCATTAAATGCATATTTACATTTTGAGGTAAAAAATGGGGTATTACAAGCTTAGTCAGAAGTTCAACTTCATGCTTTGATAGAACTAGAGAAAGGCCTAAAGACACAGTGTAGTATCAAGATGCAAACATTTTTAAAGTGAAAAAACAACTAGGGTAAATGCCAACCAAGGTTGAGAACATTGAGCAAATGTTCCATGTTGTTTCGTACGGAAATCAATCTTAGTCGCCTATAGTATAATAGACTAGAATTCTCTTGACAATTAAACAAGAAGATAATATTGAAGTACCTGTCAAGCACTCTATTTGCAGATAATTAAATATCAAACATACAGAGCATATGAAATTTATTGTCAACCCGAGAAAGTCTTTTTATTTCAAAGGATAAGTGCACAATATATGCTTAAACACAAAACCATTAGAAGTGAATACTTTTACCTTCTATCATCCATATTCATCCCAAGAATCTATGCAATCCCAAATGCCTTCTAATTGCTATACTATAATTCTTTTCTATTATGCACCAGGAAGAAATGATATCAGATCTAATCAACAATTGCAGAAAGGAAATCTCATTCGTATTCTAAAATAATCACTTGTCTAATCTGGTCAAGCTGGAAATCATAGAACATGAACTGAACATTACTCTAAAATTCAAATGAAAGGAACTGAAGCAACTGTTCTAAGAAACTGAATTGTGAAATAAAGATCAATCAACACATAACAGGAAAGCCAATTTATAAGAACTTCTGGGATCACGTCTCAACTATAGGATGAACACGGTAGTGTGAACAGAAATTGAAATGTGTAAAGTAAACCTGACTCAGTTGACTGATATTCTATACCATTCACCAATCTTACAGAATTATAATCTTTTACTGAAAAAAACCACACAACAAGTATTGCTGCTGCGCACAAAAGAAAGAACAAAACATCACACAACAAGAAAGATGAAATCCTAATTTAACTCAGCAATCTCTGTGGAAGACGGGCCCAGTCTTCACACAGAGACGCTGGTTGAACAACACTCTTCTTAACTCAGAAGTAACCCCTTATATTAACAGAAGAATGAGTATACAGTTTGGCTTGGCTGCTAATACAAAATAATTTAATTGTTTGCTGTCCAACCCCTCGGTCGAGGCAATTCCCCATATATATACATACAATTTGCAACATCTAAACCTATAATTGGGCAGCCATGAAGATCTCTGATCTTCAGGCGCCCTAAAAAATCTAGCTGTTACAATGCGTGGCAGAACTGAAATATCCAAATATCAGAGAGTTATTAATTGCCGCAAGAGTGGCGGTCCTTCCAGCTCACAGCTGGACTCGAGCAGTGACATACTTAAGATAGCCATTTCTGTTACAGCTGACCCGTCACGACTGTGCCTTGATTGACGATACGAGCCCCAAGGAACCTTCTACAAGCAATGAACGTCCCTTCCTTCATGACTTGTTCAGCTCCGATCTTCCTGCAGTCTATTTGTCTCACTACCTTCATAAATCGCATCATGTTAGCACAAATTAAGAGATGCACAGCTTTAATCATCACAATCATAAGTATTAATACAATAAAACAATAATCGGCCATACCTTGGTAATTTGGGGGATAAGATAAGGACAATAAGTCGAATTGCCAAGGTAATTGGTGTAAGACAAGGGAAGGGAAGATGATAAATGATGGTCAAAAAGGGCTAATTCTGGGCTCAACAGTACCAATGACAAAAAATCACCAAATATCACACTCAAATATGGAAGGAAATGAACCAGACTTAATTGAACACTCTTAGGTTCTTGAGGGGTGCTTTATAGGTCGACATTTTAATTTTTTCTAAAGTTTAGTATGCTTTGCGAATTTTGTCTAGTTTTTGGACAATATGTAAGGCCATACTTGACATAGTATACTATATAACATATGGTGAATTTATTTTTTCCCGGATAAATATACCAGGGAAAACCCCTAGGAACTTCCCCTAATTTTGAAGATGGTACCTAGGGTAAACCCTAGATTCTTAAAGGTACAAGGCCAATTCAACACCCATCAAATGCATTACAACAATATATTCATTATGAGCTCAATATGTCACTAATGAGAATACAATTTGGGTGGAGAGGATAACACTCCATCCCACAACCACTTGGGATAGACCTAATTGACAACAATTGGTTAGTTTGTGTAGAGATAGATTTGATTTCAAATTTAGAGTTTTGATGATCAATATAGGCATTATTCTCTATTTCTGTATTACAAATACATATGGATAGAAGGATACCCTTTTTATATTACAAAATTAAATGTTATTATATATTTTAAAAAATGTTTCCATACATCTCTATGAAAAGAAGAAAGTGGAACAAAGATGTAAGGACATAACATGTTGGATAAATTGGCATAATTCAAATGGTGTTATCATGAGTGAATATAGAACACCTTATAAATCTATTGATTCAACCCCACAATCACTAAGCCCTTTATAATAATAAAAAAAGAGAAACGTGTGGAATGCTTATACTTCCACTATATGATGGCGTTGTGGGTTTAATTTGATATGCACTACAAGGAAACCACCTTCTAGCGGAGGTTTTTGTAGGGGATTTTAGTGTTGCAAGATTTTGCAAAACTTAAAAAAAAACTCCTCTAAAAACTCTGCCATTGCTAACAGATATTTCGATGGAGGTTACCTCATATGTGCATTATAGCTAAAATACCTAGGTAGTAGAAGGTTACAACAAAGGTTTTTTAATTGGTGTGCATATCGTACAAACATACCAATGCATAGTTAACATACAATAGCAGTGTGTGTAATTTAAATGTTATGCCATAGTGTTTTTGTAAACATAAGATAACCAGTGCATACAATTTAAATGTTATGCACCAATCCTTTTCATTTATATAACTCACTAGTGCATGTAATATGCTTTATTACATGCACTTTTCTCCTACAAAACTCAATCTCGATTGCATTGAGCAGGAAACAGTCGACTAGATCATAAAATCCAACTGTATTAGGTCATCAAAGTAGGGAAACTTCTTCACCACGGAAATTGGCTCACCGGGAGTTAGATTCAACAGAAGTTTACCCATCTGATGGAGGAACTTCAAGCAATGGGGACCATTGCTTCCTAATGGAGGAGGACTGATCTAGGTGGATACTAGTGGCCACCCACCTATTCCACTAAGTTACAATGGTTCTCCATCTTCTTGGAATTTCTTTATATTTTTTTGGGTTCCGAACTTTTGGGGCCATTTTGAGGCCCTAAACGGTGCTTTTTGCCATTCAGGGTGCTAGGGGATGCATTGGAATTCTCTATACCTAGTCAAAAGTTGCACTTATCAATTAATTCTTTGCAACGAGACATTGTGTTCCCTCAACAAATATTATATGTAAAAGTTGTGCCCCTGGAAAGTTAGGTACCCACCTCGGGCCCACAAATCCTTTTGGTGCTTCATCTCATAGGGTTAGGTTTTTGGATGTTTAGAAAATTTTCCTCTATTCTTATGATAAAAAAATCCCTTTTGGTATCTTTGTAATTATCTCCTACGAATGTGTGTAGCTGACACATCTCTCTTCAAAGATAAGCTACCACCATCCAAGCTAGTTTGTATTGCATTGCAGTTTACATTGTTTTTCCATTCCATTTATTAATAGAATTTGGGTTTCACTGTACTATTGTTCTCCCTACAAAATATTTGTGTGTGTGCATCCATTTTATATTGCTTCCTTCATTTCATTCTCTAAATAATCCAAATCAAAAAGGGTCTAATGTATATTTTTGAAAATTGTGCTTGCATCTCATGTAATCAGACATAATCAACCTGACCAAATATAACCTCATAGGTCATTTCAACAAATATTAATGTATTCATTAATATTCTTATTATTCATCAGAAATGAAATCAAAATCATCAAGATTTACTTCACTAAAATGATTGTCCATAGCAACATCATCAATGACTTTTTTGTCTGAAACATCTAATTGTTCATGATTTGCCTCATGTTCAAAGTCTTCATTTATGACATCTACTTGATCCTAATCTACATCACGTCCTTCAACTTATTCGACTTCTTATTCTGGCACATCTACCTACTCCTCTACATCATCTTCTCGATCTTCTTCAATACGACTTCTTCTAGTACAATATATGTATACATTCCTTCTTCTTGGGTCATATCTAACTACATATGACCAACTTGCGTTATTTGGAACCTATGAATAGAAAACCTACTCACACTAACTAGGAAGGACATAAGGATCTATACCTGACTCAAATAACCTTGTATTAATCATGATAAATCCATTATCATGCTCAATAATAGTTCGATCAAGATCACGTTCATTCATGTGTAACTTGTACCAACAAACCTCGAAGACAACTACTTTAAAGGATTGAAATTATAACCCAGGTATATCTTTCAGGTATCCATAGTATTTGTTTCCAGATACTTCCAAATTCTTGTCAGTTCTAGGAAAAACATTATTAACTTGGAAAACTACAATTATCCCACAATAAGATATTTTCTTCTTATCATCCAACTATTTGATACAAAAAAATTTACCATTGCACAACATAGCTTTTTGGTGTTTCACCTACACCAATATATATGCTCGTTATGTTAAAAATGCAATATTAACAATTAATAAACATATTTAGATAAAAAAAACCACTTAAAATTTTCAAGAAAAAAAATACTAGCACATCTAATAGATGTAAAAAAAATCCAAAATGTGGGTAATGATCACCTTTTTTATCTGTTGCACCATTCTCTATATCAATTTCCCTTTATGTAAGGTTGATATCTTGAAAATAATGAGATCTTCTAATATACTCCACCACCCCATCCCATGATAATTTACCATCATCTTCTATACATCTTTCTATATGTGCCTTTATCCAATCAAGATTATTCACAATGTATAAATGTGGTGCATCCCTCTCTCAAGCAGTTGAATGACAAAAATTCAATTGAATAACTACGTACTTAATAAATGTTGGATGACTAAAATTTATTTATTTTTCACAAAAACGAGTACTTTTATATTAATAAAAAAAGGTCATGACTAAACCGGACAACCTATAGTTACAAACTAACTCTTTCTTAGATGAGTCGCATAGAAAGTGTAGTTCTGAAATATACAAAAATGAAGAACCCAAAATAGTTACATGCAAACTTGTTTTTGTTGATACTATATTCTGAAATGTATAATCATGGTTAAATTATCTTGAAAACAAAAAACACTTTTACTGCATATGAAAACATTAAGGAAAAATTTAACTCTGACAGTATGGAGCATCTTTATTGCTAATTTTCTATGTAGGGGTTATGGGGAGAAGAAGCTTCCCCAGTCTCATTCTCAGCATTCACCTCAATGGTTACATGGACCTATGGGACTACAAACTGGTTATCCATGACAATGTTATCATTCTAATCTTGTCCTAAACTTTTAAATTCCTCCCGAGAAAAAATTAGCATTATCCTCTTGATATTTAACCTTATCCTTCTAGAATTCGATCTCCACTTCAACCATAATCAATTTGTATCTCATATATTTCAATTCGTCCTATAAAAGATCGAATTTTGTCTTGGTTATGATTTGGTCCCAATCATACTTCATCTCCCATTGTTTTTCCAATTTTCAACACTATGGATGTCTCTAGTCACTGTAATGTTTGGTTTCTCTTGAGGGATTTTAAACATCTTCTCATTGTTGTCTCTATTTACCTGAGGATAGGACATTATGAAAGAGTTGTATAAAATGATAGAATATGGACTCAACTGCTTTGAACTGTTTCTTTTCAAAACCCCTCTAACCTAGAAAATTAAGGGAGTTCTAATGTAGTTGTCACTCAAATTCCAAGAACACAATTTGACAAAAACAACTTGAAAAACACTACTTATATCTTCATTATTGAGCTCCAATATATACCGGTTGTTCTCAATATATTCACCTTCGACCCAATGGCTATCTCCCTGACTTTTCAAATCTTTCCACAAGCAGCTATAGGCCTTACGAAAACTCCTAAGAGATCTAAGAGGATAGAGAGCATCGAGAGAAATGTGCTAACTCAAGAGAATATGCCAATTCCCACCATACAACTGAACCAAGAGTGTCTATCTATGAAACAAATGTCTCTAGTATAACTCAAATATACTACCAAGTTCACCAACTTCCCACTGATTGGTATTGAAACTGCCTCCAACCTAAAAAATAGAAGCAATTCTACAACGTATAACATTTTCAAAATTATTCTAAGATGGATTATAACTAAGAGTGACAATATCCAAATTCCATGGGGCATGATATACCCTAAATATATCTCTTTTATGCAATAATCCTAACTCAAAGTTTACATCCATATCTTTGCAATGATTAAAATTTTCCTCAACCCAATGGTTAACTCTTCGACTTTTCAAATATCTCCACAAGAAGCTATAGGATTGATATAAACTCCCTAGAGAGCATCTAGAGAAATGTAATGGATCAAGACAGTGAGCCAATTCCCACCATACAATTGAACCATGATGGTCAATCTATGAAACAAATACCACTAGGATAACTCATAAATACTACCCAATTCACCACCTTCCCACTGTCTGATATTGAAAACACCTCCAACCCATATAATAGAAGCAATTATATAACTTATAAAACTTTCACAATGCTTCTAAGATGGATTATAAATAAAATTGACAAAATCCAAATTCCTCAGGGCATGATATACCCTACTTATATCTCTTTTATGCAGTAATTCTAGCTCAAGGTTAACAACCAAACCTGTGCAAAGAATAACATTTTCCAATCCAATATTACTTACCTCCAACCTATCCCGATGGTGTTTTCTCGTCGTCTCCCAGCAAAAGGATTGTACATCATTACAATGTATTTTACCTCCCCAATTGTTTTCTCTCGTCCTTTTCATATCTATCCTTAAGTATCCACAAGATGAGCAAGTATAGAAAAGCTTTTCTATCTTAGTTTTCCTACTCAACTCAATGCTCCAGTTCGTATTCTCCAGAGGCAACGACCTATGATTTAGTTTTCTCCATAGACATTCAAGGATGCTTCCAGAACCGCCACCTTTTCACTATTTAAAATAAGAAACAACACTGTGATCAATACCAATTTTCTCATTCAAATCACCGATGATTACCCAAGCTCACAAATCAAATTGACATCATGCATTTGATAACTTTGTACCATAGACTTCATTATGGGCATGAAATCCCTGCTAGTAAAGCATGTCGAATATGATGGATTTAGAACATCATCATGTTGAGCTTTAAAATCAGTATTAAATTCTACTCTTATCCTGACGTCACCCTACCACCATTCATTCACCTCATTGAAATTTCTCCAATCCATAGCTTAAGGAATGATGCATTGAAATATTCTTTCTCCATTTAACCTTATGGCCCCCATGGGGAGATTACAATCCTTGTTGGATTGATAATCAACCTCTTTATTAAGGGCTATTACCACTTGAAAATTTTAGTTTCCCCTATACTACTAATCTCCCATCGGATTCACTCGATCAATTGAGCTAGAATCAACTCTTTGGGATTAGTTTGAAATACCAAATGTCAAATTATGGCCATGGAATCTTTTATGAAATTCAATATATGGATACCCATACCATTTTCATGCTTTAAACCATGCCATAAAGCCATCACTTTTGCTTGATTGTTTGCCATTATTCCCAGAACCCGTGCATATTTTTTCTCAATATTTCCTCTAGTTTCAGAGAGCCCTCCCCCCCACCCCCCACGCACCCACCAACCCTGGGATGAATAAAATTTATAAAATTAAAGAAGTAGAAAACTGGAAAAATATAATATACGTTATTATATAAGTTGATCTCTATTGTTTGATTACCTTTGACTTTCCTTAATCTACCATTCCCTAATAAAAACTCCCCTTCATATTTTTCTTGGAATCAACAACCCAAATGTGAGGCACATTAATATCATCGAAACAGCTACGTAGATCATGGCCAAATTCAAAAATTCAAGAAAAATTGTGGCAACACCTATGATTTTTTGTCATCATTATCAGAAAAAGATCAAAACTCATGCCCAAATGTAGTAGTTCCACCACCATCAAAGCCTTGATCCCTACCTCATCCACACCCTCTAGCGTAGCTCAACACATCACCCGAGCCACCATTGTCGTCGTCACCATTACTTCGAACCCCTCCTAGAATGTTGATGTCCTCTTTTCCATAGCTTCAACCCCAACCCCATCCTTCTGTGTCCTCTTAATGACCCCAACCTCAGCCCCCCAATGTCCTCTTCGAAACTCCAGCCCCACCCCTTCCAAAGCCACTACTACCACCATATCCATTACTCTAATTGTTGTATTCACCGCCCTCAAAGAAACCATTGCGGCTCACCCTCCCCTTCCTCTTCCTCCACCTTCACTATCTATAACCACAAACCCACAAACAATCAAATAAAGAGAAATCAACTACCACAAAAAAGGGAGAACTCACACTTAGTTAATCAAAGATAAATAATTTGTCCCCAAGACAAGAACCCACAAGTGTGGAATGAAATAATGATTGTCTTTGACATGCAAAAGGGGTTTGGAAGGGAGATTAACAAGCTAAAATTGAGGTGTGAATGATGTATATGCTTGCTTGTCATTTTTCTTGGCAGTAGACTTGGGATTCTTCACAAGGTTGAGGGTGAGGGCCATTAGATCATCTTTGCCATGGTTGTCATCTCCTCTTAGAAGGGAAACATAATTGATTTCTTGAGCCATTGCTAGCGCATAAGGGCATTAAGACCCTTGTCCTTCTATTCAATTTTCACTTCATCAATTTTTATCTTCCTTATTGTTGTCACCATCCTATTTCTCATGAATTGCTCACAAGGACAAAAAGCAAGGTTAGGGTCCTTTCCTTCTCTCAAGGTAGGCAAAGTGGAGTTAAGGGAGGAATAATGACTAACAAAAGTAATATGCACAAATGAAGCAAAATAAACCATCTCATGACATCAATGACCACACATTTATCTCAAATTTTCCTTTGAGCAAAGAATCATATGATGCCCAGGTTGATGGGTATATATGTAAATTGTCTAGGATCAATTACTAAGAACAATAATGTGAAAAAATGAAGCAAAAGAAACTATCTCATGACATCAGCGACCACAAATTATTGCAGAGTTTTTGTTGAGCAAAAAATCATATGATGCATAGGTTGATGAGTATTTCTGTCGATTGTCCCTCGGTCTTGATCAAGCACACCTTATATGGGAAATTCACTTATCAAATTACAAAATGAACAGGGTTAGTTGCCAGTTTCCATGGTTGTTAGGCTCCAAGATTTGTTTCAGTGTCGATGTTGTTTTCTACTGCTAGGAAAATCCACAATCATGATCTCCCACCAACCTTTCTAACTATCTTGAGCATAGTACTAAATTCAGTCCATCCCAACCCTTTAGCAATGTACTGGCGAAAATTTTTATAAAGTATCATATATAAAGCTACTAAACTGCGGCATCTTAGAATTCTTTGGTACCAACATTACTTAACATACAATTACAACCCTAGAATTCAATGCACTAACAAGCATACAACATGCAAAGATAATGTCGACCCACCACGATAGCCCTTACTCCAAAACCCAGTACAAACATTAACTCTACTCAATCAATTAAATGTTAAATAGTTGATTTAATAAAAAAAATAACAATTAACACATAATCCAAACCATTGATAGACAAAAATGAAATTGTTATACAACCCGATTAATACGTGGGAACGATTAGTCTATTGTCCCCGAAGGGACATAACAATATGCATTTGATATATTTTTCAATGTCGGCCCGTGCCCTTTTGGTTTAAACAAAATTTTAAATACATATAAATTATAGATATTATTTAACCAATCCAAGCACGGAAGTTATTCATGCGAGCTGGTGTATTGAGCCTCGCCATTCTCAATTGCAATTTGTCCATTCGAGTTGACTTGCGCGGATATTCGCGAGATAAGAGTTGTTGAGTTGCTTCCGGGGAATTACAGTTTTACATTCATCCATGGCTTTTTCAACTGCTCAAAGGTTTCCCTACGAATTCGTTCTTCATCCTCCGCCGGCCATTGATACACCTGCCCCTGCTGAAGCAGAAGCAGCCGGCTTCGCTAAAACAATGGGCGCTAATGAGAAGAAACGCAGGACTCCACCCGCTCATCCCCCATACTTTATGGTATTGTTAATTTCGAATATATTTGTTTTCACTCTGTAAAATTATGCTGCTTAATATGGTGGATCGTATTATTTATATTTAATTAGTATTATCTTTGTTTGTAGATGATCAAAGAGGCCATATCAGAGCTGAAGGAGAGGGGAGGTTCAAGTCTGAGGGCCATAGCCAAATGCATGGAGGAGAAGCACAAGCCACATCTCCTTCCTAACTACAAGAAGATGCTCGCCGTTCAGATCAAGAAGTTTGTTTTGGCTGGCAAGCTAATCAGGGTTAAGAATTCTTTTAAGTTGTCAGAGACGGCCAAGAAAGAGTCTGCCCAGAAGCCCAAGGCGTCCACGGTTGGTAAGTCTGGAATTCCTGCGTCGAAACCAGAGACCACCAAGAAAGCCGCCAAGTCTGCACTTCCTGCTGCTGCTGGCAAGGTCGCAAAACCAGCGGCCGCAGCATCTAGGAAACCATTGGCCGTGAAGAATGGTTCCCCGGCGAAGAAGGCCGCTGTTGTGACAGAGACAGTGAAGGGCAAGAATCCTACTAAGTCTACCAAGTCCTCCGCTAAATCTCCTGCCACTGCAAGGGCTGGGACTAAGGCCCCTGCAGCTCCAGCAGCGAAGAAGAAGAAGAATGCCAATTGATATTCGCGTGCATTCACATTTTCTTTCTCTTCTTGAAGCTGTGGAGGTGGATTGGAGGGCTTTGAATGACGGAGTCGAAGAATGTCAAGCGTTGTGTGGACTGTAGAATGAAGAGGTTGTTCAAAACCAGAATTCAAACGAAGCATTCTATCTTCCGGTTAATTATGATTTAATATTACAGTGGATTATGATTGATATTTAATTTTTTTAATGCATTATATACTATTTTGTGGCATCGTACATCGTAAGGTGTGGGGTTTAGTGTTATATAAAGCTTATTCGATGATCATTGAGAAAGCGGTATTGTGTTATGAATTGTATATGTAGAGTTCTCAATTGTATATGTGGAGTTCCCAATTGTACATTTGAGGTAGGTAGATGTAATATGAATTTATACTAAAAGGTGAATACAATGGAAATATAATTATTTACATATATTTGAGATTATGGAATTTCTTTCATGTTATTACGGTTTAGTTGAGAATAATTAAATTGAATTTTATTGGCTAGTTGTAAAATTTAATAGTCTAATTGCATTTGTAAGATTTAGGAGTGATAATCGAAACAAAAAGTCCAAGCTCAACAAATTTGTTGGACAAACTTCATTAATGCACTTTACTTTCTTCTCAAAATATTTCAGATTATCATGCATGTAGAATCTAGGGAAAAGTAGGAGTAATCAATTTGTGTTTATGTGTCTATTAATCTAACCCACTTACCATGGAAATCACTGTGCGTGTTAGCATTGTGACGCTTTCCCTTGTAATGGAATTGGCAACCATCAACAAGGTGAAGATTAGGTGTATGGGCATGGAATGACAGACTTAAGTCCTCGACCCGAAGCTTTAGAAAAGTGGTGTCACCCCAAGGACTTTCCACTTTAACCAAAACCCCCATACATGCATTAATCCCACAAAACAAGTGAAGAGGGGATATCTGCCCCACTTGGTTAGCTTGATTGTAGTGTTGGACATATGCGTTAGATGTGCTTCAAGGAAAATTCTCTTTGCTACTAATGGATTTTCTCTCGTTAATTAATTTCCTAGTTTCATGTTTGGTGGCCTTGGAGATGTTAACTCTCTAATCATGAACCAAGGCCCTAATCATAATCTAATGTGTGTTTGCTATAAGACAAAGTTTGATTGATTTTAATTAAGCATTTGTTTTAATGTTGTTGTTTAACTCAGAGGTATGGTGTCAAACTTTGTTTATGATGTTATCGACTCAATAGTGATGAATCAACCAATGCAATCTTCCAAAACCAAAAGATTTTCTTTCGATGAATGGTCCTTAATCTAATAGAAAGAGAAGAGGTCCCTCTTTCTTTTTGTTCCATGCAATGCTCGATGCACAATAAACTCTACTAGTTGATAACGAATCATTTCTAAAACATGCAATCACAATAGTTTCTTAAGCTTTTTTTAATGAAAAAAAGTATAAAGTAGGGTGCTATGAGATTATTTTTCTTTAAGAACTTGTTAAAATGGAAAAAAATTCTGATACTTTTCCAATCCAACCAAGAAATCCTTCTAGTGATAAAGAAACAATCAAACAATGCAATCACTACAAAGCTAACGTTTGTCTTTTTGCATCGAGTGAAACGAGGTGCTCTACAGCCCAGTATGGGAGAGATCCTCTAACGTGATATAACATTTCAACGTTAGTAACAAAATAATTTAAAAAATTCATGTCGGCTCATAGAATAAAAAATTATGGAAAATATTTATAAAAAAAAATCCATGTTGGTTCATAAAATAAAATATTATGAAAAGTAATTAAAAAATAGATGTTCGTTTATAAAATTAAAACTTAAAACTAAAACCCGGATCTATCAATCAAGAAAGATCAAATTTCTTGAGTTTAAATTTTAAAAAAAGAAATACACCTCAAGAAATTGGATCCCTCTCGGTGCTTGATAGATACGAGTTTAAGATGGATCTATGCTGGTGGTAATAATGACAAATATTTTGGGATAGTAAAAATAACATATTTTTTCTTTCGCTATTAAATCGCAATGCATGAAAAGCTTGTGGTAATTTCAGACAAGATCTCTTAAAGCTTTGAGGGCATGGGGTTCATTTTATTGAAAACTATAACTTGTGCATGTGACAAAATAAAAAAACTTAGTAAAAAACAACCTACATAAATTTTATTTCAATGAATCAACATGCAAGCAATAAAACAATATATTCAAATACTAAGTTTATGTCTGAGCACAACACAATCATGCAGAGGTGAAAGACAAAAAAACAAGGTATTCTAAGCTTTTAAAGATTGAACAGGTTATTTCGTTGGGAAAGGGTCCTGGTGCTAAAAATCAAATTGATTTCCCCGGTGAGTGGGTTAGGTACCTTTATTCAAGGTACTATTAGGGTTCATAGACCACCTTCCTAGAAAAATGATTTCAGATCAATTGAAAGAGGTTCATTGGAAGGAGGGAATAAAGGTAACCCGCGTTAAATGACACAAAACAAATATTAAGATTCTTATTTAATTTGTTGGTACTAGAGCAGAGAAGAACCACCACTATATCTTAACATAGGGAAAGTCGACATGATTGGTCAAGGATATATGAGGAATGGGAGACACAAGGTTTTGTAACAAACTTCCCTTGAACATACAACACGATGCTTAATGGACCAAGCAACACATGACTCAAGAGATAATAGAGCAATTAAATCCTTCAGTGACAAATGCTTTGATGAATGCTCCATAGTCATTGAAAAATAAACCAATCAAAGGAGTAAAATTCATAATCATGGTATAGGTTTCTAAGGAAAATGCTATAAACCTCATTGAATGTGACTGACATGAATAGGTGATGTGTTTCAATGGAAACAATGAATGGCTATTTCCATTTCAACTTTGTGATGTAATACAATTTTTTTGCTTTCCCCCCTTTTTGGATTTTTATCTTTTTTAATGTTTTTTATCTTTTTTCATTTTTATGAAAGCTTGAAAAAGAATAAAGAATAATAATGTACAATGGAGGAAACGAGTGTCTCAACGGCATGCTCATATATTCTAAGGGCACAAGACTGTCCTATGCAAAAATAAGTTGCAAAAAAGGTATTGGTCTAGTTGTGTACAGTCATAAGGATGTTTCCTCCCAGTGTAAATGTAAATCAAACAAGAGCAATGGTCTATAAACAAGTAGCAAAAACTAATTGCAATGGAAAAGAAGAAAAATAATCAATAAGCAGTGAAGCAGTGAAGCAATAGGCATACATGCACTAGCAGGTATTTTAACAAATTCTTATGTAAACTTACAAAAGTTCGGGAGCCCAATAGGAAATGTCCAGAAAATATGAGAGACAAGTACGTGGTCTCAAACCCCAAGTCATGATGGTACTAATAGGGCTCTCGAGCTTATGAGAAAAACTTAGCATGGGCACCAAAATGGAAAGAGGGTGTTGACTATATTGTCCCATGTTAGGTAGTCTCTTCTTTCGAACTAGTGCAGAATGTAGATAGAAAAAGAAGACAACAACATCCAACAGGTTCGAACCTATGAAAATTTTGAGTGGAAAAAGTTTTAAATCCGTCATAAATGAGGGGAAACCTAAATCTATATGCAAGCTTCCCAATATACCTGAACAGATTAAAGAATGTTCAAAGCATGATCCCCAAACAACCAGGAATCCGGCTCAAAATCGTGTATCCAAGAAACAACAATACCATGATCATATCTAAAAAATTGAAAAAGAAACATCTGACATGAGTTGCTTTGATAAGGTCATCTTCAACTTCAATATCTTACATAATATTTTTGCCAAGGTAGAGTCTACAAATGAAGACTTGCTAACACCAAGGCCCTGGGACCTACAATCAATAAGATCAAACTCATGAGGAAGATCAAATTTGAACGCAATAACAGGGTTTATAGTATTAGACTCATCATCACAAGAGTCTAAAGATCTACTAAAAGGATTAGACTTATCAGCAATACTGATGTGCAACTTAATGATAGAGTCCAAAGACTCAAAAATACCATTCACTGAGCATCTACAAACAGTGAGATCATACTCAAAAGGAAAATTGAGATTCAGTGATTGTAACTAGGTCAAATCTAGGGGGATGATCTTTGGAAAGGATGGAAATATCCTAAGGAACGTCAAAATGATCATAGCCTCTTGGAGATATTCGTTTGAGGGAATAACATCATCTCAGAGAGACCATAAGATAGAACATTCACTTGGATCAACAAGGGGGAGAATAGGCTTCTATGCCCCCATTGGATAAATCACCTTGTCAATTGGTGAAACTAATTCCCAAGAAGGTAAGTATGAATACATATGATTCTTCTTAGTAGTAATTGAACACAAGGGATATGATGCCAGATAATTCACCTGTAGCAAGGTGGTGTCTACTGAAACACTACAAACAAACAAAGAGGACACTTGGTCTAAATTTGGGTAAAGAGATGGATCGGTAATGTAATCTTATCAACAATGATAATGCTTTCATTGTGAGGGAAATGCATCAAATGGAAGAGTGTAGACACCACAAAATTCATAGAATATACATAATCACACCCAACAATCATATTGAATTCCAATGGATCTTTCATAACAATAAGATCAAATTAGACTATCTTCCCACCTAACGAAATAGGAAATTGAGGAAGTAACTCCAAAGGTGCACTAGGTTTCCTATTAAAGGTAAGTAGTGGATTGGTAGCTGACACAAGGTTGGGAGAACCTAAACCTTTCCAAGAATACAAGAAGAAAATACTAACAAAGGCTCATTCATCTACGTTACATCAAAAAATCATCTGATATTTAACTTGAACCTTATTTGGAAAGGTCCAGAAGAAGGAAGGTGAGGCCTAGGTAAATTATTCCAATCAAAGGAAATGATCCTAGAGCTTGGTGGGGGCTCATTCGAAGTAAATGGGGTGCCCCCTTGTCCAGAAAGTTCTGAACTAGTATTCAAGAAGGCTTGAGAGGTAGTCACCTCACTCTCCACTAGAAGATTGGGATTGACCAAATATTGTATCGGTTTGGCCACTTCAATCATGTCACTCTCCAAGGGGAGAGTGGGATCAGTCAAAAATTGCATTGACTCGACCACTTCATTAACCAATGGTTGAATGGGATATTAGGAAACTATAGGTTGCTCAGGAGCAGAAGATCCTTGACACATGGACCACACTCTTGTACCTTGAGAATAATAGGGCATAAATTAATAAAGTGATCTCCCTTGCAAATATTACAAGGGAACTTAGGCTTGTGTATTATTCATTTAGGTTTCTCAACGATATCAATACTCCCAACATGACTTGCATTGGTTGGTTGTTTTCCTCTAGCATGACTCGTAGAATTTGGTTGCTTTCTCCCAACATGACCTGCAGTTGTTGATTGCTTGAATCCAATATGATTTGCAGTGACTGGTGACTTGTCTCTAGCATGACTTGTAGCAGCCGATGACTTTCCCTTAGCATGACTTGTAGTGGATGGGTAACGACCCCCAACATGATTGTTTGGTGTCATATGCTCTTGTCTTCGCATATTCTTCTTATTCTTCCTCTTTGTATTCCTTTTTTACTTTTGTTTACTAGGAGCTATACTTTCACCAAACGAGGTAGAAGAAGGAAGAAAATATTTCATTACCGAAGAAAGCAAAGGGTCTGGATGCTCTTGATATAGAATGCCTACCTTAGAAGCATCAAGAGAATTCGGGATATTCCAAGTGGAAAACAACCAAACTAGAAATTCTACAGTGAATCTAGGAAGATTAAAGGTGGTCATCAAGGGAGCAACAATGTTTCAAAAGAAAGGAAATTCAAAAGGACCCCCTTGCATAGGGGTCCCTTGGTTGGTATGCTCGGGATTTTTCGTATCCATATTTAGAACAGGTGGGGCTTTATAGCCCCAAGAGGTGGGTTTTGTCCCTGGAATTGATGGGGATTCTAAGTAGTCTTGTCCCATGTTAGAGGTGGTCCCAAAGGAGGATGATTTCTCCCAATAAAAAATACACTCCATGGAGAAGTGGTGTTCACTGGTGGATTGGTTTCCCCTCACACAATACCATGTGTATGAGTATTTCCCCCGGGCATATTTTCAGTTGATCGTGTAGTATTACCCCATGCAACATTATTTCCCCATGGTGGAGGATAATTCCATAGAACATTGTCTCTCCATGCTATAGAATTTACTCTGGGAACATTAACATTCCACAATAGGCCAAGCCAAAATTTGGGAATGCCTTGAGGAGGATTGTAAGAATATCAAAAGAGATGATTTATCACATGATTGATTTTGGTCATTGTTGATTTCCATTTGAGGCAGAGAGATAATGATATGAACATGGCAAATTCCCCGAGTTCATCCTTTGCACAACATTCAATTCGAACACCTTTTGTTGCTATAATTTTTTGTAAAATTTATTTACGTTAGTATACATCAATTGTAGATGCACATGTTCAATATGTTTGTGTGTGTATTTATACACAATAATGTTTGTTTTTGTAGAGGATCAAGGTTCGACATAGGGCTATAATGGGGCAGGGGGTGAAGATCAACATGCCCCCAATGCTCATGCGAGGGGTGAAGGTTGGGAAAGGAGGTTCATTGTTGAACAAGAGGTTGGTTGTACACCCATTACAACATATCCCTTATATGTACTCGAGGATCCTCCTTGGGAAAATGATGTTTAGAAATTGACCATTCAATGTTGCATGTCTCACCATGAGAAGTTGAAGGGTGATTTTACTAGTGTGTATCTCCCTGCTGATAGTAGACAAAGTTTGGAGACAGTTTTTCACTCCTTAGGAAAATTCATTTATGTATATCAAATTCTTGGGCCAACTACAACTACATATGGTTTGACTAAGTTGATGTGGAGGCAGAAGGAAAAGATAATGGGTCCTGGAAAGTGGCCCAAGGTGGAGAAGACGGTAACCAACCAACAAGAAATTTCAATATTCAATTTTAAAGAAGGACCAAAGTGGCCAATGTTGAAGGTGAAATATTTCAAGCACCCTCACAATACACATTATCTTTATGATCGATTCCTCACAACCTATGGTAGATTTCCATGGAATGATGAGGTACCTATTTATTTTGCTAGATTTTTTATGCATATATTTTTTTAAATGTGAAGCAATATTATATAAATCTTCCATCCAAATATTATGGAGTTGGAAAAGGTTGAACGTATAATCAAAGAGGTGCCTTTCAAGATCTAGCATTGCCTCAACTTCCACCTCCTTTTATATATCACTCTCAAAGGCTTGTCACTTTAAGATCAAAGATGGAGGTTGCATCTCAGGTTGGTCGAGAAGAAAGGGATGTCATGGTAGATAGTTTAGCATTGACGTTTTTAGGTATTGATGTCGGAACAAGCTAGTTCTCATGAAATTTTTGTTTATAGAACATATGAAGAGGTGGACTCTATGAGACTTGAATATGTAAAGGCTTATGCTAAGAGATTCCATGATGGGTCAATTGAACTCCCATCTCATGAAAAAACTTCTTTTAAAACAAATGTATTGCATTGGAAATCACTTTGGATACCGGCACATCGCAAATTAAAACCCTTTTGTTTTTCGACGATGAAGGATGTAATGTCCCTTTTTAATAAATTTATTAAATGACAAATTTTTCACTTTTTTCCCTAGTTCGACCTTTGACTAGTTTTGATGTCTAGGTCTCCAAATTGCTCCAAATGCTCCCAAATCTTCAGAGAAGGTGTATGACTGATATTAAGACGTGATTATGATATTCAGGGATGATTTAGGACCATAAAAATACTTCTTCAAACTCCTTTAATATTCTGGCCAATGTATGGAATTTTACTAATAATTTGGGGTTCAAATCCCCCTAGGGTAAATGTTGAATATGTCTCTCCAAATGCTTCCAAACCCACTCGAATTTCTGAAAATAGGTATGGGATGTCTAAGGGACAATATTAAGGTCTCATGTGCACCATTATTTATTTTTTGAAGTCTGTTATAACCCTCTCCCAACAGCTACAAAATCACTAGTTTCGACCTTGGGGGAATAGGCATTAAATCTTCTCCAAATGGTACTAAACTGATCAAAATGACTCCAAATGCTTAAGTAGTTGACATGAAACTTGTGCAGCTCATAAATTAAAGTCCATTAATCATAAATACATCATATTAATGACCTTCCATTCGAATACATCAATACATCATTGCTACACATCAAGATGTGGGGAAATGGCACCATTCTTTCATTAAAAAACAGATTTATACATTTCCACTTGGAATCTCGACCTGAAAAATTCCTGAAGATGAATAAAAAATTATTTAATTCATATTACAAAATAAATGGGTCATTAGAAGCTCCCCCAAATAGTACAATAGCTCACCAAAAGCGCCTCTCCTCAAGGATCAAGAATATGCAATGAAAATTGGAAATGGTTGAAGGAGTGAGCTGCACTAGAAGAAACCACGAGCTGCCCTATAGCTTACACCTACAAATAAAGAATCCATTAAATCTCTCATTAAAGTTCTGAATGGCCTTTCCACACACCAACTAGGATGGGAATCTTTCACCCTCGAAATTGGCTAAGGCAAGTAGACTAGTTTTCCACTAGCTCTCTTCACAAATGCAAATTCTCAAAATGATCAAAAGCTCTTCTCTTGGTTGATCCCTGTATTTTATAAACATCCTTATCCTTATAAGGTTCCCAATCCATCCATACACTCCAAGCCAATTAGAATTAGGGTGGGGCTCAATATTTGTCATGTGTCCTCCCTTCCCAAGCCTTCCACCTTTCACCAATCCGAATAGGAGCCCATTGTGCTTCCCCAACTCCCATGAGCACCTTCTTGGCTGCTATATTTAGGCATGACATGTCATAATGGTCATATGTCATCCATCAGATCTGCAATTTTTCATAAGTGGCATAGCATCTTCATCATTATTGTCATATAGGTTAGGGAATCTAGTCCAAGTGTCAAATAACTCCTCATTTGACTCTTCCTTATCCTTAGGAGTTACATTTCCATCCAAATTCGACCTATGATGCATATGGCCAATTTTATGATCCTCCTAGCTCATCCCAATAACATTAGGCTTCCCATGGATTCGAAATTGCAAGAGGAGGATGCCATGTGGCACGGAAATTCTAGCTTGTGTGGGCCCCACAACCTCCATGTGTCTTCACGATCAATTGCCACTTTTATTTTCTCTTGCATTTATTTAATTAGCCAATTTATTAAATATTTATTCCACTCTAATGTCTAAACATCATTTAATATCTCCCTTATTGCAAGTCCCAATGTCTCCATACCCCCTAGGGAACTAATAGGATTGATGGAATTTTCCTGTTATAACCTTAATTGATTGGGGACATTACAGTCCTCCCCACCTAAGATTGCTTGTCCTCAAGCAATTTCAGATTTGGATTCTAAAAAATCTTCTCCTCTTCCCATGTGGAATCTTCACTTGGTAGATCCTTCCATTGTACTAAGCATTCTTTGATAGTTATGCTCCTCAATCTCCTTTCCCTTGTATTCAAAATATTTTCAAGAACAAGTATGAGCTGACCTTCATCATCCAAAGGAGGAAGTATTTCTGAAGTGACAATTTGTTGACCAATAGATTTCGTGAGACAAGAAACATGAAATACATTGTGGATTTTACTTCCTTCCAGAATTTCTAATGCATATGCTACCTCCCCAATCTTTCGAACTACCTTGTATGGGCCATAGTATCTTAGTTTTAGCTTTTCTGCTCCATTATTTTTTAGAGATGTTTGTTTATATGGTTAAAACCTCAAATATACTAAATCATTAATCCGAATGGTCCTCTCTTCTCAATGTCTATCTGTATATTGTTTTTGATGATTTTGGGAAACCTGCAAATTGTCTTTCAAAAGCTTTAAAATTTCTTGGCTCTCTTCCACCCAATCTTTAGCTTTTGGGGCTCTACTATCACCAAAGATAATTTCAACAAAGGTGAGTGCATCATAACCATATAATTCTTTGAAAGGATACATCCCTATTGACATATGAAAAGTGGTGTTGTAGCAAAACTCACCCAAGTGCAGCCATTTTACCCATGCTTTTTGCTGCTCTCCCACATAGTTTCTTAGGTACCCTTCCAACCATTGATTCACCCTCTCTGTTTTTCTATCAGTTTGTGTATGATAGCTTGTACTTGGAGTCAACTAAGTGCCCACCAATCTGAAAATTTCTTTCCAAAAAGCACCCATGAATCTACTATCTCTATCACTTGCAATGCTCTTGGGGAGCCCATGCAATCTGAAGATTTATTTGAAAAAAATATCAGCTACTTGTGCAGCACTAAAAGATGATGTAATAGCAAATAAATGAGCAAATTTTTTCAACCTATCCACTACCCCATATATTCAATCCTTGCCCAAATATTTGGGCAAACCGGTGATGAAGTCCATTGAGATATTGTCCCATTTTTGCTCTGGGATGGGCAATGGTTGCAATAATCCAGCTGGGCATGTAAGTTCAGATTTGTTTTGCTGACATACCTTACATTCATTCACATATTTCTGAACATCTTCCTTCATCCCCTTCCAAAAAAACCTTTGCCTTAATTTCCTATAAGTTTTGAAGATCCCCGGATGGCCAGCTAGTGGGGAATCATGTGCTTTTTGCAAAAATTGGTACTTGAGTTTTGAATCTTGAACCAAATAAATTCTACCCTTATAGTATATCAGCCCATTCAAAATCATGTATTTATCATCCCCTTTGATTCCATCTAATACATCACAAGCAAATTTATCTTTGGCATACTCAACTAATAGCATGTTTTTCCAATCCTTGGCAATGTCCGTGAGAGAAAAAGAAGGTCTTCTAGATAATGCATCTGCTACAATGTTATTCTTTCCTTTCACATATTCAATATCAAAATCATAATCTTGAATATTGCTTACCCACTTTTCTTGTCTTTCATTTAGATCCTTTTGGGTGAGGAAGTGCCTTAGACTATTGTGGTGAGTTTTCACCACAAACTTGTTTCCCACCAAGTATTGCCTAAACTTGGCCAATGCATGCATGATGGCCGACATTTCTTTGTCATAGATGGAATAAAGCTTTTCATGAGGCTGCAACTTTCTGCTCTCAAAGGCTATAGGGTGTTGGCCTTGCTTCAGTACAGCCCATATTCCTCCACCTGGAGCATCACATTCCACAACAAAAGGTTTAGAAAAATCAGGTAATGCAAGTATGGGACAACTACTCATTACCTCTTTCATTTTTTGGAAGGCCTTTTCAGCCTCTTCATCCCACTTGAAAGCATCCTTCTTAGTCAAATCAGTGAGTGGAGAAGTCAATTTGGAGAATCCTTTCACAAACTTTCTATAATAGGTGCATATTCCAATGAAGCCTCTTAATTTTGTGATGGCCATTCTAAGATAGCCCTGATTTTTTCCATGTGTAATTTTACACCTTCTTGCCCAATAATGTGCCCAAGGTACAATAGTTCCTTCATCCCAAATTCACATTTAGACATCTTAGCAAACAAGGATTGTTCTTGCAAAATTTTCAACACAATCTCTAAATGTTGCAAATGTTGTTCCCAAGTCTTATTGTAAATGAGAATGTCATCAAAGAAAACCAAAACAAACCTTCTAATCTGCTTGCAAAAGATCCTATTCATACATGCTTGAAATGTGGCTGGAGCATTAGTTAGTCCAAAAGGCATAACAAGAAACTCAAAGTGGCCATAATGACATCTAAAAGCAGTCTTTTGCACATCTTCTTCCTTCATTCGAATTTGATGATAACCTGATCTAAGGTCAATTTTGGGAAAATATTTGGCCCCAAATAGCTCATCAATCCTAGGAATAGGATACCTATTCTTGATTGTCTTCTTGTTCAAGGCTCTAAAGTCTATGCACATCCTAAAGGTTCCATCTTTTTTCTTTACCAACACTACTGAAGAAGCATAAGGGCTAGAGCTTGGTCTAATGAGTACCAACTCTAGGAGTTCTTGGATGGCCTTTTCAATTTCATCTCTGAATTTATTTGTATTTCTATAGGGTGGTATTTGAATGGGTGAAGTACCCTCCTCCAAAACAATGTTGCGCTTAACCCCCCTATCAGGTGGTCTACTATGTGGAAGATCTCTAAAAAAAATTCATACTTTTGCAATAGTTTCTCTATCTCCTTTGGGTGTTCAACAACCTTTATGTTTGGCTTGGGAGATGTGATATGACATGCAGCATCCCATTCTATGTCTCCATGCCTCAATATAGATCTCATACTATTGGAAGTCACTACTTGATTTGGGTAGGTGTGTTTCCCTCTCATAACCCTTAGTATTCATTTCGAATCTTGAAATTTCATCTCAGGAATTTGATAGTTTACTGTATGCTCCCCTATAGAGTACATCCATTGCACTCCCAAAACCACATTAGTATCAGAAACATCAACCACATAAAAGCTATCAGCAAAAGTACAGTTACCTATGGTGACTTGCAGCTTTGGAACCCATGTTTTGCACTCCATTGTGTTGTGACCTGTAATGACAAATGTGAAGCCATCGAATGGTTCAATAGGTATCTTCCTTCTCTCCACCATCTCTGCATCAATGAAGTTATGTGTAGCTCCTCCATCTTGTTGGTTGTGGAGCCAAATCTTCCAGTCTCATAGATGATATTGTCTCAGCCGTGCACCCTAGAGGACTGTACATTCATTCCCCTAGAGATCAGAAGAGAGACTGTGAGACAGTGAAGAGGAAGTGCAGCGGCTGTGCTGCAGGTTGTATCCCTTCACTTTGCTGGACGTTATAATAATAAGGACTGGCAATTTCAGTGTGAACGTAACCCATCTTGGGGTGAGCCACAATATATCTGTGTTTCTCTTGTAATGTGTGTGTGATAATATTTGCATTTATGTTTATTGTTATTCCTGTATGATCTTGTTTTTCTAACAATTGGTATCAGAGCCAGAGGTCTATTTGGCAATTAAACCCGCAGGAAGCTAGGGTTTCTGGTTCGAGTGGGAGCAATGGCAGAAGAAGGAAAGTTTAAGGTCGAGAAGTTTAATGGCCAAAACTTCCAGTTATGGAAAATGAAAATGGAGGACTATCTGTACCAGAAGGATCTATTCCTACCATTGGGAGGAAGAGCAAAGCAGCCGGTGGCCATTGAGGACGAAGAATGGGAGGTTCTTGACAAAAAGGCTCTGGGAACAATACGGTTGAGCCTGGCTTCGTCGGTGGTTTTCAATATCTCAAAAGAAACGACAATGGAGGGTTTGATGAGCGCACTGGGTAAGCTGTATGAAAAACCCTCGGACTCCAACAAGGTATTTCTCATGAAGTGTTTATTTAATATGAAGATGTCTGAAGGTGGATCTGTTATTGATCATTTAAATGAGTTTAATACGGTTACAAATCAACTAAGTTCTGTAAGTGTGAACTTTGATGATGAGGTTAGGGCTCTTCTAATCTTGTGTTCATTTCCAGAAAGTTGGAATAGCTTGGTCATGGCTGTAAGTAACTCTATCTCTGGTTCAAACACCTTCAAATTTGATGATTTTATTGGTGTTATTCTTAGCGAGGAAATGCGAAGAAAAATCCCAGGTGAGACATCAAGTAATGCATTGACCATGGAGAGCAGGGGAAGACAAAAGGAGAGAGGAAAGAGCCAAGGTAATCGTGCCAAGTCTAAAACGGGCAGATCCAAGTCCAAACTGGGAAAGATAGAGTGATGGAATTGTGGAAAGAAAGAACATCTGAAGAAAGACTACAAATCTCTAAAGAAGAAAGGAGATGGACAGCAGGAAACTACCCAGGAAGCAAATGTAGCAGGTGATGTGTTACAAGATTCTTTGATTCTTGCATTAGATAATACAAGTGATTATTGAGTAGTAGATTCAGGGGCTTCATGTCATGCTACACCCCATAGGAAATATTTTCATGATTATGTTCCAGGCGATTTTGGACATGTTTTATTGGGTGATGATGAGCCATGTAAAATTGTTGGAATGGGTAAGGTATGGATAAAAGTTAAGAATGGAACTGATTGGCTGTTGAAAGATGTAAGGTGTATTCCTGCTATGAAAAGAAATCTGATCTCAACAGGGCAGTTGGGAGATGGCGGTTGTCTATCTACATTTGGAGAAAAGTGGTGTAAGATCACTAAAGGATCAATGGTGATAGCAAAAGGAGATAGGGTAGGTACGTTGTATTTATGTCCTCATAATACTGACCATTCTATCTCTTTAGCTTCCATAGGAACGGATACAACATTGTGGCATCATAGGCTTGGCCACATGAGTGAGAAGGGGATGCAGTTTCTCCACTCAAGGAAGTTGCTTCCAGATTTGAAGCAGGTAAGTTTGGAATTCTGTGAAAACTGTGTTTATGGAAAACAGAAGAGAGTCATATTTCTCAGGGTTGGGAAACAGAAGAAGAATGAAAAGTTAGAGCTTGTGCATACAGATGTATGGGGACCATCTCAGGTACAATATCTTGGTGGCTCTCATTGTTATGTTACATTTATTGATGATGCAACTAGGAAAACTTGGGTTTATTGTATTAGACAGAAATCTGATGTGTTTGCTACTTTTAAGATGTGGAAACCTTTGGTTGAGAATGAGACAGGAAAAAGGTTGAAGTGTCTCAGATCTGATAATGGAGGTGAGTATTGCGGCAAGGATTTTGATAGTTACTGTTCATACCATGGGATTCGTAGAGAGAAGACAGTCCTAGGAACACCACAAGAAAATGGTGTGTCTGAAAGGATGAACAGAACGATCATGGAGCATGTAAGGTGTATGAGATTGCATGCAGGGTTGCCCTTACAGTTTTGGGTGGATGTTGTAAATACTGTTGTTTATTTAATAAACAGAGGACCTTCAAGTGCTTTAGATGGTGGTATTCCAGAGGAGGCATGGACAGGTAAAAAAGTAAACTACTCATTTCTGAGAACGTTTGGTTGTGAAGCATTTATCCATATTGATAAAGATAATAGAACAAAGCTTGAAGCTAAATCCAAGAAATGTACCTTTATTGGATATGGGGTTGATGATTTTGGTTATCGCTTATAGGATTATGAAAATAACAAAATCATTAGGAGTAGAGATGTGATATTCAATGAAAAGGTCATGTATAAAGATCAGTTGCAGGGAAAGAAACAGGAAAAGGAAAACATAGAGTACAAAGTACTTGATGAAATTAAAGAAAATGAAGTTCCAAAGGTGCCAGAAAATCAAGAACAACAGCAAATACTTGAAACTCCTGCAACTGCAAGAAGATCTACAGGGTTAAGTAGACTCCCTGAACGATACTCTCCTTCAATGTATTATTTATTGATGACTGATGCTGGTGAACCAAAGTGTTATGAAGAAGCAATGCAGGTGGAAACTAGAAAGAAGTGGGAGAAAGGCATGAATGAGGAGATGGACTCATTGGTAGGAAACCAGACTTTGGATTTGGTTCATTGCCTGCTGGTAAAAGAGCATTGCAGAACAAATGGATTTACAAGTTGAAGGAAGAAGAAGGAGGTAAGAAGCGGTACAAGGCCAAACTTGTTGTAAAAGGGTTTGCACGGAAGAAAGGTATAGATTTTGATGAAATATTTTCTCCTGTTGTTAAGATGACTTCAATTAGGACTATTTTACGTCTAGTGGCGGTAGAATATTTGCATCTTGAATAGTTAGATGTAAAAACAGCCTTTCTCCATGGGGATTTGGAGGAAGAGATATATATGCAGCAGCCACAAGGGTATGAGGTCAAGGGGAAGGAGAATTTGGTGTGCAGGTTGAAAAAGAGCTCGTATGGCTTGAAGCAATCTCCAAGGCAGTGGTATCTGAAATTTGACAAGTTTATGACAGAACAAGGTTGTAGTAGATGTCATTCTGACCACTATGTTTATTTCAAGAAGCTAGACAATTAAAGATAAATTTTGTTATTGTATGTGGTTGACATGCTTGTTGCAGGGTCTAACATGCAGGATATAAATTTGCTCAAAAGGAAGCTAGCTAATTCATTTGCGATGAAGGATTTGGGTGCTACAAAGAAAATCCTTGGTATGAGAATAACGAGAGACATGAAAAATCGCAAATTGACATTGTCTTAGAGTGAGTACATACAAAAGGTGTTGGAGAGGTTCAGAATGCAGAATGCAAAACCAGTTAGTACACCTTTGGCTAGCCAATTCAGTCTAAGTAAGGAAATGTGTCCCAAGACACAGGAAGAGACAGATTACATGTCCAATATTCCCTATCAATCAGTAGTTGATAGCTTGATGTATACCATGGTGTGCACAAGACCAAATATTGCACAAGCAGTGGGAGTTGTGAGCAGATATATGAACAATCCAGGTAAAGAACATTGGAAGGCAGTACAGTGGATTCTCAGGTATTTGAGAGGTACTACCCAGGAATTATGTTTTGGAGGTTCAGACATTGTTCTACAGGGATATGTTGATGCAGATATGGAAGGTGATAAGGATAGAAGGAGGAGCACCATAGGGTATGTGTTTACTGTAGGTGGAACAACAGTAAGTTGGATTTCAAGATTGCAAAAGGTTGTTGCACTTTCAACAACGGAAGTAGAGTATGTTGTCGTTACAGAGGCTAGTAAAGAGATGATTTGGTTGCAGAGGTTTATGGAGGAAGTGGGTAAGAAGCAGAAGGATAGCAGGTTGTATAGTGACAGCCAGAGTGCCATTCATCTTGCAAAAAACTCAGTATTCCATTCCAGGACTAAACATATACAGCTCAAGTACCATTTCATATGGTCTGTTCTGGAAGATGAACTGTTGAAGCTGGAAAAGAAACATACTAGCCAGAATCCTACAAACATGTTCACAAAGGTAGTGACCAGAGAGAAACTGATTTCTTGCTTGGTTTCAGTTTTCCTTCTAGCATGAAGGTGAAGAGGATAAATTTGCCAAGTCCAAGTCCAGTAAGTGCAGCAACGGTGGAGTTGCTGTGATCAGTCTCCAAGTGGGAGATTGTTGGTTGTGGAGCCAGATCTTCCAGTCTCATAGATGATATTGTCTCAGTCGTGCACCCCAGAGGACTGTACACTCATTCGGGCCCATGGTTTTGGGTATCCCGTGGTATTTTTCCCATTGTATTTCCCTTATAAAATAAATTCATTGTAACACGGCTAGGGTTGATGTATTAGGTTTTATGCATTGTAAATATCTCTGAGATCGGAAGAGAGTCTGTGAGACAGTGAAGAGGAAGTGCAGCGGCTGTGCTACAGGTTGTATCCCTTCACTTTGCTGGACGGTATAATAATAAGGACTCGCAATTTCAGTGTGAACGTAGCCCATCTTGGGGTGAACCACGATATATCTGTGTTTCTCTTGTAATGTGTGTGTGATTATATTTGCATTTATGTTTATTTTTATTGCTCTACGATCCTGTTTTTCTAACACATCTACCAAAACTGAAGCTCTTTGTCCTAGTACCACACCCTTGCATCGAATAGTGTGATAATGAGGCACTGCTGAAAGTACTACCATTCTTGCTTTGTCAGGTGAGGGCTCATTTTTTTCTTGTCTTCCTTCCTCTGATGTCTCATATGCCTCTTATTGATCTAAAATATGTTCTTCTTCATCCATACCCCCTTCATACTCATCATTATCAGAAAATACTTCGATGTATTGATCCTTTCCCTTAGTACATTTATGCCCTGGTGCCCATGGTTGAAAGCATGTGTAGCACAATTTTTTTCTTCTAAGTTCTTCCATGTTTAGTCCTTCTTTCGTATTCTTTTCATATGAGTCTCTTTTCCAAGGCTTCTTATCAGATGCATCTCTTTTCCAAGGTTTCTTTTCAAATCTGAAGTTAGGCTTGGGAGGAAATCTTGTTCTAGGAAGCACATTTTGGAGATCTCTAGTCAAGCTCATAGCATCTCTTAATGTAGTTGGTTTGTGGGATTTAACTAAACCTTTTAAGAGTTAATCCAAACCTTCAGTGAACAGCAATACTAACCTTCCCATAGATATATCAGCCACCTTGATTGATAACTTTTGAAATTCTAACATGTAATCAACAAGAGTTCTCACTTGCTTCAATTGGGCTAGTTCTTTGAAAGGTAATTCTAGGTCTTTTTGCTCAAATCTCTCTAACACCTTGTCAACAAATTCTCCATTGGTAGTAACCTGATCATGTCCCAAGGTTTTCAAACCATGGAACCACCATTCATTGGCATCACCTTCTAGATGCAAAATTGCCATTTTTAAGGCATCCTCTTCCACCATTGGATTCAGCTGAAAATACACATCTAGTTTTTGCACCCAAGTGTCAGCAGAACTTTGACAGGAACCATCAAAAGTAGGAAGTGGCATTTTACCAATAGCACAATTTAATTATTTGTTTTGGAATAGAGCCCTATTATCCTCCCTCTTCTTGATTTTGTTTGAGACAGTAAAGTATTGGTCAAATGGTAGAGTCCTTCTACAATCCTCACTCAGATTTTCCCATTCTTTTACCAATCCATCCATGTCAAATGGGGTGTTAGGCTCTTCTTTGGGCACAAGTAATTTAGGTGCAGTAGGCCTTGGTGTGCTTTGAAATTCATCAGGTCTATTATGGGGTCCTGTGCTTGAGAAAATATTCCCACCCATTATCTTCTTTTCTTCTGAATGTGAACTACTGTTGCCTCCCATGACTCATTTGCCTCCAAGTTGGCTAGCCATCAATTCAAATCGTTTCATAATCTGTTTTTCATGTCTTGGATGCCACTTGAAAGGTTTTCAAAAAAAGGTTTTATGACTGCAATAAATTCCTCCTCCTATTATGAGGTTTCCTTTCCATTCTTAGGCATAGTTTCAACAATATACTCTTCTGCTTCTACTACTTCCTCTTCGACAAAAACCTTTTCAACTTCAGGTTCTAAGGGTGGTGGATTATTTATTTGGATCCTTTTTAAGACCATCAGGTGCCAAGATCATTCTCTGATACCACTTGTAATGTCCATTTTTCAGAAATTTATTAAAATGACAAATTTTTCACTTTTTTCCCTAGTTCGACCTTTGACTAGTTTTGATGTCCAGGTCTCCAAATTGCTCCAAATGCTCCCAAATATTCAAAGAAGGTGTATGAATAATATTAAGACTTGATTATGATGTTCATGGATGATTTGGGACCATCAAAATACTTCTGCAAACTCCTTTAAGATTCTGGCCAATGTATGGAATTTTACTAGCAATTTGGAGTTCAAATCCCCCCAAGGTAAATGTTGAATATGTCTCTCCAAATGCTTCCAAAACCACTCAAATTTATGAAAAGAGGTATGGGATATCTAAGGGAAAATATTAAGGTCTCATGTGCACCATTATTCAGTTTTTGAAGTCTTCTATAACCCTCTCCCAACAGCTACAAAATCACTAGTTTCGACCTTGGGGGAAATGGCATTAAATCTTCTCCAAATGGTATTAAACTGATCAAAATGACTCCAAATGCTTAAGTACTGAACATGAAACTTGTGCAGATCATAAATTTCAGTCCATTAATCATAAATACATCAGATTAATGACCTTCCATTCGAATACAGCAATACATCATTGCTACACATCAAGATAGTGGGGAAATGGCACCATTCTTTCATTAAAAATCAGATTTATACATTTCCACTTGGAATCTAGACCTGAAACTTCCTAAAGATGAGTAACAGAGTATTTACTTTATATTACAAAATAAATGGGGCATTAGAAGCTCCCCCAAATAGTACAATAGCTCACCAAAAGTGCCTCTCCTCAAGGGTCAAGATTATGCAATGAAAACTAGAAATGGTTAAAGGAGTGAGCTGCACTAGAAGAAACCACAAGCTGCCCTGTAGCTTACACCTGCAAATAAAGACTCCATTAAAGCTCTCATGAAAGTTCTGAATGGCCTTTCCACACACCAACTAGGATGGGAATCTTTCACCCTCAAAATTGGCTAAGGCAAGTAGACTAGTTTTCCACTAGCTCTCTTCACAAATGCAAATTCTCAAAATGATCAAAAGCTCTTCTCTTGGTTGATCCCTGTATTTTGTAAACATCCTCATCCTTCTAAGGTTCCCAATCCATCCATACACTCCAAGCCAATTCGAATTAGGGTGGGGCTCAATATTTTCCATGTGTCCTCCCTTCCCAAGCCTTCCACCTTTCACCAATTCGAATAGGAGATCATTGAGCTTCCCCAACTCCCATGAGCACCTTATTGGATGCTATATTTAGGCCTGACATGTCATAATGGTCATATTTCATCCATCATATCTGCAATTTTTCATAAGTGTCATAGCATATTCATCATTATTGTCATATAGGTTAGGGAATCTAGTCCAAGTGTCCAATAACTCCTCATTTGACTCTTCCTTCTCCTTAGGAGTTACATTTCCATCCAAATTCGACCTATGATGCATATGGCCAAGTGTATGAGCCTCTTAAATCATCCCAAGAACATTAGGCTTCCCATGGATTCGAAATTGCAAGAGGAGGATGCCATGTGGCACAGAAATTCTAGCTTGTGTGGGCCCCACAACCTCCATGTGTCTTCATGATCAATTGCCACTTTGATTTTCTCTTACATTCATTTAATTAGCTCCTTTATTAAATATTTATTCCACTCAAATGTCTAAACATCATTTAATAGCTCCCTTATTGCAAATCCCAATGTCTCCACCCCCCCTAGGGAACTAGTAGGATTGATGGAATTTTCCTGTTATAACCTTAATTGAATGGGGACATTACAAAGGATCTCGAGACTTGGTGAAAAGATTGGTTTCGATGAGTTGTGAATTGGTGACGAAAATATTTTTGTCACCGATAAGTCGGCGAAAAAAATTATGCCGACGTGTTGCGTTAAGAGTGCCTTTTGAGAAGCAACAAGTTGCAAACGAAACCTCATTTGGAAAGCAAAACACCACTAAAAATAATCCCTTCCCTTTTCACCAATCCTTTGATAAGGAAATTCTCTTTTAGGAGCAACACTTAAGGGGCCAAATGTCTTTTCAAGGCCACAACATCAGCAAGAAATGGAAAGCACATATGTCATTTCAAGTATGATACATCGATAGCAAAATTGCTTTTGTTGAGTGAAACATCAGAAGAAGAAAAAAATGTATTTTCACTACCAAAACAACGGCAAGGAAAATTCTTTTGAGGGAAGAGTATCAACAGGAAAATAGCTTTTCATAAGCGAAATATCAGCAAAAAATCACCTTTTGAGGCCAATGTTAGGTGTGGAAAGTCTTTTTCCATAGTTATTTCAAGGGTAAAGCAATGTAGAAGAAAGGATACTTTAGGAGGGATAATAAAGGGATTTACTAAGTGTTTCACTTGTTCCATGACCATTTCAAAGATTTGCAAGAACAAAGGAAGATTAGAATTTAATCAGGGGAACTCAAAGAAGAAAATCATAAGGCATTGAGAGGCTAGATTTTGATACTCTACCTTAGTTTATCTAGGCTCAAAAGGATCAAAAAGGTTCGTAGTATATCCCTAAGAAGAGCATCAAATACATAATATCCCTCGACATCCTTATCCAATCAGTGCATGAGACATGATAAATAAATCAAGGGAAATAATGGTAAGACCACTGAAAACACATCCAAACAAACACTCAATGAAAACATATCGATCATTAGCATACCATGATCAAGCTGAATTTGAAAAAAGCACAACTGAGAGGATGAATATTTTACTCATTGATCCCTTATCCAAAATTAAAAGTGGCGGGGGGGCAAGTTAAATGATTTGGGGGGTTGTTGAGGGCTCAACACATTGTTATTGCCATACACAATTTGGTAATAGTTAATTATGTGCAAAAGTTTGTAGATGGTGGTTTGGTTCACAATGACAGGTGGCATCTAGCATCAAAATACATCTAGACATCATTCATCAAAATCTCTCAACATTTCGGAGGGAAAGAGGGGTGTATTTAGATGGTGGAATTAAATAAAAGGTTATAAAATGTCAATATAATCATTTGTATGGACTGACAAATTTTGCACTGCCACATATCCAAGTAAATAGCGCAATTCCTCCAAATTCTATGGTATATATGCTAATGTATAACCATTAAATGAGCCATTACTACATCCTTATTGTTTGCCACCTAATATGAATGTTTTAAAGGAAAAATACTAAGCACCATGTACAAAGGGTATTGCTATATAATTTGCCCCTTTACTTTTAGAAAAATGTACTTATCGTAAAACATATCCAAGCTAATAGAACAGTTCCTCCCAAATCTATGATAGTATATATGCTCGACGTATAACCATTAAATGGCCCATTGTTCATCTTTATTGTGTGCCGCATTTGAAGGAAAAATACTATGCACGTCCACACATGGTATTGTCATATAATTTACCCCTTTACTTTTGGAAAAATATCCACACAAGGTATTGTTATATAATGTGTCCCTTTACTTTTGGAAAATAAACTTATTACAAAACATAAAACTATTTCTTTCAAGAAGGATGGTAGTGTCCAAAAGTCAACTTTAATGATTCAAAATGTTTAGATTATAGAAAAAATATATAATTTTTTAAACAAACTTTTTCCATCGATTTTTCAATGATTTAAGAGACAATTTAATATCATATTAAATTGCATATTGTATTTAATAGCATTATTGCAATTATTAAAAATAATTGGAAAAAATATTTAAAAATTATATATAAGTGGATATGCTGATCTTGAACAAGAGCAATGGAGGAGGAAGTGGATTATTCAGATGACCCGTACACAGGTGTTCACATTTGGCAAAACCCTCAAGTCTATAGTTCATCGAGGGACTTGTGTGTCTCAACGGTGAAGTCTTGTCCCCAAAGCTCAGAACACCTTAAGGAGGACACATTCGAGGTTTTTGCTTCGATGATTGGGTCCTTAGGTTTTTATGGAAATGTGGGACGTGTCAAAACCCTAAATAAATATGGGAGTCTTGTGTTTGATCTGACATATACAAATGATTAGAGGGTTGATTTATAGTACAAGACATGGTCGATCGGCATAGTTAGGGTAGATTCACAGCCATATTTCCTTCGTCGGGAACTAATGGAATTTAAGGAGGAGATTAATGAAGGTACATGTATCACAAAATAAGGTATCATTCTAGAGAAGTCTCCTCTGATATCCTTATGTATTGAGCTTGTGGGTTCTAGGTAGGATCATCTTTCATTTTTAGTGGGTAGTTATGATGTGTATGGGGAGGTTTATGATTTGGACACAAGGTTTCCTGAAATTTCAAGGTTTCTTGAGGGTGGTGTTGTTGGCTTTATAGGTACACACTTGGATCTTGAGACTCTGAATGGGTTTAGGGTTGTGGGCCTGAAGGATTTCCCATTATAGAAGGGACTAGTATCGCAATAGTCAAGGGAGACAGGATATCAAAGGCTTTCAAGGAAGGCTCGGAAATGTGTAAAGAAGAAACCGGTTCCAAATTTGGCCTTAGAAGAGGAGGTTAAACTTAATGAGATGATAAATATGAGTGATTTTGTTCTAGTTGGGAAAATTCATGGATAATGCTTGGGTATTGATACACTAAAGGAGTGGTCTCAAACATCCATGGAGCTAGTTTTCAGTTATGACCCCAAAGTAAAGGTTTTAGCTAGGGGTTGGATTTCCTTGGTGTTCAATTATGCCTTGGATGTTGAGAAATCCCTATTTTGGATCTAGAAGGTAGGCTCTTATCCACTTCTTCTAAAGAGGTGGTCTATATCCTTAGATGCTAAATCAGAGAGAGTGGAGAAGTTTCATATATGGGTTTGGATGTTTGGAGTGCCTCTTGTATTTTAGTCCAAAGAAGCATTTACACCAATAGAGAATTCCATAGGCATATTTCTATGAAGCAGATCTCTCCTTCATATACTCGGGTATACATTTTGTGGCTCGTATATTGGTTGGGATGGAATTAAAATATGGACTGGATGAAAGGATATCTCTGCAACATGGAAATTTGGTTCATTTGCAAGAATTGGATTATGAAGGGATACCTTTCAAATGTAAATGATATCATGTCATGGAAATGAATTTCTAAGGAAATGCTCTCTGCCCCATTGGAAGAAATGATGCATTAGGAAGTTTATTGTGGCAATGGAGGTAATTGTCTCTCTCGATTACTCAAGGAACTATATTGGCTCTAACTACTCGAAAGGCATAGATATGGAATGATCTCTTCACCGAAAATTTGGACCCATAAAAGGCAGAGGGGAAAGTTACTAAGGAAGGTACTTCGAGGATGGAAAGAAGAATTTCTAGAGATGTAATTGACATGCCAACTCGACAGGATGGAAAAGGTAAGGACCTTTATCTCTCATCTTCATCTTTACAATCCTCACTTGTTAATATTGGACATGAATTTGGGTCATTGGTTGATGGAAGGGTTAATAGGAATGTAGGTATATCTAGGGATTTTCTTGATAGTTTTTTAGGGGTAAAAACCCATTCCGGACTCTTCTTGATACAATTTCAGGAATTAATTTGGGAAACCAAAAGGCTTCATCATATTCTATAAACTTTGTTCACCTTAGTGGTGATTTAGTTAAGGGGAAGTTGGGAGAAAAAGAGGAACTCTCTAAGGGGTCCAAGTATAATATTAGACCTTGTCAAGACGATCCTCGTGGTGAGTCTTATGTGTTTCAAGGGGGGCTAGGTTACATTTTGTTAAATTGATCAAAGTTACCAAAATAGATCGAAAATCTTTCTTCTCAAAAGCTCAATAACAAGCCAGTTCTAAAATTGTTGGAGGGAAACAACTTTATTTGAAGGGAATTCTTAGAGGAAAAAACCCCAAAGTGAGGTTATAAGAATATTTTTCTTACTCTAAATTGCAAAGGCAAATCCAATCCCTCAAAAAATTGGCTTCCAAAAGGGTTATTAGGACTGAACACCCTGATATTAATTTCCTACAAGAAACAATGACATTTGGTGACTTGGTCATAGTGAATTTGAAGAAGATGTTTAAGAGTTGGAATTTCATCTATGTGGACTCCAGAATTAATTAAGGTGGGATTATCACGGGATGGAAAGAATATTCTTTTTGGCTATAAAATTCTCAACCGGTATTCTCTAGTTTAGGAATAGTATTGTTTTTTAGGGCGTTGGGGAAGGACATTCAGTTTCTTAATTTTTATTGTTTGTATGCAGAGCATGTGAACTTTTGGAATTCAGTATTAAGTTTGCATTGGATATTTAAGGACCTAGTGGTTATGTGGGTGATATAAAATTTACTCTCGATACATCTCATATTTGGGGTCATGAGGGTTGATGTGATGTTTTATCTAGATAATTCATTCAAACTATGGATGAGATGGTTTGGTGGATATAGATCCTACTCTCTTAAAGCTGACATGGTGGAACAATTGATTCAAGCAGGCATGGATTCTGAAGCATCTCGACGGGATCTTGGTGTTTGATTCTCTTTTGGAAGAAAAATTAAGGTTCCACCATTGTCTCTCGGGGAGAGGATTCATATCATCTACCAGTTGTTCTAGAGAATCATTGCATTAGAGGAGAGAAAACCCATGCCTCCTTTCAAATCAATGCAATCAGAGAGTTTGTTTCCTATAAATATGCATTCAATGGACTTCATTGCTATTCAATTCTAAAGAATCAGAAACATTTGGAAGAGGTTTATATTGCTTACGGGGAGGAGAAACGAAAAAAAGGAATATAGGAGTGTCGGTAAAAATATATGATAGTATTTACGACATTAAATTATTGACCGGGAGTCGTAGACTTAGAGGTCCAAGCAAAGTATGTGTAGGATTGGGACCTAATCTAGTCTAATCTAGTGTCGGAAAACACAGAAAACAATCAAAACTTGCCCAAACATATTGGGAGGAAACCCATCATAAGGTGACCATATCTACTAAGTTAGGTCATTAATTCCTTCGTTGGTGATTGGAAATACTAGAAATCAAATGCAAGAGCTTCGAAATTAAATTAAATGGACACCAAATAAAATCTAATACTAAATTTATAAAGTCTAACTCAACCAAACAATCAAGTGCATTGAGTGCAAATGGCAAACCAAACTTAACAAGAAAGAACGTTTTAAACCAAACAAATTTAAAAGGAAAATCTATAAAATATAAATCTACTCTAAACAGTAATTCGTACCAAACGAGTACTGAATCAAAAAATGGATTGGTACAGAATCAGTGCAAAAACAGAGAATGAACAGGAACAGAGCATAATCAAATTTAGGAAAAGTTTCATCCACTCATAGATTTAAAGAAGGAATTTTAAGAATTAAATATCACAATGCTCTCTTTATTGAATCTCAAATTTATGCGCACACAAAACACCTTGTTAAACCAAATTGATTTCGGAATGTAAGTGTATATGCAAAAGAGAATTCATGTGTTTTAAATCAAGGAATGTTTCATTTAATGGATATGTTGCTTCAGATATGTGTTTAAAGTATCATATGTTGAGGACAAAAGTGTTAATTTGTCATCTTTAATTCGGAATGCAATAGTACCTGAAATCAAATATCAATGATACACATAAGCAATCACATTCAACACATGAATTTACCCTGGGAAACCCTCTATGAATTGAGGGACAAAACCCTGGAAAAACCTTCCTTGTTATATTGATAGATAATAGAGAATGTATTTTACATCAAGCACCCCCAGTGCAATTACATAGCAAGTGAAATATAAAGAAGAGAGACCTGGACTAATATCCTGCTGCAAAGAGACGTGCCTTTCCTTCAAGGAAAAAGAGAATTCGCTTCACATTGAATTCATCAATCCTGTATAACCTATTTATATATTCTTCACATGCATTGGATTCTATTTTTATCTCATGACTTCATGATGAACTCACCCTCCATATAGATGTATCAATCTTGCATGAAGAAGAACGCCCCACTTCTCATGCAGTGAATTAACTCACTGAACTGAGTCTTAGGATGAACTAACCCTTCATTGAAAGCTTTCACACTTAGTTAGTTGGATAACTTAAGTGTCGCCATGGAAGTGTCGCTTTTAGTTTAACATAAGTGTTGAACTTTAGTTAAACATAAGTGTCATCATGCAATAACACTTAGTTAACTAGATATTATTTGTTATCACTTAGTTAACTCTCTTTAACTAATTGTTTCTTGTTAACATCACTGTAGTGATCAATTCTAGTTCTCCATTGATTTATTGGAGTCTTCACTGAATTTTAACAATTCGAATTCTCTCTTAATTAATTTGTTTATGTGCAATTCGAATTATCTCATATCTTATCACATCTTATATTTATCTCTTGTCCTATCTGCATGGTCCACATGTGCCAACTTAATTATCATATCAAATATACTAAGGAGATTTTCCCAATGATGTGATCATATTGTTCAATTATCGTTCCAAGTAGTTATATGATAAAGTAATTCACTCTATGGGTGGTCAGTCCCTAGGGGAGACTTAATATCTCAATCGTGGTTAGTAGTACATCACACACCATACATGCTTCGACATGCAAAGCATCCCTCAAAACATGAGGCAACACCTATACACATGAGGATCTATCTTGACACACAAGACCTTAGCCTTGACTAGAAAGAATGTACAACATCATCACTTTGGAATACAAAGCACTTGCCTCAACACATGAAGCTTAACCGTTCTTGAGTCCAAATCAATATTCTTCTCCAAGTTTCCAAATTCCAACTCAAGCTCCTATAAGGAACTACCTCGACACAGGAGGCTCAATCTTGACATATAAGATTGACCTGGAGAATGACTCATGATGTTGTATCTTTAACACTCCCTCTTAGTGAGGGAGGCATTATCTGCCATGCCAATTTTGTATCAAAAGTACCTATACTCCATCATGGATAGAGGCTTGGTCAACATATATGCAACCTGCTCACCAGTAGAAATGTAGTGAAGTCTTATGGAACCTATATGCACCATGTCTCTGATGTAGTGATACTTCATCTCAATGTGTTTCGATCTATCATGAAACGAAGGGTTTTCTAAGAGCTTAATGCAACTCTGATTGTTAGAGTGAATGACTGTAGTCTCAATATTCTCACCGAACAACCCAGCAAGTAGCTTCCTTGTTAAAGTTACAGCATCATGAGTCATTCTCTAGGTCAATATTGTGTGTCAAGATTGAGCCTCGTATGTCGAGGTGGTGCCTTATAGGATCCTGAGTTGGACTTGGGAAACTTGGAGAAGAATATTGAGTTGGACTCGAGAATGGTTAAGCATCATGTGTTGAGGCAAGTTCTTTGTATGTCAAAGTGATGATGTTGTACAGTCTTTCTAGTCAAGGCTAAGTTCTTATGTGTCAAGACAGATCATCATGTGTTGAAGTGGTGCCTCATGTGTTGAGTGATGCTTTGCATGTTGAAGCATGTATGGTGTGTGATGTACTACTAACCACTGTTGGGATATTAAGTCTCCCCTAGGCACTGGGCACCCCTAGAGTGAATTAACTTAGCATCTAACCCCTTGGAACGATAGTAGAACAATATGATCACATCATTGGGAAAATCTCCTTAGTATATTTGATATGATAATTAATCTAGCACATGTGGTCCATGCAGATAAGACAAGAGATAAAGATAATATTTGATAATATATGAGAGAATTTTAATTGCACATAAAAGAATTAATTAACAGAGAATTTGAATTGTTAAACTTCGGCGAAGACTTTAGTAAATCAAAAGAGAACTCGAATTGATAAATACAATGATGTTAACAAGAAAGAATCAGTTAAGAGAGTTAACTAAGTGATAACAAAGAAGATCTAGTCAACTAAATGTTATTGCATGATGACACTTATGTTAAAATAAAAGACGACACTTGAGTTGGGAAAATTGCATGACGACACTTAAGTTAGCCACCTAACTAAGTGGGCAAGCTTTTAGTTAAGGGGCGAGTTCATCCTAAGATTCAGTTCAGTGAAATAATGCATTGCATGATAAGTGGGGCGCACTTCTTCATGCAAGATTAATGCATCCACTAGGAGGGTGAGTTCATCCTGAAGTTAGAAGATAAAAATAGAATTCGATGCATGTGAAGAATGTATAAATATGTTATATGGGATTGATGAATTCAATGTGAAGCGAATCATCTTCTTCCTTGAAGGCAAGGTGCTTCTATTTGTGCAGGATATTATTTTGAGTCTCTCTTATTTATCTTTCTCTTGCTCTGTAATTGCACGGGGGGTACTTGATGTAAAATACATTCTCTATTATCTATCAATATAGTAAGTAAGGTTTTGCTGGGGTTTTCTCCCTCAATTCATTGAGGGTTTCCCCAAGGTAAACTCATGTGTCGAATGTGATTGCTTATATGTATGATTGTTATTTGATTTCAAGTACTATTGCATTTCCAAATTAAAGAAAAAAAATTAACATGGTATCAGAGCTCAGGGCGTGAAATAGCTAAGTTCATCAATCAAGCTTGAGCCTACAAAGATCTTGAGTGTGCGCAGTAGTAGAAGAACTATGGATTCAATCTCAATAAGACCGGAAGACCGTCTTGAAGGAACTTCGAACTTCAATACTTGGAAGGCCAGTATCTCGAATATCCTGGAAGAGCATGAGTCAGATGGATATGTATCCAATGTTATTAAAGAACCTACTACTAAAGCAGGGCGCACCAACTTCAAGAAGAATCAAGCCAAGGAAAAGAGTATTATTTATGATTATGTGAAAGACAACTTGATTCCCATGATTACTCCATTGAAAACCGCAAAGGAATGCTTCAACAATTTGAAAGATATTTATGAAAAGAAGGCGCTCCCCAATTAGAAGATAGCATTGAAGAAAAATCTTCTAAATATGAAAATGGAAAAGGACAAAGATGTGGCTTCCTTATTCACAAATATCTCTCAAGTAAGATATCTACTCATGAGCATTGGTGTGATGATCAATGATGATGATCTCATTCAGACCATTGTCTATGGTCTCCCATCTTCGTGGGAGACATTCTTGGCTGCATTAAATGGTCGAGAAGTGCAAACTAACTTTGAGAGACTATGGCATGATTGCCTACAAGAATAAGGGTGAATCCAGAGAAAGTATACCGCCTCCAAAGAAGAGAACCTCACGGCTTGCAGCACGGATGAAAAGAGGTAAGAAGTATCACAAGAAATTATCTCATCAAAAGGAGAATGATTTCAAGAACTTTGATAATTCTAAAGTTAATTGTTTCAATTGCAATAAGAAGGGACATTATGCAAGAGAATTTCATGCAAATCAAAGAGGAAAGTTCAAGGGTAGGTTTCATGCTTCTACTGCTACAGAAGATGAACTTACAAGAAATAATTCATCCTATGATTAAGAGACAAAGGAGTACTATCTTGTCTCAACCCTTTCTGGATCCATTACCACTAGTGCTGATATGTGGCTGGTAGATAGTGACACATCTACACACGTGACTGGATATAGGAGCGGTATCACGAATCTTAAGGAAAAGAATTTTTCCTGTAAGGTGGATCTTGGAGACAATACCACCTATTCGGCCCAAGGCATTGGATCCAATTCTTTTCAATTGGATTCAGAAGATGTACTGCATTTGGATGAAATTATGTTTGTCCCTAGATTGAAAAAGAACCTCCTGGATGTTTCAATTCTAGAAGATAAAGGATTCATATTTATCTTTATGGACAAAAAAGCGCTCATGTGGCCTAAGCATGAAGACATAAACTATGCATCGGTGATTAGAGTTAGAGAGGGAGGTATCTACAGAGTTCCTGGAAAAATCATTCAAGCCATGATCCATGACATAGTCAGTCCTTATGATCTATGGCATAGAAGGCTTGGTCATCTCCATTTCAAAGTTCTACCAGATTGCAGAAGATGGGGAAAGGTGTGCCCATATTTAAATCTAATTTTGATAGTGTTTGTAGAGGTTGCGCTCTTGGAAAAAACATTAAGAATAGTTTTCCAAGTAGTACCAATAGATCCAAAGGGATTCTTGAATTGATTCATTCCGATCTATGTGGTCCTATGTCTGCACCCTCCTTGAGTGGTTACTTGCATTGTGTGATTTTCGTAGATGACTTATCTCGCAAGTCATGTGTTTATTTTCTAAAAGCAAAGAGTGAAACTTTCAACAAGTTTCAGGAGTTTAAAGCAATGTTTGACAATCATACTGGGAAGCACATTTTTTCTTTGAGATCTGATAATGGAGGAGAGTTTGAGTCCCATGACTTAAATGAATTCTGTCGAGATGCGGGAATAAAAAGACATCTAACTGTACCCTACAACCCCCAGCAAAATTGGGTTGCTGAAAGAAAGAACAGAACAATATGTGAGGCTGCAAAATCCATGATGTGTGATCAGGATATGCCCATGTAACATTGAAGTCAGCATTGATGTAACATTTCATGAAGAGATTTCCTTCAAGCGCTCCAAATAACTTCAGTGTGATTCAGATATGGAGGAGCATGATGCTCCTATGATGGAGGATCTAGTTTCTGATTCTCCCCTTTTAGATGTTGAGAGGGAGAAACTAGAAGAGTCTGCAAATCCGCTTGATCCTGAAGATACTGAATATATGATAGAAGGATATCTTGATGAACCTCCTACGAAGAGGAGATCTGCATGGTGTCGATACATTTTGCAGAAAATCATGGAGCACCTCCAGGCTCACCTAGAGAGCAAAAGAGACCTGAAATATTTTCAAGATATGTAGCACAGATGATTCACATCAATAATTCAGAACCCTCTACCTATGAGGAAGCCTCTAATCAACAAATATGGAAAGATGTGATGGTAGAAGAATACAAATCTATCGTGAAGAATGATGTGTAGGAAGTGGTTCCTAAACCTAACAGAAATTCAATAGTAACTTCCAAGTGGCTTTACAAAATCAAGAATGCAACTGATGGAAGTATTGAAAGTATAAAGCAATATTTGTGGCCAGTGGATTCTCATAGAAATAAGGGATAGACTATGATGATACATTCACTCCTGTGGCCAAGTGCTCTACTATCCGAACCATAATTTCCCTTGCTTCAGTTTGGGTTGGAAACTTCACCAAATGGATGTGAACACTGCCTTCCTCAATGGTGAGGTTGAGTAATAGGTTTACATACAACAACCTAATGGGTTTGTAGTCCATGGGAAGGAATCCCATGTATGCAAACTTAATAAATCCTTGTATGGGCTTAAGTAGGCCCTGAGGGTTTGGTATTCGAGGATTGACATCTATCTTTTGATCTTGGGCTTGTCCAAAGAGAAGATGACCCCAACTTGTACTTCAAGGTTGTGAAGAACCAACCATTGATATTGGTTCTCTATGTTGATGAATTGTTCCTTATTGGAGAGGATCAACAAATAGCTCGGTGCAGGAGGGAGCTCACTTCTAAATTTGAAATGAAAGACTTAGGTCTTATGCACTATTTTCTTGGCCTAGAATTTTGGCAAAGGAAAGATGAGATCTTTCTTTCACAAGGAAAGTACACAATTGATGCATTGCGGATATTTGGTATGATGGATTTTAAGTCCATGTCTACTACAGTGGTGTCTAATCTAAATAAGATACATGAGTCAGATTCCAGATCGGATCTAATGTATCCTACCATGTATAGATAGCTCATTGGTTCATTGATGCATTTGATGCATAGTAGACCATGTTAGAATTTTGATAATTTCATTCAAATATTATCTAGGATCCTACTAAGAGAATAACATGCACAACATAAAAATCATAGACACAAGAGACATAATGTTTTCTCGGGGACAACCATAAAGGTGAAAAACCCCACAACTTCCTCAGAGATAGAATAAGCACCAATAAAAAGATCACAAAGATGAAACCCCAAAAGATAGATGTCTCTAGCAACTACTCCTCCTCCACTTGTGCGCACTCATCTCTCTCAACTATGCGAGTTGGATGAATGAGTGAATGAGAGAATAGAGTGGTGCAACCACTCTATTTATACTTTAACTTAACCTGCCTTTTACCCTAACTGGGACGACTCCTTAAGGGAGTCTAGTAACCCTTCCACTTAACTCATACAAGGCCGACCCCTCTAAGGTGGTCTAATAACCCATCAAATATAAGTTACGACACTTACAATATAACTTGCGACACTTGCAAATAAAAGTGATGACACTTCCGATCGGAGGAATAAGACATCTCCATCGGGGATTCAATAAAGTACAAATGTAATATATACAATATACAAGTGAATATCTTCCGAAGTTACAAATACATCAACACTCCCTCTTAACTAGGAAGGTATTCTCTTAACACGGGTCATCAATACATATAGGCACAAGTCTTCAATACTGGAGTTGGATTGATCGTCATTGGATCACTGGAGCATCATCGTCACTACTGTTGTACTCGTCATCTCTATCACTGGTTCTATCTCTCAATTCTACTCGTCATAGGAAGTTCTACAGAGCCAGTAATTTTTCATGTTGGATGTAGGTCTTCATCATCTCTACGAGCGGCCCATCCGGTGGAATCTCAGGACTGATTATGTGCATCTGCAAAACCTAAAAAGAGCATCCCAGGACTGATTACGAGCTACTACTCAACCTACAAGATCTCCCAGGACTGATTACATGCGAACAAGCAAAACCTCGAAAGAGCATCCCAGGACTGATTACGTTCCAAGCACAACCTGCAAGATCTCCCACGAACCTATTACATGCAAACAAGCAAAACCTCGAAAGAGCATCCCAGGATTGATTACGTTCCAAGCACAACCTGCAAGATCTCCCAGGGACCTATTACATGTGAACAAGCAAAACCTCGAAAGAGCATCCCATGATTGATTACGTTCCAAGCACAACCTGCAAGATCTCCCGGGGACCTATTACATGCAAACAAGCAAAACCTCGAAAGAGCATCCCAGGACTGATTACGTTCCAAGCACAACCTGCAAGATCTCCTAGGGACCTATTACATGCGAACAAGCAAAACTTCGAAAGAGCATCCTAGGACTGATTACATGCCAAGCACAACCTGCAAGATCTCCCAAGGCCATGGAGCATCATACAGATGCTCATGATCATATGGATCATCATCATATGGATGCTCATCACACAGCACTTACATCCATAGCCATGGGGAGGACCCACCTATCACCATGCTAGGAAGGTCTCCTGCAACTGTGTCTCGTCACTTCCTCTTGGAAGTATCTTCGATCTGAAGAACACCAAGCCTCTCTCTGAAGTACTTGAACTTCACCCTGGCTAGTGGCTTGGTCAACACATATGCTATCTGATCGTCTGTCGCAACATACAGGAGCTTCACTGCTCCTCTCTACACCATATCCCTAATATAGTGATACTTGATCTCGATATGCTTCGACTTGTCATGGAACACTGGGTTCTCGGACAACTTCACACAACTTTGGTTGTCACAGAAGATACAAGTAGCATCCAACTGGAGATCAAATAAATATGACAGTAGCTTCCTTATCCATACTGCCTCACAACTGGCCGAACAAGCTGTGACATACTCTGCTTCGGTTGTACTCAGTGCTACGCAGGATTGCTTCCTGCTAAACCAAGAGATCACCCCTGATCCCATACTGAAGCAGCACCCCGAAGTGCTCTTCCTATCTACAACACTGCCTGCCCAATCTGAATCAACATAACCCTCCACATTAACCTTTTGATTCACATCATACTTGAGCCCATAGTCAATCGTACCCTTCAGGTACCTCAAAATATGCTTTGCAATAATCAAGTGAACATGTCTCGGATCTGTCAAGAACTGGCTCAATGTGTTCAGAGCAAAGAAAATATCTGGTCTCGTGTTCGTTAGGTACATCAAGGACCCAACCATCTTACGATACATCATGGCATCAACCAACTCTGATGAAGCATCACTCAATAGCTTCAGGTTCGATGCCATAGGTGTGGTCATGGCCTTGCAGTCCATCATCCCAAACCGCTTCAGGATCTCTACTGTATACTTTCCTTGTCCAAGGAAGATTCCATCTGTACTCTGCCACACCTCCATCCTTAGAAAGTAATGCATCATACCCAAGTCCTTCATCTCGAACTCGACAGTAAGCTTCCTCTTCGTGTTGGCAATCAACCCATCCTCACCTGTCACAAACAAGTCATCTACATACAGTAGGAGTATCATTGGATTGCCTTTCTCAACCTTGTAGTAAAGGTTGGAATCCGCTTTACTCTTGGTAAATCCCAAACTGGTCAGGAAGTTGTCTATCCTTCCGTACCATGTCCTGTGTGCTTGTTTCAAACCGTACAAGGCTTTCTTCAATTTTCACACATGTGCCTCCCTGTCATGTGTCTCAAAACCGAGTGGCTACTCCACATACAATTCTTCTTTTAATACACCATTCAAGAAAGTTGTCTTGAAATCCATCTGGTGTATCTTCCACTTCATCACTGCAGCCAGAGCAAGTATTGTTCTGATGGAAGTGTATCTGGCTACAGGTGCAAAATTTTCTTCATAATCTATCCCTTCTTTCTAGGAGAAGCCACGAGCCACAAACCTTGCCTTGTATTTATCTATGCTACCATCTACAACATGCTTGATCTTGTATATCCACTTGGAAGTCACCACAGACTTCCCTTTTGGTCTTGGGACCACATCCCATACATCATTCTTCATGATCGATTGGTATTCTTCGATCATGGCCTCCTTCCATTCTTTATTTTATGTTGCTTCTTCATAAATGGAAGGTTCTTTGTCCATTATGTCACATAACAAGGATACATAGCTGGTGTGTGACCTTGTCCTTTTTCTTTCTCTGTGTTCCTCCTCTAGAACACCATACCTCTGTGCATCTTGGATTAGCTCTCTTTCCCATGCTGGTTTCCTCTTGTGAGAGTTCTTCTCACGGGGTGGATCTGCATGCTCCTGTGGATCTTCTATTTCACGATATTCTTCTAGAATTGCTTCGTTCATGGTGATGTCTTGTATTCTGGGTACTCTTGGTTCTTCATTGTCTTCAACAGGTGGTTTCCTGGATTTGATGTATGCTGAGTCTTCATCAAAATTCACATCCCTGCTGATGTCAATCTTCTTGAACCCTAGAAAGTAGATTCTGTATGATTTCGAGTTTTCACTGTAACCTACAAATATACCCTTCTTCCCTGAAGGATCTAACTTTGTCCTCTTTTCTTTTGGAATATGTGTGTATACTGGACAGCCAAATATCCTGGGGTGACTAACTTCTGGTTTCTCACCAGAGAACGCTTCTTCTGGTGTCTTGTTGTCAAGTATCTTGTGTGGTGTTATGTTCTGTACATATACAGTTGTCCTTGTTGCTTCTGCCCATAGGTGCATAGGCAGATCTTGGTCATGAAGCATTGCTCATGCTGCTTCCATGATTGTTCCATTCTTCCTTTCTTCAATTCCATTCTATTGTGGATTTTAAGGAGTGGTCAACTCCCTCTTAATCCCTGAATCACTGCATAACTTCTTGAAGTATTCAGAAGTGAATTCTCCACCATTGTCGGATCTAAAAGTATTGATCTTCTTTTCAGCATGGTTTTCTATCAAGGCTTTGAATTCCTTGAATTTGCTAAATACTTCATCTTTGTTCTTCAAGAAATAAATCCAAGTATTTCTAGATAAATCATCAATAAAAGAAACATAATATACATACCCACTCAGAGAACTGGATGACATCGGACCGCATACATCGGAGTGAATAATTTCCAAGATTCCTTTTGCCTTGCTTTCACTGCTTGGAAATGCCTTCTTTGTGTTCTTTCCTTTTGCACATCCTTTGCAAACACCTTCATGCTTTGTATGGATTTTGGGAAGACCTTCTACTGCTTTGCTTGCAATTGGTAGTGCTCTATAGTGCACATGTGCAAGACTTCTATGCCAAAGTTCACTTGGATCCATGGATTCATGTACCATGGCTTGTTCAGGTTATCCCTTCAATTTGTACAATCATCCCTCTTGCTCTCCAATTACTACTGCATCATCTATGGTCTTACCTTTTGGCCACATAAGTACTTTTCCATCCACAAATGCAACTCTCATCCCCTTTGCATCCAAAGATGATATGGAGAGAATATTCTTCTTGATTCCAGGTACATATAGAACTTCCTTCATCTTCAAAGACTTCCCAGAGTCTAACTTGTAGGAGGATTCACCACTTCCTTTTATAGGGTATTGATAGTCATCCCCAAGTTTCACCTTATGAGGTGACTCATGTTCAAATAGGTCCATGAAAGATTCTTTAAATCCCATCATGTGTTTGGGAGCCCCACAATCAATAAGCCAATCATTACACCCATCTGTAACAATACCTATGAGAGCAGATATTAGAACATACTCTTCGTCACTTGAAGAGTCTTCAATTTCTTCTTTGGCATTCTTCCTGGGAGGTTCATCATCCTCTGCGGCTGAGCATGATATCTCTTCTTGTTGTTTTTCTTTTTGTTGTTGTTGAATTATTTTTTCTTCCTGGGACAATCTCGGGCATAGTGTCCCTTCTCATCACATGTGAAGCATCTAAGGTGAGATTGATATTTCTTAATGTTCTCCCTTTGATGATGGTGAGAAGATCCTTTGTAATGAGGTTTCTCCCTCTTGAACTTACTTCTCTTGGTGTGTGATGTGAGAGCTTGGTCTTCACTTCCCGTCTTTTCTTCTCGGGCCACAAGTATAGCTTCTTCTTGTGAGAATTCCTCCCATAGTCTACTGAAAGAAATCAATTTCTTTCTTGCATAATTTTCTTGGATGAAGGAGTCCCATGACATAGGTAGGCCATTCAAAGTGGTCATCACAATTTCTCTATTCTCCACCACTTCATCCACAGCTTCAAGTTGTTCTTTTATTTGAGAGACCTTAGTAAAGTAGGATTGGATGGTCTCTCCATTTTGTATCTTAACACTCTTCAATTGGTTCTGTAATGTCATCTTCCGATTTATATTCTTTCCTTCAAACAACTTGGTCAAGGAATCAAACATCTCCATAGGTTTCTTTAGAGAAGACACATGAGGTATGAGATGGTCTTTGATAGAATCTACAATGATTCTCTTGGCCTTAACCAAGTTCTTCGTATGTAGGGCCTTAGCCTCATCTCCCTCTAGAACTGGAACCTCTTCACTTATGTAGGTGTCCAATTCATTCTCTTCTAGGATTAACCCAATCCTATACATCCATGCTCGTAAGTTATCAGCCCCTTCAAGCTTATCCTCAAGCTTGGTGTGGTGAGACATCTTAATGAGAAACTCAAATGGAAATAAAAGATTTAGGTCTTACCACTTGATTTGTTGAAACTGGATCTGGAGTTGGCTAGGGTTTGATAGAGAAACCCTAAAAATCCAAACTTGGAATTTCAAACTTCTGTCTGGACAGGGAGATGCAATTGACTGAGGCGAGCAAGCTGGTGTGCTCAGATTTTGAAAACTCCAAAAATTGACCCCTCAAAATTGACCTGCGAATTTCGGATCTGTAACTTCTGTCAAAATCTGGTTTTTTGGTCCAAAACCCGAACTAGGGTTTGATGGATCCCGAGGTTCTGCCTAACCAAAAAGTTCGATCTTGGTCTCTAAAATTCGATTTTGCTGAGGAGATCAATCCTATGCTGAGATCACTCCAAAACTCCACTTCTGTCAAAATCCCTAATTTCCCACAATAGTGACAGGCCAAACACTGAAAGTGCTCAGAATCAAATTATGTTTCGACAGAAAGATGTGCCTTCCTTAGGAGAGTCATCCTAGCCTCCTGCCTTTGATGATCTATGGAGAGAAACCAAAAAATCAAGAATCCCTAGATTCTACAGCTGCACAATGTCTTCTTCTTAGTCCCGCTCGGATACCATATTTTAATTTTGATAATTTCATTCAAATATTATCTAGGATCCTACTAAGAGAATAACATGCACAACATAAAAATCATAGACACAAGAGATACAATGTTTCCTCGGGGAAAACCATAAAGGTGAAAAACCCCGCAACTTCCTCAGAGATAGAATAAGCACCAATACAAATATCACAAAGATGAAACCCCAAAAGATAGATGTCTCTAGCAACTACTCCTCCTCCACTTGTGCGCACTCCTCTCTCTCAACTATGCGAGTTGGATGAATGAGTGAATGAGCAAATAGAGTGGTGCAACCACTCTATTTATACTTTAACTTAACCTGCCTTTTACCCTAATTGGGCCGACTCCTTAAGGGAGTCTAACAACCCTTCCACTTAACTCATACAAGGCCTACCCCTCTAAGGTGGTCTAATAACCCATCAAATATAAGTTACAACACTTACAATATAACTTGCGACACTTGCAAATACAAATGACGACACTTCTGATCGGAGGAATAAGACATCTCCGTCAGGGATACAATAAAGTACAAATGTAATACATACAATACACAAGTGAATATCTTCTGAAGTTACAAATACATCAATAGACCATACATATGTTATGTAGGGAGTATCTTGAGTCAGTTCATATATGAGCCAAGACATAGACATTGGGTTTCTACCAAGCATGTGCTTAGATACCTTGGAGTTACTATTGCTTATGGACTCATATATGCTTCCACTTGTGGAGTGATGTTACTTGTATATGTCGACTCCGACTAGAGTGGTAGTATTATGGACCAAAAGAGTACATCCATATTTTTTTTTAGCTTGGAATCGGCTATGATATCTTGGTCCAGTAGGAAGCAAGGCACCATAGCCCATAGTACTACAGAAGCATAGTATATTACAACTAGTACTACCTGTCGAGAATCTGTGTGGCTTAGGAAGATATTTCTTGGGTTGTTCGGTGAGAATCTTGAAACTACATTCATTCACTCTAACAATCATAGATGCATTAATCTCTTAGAAAAGCCTATGTTTCATGACAGATCGTAACACATTGAGATGAAGTATCACTACATTAGAGACATCGTCCAGAGAGTTGGCGTAAGACTTCAGTACATTTCTACTAGTGAGCGGATTGTCGATATGTTGACTAAGCTTATGTCCGTGACGAAGTATAGGTAGTTTCAAGACAATCTTGGCATGGCAGAGAATGCCTCCATCACTAAAAGGGAGTGTTAAATTTACCGCATCATGATTCATTCTCCAAGTCAATCTTGTGTGTCAATATTGAGCCTCGTATGTCGAGGTAGTGCCTTATAGGATCCTGAGTTGGAATCAGGAAACTTGGAGAATAATCTTGAGTTGGACTCAAGAATAGTTAAGCTTCATGTGTTGATGAAAGTGATTTGCATGTCAAAGTGATGATGTTGTACAATCTTGCTAGTCAAGTCTAAGGTCTTACGTGTCAAGACATATCCTCATGTGTTGAGGTGGTGCCTCATGTGTTGAGGTGATGCTTTGCATGTCGAAGCATGTATGGTGTGTGATGTACTACTAACCATGGTTGAGCTATTAAGTATCCCTTAGGGACTGGCCACCCCTAGAGTGAATTACTTTAGCATATAACCACTTGGAACGATAGTAGAACAATATGATCACATCATTGGGAAAATATCCTTAGTATATTTTATATGATAATTAAGTTGTCACATTTGGTCCATGTAAATAAGACAAGAGATAAAGATAATATGTGATAATATATGAGAGAATTTGAATTGCACATAAATGAACTAATTGAGAGAGGATTTGAATTGTTAAACTTAAATGAAGACTTCAGTAAATCAAAAGAGAACTCGAATTGATCACTACAGTGATGTTAACAAGAAACAATTAGTTAAGAGAGTTAACTAAGTGATAACAAAGAGGCTCTAGTTAACTAAGTGTTATTGCATGACGACACTTATGTTAAACTAAAAGATGACACTTATGTTAAACTAAAAGACGACACTTGAGATGCAACACTTGCATGATGACACTTAAGTTAGCCACCTAACTAAGTGGGCAAGCTTTAAGTTAAGGGGAAATTTCATCCTAAGATTCAATTTAGTGAATTAATGCATTGCATGAGAAGTGGGGCTCACTTCTTCATGCATTATTGATGCATCCACATGGAGGGCGAATTCATCCTGAAGTCAGAAGATAAAAATAGAAGTTGATGCATGTGAAGAATGTATAAATATGTTATACAGTATTAATGAATTCAATGTGAAGCGAATTCTCTTCTTCCTTGAAGGAAAGGAGCTTCTATTTGTGCAGGATACTATTTTGAGTCTCTCTTCTTTATCATTCTCTTGCTCTATAATTGCACAAGGGGTGCTTGATGTAAAATACATTCTATGCTATCTATCAATATACTAAGGAAGGTTTTGTTGGGGTTTTCTACCTCAAGTCATAAAGGGTTTCTCCATGGTAAATTCATGTGTCGAATATGATTGCTTATGTGTATGATTGTTATTTGATTTCAAGTACTATTGCATTTCAAAATTAAAGATCAAAAATTAACACTCTTAAGCCACATAAATTCTTAGCAAGGAGTACTAGTTGCAATATACTCTGCTTATGTATAACTCTAGGCTACAGAGCCCTGCTTAGTGCTGGACCAAGAGATCATAGTTGATCCCAAGCTTAAACAAAATTCAAATGTACTCTTTCGATCCACAATACTACCACCCCAGTCAGAGTCAGCATATCCAAGTAACAACACTCCATCACCGGAAGCATATATGAGTCCATAAGCAATAGTACCTTGAAGGTATCTAAGCACATGCTTGGAAGCAACCCAATGTCTATGCCTTGGCTCAGACATGAACTGACTCAAGATACTCACTGCATAACATGTGTCTGGTCTAATATGTATCAAATACATTAAGGAACCAATGAGTTGCCTATACATTGTAGGATCCACTAGATCCGATCTGAAATCTGGCTCATGTAGATTCTTCATATTAGACACCATTGGAGTAGACATGGACTTACAATCCATCATACCAAATCCACAATACATCAACTTTGTACTTTCCTTGAGAAATAAAGATCTCATCTTTCCTTTTCCAAACTTCTAGACCAAGAAAATAGTGCATAAGACCTAAGTCTTTCATTTCCAACTCAGAAGTGATATCCCTCTTGCACTGAGCTATATGTTGTTGCTCTCCAGTAAAGAACAAGTCATAAACATAGAGAACCAAGATCAATGGTTGGTTCTTCACAACCTAAAGTACAGGTTGGGGTCATCTTGGCTTTTGGAGAATCTCAAGCTCAGAAAATAGTTGTCAATCCTTGAATACCAAGCCCTCAAAGACTGCTTAATCCCATACAAGGATTTCTTAAGTTTGCATACATGGGACTCCTACCCATGAATTACAAACCCCTCAATTTGTTGTATGTAAACCTCTTCCTCAACCTCACCATTAAGGAAGGCAGTATTCACATCCATCTGGTGAAGTTTCCAACCCAAAATAGAAGCAAGGGAAATTATGGTTCGGATAGAGTGTACCTAGCCACAGGAGTGAATGTATCATCATATTCTATCCCTTCTTTATGTGAGAATCCATGGGACACAAATCTTGCTTTATACTTTTCAATACTTCCATCAGTTGCATGCTTGATTTTATAAAGCCACTTGGAAGTTACTATTGAATTCATGTCAGGTTTAGGAATCACTTCCCACACATCATTCTTCATTATAGATTAGTATTCTTCAACCATGGCATCTTTCCATACATGCTTCTTTGAGGCTTCCTCATAGGTAGAGGGTTCTGAATCACTAATGTGACTCATCTATGCTACATATACTGAAAATATTTCAGGTCTCTTTCGCTCTCTGGATTAGCCTAGATTTGCTCCATGCTTTTATGCCTCTTGCAAAATGTCTCTACACCATGCAGATCTCCTCTTAACGGGAGGTTCACCAAGAGATATTTCTATCATATCTTCTAGCTCTTTAGGATCAATCGTATATACGGAATCATCTGGATTCTCCCTCTCACCATCTGAAAGGGGAGAATCAGAAACCAGATCCTCCATAATAGGAGTATCATGCTCCTCCATATCTAAATCACACTGAAGTTCTTTGGAGCGCTTGAAGGTAGCCTCTTCATTAAATGTTACATCTCTGCAGACTTCAATGTGTCTTTTTCCTTGAACAAATATTTTGTAGGATTTGGAGGATTCACTATATCCAAAAAATGTTCCTTTATTTCTGGATGGCTCCATATTTGTCCTCTTCTCTTTTGGTATGTGAATGTAAACAGAACAACCAAAAATATTCAAGTGTCCAATATCTGGTTTTTCACCAATGAAAACCTCTTCAGGAATATTTTCTCTCAAGATAGCATGAGGGATTCCGTTCTAAATATAAACAGCAGTGCTAGAGGATTATGCCCATAAGGATGTGGGAAGATCCTGACCACACATCATGGATTTTGCAACATCACATATTGTTCTTTTCTTTCTTTTAGCAACCCCATTTTTCTAGGGGTTGTAGGGTACAGTCAGCTATATTTTTATTCCTGCATCTTGACAAAATTCATTGAATTCATGGGACTCAAAATCTCCCCCATTATCAGATCTCAAAGCACGAATGTCCTTCCCAGTCTGATTCTCGAACAACACTTTAAACTCTTGAAACTTGTTGAAAGTTTCACTCTTTGCTTTCAGAAAATAAACCCATGACTTGCGAATGAAGTCATCTATGAAAAACACATAATACAAATACTCACTAAAGGAGGGTGCAAACATAGGACCACATAGATCGGAATGAATCAAGTCAAGGATACCCTTGGATCGTTTGGTACTACTTGGAAAATGTTTCTTAATGTTCTTGCCAAGATCGCAACCTCTACAAACATTATCAAAATCATATTTAAACATGGGCATACCTTTCACCATCATTTGTAATCCGGGTAGCACTTTGAAATGAAGATGGCCAAGCCTTCTATGCCACGGCTCACAAGGACTGACTTAGTCATGAATCATGGCTTGAATGAGTTTTCCAGGAACTTTGTAGATACCTCCCTCTCTAACCCCTATCACTGATGTGAAGTTCAAGTCTTCATGCTTAGGCCACAGGAGCTCTTTGTTGTCCATAACGATAATTTTGAATCCTTTATTCTTCTAGAATTGAAATAGACATGAGGTTTTTCTTCAATCCAGGGACAAACAGAATTTCATGCACATGCAATACATCTCTTGAATCCAACTGAAAATAAGTGGATCCAATGCCTTGGATCAAATATGTGGTATTATCTCCAAGCTCCACCTTACAAGAAAACTTGTTTTCCTTCATATCTGTGATAGTGTTCCTATATACAGTCATGTGCTTGGATGTGCCACTATCTACCATCTGTGTCTCAACACTAGTGGTAATGGATCCAGAAAGGGCTGAGACAAGATAGTACTCCTTCTTTGTCTCTTTATCATCAGATGAATTCTTTCTTGTAGTTTCATCTTCTGTAGCAGTAGAAGCATGAAACCTACCCTTGTACTTTCCTCTCTGCTTTGCACGTCATTCTCTTGCGTAATGGCCTTTCTTATTGTAATTGAAACATTTAGCTTAGACTTATCAAAGTTCTTGAAACCATTCTCTTTTTTATGAGAGAATTTCTTGTGATATTTCTTACCTCTTTTCATATGTGCCACAAGAGTGAGGTTCTCTTCTTTGTAGGTAGTATACTTGCTTTGGATTCGCCCTTCTTCTTGTAGGAAATCATACCACGGTCTCTCAAAGTTAGGTTTCAATTCTCGCCATTTACCGTAGCCAAGAATGTATCCCATGAAGATGGAATACCATCAATAGCGATTTAAATGAGATCATCATCATCAACTGTAACACCAATGCTCATGAGTTGATCTCTTACTTGAGAGATATTTTTGAAGAAGGAAGGCACAGCTTCATCCTTTTCCATCTTCATATTTCGAAGCTTGTTCTTCAATGCTCCCTTTTTACTGGGCACCTTCTTCTTATAAATATTTGTCAAAGTATCAAAGCATTCCTTTGCGGTCTTCAATGGATTGATCACAGGCATCACATTGTCTTTCACAAAATCATGAATGATTCTCTTTGATTTGGCTTGATTCTTCTTGAAGGTAATGCGCCAAGCATTAGTAGTAGGCTCTTAAATAACACTGGATACATAGCCATTCAAATCATGCTCTTTCAAGATATTCAGGATCATGGCCTTCCAATTATTGAAGTTTGAAGTTCATTCAAGATGACCTTCCATTCATATTGATATTGAAGCCATAATTATTCAACTATTGTGCACACTCAGGATCCACGTAGGCTCAAGATTGATTGCTTAACTTATCTCTTTCACAACCTGAGCTCTGATACCATGTTAATTTTTTATCTTTAATTCGGAAATGCAATAGTACTTGAAATCAAATAACAGTGGTACACATAAGCAATCACATTCGACACATTAATTTACCTTGGGGAAACCCTCTATGACTTGAGGGAAAAAACCCCAGCAAAACCTTCCTTACTATATTGATAGATAGCAGAGAATGTATTTTACATCAAGCACCCCCAGTGCAATTACAAAGCAAGAGAAATATAAAGAAGAGAGACTCAAAATAATATCCTACACAAAGAGAAGCGCCTTACCTTCAAGGGATAAGAGAATTCACTTCACATTGAATTCATCAATATTGTATAACATATTTATATATTCTTCACATGCATCGGCTTCTATTTTTATATTTTGATTTCATGATGAAATCTCCCTCCATCTAGATGTATCAATATTGCATGAAGAAGAGCGCCCCACTTCTCATGCAGTGCATTAACTCACTAAACTGAGTCTTAGGATGAACTCGCCCCTTAACTGAAAGCTTTCCCACTTTGTTAGGTGGATAACTTAAGTGTCGTCATGCAAGTGTCACAACTCAAGTGTCGTATTTTAGTTTAACATAAGTTTTGAATTTTATTTTAACATAAGTGTCGTCATGAAATAACACTTAGTTAACTAGATCTTATTTGTTATCACTTAGTTAACTCTCTTTAGCTAATTATTTCTTATTAACATCCTGTAGTGATTAATTTGAGTTCTGTTGATTTATTGAAGCCTTCACTAAAGTTTAACAATTTGAATTCTATCTTAATTAATTCTTTTATGTGCAATTTGAACTCTCTCATATCTTATCACATCTTTATATATTGTCTTATGTGCATGGTCAACGTGTGCCGGCTTACTTATCATATCAAATATAATAAGGATATTTTCCCAATGATGTGATCATATTGTCCTACTATCGTTCCAAGTTGCTATATGCTAAAGTAATTCACTCTAGGGGTGGCTAGTCCCTAGGGGATACATAATAGCTCAACCATGGTTAGTAGTACATAAAACACCATACACACTTCGGCATGCAAAGCATCACCTCAACACATGAGGCACCACCTCAACACATGAGGATCTGTCTTGACACACAAGACCTTAGCCTTGACTAGCAAGATTGTACAACGTCATCACTTTGATATGCAAAGCACTTTCCTCAACACATGAATCTTAACCATTCTTGAGTCCAACTCAAGATTCTTCTCCAAGTTTCATGAGTCCAACTCAGGCTCCTATAAGGCACTACCTCAACACACGAGGCTCAATATTGACACACAATATTGACATGGAGAATGACTCATGATGTTGTAACTTTAACAAGAAGGGATTTAATAGGTGAGGTCCTTCAAGTGGCTTCTTTCTTTCCAAGCTATGTCAATAATGAAGATAATTTGTCCTTAATGCCTGAGGTGAGTGAAGAGGAATTATATTGCACTTTGCAAAGATTTCAAAGTGATAAAATATTGGGTCCATGTAGATTTCATGTGTATTTTTTCTTGGGATGTTATGATTTTATGGGTGAGGATATTAAGAGGGTGATTGAAGAATAAAAACCCATTGGGAAAAAAAATTTAGCCTTCAATACTACCTTCATCACTGTTATTCCTAGAAATGATAATCCCATTTCATTGGATATGTTCAGGCCTATCTATTTTTGCAATTGTATTTAAATAATAGCTAAAATCATGGGTAGAATATTGGATTCAATTCTCTCAAACATTATCTCGAAGGAGCAGTTTGGTTTTTTTAAAGGTAGACAAAATTATGAAGCGATCGGGCTTGCTCATGAAGATTTGCATTATATCAAAATTATTAAAAAGAATAATGCAATGGTTATTAATATTGATTTGTTTAAATCCTACAATAGAGTTAGTTGGCTTTATCTAAGGCTTTTTCTTATTCAGTTGGGATTATGTGTTGCCTCCTTTACTTCTTGGGTAATGAGTTGTATTACTTAAGTTTCGTACTTTGTTCTTATTAATGGTCCATCTACTTGACTCTTTACACTTGGTAGGGATCTTAGGAAGGGATGCACTCTATATGAAGTATTTAATTGACTATTCAAATAGGCTCAAAGAGAAGGTTCCTTCAAAGGTATAAAAATAAATAAATAAAAATTGCTTCATAACCCATCTTCTTTTTTTAGATGATATTTCATTTTTCAGTGTTGGGGATCGGTGAGATGTTCTTAAACTAAGGAGGATTGTATATTTTTTATACTCATCCACATGCATTATGGTCAACCTAAGGAAATCCTCCATCCCTTTCAATGGGCTAGAGGATGGGAAAAACATTGTCATGGAAAATGGTTTTTCCTTATTAACAAGAAAAATTGGATAATGGACTAAAGTATCTTAGTTTTCTGCTAAATCCAAATGAATGCAAAAATAATTGATTGATAATGGTTAATCATTAAGATAGAAAAAATATTGAATGTTTGGTGCAATAAGTGGCTTTCTTGTGGGGTCAACTAGTCCTTGTAAAATATCTCATGAAAGCTATGTCAGTTTATTGGATATTGATTGTTTAGGTTCTCAAAGGAGTCCTAAATAAAACCAAAAATTTGTCCTTTAGATTCATTTTTTCATGGGAGAAGGAAAAAATAGGTCTCCCTCTTATAAAATGAAATATGTTTGCAATCCCTAAGTCCCTAGGGGATGGGGATTAAAAAACATTTACTTATTCTCAAGATATTTGGAAACTAAAGGTGTATGGAATTTATTTCAATTGAAATGTGTTTGGTACAAGGTTGGTTGGAAGAAGTATATGTATCCTCTCTTTGGAGGATTGGATTAGTAAACCTCTTAAAATATATACAAATGTTTCCACATCCTGGAAAGGTAGATAGATTCTACTCCTCTAATTGCAAGATAGCTTATTTGGTAGGTAGGAAGTGGGACAAGTGTTCAAGTTTGGTTTGATCATTGGGTTGATTTTGATGGCCACTATAGATCGTTGGACCATATGATTCTCCATCTGTGAGCTAGGGGTTGTCATTTACTCTCCTTGGTCACAAATAATGCAATTTAAATTATTTGGAAACATGCATGGAAGTTTGGGGAGGAGTCAAGGTTTGAAGGTGATTACATTGTGATATGTGGCAGATATATAAGGCTTATGCATCACAGCATGGTCAGGTTAACTAAAGATGATAATGCCTTGATTTTGTCAAGGAATCCCTTAGGCTTCTACACTCCAAAGAAGGGATGAGAGACTTTAACTTTGCATAGGGGTTTAGTCCCTTCTCGGTGGTGGTGGAGGTTGGGTTGGAGGTTGAAATTCCCATCCAAGGCCCATATTTTCATGTGGATGCTCTTGAATAATAAAGTTACAACCTAGGATGTTCTTCAGTGAAGGAATTTTATGAGCCATAGTTGGGGTAGCTTGTGCTACTCTCGAGACAAATCAAACTATAATTTGGTGGTAGGATGCAGTTTTTGTAGAGTAGTCTAGAGGGAGGTTGAAAGGATCCTTGGGTTATCAACGATTTGGAATGGTGAGATTATCGAGGAAAGTTTAAAAAATTGGATTGATAATCATGACATGACGAACTAAAAAGCTTTATCAATGCTTGTATATTGGGGAGTTTGGCTGGTGAGGAACTTGGTAATATTTGAATATAGGTTGATTATGCCTTTGGTTATTGCAGTTCAAATCACTAATATTGTTAGGTTAAATAAGATAAATATAAGATGTGATAAGATATGAGAGAATTCGAATTGCGCATAAAAGAATTAATTGAGAGAGAATTCAAATTGTTAAACTTCAATTAAGACTTCAGTAAATCAAAAGAGAACTCGAATTGGTCACTACAGTGATGTTAACAAGAAAGAATCAGTTAAGAGAGTTAACTAAGTCATAACAAAGAAGATCTAGTTAACTAAGTGTTATTGCATGACGACACTTATGTTAAACTAAAAGATGACACTTGAATTGTGACACTTGCATGACGACACTTAAGTTAGCCACCTAACTAAGTGGGAAAGATTTTACTTAAGGGGTGAGTTCATCCTAAGATTCAATTCAGTGAATTAATGCACTGCATGAGAAGTGGGGCTCACTTCTTCATGCAAGATTGATGCATCCACAAGGAGGGAAAGTTCATCTGAAGTCAAAAGATAAAAATAGAAGTTGATGCATGTGAAGAATGTATAAAAATTTTATACAGTATTGATGAATTCAATGTGAAGTGAATTCTCTTCTTCCTTGAAGGCAAGGCACTTCTATTTGTGCAGGATATTATTCTGATTCTCTCTTCTTTATCATTATCTTTCTCTATAATTGCACTGGGGATACTTGATGTAAAAGGCATTCTCTGTTATATATCGATATACTAAGGAAGGTTTTGTTGGGGTTTTCTCCCTCAAGTCATATAGGGTTTCCCCAGGGTAAATTCATGTGTCGAATGTGATTGCTTATGTGTATGATCGTTGTTTGATTTCAATTACTATTGCATTTCTGAATTAAATATCAAAAATTAATATTCCTACGACACACATCTTCTCAGCAGGCAGTACTAGCTACAATATACTATGCTTATGTATTACTCTGGGCTACGGAGCCCTGCTTCCTGTTGGACCAAGAGATCATAGCTCATCCAAAGCTAATTGTACTCTTTCGATCCACAATACTACCACCACAATTGGAGTCGGCATATCCAAGTAACATCACTCCAACACTGGAAGCATATCTGAGTCCATAAGCAATAGTACCTCGCATGTATCTAAGCACATGCTTGGAAGCAACCCAATGTCTATGTCTTGGCTCAGACATGAACTGACTCAAGATACTCACTGCATAACATATGTCTAGTCTATTATGTATCAAATACATCAAGGAACGAATGAGTTGTTTATACATGGTAGGATCCACTAGATCCGATCTAAAATATGACTCATGTTGATTCTTTAGATTAGACACCATTGGATTAGACATGGACTCGCATTCCATCATACCAAATCTCCGCAATAAATCAACTTTTTACTTTCCTTGAGAAATAAAGATCTCATCTTTCCTTTTCCAAACTTATAGACCAAGAAAATAGTGCATAAGACCTAAGTCTTTCATTTCGAACTCAAAAGTGAGCTCCCTCTTGCACTGAGCTATCTGTTGCTCCTCTTTAGTAAGGAAAAATTCATCAACATAGAGAACCAAGATCAATGGTTGGTTCTTCACAACCTAACGTACAGGTTGGGGTCAGCTTCACTTTTGGAGAAGATCAAGCTCAGAAGATAGATGTCAATCCTTAAATACCAATCCCTCGGGGCCTGGTTAATCCCATACAAGTATTTCTTAAGTTTGAATACATGGTAATCCTGCCCATGAATTACAAACCACTCAGGTTTCTATATATCAACCTCTTCCCCAACCTAACAATTGAGGAAGGCAGTATTCACATCCATCTTGTGAAGTTTCCAACCCAAAATTGAAGCAAAGGAAATTATGGTTTGAATAGAGTGTTCATGGCCACGAGAGAGAATGTTTCATCATAGTCTATCCCTTCTTTATGTGAGAAGCCATGGGCCAAAAATATTTCTTTATACTTTTCAATACTTCCATCAGCTGCATGATTGATTTTATAAACCCACTTGGAAATTACTATTGACTTCTCGTCAGTTTTAGGAATCACTTCCCACACATCCTTATTCATGATGGATTTTTATTCTTCAGCCATGGAATCTTTCCATAGTTGCTACTTAGAGGCTTCCTCATAGGTAGAGGGTTCTGAATCACTTATGTGACTCATTTTTGCTACATATCCTAAAAACATTTCAGGTCTCTTTCGCTCTCTAGATGACCCTAAATTTGCTCCATGCTTTTATACCTCTTGCAAAATGTCTCGACACCATGCAGATATCCTCTTAGCAAGAGGTTCATCAAGAGATATTTCTATCAGATTTCTGGATATTCAGCTTCAATCATTTCTATGGACTCATCTGGATTCTCCCTCTCACCATCTGAAAGGGGAGAATCAGAAACCAGATCCTAAATAATAGGAGTATCATGCTCCTCCATGTATGAATCACACTGAATTTATTTGGAGCGCTTCAAGGAAACCTCTTCATTAAATGTTAGATCTATGTTTACTTCAATGTTTCTTTTTCCTAGAGCATATATTCTGTAGGCTTTGGAGGATTCACTATATCCAAAAAATGTTCCTTTCTTTCTGGTTGGCTCCATCTTTGTCCTCTTCTCTTTTGGTATGTCCATGTAAACAGGACAATCGAAAATATCCAAGTGTCCAATATCTTGTTTTTCACCAGTGAAAACCTCTTCAGGAGTCTTTTCTCCCAAGATAGCATGAAGGCCTCCGTTCAGAATATAAACAACAATGCTGGAGGCTTCTTCCCATAAGGATGTGGGAAGATCCTGATCACACATCATGGATTTTTCAGCCTCACATATTTTTATGTTCTTTCTTTCAGCAATCCCGTTTTGTTGGGGGTTGTAGGGTACAGTCAGATGTATTTTTGTTCCTGCATCTCTAAAGAATTCATTGAAGTCATCTTACTCAAACTCTCCTCCATTATTAGATCTCAAAGCACGAGTGTGCTTCCCAGTTTGATTCTCAACCAATTCTTTAAACTCTTGAAATGTGTTGAAATTTTCACTATTTGCTTTTAGAAAATAAACCCATGACTTGCGAGTGAAGTCATCTATGAAAAGCACATAATACAAATACCCACTCAAGGAGGGTGCATACATAGTACCACATAGATGAGAATGAATCAATTCAAGGATCCCCTTGGATCATTTGGTACTACTTGGAAAACTCTTCTTAATGTTCTTGCCAAGAGCATAACATCTACAAACACTATCAAAATCAGATTTAAACATAGGCATACCTTTCACCATCATTTGCAATCCGAGTAGCACTTTGAAATGGAGATGACCAAGCCTTATATTCCATAGCTCACAAGGACTGACTGTGTCATGGATCATGGTTTGAATGAGTTTTCCAAGAACTTTGTAGATACCTCCCTCTCTAACTCCAATCACTGATGCAGAGTTCAAGTCTTCATGATAAGGACGCAGGAGCACATTTTTGTCCATAAAGATAACTATGAATCATGTATCTTCTAGAACCGAAACATAGGTGAGGTTCTTCTTCAATCCAGGGACAAATAGAATTCCATCCACCATCTCTTGAATCCAGCTAAAAGAATTTGATCCAATGACTTGGATCGAATAGGTGGTATTATCTCTGAGCTCCACTTTACAGGAAAAATTATTTTCCTTCATATCTGTGATAGCGCTCCTATATCCAGTCATGTGCTTGTATGTGTCATTATCTACCAACCATGTATCAGCACTAGTGTTAATGGATCCAGAAAGGGCTGAGACAAGATAGTACTCATTTTTTGTCTCTTGATAATTGGATGAATTCTTTCTTGTAGGTTCATATTTTGTAGCAATAGAAGCATGAAACCTACCCTTGAAATTTCCTCTATGCTTTGTACGCCATTCTCTTGCATAATGGCCCTTCTTATTTTAATTGAAACATTTAAATTCAGACTTATCAAAGTTCTTGAAACCATTCTCTTTTTAATGAGATAAATTCTTGTGATATGTCTTACCTATTTGCATCTGTGCTGCAAGAGCGAGGTTCTTTTCTTTGGAGGCAGTATACTTGCTCTGGATTCACCCTTCTTCTTATAGGCAATCATGCCACAGTCTCTCAAAGTTAGGTTGCAATTATCGACCATTTACTGCAGCAAATAATGTCTCCCATGAAGATGGAGTGCTATCAATAGCAGTTTGAATGAGATCATCATCATCAACTATAACACCAATGCTCATGAGTTGATCTCTTACTTGAGAAATATTTGTGAAGAAGGAAGCCACCGCTCCGTCCTTTTCCATCTTCAGATTTTGAAGCTTTTTCTTAAATGCTTACTTTTGAATGGGCACCTTCGTCTCATAAAGATTTTTCAAAGTATCGAAGCATTCATTTGTGGTCTTCGATGGAGTGATCACAAGCATCAAGTTGTCTTTCACGGTATCATAAATGATTCTCTTTGATTTGGCTTGATTTTTCTTGAAGGTAATGTGCCCTACATTAGTAGTAGTCTCTTCAATGACACTAGATACGTAGCCATCCAAATCATGCTCTAATTCCAGGATATTCAGGATCCTGGCCTTCCAAGTATTGAAGTTTGAAGTTCCTTCAAGACGGTCTTCTTATCTTACTCAATATTGAAGCCATAATTCTTCAAGTATTGTGCACACTCAGGTTCTACATATGATTAATCTTTATTGCATAACTTATCTCTTTCACACCCTGAACTATGATACCATGTTAATTTTTTATATTTAATTTGGAAATGCAATAGAACTTGAAATCAAATAACAATCATACACATAAGCAATCACATTCGACACATGAATTTGCCCTGGGGAAACCCTATATGACTTGAGGGAGAAAACCCCAGCAAAATCTTCCTTAGTATATTGATAGATATTAGAGAATGTCTTTTACATCAAGCACCCTCAGTGCAATTACAAAGCAAGAGAAAGATAAAGAAGAGAGACTCGGAATAATATCCTGCACAAAGAGAAGTGCCTTGCCTTCAAGGGATAAGAGAATTCGCTTCACATTGAATTCATCAATATCGTATAACATATTTATATATTCTTCACATGCATCAGCTTCTATTTTTATCTTCTGACTTCATGATGAACTCACCCTGCATCTAGATGTATCAATCTTGAATGAAGAAGAGCACCTCACTTCTCATGCAGTGCATTAACTCATTGAACTGGGTCTTGGGATGAACTCTCCCCTTAACTGAAAGCTTTCCCACTTAGTTAGGTGGCTGACTTAAGTGTCATCATGCAAGTGTCGGAACTCAAGTGTTGTCTTTTAGTTTAACATAAGTTTCGACTTTTAGTTTAACATAAGCGTCATCATGAAATAACACTTTGTTAACTAGATCTTATTTATTTTCACTTAGTTAACTCTCTTTAACTAATTCTTTCTTGTTAACATCATTGTAGTGATAAATTCGAGTTCTTCGTTGATTTACTGAAGTTTAACAATTCGAATTCTCTCTTAATTAATTCTTTTATGTGCAATTCGAAATCTCTCATATCTTATCACATATTTATCTCTTCTCTTATATGCATGGTCCACATGTGCCAGCTTAATTATCATATCAAATATACTAAGGATGTTTCCCCAATGATGTGATCATATTGTTCTACTATCGTTCCAAGTGGTTATATGCCAAAGTGATTCACTCTAGGTGTGGTTAGTCCCTAGGGGAGACTTAATAGCTCAACCATGGTTAGTAGTACATCACACACCATACATGCTTCGACATGCAAAGCATCACCTCAACACATGAGGCACCACCTAAACACATGAGGATATGTCTTGACACACGGGACCTTATCCTTGACTAGAAAGACTGTACAACATCATCATTTTGACATACAAAGCACTTACCTCAACAGATGAAGCTTAACCATTCTTGAGTCCAACTCAAGATTCTTCTCCAAGTTTCCTGAGTCCAACTTAGGCTCCTATAAGGCACTACCTCGACACACAAGGCTCAATATTGACACACAAGATTGACCTAGAGAATGACTCATGATTATGTAACTTTAACAAGAAGGGATTTTATAGGTGAGGTACTTCAAGTGGCTTCTTTCTTTCCAAACTATGTCAATAATGAATATAATTTGTCCTTAATGCCTGATGTGAGTGAAGAGGAATTATATTGCACTTTTCAAAGCTTTCAAAGTGATAAAATCTTGGGTACTTATAGATTTCATGTGGATTTTTTTTGGGGATGTTATGATTTTATGGGTGATGATCTTAGGATGGTGATTGAAGAATAAAAAACCACTTGGAAAGTTTTTTCAGCCTTCAATACTACCTTCATCAATCTTATTCCTAGCAGTGATAATCCCATGTCATTCGATATGTTCAGGCCTATCTATTTGTGCAATTGTATTTATAACATAATAGCTAAAATCATGGGTATAAGATTGGAGCCAATTCTCTCAAACATTATCTTTAAGGAGCAATTTGTTTTTTTTAGAGGTTGAAAAATTCATGAAGTGATCGCTTGCCCAAGAATATTTGCATTATATCAAAATTATTAAAAAGAATAATACAATGGTTCTTAAGATTGGTTTGTTTAAAGCCTGCGATAGATTTAGGTGGCTTTATCTAAGGCTTTTGCTTATTCAATTGCGATTATGTGTTGCCTCCTTTACTTCTTGGGTAATGAGTTGTACTAATTCAGTTTCGTACTTTGTTCTTATTAATGGTTCATCTAATTTATTATTTACACTTGGTAGGGATATCGGGAAGGGATTCCCTCTATATGAAGTATTTAATCGACTAATCAAATAGGCTCAAAGAGAATGTTCCGTCAAAGGTATAAAAATAAAATAAAAAACAATTGCTTCCTAACCCATCTGCTTTGTGTAGATGATATTTTATTTTTCAGTGTTGGGGATCGGTGAGATGTTCTTAAACTAGGGAAGATTATAGATTTTTTATACTCATACACATGCATGATGGTCAACCTAAGTAAATCCTCCATCACTTTAAATGGGATAGAGGATGGGGAAAACATTCTCATGGAAAAAAAAATTCCTTATTAACAGGAAAAACTGGATAAGGGACTAAAGCATCTTAGTTTTCTACTAAATCCAAATGACTGCAAAAATAATGGATTGAAAATGGTTAATCATTAAGATAGAAAAGATATTGAATGTGTTGTCTTACTATACTGTTCTAGAGGTTTCCACAACCTGGTGATGCGAGTTTCGGTACTTGACGAGCAGCGCGCTGCGAGGCTCGTGCTGCGGACTGAAGACTGCACAAAGTCTCCTACTTCGCGGTGGAGACTTCTACAATCGGAGACACTTGCACAACCAACGCATCCAAGGACTGCGTGGTTCGGATAAGTTTCAACTATAGGACAGTGAAACTGACGAATATGCTTCCTCTTTGGACTTAACCAACCTTGATGACTTTACTTAGTGCTTTATTCATTCATCTACTGCCTTAGATTATTTAGTCCTATATCTCTATGCAACAAGACAAAATACACTGCTCTGTGCACTTCCGGTGCTGCGCTTCAAGGGAGTCGCACGGTGCGATCTCTCCTACTTAGGTGTCTATTTAAATGACTTATGCATTCGTTAACTCAGAAATACTATGCATTCAACATTCATCATGTTGGAATATTCTCCCCGTCATTTTGTATTTTTCATGCTTGCATGCAGATCTGCATGTTGCATGCACTTGCATGCAATTGCATGCATCCAGTCATCATCATGGTGGTCTCCCCGGCACCTAGAGCTTGCTTCTAGCTCTTCTTTACCTACATGCAAAACTGCATGTTGCATGCATTTGCATGCCACTGCATGCATCCAGTCATCATCATAGTGAACCTCCCAGCTCCTAGAGCTTGGTTCTAGCTCTCCACAGCCTGTCTACAGCCCCTAGGGAGCCTCCCAGGTACCAAAGGCACCCTTCTCCAGTCTTCTGCATGGCTAGTGCGCCTTTCTCATTTACCACAGCCAGTTAGGCACCTTTCTCACCTACCATTCAGTTATCTCCCATTTCTTCCTTGATTTGAGGCTAGATTGACTCCTCCACTAACTGTTTCACTCTGATAGACCTCTAGTGAGACGAGTCTGCCCATTCTGACTCCAATTAGCTCCTCATGCGCCCTCCACTAAGCCTCCTTCATTCATTTTATGCCTACCTCACTCAGTTAGACTCCTCATGTGCCCTCCACTGAGCTTCCTTCATTCAGTTAGTGCCTACTTCACTCAGTTAGACTTAGTTGACTGACTGTTACCTCTAGTGACCGATACATTGACTAGATGATGTCTCCACTATCATTCAAGCCACAATCTGAGTTAGGAATTCGAATGCCCCACTTGGCCTATTCGAATCCTATATTATGCATCTTATTGTTCCATTGTACTCTTTCACTTACATTCTTATTCATTGTATAATACTGAGATATTGTTCTATTCTACTGTGTTTATGAGTGATCATTGAGTCTCTCCTTCTCTTCTTCTTTGCAACATATTTGTGAGTTTGATTGTGATTTGCTACAGTTGTCAGATCATTGCATAGTATTACATGGTATCAGAGCACGAAGCAGCTATTCGAATTGCAGCAGTTGCAGCATTTCTTTGAGTAACTATCTTTCCTTAAGGTATTTTTTAGTCGAAATGTAGCATTCTCCATCAGTACTTTCATGTTTTGCAGGTTTCAAAGTTTTCTGCAGTTGCAGCAGTTTTTACAGTTGCAGCAGTAGATTCGAATTGAACAACATCTTCTATGTATCCAGAAGGAGTTCCTTCTCTCACTCCATTCAACTATGGTGAGTGGAATCCAAAAATGGCATCATATCTGAAGAGACATGGTCTTTTTGATGTGTGTACTAGTATTAAGAGAGATTTTTCCCCCGATGAAGAGAAAGAAGATTGGCTTGATGCTAGTGAAAGAGCCTCAGGAAACATATGTCTTTCTATGTTTTCCAATATGGAATACTACATTGATCTTGATGAACATCCAAGTGATCTATGGACTAGATTGAACATATTATTTGGAATTCAGGAGGAAGAGGTTGATGTTATCCATGTGGAAAGCAAGCCCAGTGAGACTTCCTGCAATGATCTCTCTTTTCATGATTCGGCCTCCTTCATCTCCCATGATGAAGTTGTTCAAGATGAAGACGACGTACAAGATTTTGGTTTTGATATCACCACTATTGGTTCAAAGGAGATTGATCTCACCACTATTGGTTCAAAGAAGATCTTGAAAAACCATTCCCAAAATCTTGGATATGATTTTGGTTTTGATCTCACCACTCTTGGTTCAAAGAAGATCTTGAAAAACCATCCCCAAAATCTTGGATATGATTTTGGTTTTGATCTCACCACTCTTGGTTCAAAGAAGATCTTGAAAAACCATCCCCAAAATCTTGGATATGATTTTGGTTTTGATCTCACCACTCTTGGTTCAAAGAAGATCTTGAAAAACCATCCCCAAAATCTTGGATATGATTTTGGTTTTGATCTTACCACTCTTGGTTCAAAGAAGATCTTGAAAAACCATCCCCAAAATCTTGGATATGATTTTGGTTTTGATCTCACCACTCTTGGTTCAAAGAAGATCTTGAAAAACCATCCCCAAAATCTTCATTCGCTTGGTTTCAAGTCTCCAGCATATCCTTGTGATTTCGGTTTTTATCTCACCACTATTGGTTCAAAGAAGATTGATCTCACCACTATTGGTTCAAAGAAGTTCATGAAAAACCTTTCCCAAATTCTTGGATCTGATTTGAAGCTCAAGCCATCACCATTATATGGTTCACTTGGTTCTTGTATCACCCCTTTTGGTTCAAAGGAGATATCAAAGAACTACATACACTTTCATGGAGTTGATGCACATGTTGATGTGCAAGATGGTGATCTACTGGGTATTTTGAAGAAAACAGACTTCTTGGAAGGTAATGCATTCGCTCTCCCTTATCAAATGCTTTCTTTGGATTCCTATTTGGTCATTGGCACATGTTTTCAGAGTTTCACTGACGATGGAAGACTCTATCATTCGCTTGGGTTCATGATTCATGCACCTTTCTGTGATTTTGGTTTTGTTTTCACTCCTGTTGGTTCAAAGGAGATCATGAGAAATCATCTTCCAAGTCTTGGATCTGATTTGCTTGCATCCATTATTGGAGATATCAGGCACATGTTTTTACAGCATGATATATTTCTTCCCAAGAGGAAGATAACTCTTTTTGAGAGAATGCTAGATCCAGATCCACAAGAACCTAAAGATCTAGCACCTATTGGTTCATGGGCCACCACCATTGTTGCATGCACCAGTGATCTTGTTGCAGATTCACCATCATCATGTCATAGTTTCTTTGGTGATAATCACACCTATGTCGATTCAAAGGAGATATCAAAGAACTATCTGCACATTCATGGTTTTGATTCTACCTTAGTTGGTTCGAATCACATGCTTCATGATGATCTTCATACTATGTTTTTGCAGCATGATCCACTTATTCCAAAAAAGAAGATACCTCCTTCCTTGATTGATGATCAAGAGAGAGTTGCATCTTCACATGATATTTCAGATTCATAATTTGAAGATGAAAATCGAAGAATGCTAGACCCAGATCCACAAGAACCTGAAGGTCTAGAAACTGATGATGAAGATGAGCGAATGGGAGATCCAGATCCACAAGAACCTGAAGATCTCTCACATGATATTCCTCCTCTTCCTCGATGGGCAGCCGCTACACTCCGATCTGCCAGTGATTTGGTTGATCATAGAAGAACCAGTTCAGATTTTCAACATGGAAGGTTTCATCCTTCTCACATTACTGACCCATTGCAGATCAATCGATCCTTCTTCGGAAAAGAAGGGCACTTGCCTCCTTCAAGGGTAAGTCATGATATGTTAGTTTAGCACTTTCAGTCTATTTTGAGGGAGGGATTTCTTCCCACTGGGTTTTCCCTCTTTCCTCACTTAGTTTATGTTAGATTGATTGTACGAGGTGACCTTTGGTCTCAATAACCAGGGACCTATCTTGTTGTTTTACAAGGTGACCTTTGGTCTTAGTTACCAGGGCCCTATCTTTCAGTTATTTCCTCATAGTATAGCTTGCGGGGGGTGTTGGAATATTCTCCCCATCATTTTGTATTTTGCATGCTTGCATGCAGATCTGCATGCTGCATGCAATTGCATGCATCCATTCATCATCATGGTGGTCTCCCCAGCACCTAGAGATTGCTTCTAGCTCTTCTTTACCTACATGCAAAACTGCATGTTGCATGCCATTGCATGTATCCAGTCATCATCATAGTGAACCTCCCAGCTCCTAGAGCTTGGTTCTAGCTCTCCACAACCTGTCTACAACCCCCAAGGAGCCTCCCAGCTACCAAAGGCGCCCTTCTCCAGTCTTCGGCATGGCTGGTGCGCCTTTCTCACCTACCACAGCCAGTTAGGTGCCTTTCTCACCTACCATTCAGTGATCTCTCAGTTCTTCCTTGATTTGAGGCTAGATTGACTCCTCCACTGACTGTTTCACTCCGATAGACCTCCAATGAGACTAGTCTTCCCATTTTGAATCCAGTTAGCTCCTCATGCGCCCTCCACTGAGCCTCCTTCATTCAGTTCATGCCTACCTCACTCAGTTAGACTCCTCATGCGCCATCCACTGATCCTCCTTCATTCAGTTAGTGCCTACTTCACTTAGTTAGACTTAGTTGACTGACTGTTACCTCTGATGACTGATACATTGACTGGATGATGTCTCCACTATCATTCAAGCCACACTCTAAGTTAGGAATTCGAATTCCCTACTTGGCCTATTCAAATCCTATATTATGCATCTTATTGTTCCATTGTACTCACTCACTTACATTCTTATTCATTATATAATACTGAGATATTGTTCTATTCTACTGTGTTTATGAGTGATCATTGAGTGTCTCCTTCTCTTCTTCTTTGCAACATATTTGTGAGTTTTATTGTGAGTTGCTACAGTTGTCAGATCATTGCATATTATTACACATCCATACATGTGATCCTTAACATATTATTCCCATCTCATTCTCATGGCGAATACATATAAAATCATGAACATATCAACTGATAAATGAGATTTCAAGCATTCATCGTAAGCAAACAGACAAGTGCAAACACATAAACAATCACACTGCACAATATTTAATGTGGTTCACCCTAGGATGGGAGCTACATCCACAGGAACTGTTGTTATATTAGTCTTTGGGAAGGGTACAACAGTTTCAGTCTGCTCACTCAGCTGCAGACTCTCTTCTCTCTCAATAGGCCTTTGCGCACACAGCTGGCAGAGCCTTTACAAAATTTTCTCTCAACAGAGATCTATCTAGTCTTTACACTTAGAAGATTTATCAATACTAAGCATCAACAACAACGAGAGATTAACCCTTTCCCTTACAAACTATGCCCCATTTATAGATCATGCTCGTAGGTCATGTCTTTACAATAGTTGGGAGAAACCCTAAGGGTTTCCAAAACTATCACGGTTTTCAGCTAACCGGACTTGTTGGTTCTAGCAGCGAATCTTCCGTCGTGGTCATCCTTTGCATGTGGTCACATCGCTATCATCCCCCCTATCGCGTGCACGCCAATAGGTTGCTTTCACCGATCCGTTCCTTCTCTAACGGCTTCGTGTGGCCGATTCATGTAGTGGTTCCTCGCTTGTGCAACCGGTCGCTTTCTTCTCGTTTACTCCTTACCCGTTGCTTGGTAATCATGGAGCATCTTTACCAAAAATAGACCACCGATGGTCTAACCGAAATATGTGCCATCTTTCGTCCACATTCTGCCTTTCCGGATCTTCATAGATCGGGATCATCGTAGCGCTAACTCCTCTGTAGCGTTGTACTTCACAACTCTTATGACGTTGCGCTGCGCTCAACTTCGCAGCTCTTCCATCGTTGTGTTGCGCTAAACTTCACAGCTCCCCAAAACTGACTTGTTCGAAAAGTCTTCAATCTTTACTACGCTTAACTTCACAGTGCCAAAACTTGACGTGCACAAACATGCCCCACTTGGTTCATGCCCAACAGGCCCCTAACACTTACATGTGGATCGTCCCCGAGCCACCTTCAACCTCTACTTCTCCTAGTTGTTCTTCCTCCTACGGAGCTAACTTCGCAGCGAACTCCTGATATTTTGTACTTAACTTTTCGACCGTGAGCTTGCTGTCTTGCTCAATCGGCTTGATTGTCTCCAACACATCAGCTATTATTTCATCATCCACTTGCTCTTGTACTAAATCTTGTCCTTCACGGAGTTCCCTTAGTGCTACTTCAATTTTTTGTGTTAGTTCATGGGATTCTTCTTGGAGGGGCTGTGACTTATCCCCAACTTCAGTCTCCTTGTCTCTCAACACTTGCACTTGTTTTTTCAAATCCCTAACTTCATGATATCTGCGAAGGCGGTCTCTTGGTGGCAGAGCCTTGACCTCCGCATCCAGCAATTCTAATGTTGCATGCTTATCTTTCAAGGTGTTCTTGAGTTCCAGCAACTCCGGGTCTTCTTCAAGCGTAGTAAATGTTTTTGTCACCTCATCCAATAGAGTCTGGCACTTAGCCACTTCACTGGCTATACTTTCTACAACAGCTTTCACTTCTTCTGCTCGCAGTTGTTGCTGATCAGGTGGAGTCTTCAGTTGATTCTGCGCATCCAACGCAGCAATCTTACTTGATAACTAATCTCCATATCTTTCATTTCTTCCTTAATATTGTTGACCACCTCGCCGATATTAATGATAGTGTCCATAGGCTCTGGCTGCTCATCGCATTCCAACATCTCCGCGGCTACCGCAGAGATCGTATGCTCTAGTCTCATTCGGCGGTCATGCTCATCTTGAAGTTGCATGGACCTCTTCAGGCTTGGCTCCTGCAACTGCTTATAGTTTACAACTAACTCATGGTGTTGGTTCCTGGAAACTACATCTCTCTCATGGATCTCCCCCACAACCTGCAGGTGCAGATCTTGTAGACCCTCCATTGGCAGTACTGAGATATCTACTTCCACATGCTGTAGATCCTGCTCTCCCAAAGTTAACTATTAGTACAGTGGTAATCTTACACTCAGTGGATCCAGTCTGACTATGCATGGCTTCAACGGAAAAGTCAGGGCTAGTTGCATTGTCTTTGGCTGCGAAGTGCCTCCTAACTTCCCTTTTGACTCTGAGTCTCACGGAAAGGGTAATCTGCGTTGTACTTCCTCAATATTTTCTGTAATGCCTTGAAGCGTGATTAGATTCTTTTGCAGGTTCTTTTGTATTGCCTCAATCTTTTTAAATTTTTCGGTCATCAAGTCTTCCATCTGTGATAATACTGATGATGTGATCATCTCATAATCGTCATCATGGAGTTTGGCTTCGGATTGTCCCTTACTGGCTTTCTGCTTCTTCTTCGGTACCTTCTACTGTACAGGACTCTCAACTTCCTTTCTTTTTCATGTCCCTGTCCACGGCTCTTAGACAATGAGTTTCAGAATGGGATTACTCTCCACGGAGTCGCTTTCAATTTCCACAATTCCTTCGACTCTAAACTCAGCAGGCCATTCCTTCATAATAGTATCAATGTCTTCTTCATTCATGCGGTAGCTTCCCTGGAACCATTCAAGGTTCTTCTTCTGTGCCTTGGATGAAATATGAATAGAACGCATGTCAGCATAAAAATTGACAATGCGAATATACTTAGCCGTTACCTATTTTTTTATCTGCGGCGTGACGATAATGGATTCGCGCAGCTGTTCATAGTAAGTGAAGAAGACTTCAGTTGTTGCCTGCTGTCTTTCTGAATTCAAATGTGCCCAAAGGTTTGCATAACGGGGTCCTCTACAATCACTGTTGTTGGTTCTTATGCCAATGTAATCCTTCGGGTCCTTCCACCCTACGAACGCAATCAGCACTATCAACCATGTATAATGGAAATTACCGCCATGTGTCTGTGTATCATTCAGTTCCTCCAGGAACTCATTCAATAGGTACTGACACCAGTTGAAACTTCCTCCCTCCGCGAATTTTGCACCAAGTAGCACTGCGCCCGCGGGTACTTCCAATGGTCTTGATTTTCTCAGAAATTTTTCGGCTAGCAGTTGTGTGACAAACCGCGTCGCCTCATCATCTATGTCATATGTGACAAAGGCTCATTTTCCTTTGACGACGGTTTGCATTTTCTTCATCTTCACGGCGACCTCCTTGTCCCTGCTTTTTCCTTGAAAGAACTGCTTCAGATCTTCGCCTCTCTTGCTTAATCCAGTGATCCGGTGGATCAAGTCAATGTTCAGGTCGATATTGTGATCAAGCCAGAGATATCCCTGGTGAATGCGCCACATCATAGTTTGCACCACTGCATTCAGCTCTAGCGTTCTGTCGAAGTGCGGCAGTCTCAACAAGTTGAGCACTCCTAATTCGACTACTCTGGATAGCCAACTTTCTGCAACCAAGGCAGGATTGCCTTTCACATCTTTCTTCTAGCACATGTACTTGTCTGGCTTGAACTGTGGATACTTAGGTTCATTGGGGTCCTTCTGCATATGAAGCATATCGTAGTCTTCCCACTTACATTCCAGGATCTTACCCAACAGATTTCCTCCCACTTGGACATGCTTCGACATAGGCGAGAGCGGAATCTCATACTTAGCATTCTTCACTAGCTTAATGGCCAGTGCGTCCTGTGCATGAGGCGAGATATACTCAAGGGTTAGCTTCAATGGTATTTCCTTGTCGCCCAGCGGAACTTGTGTCACTGTGGAACTCATCATTTTTGGCTTCATTTTCGGTGCCACTGGTTCTTTGCCTTTATCTTGCATTGTTGTAGCGTGTCTTGGTGATCTTCAGGAAGCCTGACCTTTCTCTATTATAATTTTATTAACAGGGGTTCTCATCAACCCTTCGATTCCTCTGTATCTAAATACCTTCACAGTCTCCTGGATCGTGAACTCTTGTTCAATAGAGGACCTCTTAGACATTCACTGGATAGGTCTGGACAGAACGACAAGATTGTTGATAACTTGCTGTAAACAATGGCAAAGTATCGCTCGCAAGAAAATAAAAAGGTTTCGGTAATGCCCAAGAGTCCAAATACAGCGGTATTTGTAGGCGCATCTAGCCTCCTCCGCGCCCCTCAACAGCTAGATAAGCATTAAATGCAGTATCCGTTGGCCAAATCTGGCGAAGATTTCGGTCCTTTTCTTCATTAAGTCATTCAGAACGGCTATTTCTGCGTTAAATGCTCAAGCGGTCGCTAGCAAAAGTACTGTATAACGGCTATATTTGTGACTGACATTCTAACAGCTACTTTTCTGGAGTGTTGCGTCGAGCTACGCGGCGGGTTATCACTACTCCGGCGCAGTCACTTCGCGGTGCCTGATTTCTTGCTTATGAACTTAGCCTCTTTTCTCGTTCAACTTGATCTTCGCAGTTGCATTTTGGACTTCGCAACTGCGCGGTTCCTCTTTGCTTTTTCTCTTTTTCTCGGTTTTTCTTTTCTTTTTTTTGGCACAGTTTCACTTCTTAACAAGTGCTGCGCAGTATATACATTTTCTTCATTACAGTTCGCGTACAGACTCTTCCCCATTTCTAGTACCCAATTTCAAATGTACTTTAACACTTAGAAACTTCCTCCTTTCCTAATCATTAAGGGTTCTACGAAGCAGGACTATCCCTATAGGGTTTTAGTCTGCTTCCATTAACTAGGACGGGCAAATTATCTCCTGCTAACGTGGCTAAGTGGACTGCTCCACCGTTAGTTACATGTAAAACAGTATATGGGCCAAGCCAATGCATTTTAAACTTTCCAGGAAACTTCATAAATTTGCTATCATACAGGAGGACTAGATCACCTAACTGAAAGGTCTTTTTTTTATATGGCGATCATGCCATGCTTTTTCTCTTTCTTTCTACACTTGTTGGTGAAAACCTGCAATGAAGCGATCTTCCTCCAGACCAACCAAGTGTAGAATCCTTTCTTCTAGTGCGTCGCGATCTTCCATGCCTGTGAATGCAGCTATTCTTAAGCTAGGAACAATTTACTCCATTGGCATTATTGCTTCGTGTCCATAGGCCAGCCTAAAAGGTGTGTGGCCAATCAACTTTTTGCAAGTAGTTATGTATTCCCATAAAACAACTGGAATGCGCAGGTCCCCTTCATCCCTATTGACATTGCATATTTTTGTTAGCGCATTCTCCAGTACCTTATTGAATGCTTCAACCGTTCCATTTGCTTGAGGATGATACGGCATACTTCGTTGATGATGAATGTGGAACTCTTCCGTCAATGCCTCAATAGTTTTGTTGAGAAAATGAGTGCCTTGATCACTCATCAAAATCTTCGGGCATCCAAAGCTTGTAAGAATGTTCTCAAAAATTAACTGCACGGCAGTTACTGCGCTACAGTCCTTCACTGGCTTCGCTTATGCCCATCTGGTGAGGTAATCAGTTGCAGTAATAATGTACCTCGCACCAGTTCTCTTCCCTAGTGGGTTTATAGGTCCCACGAAATCAATGGCCCATTTCTCAAATGCTTGTAATGTCAACTGTGTATTCAGTGGCATTTCATCTCTTCGCGATGGCCTTCCTGTCCTCTGACAGACATCGCAGCTCTGGCAGTGTTCTTTCGAGTCTTTGTGAATGGTAGGCCACCATAGCCCTGCTCGCAGTATCTTCTACGCAGTGGCTCATCCCGCATAGTGACCTCCGGCTGCTCCTAAATTTGCATCAGCCAGTACAAATGGCTTCTCATGCTCTAACACACACCTGCGCAGCACTTCATCCGGCCCCAATTTGTATAGCTGTCCAGCAATTATGGTGATTTCGGTTGCTCTTACTACCAGCTGCTTCTTTTGCTGCATAGTAAATTCTATGGGTGCCAACCCAGTAGTCAAGAAGTCTATGATATCTATATAGTAGTCATCGGCAATCTGAATAGCAAACAACTTCCCATCAGGCAGATTGTCTTCACGGTTCATAGGTTCTTCTCCTGACTCGATCCTTGAAAGATGATCAGGTCCTAAGTTCAACCTGCCAGACTTAACCACTATTTCAAAGTCATACTCCTGAAAGAGTAACAACCATCTGCAGATTCACCCCCCTAACACTGGCTTGTTGACCAGGTATTTCAAAGCAGAATGGTCAATGAACATAAAGAAGTGCGCTCTAAGAAAATAGTGCCTGAATTTTTGCAGTGCATAGACCATAGCTAGGCCTTCTCTCTCAGTGGTGGTATAATTCTTCTCAGCAGATGAGAGCTTCCTATCAAAAATGAAATGGGATGGTCAATACCTCCCTCTCCTAGTTGAGCTAGTATAACGCCCAATGCTATACATGAAGCATCGACATGGACATGGAATGGCTTCTCCCAGTATGGAAAAACTAAAATCGGCGTAGTTACCATTTTCTCTTTTAATGTGTTAAAGCCTTGCTCACATTCTGTGTTCCAGATGAACTGCGCATCTTTCTTTAACAACTTCTCCATTGTTGTGGTTATCTGCGCATAACCTTTTATAAACTTCCTGTAGTAACTGGTATGCCCCAATGTGGTGCGCACCTGCTTTACTGAATTCGGTGTTGGCAAGTTTACAATAACTACGATCTTCACAGGATCAACCATCAAGCCTTGTTTTCACACAATGTGTCCCAAAAGAATACCATAAGGCACACAAAAAAGACACTTCTTCAGGTTTAGTGAAATTTGATGTTGTCTGCACTTTTCTAGCATCATTTTGAGGTTTGCGCAATGGTTCTTCAGCAACCCAAATACTGTCCAATCATCAAAATAGGCTTCTCAAAATTTATGCATGAAATACTTAAATGCTGCGACCACAACTCTAGAAAATATGGCAGGCGCATTCTTCGGACGAAAAGGCATTACTGTATACTGGAACAACCCCCATTCAGTGGCAAAAGTTGTATTGTGTCTATCTGTTGGATCAATTCTTATCAGATGGTATCCAAAAAATCCATCAGTGAAAGAGTATGCCTCATTTCCTCCAACGTTATCAAGCACCTCATATGTGTAAGGAGTAGGAAATGGGTCATGCATTGAAGCATCATTCAATTTTTTGAGATCCACACAGATCCTGATCTCACCCTTAGTTTTCTTGTCTTGGATAGCCATCGGGCTTATCCACTCTGACTCTTCAACCGGTTCGATGATCCCCACGTCGAGCATCTTGTCGAGTTTTTCCTTGACTCGTTCTTTGTATCATGGATTCATTCTATAGGGCCTTTGCTTAACAGGATTCACGCATGGCTTAAGAGGTATCTTCATAACCCCTAAGTCACTCAGAATACCTTTCATTTATGTAAACTTCGTTGGGAATAGATCCTGATACTCATGTAACAGGTCTGCGATCTCCGCGACCGTCTGATCATCCCAATAGTCTTCGATAGATGCGAACTTCAGCTCTTTGCTGGTGCCAATGTTCACTTTCCTCGTTTTCACAGGTCCACTCATGTCTGGAATTTCCAGCAGATGTCATGTTTCTATGTGGACATTCTGGTCTAAATATTATTTCTTTACTAATCTGCAAAGCATCATTTATGTTGGGACTCTCGTCTTCAAAACTGAAGTTCACAGTCAAGGTCGGACAATCTGTAGTTCCCCTGCACAACTCCGTATCCAGGTACGATTTCTTTGGAGTCGGCTCCTCCAGTGTATGTACAAACAGGTGAACCCATTATGTCTGTGGTCTCTCCCCCCATGCTTGTGAATAGATTTCAATATGATCCCTTGGATTCGTCTGTCCATTGTATTTTTCAAAGGGTAGTGTAACCTTGTCAGCGAACCTGATCTACATCTTGATTATGCACTAATCCCATGTTGTCAATGTTTCCTTATGCACAGCCCACCATCTGGCAGGTGTCTCGCGCAGTGCCATGTCTAATGCTGGTAAGCGATGCTCAGCTGCAACTGAGACAGTATATTCTTTGATAAAGGAATAAACATTAGATGAACCATCATAGGTAGGAATTGGACTTACCTCTTTTCCAATCCAGCGCAATGACTTTTTTATCTGAGCATATCTTCTAGGGGATACTTCATGCATGCAGTTCTACCAGTTCTCCAGTCCTACATCGAATCTAAGATGCAATAGCTATCACAGCGCCAACTGAGTGTTCCATCAACAGTAGGATTAATGTAATTAGCATCATTCGTAGTCATTTTGTAAATGCGGTCCAAGTCTTGAGCTCGGGATTCGTCTTGAATCGGCTCAATGTATATTTCACCGTCTGAAGGGTCCAATGGTGCGATGACCCTTATGTCCTGGCCCTCAAATATCATCTCTTTTTTTTCAATTTTATGATGGCGAGGTTATCCATATCCCGGTCAATTCCCAACAGTGAAGGATAAGGCTGACTATCATCCACAATCTTGATAACCTTGAAGTATGCATAGCTTTGCACTCCATCTATATCAACAATAACATTGGCCAGTCTCCCAAAAGGTATAACTGTCAGCTGGTTTGCTAATTTCAATTGTATGGGTGACCACAGCAACTTTGGTCTCCCCATCTGCTGCCATGTCTGCTTTGTCAAGACAATTACTTCTGATCCGAGATCAAGGATGATCTCGTCCATCTCGTAGTATCCTATCTGCGCACTGAGCCGCATTTCTCGGCTTGATCTTTTGTGTTTCTTGATTTGTTGAACTATGCCCTGGGCAGTCTTTGTCTCATTGCGTGGCTCATATTGGTTCAATAACTTTTCTAATTCCGCTAAAGCATCTGGGCTCTTCAGTAATTTCATGCAGCTCCTTAAGAACTGCGCAACAGAGGTGCCTGTCTCTGCTGCGTTGCGCGTTTTGTCATATGCCGCTGGCATATCCTGTGTCTGTAATACTTCACTGTGCAACGCGATTCTTGGTGAAGTAGGTGGCAGTTCTTTGAAAATGTCCCGCGCTTCTGCAAATACTTCTTTATTTTTCTCTAGATTGAAGGTAGGTTCCTTCCCAGTAGCTTTTATGATCCAAATTGTTTCGGCAGGCGTCTGCTTAGTATCGAAGCCCCCGGAAGTGGAAGCTTCTGCTCCTCTATCTCTTCCTGTTGCAGCGCCACTTCGCATCACTACATTGATACTCGGATCCGCAGCTCTTCCCTATGCTCCGATCAACTGAATGTTTGGGTTCGGCACATCTTGCTTCCGTTTCTACATCTCTGCTGCTAGGACTGGACATGCCTCAATGACATGATCAAAGGATTTACAATAGTTACAAGTAGTGCATTCATTGGTACAGTCTCTGGATACATAGCCAGGCTAACCATTGTTATAACAGATTACTTGACCTCGGCCTCTTCCTTGCGCTGTGTCGGCATTCCTTCCTCTCTCGTTGTATCCTCCACCATGGCCTCTATATGTGCCTTGATCATACTGCGCATTTTTTTGCTTCGGCTGATTTTCTTCCTAGAATCTGTATACTCCACCACCTTGCATATGCTCCATGTCTTGCTTTCTTTTGTTCATGAGCTCATATGCGCGGCAACTGGATTCATCGTGTCCAACCAACTTACATAAGTTACAATACAGGTTCTTAGGGGTTTTGACATACTTATGTATCAAATAACAGTCTTCAGGCCGGTGTCCTCTCGTTCTACAGATTTCACACCACGGCACATGGTTCTAATTTAGTGGATTTGGTGCTCCACTGTTAAAGGACAGTGTTCTCTGGTGTGGCCTTCTCCCTTGCATCCTATACACCAAACTTATTGTCTCTCTTGTTTTCCCTTCTTCATATCCTGTAGTTGTAATGTTAGGGTAGCTAACTGGGTCTGAATCTGAGACATCCCAGTGCTAGTCTCTCCAATCGACGAAACCTCTAACTTCATCGCGATCTCTAAGGCCTCTACCTACGATGCAATATTCTACTGCATCAACGCCAGTCTAATATGAGGCAAAAACGTAGCTATGAACCATTCCTGGTGCTATTGCGGAGCTATGACAAAGCTCAGTTGGTCCAACAGTGCCTTGAATTTCTGGTCAAATTCCTAGACTGTCTCATTAGGTTTTTGCTTAATCTCTTTTAACTCTGTGATACACTGCGACTCTGCCTTTGGCTTCTTAAATTCTACTAAGAGGGAAGCCTTGATTTCTACCAGGGTTCTATTGTGTCCCTGCGAATATTTCATGAACCAATGCAAGGCTCTATCTTTGAAAGTAGTGACAAGTTGCGCTTGCTTCACAGTGTCATCCTGAACCTGCTTAACACTCCACACGGCTTCACATAGAAACCAATGCTGATCAGGGTCTTCTAGACCCGTTCCCTTGAATATCGGCAACTTGATATCGTCAGTCATCCTCCTTCTAGGTGGTGCGGTACTCTGAGTAGTGCTAGGGATAATAATCTGAGGAATGATCTGAGATGGAATGGGTTGATTTGGGATGGTATGGCCACTCGCTCCTGCGGTGTTACCAGTACTGACGTTTTGTGGAGTAGGAATATTAACAAAGGGAGGGTTCTGAACTGGCGGATTATGAGATAGGGGAGGCACGGTACTTGCAACCGACGGATTCTGCGGCGTAATGGGTTGATAAGTAGCTAACGGAGGTGCTGTTTGATTATTAAGCTGACATGGTATCTCGATATCTATGCAGAGTCCATGCGGTCTAGGGTTTTTCTCGGTGGTATACTTGTATCTCTTTCTACTTCTCAAATTATGGGTTTCTTCATCGGAATCACTATATATGCTATTTACCATAACAGATTTCAAAAAAAATTATTGCATTCTCAACACACCTTTCTCAACTAAAATCATTTTAATGTATAAACTGAGATTGTTCAGGTACTTACCTCTAAACCCTTTGAAAAACCCTGCTTCGGCTGCACTGTAGGATTTCAACGTATTTACAATGAACTCTGTCACGAAGCCTTCCAATATGTTGTCAACCCAGAAGTCGACTTCTCGCGACAGTGGACTATCTATCGCTTTGAGCCTCTCTGTGACCTCTGGATTCCACTCGGTTGGTTCTCCTGGCTGGAAACAGTTATTTCACACTGCAAGCCTTGACAACCACTCGTGCAACTCGTTTCCAAACGATGCCCAAAACATTTTGTGAATCTCTTCCCACAGGTATTTGTTCAACCACTGAACATCAGAAAAATGCGGGTGTCTATTCTCCTTCCTTACGAAGTCTCTTTCTGTCTTATCACACCAGGCCCAGATCTCTTTCTTGTCTGGATGCCAATTTTCTACAATCAACGGAATCTTGTCTTCGTCACACATCACTTTTTTCAAATATACTATCGCATCATCGGTCTTAGTGCGGAAACGGAACCATTTGTTGGCTTACTATACTATTCTAGAGGTTTCCAATGTAGAACCAGGTTCTTCGCAGTTTCAATGAACCAACAAAACCCCTTTTCACCGGCCCTTTCGGCAACAATCTGCGAACAGACTGAGGTCTCACCCGAGGCGAAGCTGAGGGGGTGGCTGCAGAATCAAGTTTCCAAAACCTAGTGATGCGATTTTCGGTACTTGACGAGAAGCGCGTTGCGGGGCTCGTGCTGTGGAATGAATACTGCGTGAAGTCTCCTACTTCGCGGCGGAGACTTCTACAAGCAGAGACACTTGCACAACCAACGCATCCAAGGACTGCGTGGTTCGGATAAGTTTCAATGACAAGACAGCGCAACTAACGAATATGCTTCCTCTTCAGACTTAACCAACCTTGATGAGTTTACTTAGTGCATTATTCGTTCATCTACTACCTTAAATTATTTAGTCCTATATCTCTATGCAATAAGACGAAATACACTGCTCTGTGCACTTCCGGTGTTTTGCTTCAAGGGAGTCGCACAGCGTGATCTCTCCTACTTAAGTGTCTATCTAAATGACTTATGCATTCGTTAACTCAGAAATACTGTGCATTCAACATTCATCCATACATGTGATACTTAACATATTATTCCCATCTCATTCTCATGGAGAATACATATTAAAGCATGAACATATTTATTCTCCTTCCTTGCGAAGTCTCTTTCTGTCTTATCACACCAGGCCCAGATCTCTTTCTTGTCTGGATGCCAATTTTCAGCAATCAACAGAATCTTGTCTTTGTCACACATCACTTTTTTCAAATATACTATCGCATCATCGGTCTTAGCGCGGAAACGGAACCATTTGTTGGCTTACTATACTATTCTAGAGGTTTCCAATGTAGACCCAGGTTCTTCGCGGTTTCAATGAACCAAAAAAACCCCTTTTCACCGGCCCTTTCGGCAACAATCTGCGAACAGACTGAGGTCTCACCCAAGGCGAAGCTGAGGGGGTGGCTGCAGAATCAAGTTTCCAAAACCTAGTGATGCGAGTTTCTGTACTTGATGAGAAGCGCATTGCGGGGCTCGTGCTGCAGAATGAATACTGCGCGAAGTCTCCTACTTCGCAGCGGAGACTTCTACAAGCAGAGACACTTGCACAACCAACGCATCCAAGGACTGCGTGGTTCGGATGATTTTCAATGACAGGATAGCGCAACTGACGAATACACTTCCTCTTCGGACTTAACCAACCTTGATGAGTTTACTTAGTGCATTATTCGTTCATCTACTACCTTAAATTATTTAGTCCTATATCTCTATGCAACAAGACGAAATACACTGCTCTGCGCACTTTCGGTGTTGCACTTCAAGGGAGTCGCACAATGCGATCTCTCCTACTTAGGTGTCTATCTAAATGAATTATGCATTCGTTAACTCAGAAATATTGTGCATTCAACATTCATCCATACATGTGATACTTAACATATTATTCCCATCTCATTCTCATGGAGAATACATATAAAAGCATGAACATATCAACTGATAAATAAGATTTCAAGCATTCATTGTAAGCAAACAAACAAGTGCAAACACATAAACAATCACATTGCACAATATTTAACGTGGTTCACCCTCAGGATGGGAGCTACGTCCACAGGAACTGTTGTTATATTAGTCTTTGGGAAGGGTACAACAGTCCCAATCTGCGCACTCATCTAAAGACTCTCTTCTCTCTCAATAGGCCTCTGCGCACACAGCTTGCGGAGCCTTTACAAAAGTGTCTCTCAACAGAGATCTATCCAGTATTTATACTTAGAATATTTCTCAATACTAAGCATCAAAAATAATGAGATATTAACCCTTTCCATTACAAAATATGCCCCTTTTATAGATCATGCTCATAGTTCATGTCTTTACAATAGCTAGGCAAAACCCTAAGGGTTTCCAAAACTGTCGCGGTTTTTCAGCTAACCGGACTTGTTGGTTCTGGTAGAGAATCTTCCGTCGTGGCCATCCTTTGCGTGTGGTCATGTCGCTATCAGTCCCCCTATCACGCGCACGCCAACAAGTCGCTTTCACCGATTCGTTCCTTCTCTAACGGCTTCGTGCGGCTGGTTCATGTAGTGGTTCCTCGCTTGTGAGACTGGTCGCTTTCTTCCCCTTTACTCCTTACCCGCCGCTTGGTAATCATGGAGCATCTTTACCAAAAATAGACCACCGATGGTCTAACTAGAATATCTTCCGTCCACATTCTTCCTTGCCGGAACTCCGTAGATCAGGCTCACCGCAGCGCTGTACTTCGCAGCTCTTCCAACGTTGCACAACGCTCAACTTCGCAGCTCTTTCATCGTTGTGCTGCGATCAACTTCGCAGCTCCCCAAAACTAACTTGTTCGAAAAGTATTCAATCTTTACTGCGCTTAACTTCGCAGTGCCAAAACTTGACTTGCACAAAAATGCCCCACTTGGGCCAGGCCCAGCAGAATGTTTGGTGCAACAAGTGGCTTTCTTGTGGGGTCAAATAGTCCTTGTAAAATATTTCTTGAAAGCTATGTCAGTTTATTGGATATCGATTGTTTAGGTTCTCAAAGGAGTCCTAAATAAAACCAGAAAATTGTCCTTTAGATTCATTTGGTCATGGGATAAGGAAAAAAGAGGTCTCCCTCTTATAAAATGAAAGATGTTTGGAGTCCCTAAGTCCCTGGGGGATGGGGATTAAAAAACATTTACTTATTCTCACGAGCTTTGGAAATTAAAGGTGTATGGAATTTATTTCAATTGAGATGTGTTTGGTACAAGGTTGGTTGGAAGAAGTATATATATTCTCTCTTTGGAGGATTGGATTAGGAAACCTCTTAAAAGATATAAAAATGTTTCCACATACTGGAAAGCTAGATAGATGCTACTCCTCTATTTGCAAGATAGCTTATTTCGCAAGTAGGAAATGGGACAAGTGTTCAAGTTTGGTTTGATATTTGGTTTGATTTTGATGGCCACCATAGATCATTGGACCACATGATTCTCCCTCTTTGAGCTAGGGGTTGTCATTTACTTTCCTTGGTCATGAATAATGCAATTTAAATGATTTGGAAACATGCATGGAAGTTTGGGGAGGAGTCAAGGTTTGAAGGTGAATATATTGTGATATGTGGAAGATATATAAGGCTTTTGCATCACAGCATGGTCGATTTAACTAAAGATGCTAATGCCTTGATTTATTCAAGTAATCCCTTAGGCTTCTACACTCCAATGGAGGGATGCGAGACTTTAACTTTGAATAGGGGTTTAGTCCCTTCTCGATGGTGGTGGAGGTTGGGTTGGAGGTTGAAATTCCCATCCAAGGCCCATATTTTCATGTGGATGCTCTTGAATAATAAACTTACAACCTAGTATTTTCTTCAGTGACTCGAATTTTACGAGCCATAGTTTGGGTAGTTTATGCTACTCTTGGGACAAATCAAACTATCATTTGGTGGTAGGATGCAAGTTTTCTAGAGTAGTATGGTGGAGGTTGAAAGGATCCTTAATTTATCAACGATTTGGAATGCTGAGATTATCAAGGAAAGTTTGAAAAATTGGATTGATCATCATGACATGGGGAACTAAAAATCTCTATCGATGCTTGTATATTAGGGAGTTTGGCTGGTTAAGAACTTGGTCATCTTTGAATATAGGTTGATTCTGACTTTGGTTATTGCAGTTCAAATAACTAATATTTATAGGTTCTTTAAATCAAATTTGAGGATCAAGTTGAGATGCGGGCTTGAAATGGAAAACACTGACAAAAATATACCTTGGGCTTTCTTCGATGGGGCTTATCTTCCAGATTCTCAGTTGGGAGGAGCTGGTGGAATTATTTATTTTTCAGAGAATCATTTCTTAAGATTCAAAGTTGGTATTGGCCGAGGTTCAACTTTTACTTTGTTGAATTATGGTTTCTAAGACTAGTTTTAATGTTGACAACAAATTTTGGTAAAACTTATTTACAGGTGTTTGGAGATTCGATGCTTGTGATGCAGTGGATAAGAGGGGAATTTCAATTCCACAATTACCTTCATCAAAAAAATTTAAAAGAGAAAATCACACTCTCGGATACATGCAATTATATATCATATTCCCATATCTTTCGAGAAAGAAACACGAATGTTGATGCTCTATCAAAAGATGGAGTTTCTCTTCCACTAGGCACTTTGAAAATTCTGGAGTATAAGGAGGGGGTGTGCTATATTATTCAACATCTTCCCTTCCTATAGATTTTTTTATAACTAAGCCTAGATTTTTCTAAGACAAAGGAATGTGGACAATTAATGGAATGATCTTAGTCAATTGAGGAAGTTTTTTGTTGAGTTTATATGCTATGAGTGAAGATGTATAATTGTTTTGCTTGACTGAAACTATATATACATTTTTTTGGAAAGAAAATCCATATATATTAGATGTAATTTTTCTCTCTTATAAATAAGATTACGATTTTTTTCTTTGGAAAAAAATAAGTGAATTATGTTTATAAATTTAAATAGATGGAAAAATCATTTTATCCATTTTACATAGAAGGTAATGCATTGGTTAGTACTGCCTTAAATATATGTGACATCCGAACTCTAACAATGTGCAAACATAACAATAGAATATAACATTATCTCTCCACATATGTAGATAATTTGACGGTACTCTTATATTGTTTTTTATTGGATATTAAGGTGAAAGAATTATTTCAAGGGCATGAAGAAAGCACAGTGATAACTATGAAAAAGAAAGTTGGAGCATGTCCAACCATATCGGTTCCAACGACCACAAGATACATCCTCAAAATGCCACAAGTATGCCATCCATGTTGCCAAATAAATAATGCATATTTCTAGAGCCTACCACATACACAAGCATTTCACCATGTCTATTGATTTACTTGTGCACAAACATTCTACAACGACCATGTTCTCTGGCAACGTGTTAGGAACCTATGTCAACCCTTCTCTTTACTATGTTAGTATATTGTTGTTGGACGCATATGCTTTGTAAGTCGTCCCGTAGTATTTGTTGATCCATAGTTTATATTAGCCCATAGTATTGACCCATAGTATTGGACGCATATGCTTTGTAAGTCGTCCCGTAGTATTATATGTCCCATGGTTTTGACTCATAGTATTGGGCATAGACTTAGTATATAAGTGTGTGTTGAGGTCATTGAAGGCACCGTGAAGTTAATTGTATTGAGCTTGCTCAAAGGAGGTTGCCCCCTCGAAGTGGCCCGTGATCAATATAAAAGCGATTCTGTTCTATTATTTCTGATATCTCGTGTATTTGCATTAATTAATTATTGCAGGTACATCACATCTGGTATCAGAGCACTTTCCTTGGCACAAGTGGGAAATTTTTTTTTTTTTGGGCGGCGACTTTCAGATCAATTTCTGAAACTTTCTGCACAAAATCAAAAGAAACTGATTGCATATCTGAATCCCTCTTTCAAAAATACGCAGTTTCAAAAAAAAAAATCATCTCATTTGGAGTTCTAAAAGTGGAGATATTGCGGATTTAAAATCAGCAATTTTTCAGAATTTCGCTGACGGCCGCGGCAATTACGGCGAGAAAATCTTTTGACTGAGTGCCCAGATTTCTATTCTGCTTTCATGGGAAGAAGCAGAGTGGTTGTTCCAGTTCCGGAAACATGCTATAATAGCGATTCTCAGCAATATAGATCCGGTTTTTGAACATTGGGTGGAATTTTTGCCCAAATTTTTTCTGTTGCAGGTTCGGATCTGGGAATAATCCCTATCCGCTTAACTGTGGGAAGTACTTGGGAATAAGCCCTAAAACTCATTGTGAGGAGTACCACAGGAACCCCGAAGTAGCTGGCCATTGAGAGGACCTGCCAAGCGAAAAGGGCAACGACCCCTACCTGATTGACTAGTTCCCACCCGTGAGGTAAACCAAGAGCTGTCGTTTGTGGCAAAGCGGTTATCAGTTTTACCTGAGCCGTGGAGTGAGGGGTACTGCCCCAATACGCAAGCCGTCAGACAGCATTGGTGGCCGAGTGAAAACCCTGAACTATTAGGAAGCCGCACATACCTGGGGTCCATATCTACTTTCAGCTGAACTATTGTCGATCGCTGCTGCACCGTTTCAGATCCATTTTGCAAGCCGTTCCAGATCCAGCTGTTCGACATTGTTCCAGATTCCTTCCGAGTCGTAGCCGCTCCAATCTAAACCAAAAAAAAAAAAAAAACTAACTTGCAGGATCACACACCATGGAGGAAGCACTTGCAGCCATCCAAACCAAACTCCAAGATCTGGATGAAAAATTTCTCAGCCTCCATCTTCAGCATTCAGCCATGAACAATACCAGACAGCCAAAATCTTTTGCAGCCACCAGGTTCTCTTCTTCTAGCAATTTTCGTGGGCCGAAGCTTGATTTTCCTCGCTTCAATGGTACTGATCCGACTGGATGGATATACCGAGCAGAACAATATTTCAATCTGCATAATACTTTTGATGTTCAGAAAGTTCCACTTGCATCCTTTCATTTGGAACAGGAAGCCCTTCAATGGTACCGTTGGTACATTAAAGCTCATCCCGAGCCAAATTGGACAGATTTTTGCCAACTCATTTTGCCACGATTTGGTCCTAGTGCTTTTGACGACTTCACAGGAGCACTCACTAAACTTCACCAAACTGGCACAGTGAGAGAGTATCAGACGGAATTTGAGAAACTAGCCAATCACACAGAAGGATTGTCTGATGAATTCTACAGGAGTTGTTTTATCAGTGGTCTCAAGGATGAAATCCGCTCAGAGGTCAAAATGTTTTGTCCGAACACCATGATGGAAGTCCTAGGGTTGGCTAAGTTGGCCGAGGACAAGATCGCAGCGCAACAACGCTCCAAACCCACCTTTGTTCCCTTCAGAACTATGGGTTCCCAACGACCTCCCATTACGCCTGCTCCTCAACCAACTCTTATCAAGCATTCGTCTGAAATAGAAATGCAAGCACGTCGAGAAAAAGGGCTTTGCTATAATTGTGATGAGAAATTCACTCGGGGACATAGATGTGTTCAACAAAAGCTCTATCTCTTGGATGTGGATTCTCCGCCTGCCTTAGAACTTGGTGAAGAAGCTACAGATACAGTAGATGATCAGGCCGACATTCAACACCCGCCTGTTGACACCCCATCTCAGGACGACCCACCCGAGATCTCTCTCCATGCTGTAACCGGCGTCACCACCCCACAAACAATGCGGGTCAGGGGATACTTCAAGAAGCTCCCTCTTACCATACTCATTGATTCTGGTAGCACTCATAACTTCATTGACCCTCGGATTGCCAAACAGGCTGATTGTTTTGTCCATCCTTGCTCTAACTTTGAAGTCATGGTTGCCAATGGGGGCACCTTACCTTGCAAGGGGAAGTGTCACAATGTGCGTATCTCTATGGAAGATTATAACCTACGCTCTAACATGTTTGCCTTGTCCTTAGGTGGATGTGATGTGGTTTTGGGCGTTCAATGGTTACACACACTTGGCCCCATCTTATGGGATTTTGCTGAACTTTGGATGCAGTTTAAAGTCAATGGGGCACAACACAAATTTATGGGCTTACAACCAGGGTCTCTCTGCATCATCAGTTCACATCGCCTGGAAAAAATCCTTAAGAAGAATTCACATGGTGTCATCGCTCAGCTCAATTCCATTCAGATGCAACCATCCACAGTCTCCACTACTTCCTTGGATAGATATGCATGTATCTTTGCTGAACCAGTGCGCTTGCTGCCTTCAAGAGACCTTTCCAGTAAGAATGTAGCCCCATCTACCTCTCAGCCGGAAATGATGGCTATTTTTCATGCAGTACAGAAGTGGCAGCCATCCCTATTAGGGAATTATTTCTGCATCAAGACTGATCTCCCGAGTCTGGAAAATTTTCTGGAACAATGGGTCTCCTCCCCAACACACCTGCAATGGGTTATCCAACTCATGGGTTATCCTTATGTGATCACTTACAAGAAGGGTAAGGACAATATGGTGGAAGATGCTCATTCTCGCACAGTTGATGACCCAGTTTCTCTTACAGCTCTTTCTCTGCTTGTTCCAAATTGGTTGCCATATGTTCAACAGGGCTATCTCTTCTATGAACTCCATGCTTCTCCATCAACAGAGCACTCTGGGTTCTACAAAATGTATGACCGGGAACAATGTAACTTCTTTTGGTCGGGACTAAAAATGACAATTCAACAGGTGGTGGCTGACGATGATAATTTCCAAGTCAACAAGGGGGAAACGACACTCCTTTTGGGATTGCTCAAACCCTTGCCCATCCCTACACAGCTTTGGCAAACTATTTCTATGGATTTCCTAGCAGCGCTCTGGTGGTACAACACCACATCTCAAAGGACACCATATGAAGCAGTCTATGGAACAACACCACCAGTTCTTCTTCCATACACCCTTAGCAGCTCTCCAGTTCAGGAAATTGACTCGGTTCTTCGAAACCGCGATCAGATTCTTCCCATTTTGCAGGACAATCTTCACATGGCCAGAATTCGCCTGAAACAACAAGCCGATCAGCACCGTTCTGAGCGCATCTTCCATGCAGTTGACAGGGTTCTTCTTCATCTACCGCCTTCCAAGCAATCCTCCTTGACACTCCAAAGGCGTCAGTGGCCCGAAATGCAAACCGAGGATGCTACCGGGGAACCACTCCTTCAGATTCTGCAGCAATTTCTCCAACCAAAGCTTTGAGGACAAAGCTTTTTCTAAGGGAGAGGGGATGTTAGGAACCTATGTCAACCCTTCTCTTTACTATGTTAGTATATTGTTGTTGGACGCATATGCTTTGTAAGTCGTCCCGTAGTATTTGTTGATCCATAGTTTATATTAGCCCATAGTATTGACCCATAGTATTGGACGCATATGCTTTGTAAGTCGTCCCGTAGTATTATATGTCCCATGGTTTTGACTCATAGTATTGGGCATAGACTTAGTATATAAGTGTGTGTTGAGGTCATTGAAGGCACCGTGAAGTTAATTGTATTGAGCTTGCTCAAAGGAGGTTGCCCCCTCGAAGTGGCCCGTGATCAATATAAAAGCGATTCTGTTCTATTATTTCTGATATCTCGTGTATTTGCATTAATTAATTATTGCAGGTACATCACACAACGAGCAGCAACAAAGCTCCCCAAATGCTTGTTGCTTGCCACAATAGTCATATTTCTCTCATACATCATCACTCTCCACACTTGTCGATTCAAACAATCTCATATTCATTACATTTTGTAAATGTTGGTAGCATCGTGTCTTTTGATGTAGAGCAAAAGAAAAGGGACTCAATTGAGACATATACATCGTTACGCGCTCATGTCATCCATTATTTTTCATCAATCTCTCTGGTTTAGTGGGAGCTACAACATCTGCTCCTCGGCAGTCAGACAAATTTACTAAGTAGGGATAGAGTTTTTTTGGCAATTCTCTATCCATCTAGAACATCCACGGATCACTTTTGATGTTGAGAAATATGCAGTTAAAAGGAATATAGATGTTGGGCAAGTGTCGTGGAAGCTTTATAAATGTGTCACAAATAGTAGGCAATGGTTAGGGAAACCTATAGAAATGCATCCACACCATGATAAGAAGTTCAAATGAACGGATCTATGACTGAACTCATCATCCTGATGGCATTGTACATCGACTCTTATAAAGATTCATAGTTTTACATGTTTGATTATGTTGTGCATCTTTACCTAAAATATTCTATCAAGTTACCATGAGTACTTGATCATCTACAAGACCAAGAAGAGGGTGGCAGTCATTTGTTATCAGGGGAAGAATCAAGCATAGGATTTCAAGGAGGTTCCATAACAAGACAAAGACGATGTTTTCAATGGAAGCCATGCATAGAGCGAGTGTATCTGAAGAACAGGGCAGAAACCAAAACTCCAAGATATTCATATATAAAAAATAGAGCAAGGTACAAAATAAATAGTACTGGGCAAAACAGTTGCCTACCGGTCTACGGTTACTAAGAGCCGGTTTATTATAGTTATTGATAACTACTCTAAACATATACTCGAAGGATTAGTTAACATTCCTCCCTTAATCTGAAGGGTCATCTGACATGCCTAGTAACATTCTGAATTTTTCAAACTTTTCACATCCCAATGCTTTAGTAAATATATCGGCAATTTGCTCTGAAGTAGGACAATGAGTCAATGAATAGTTTTAGCCTCCACATGATGTCGAATCAAATGATATTTGGTGTTGATATGTTTGGTGCAATCATGGAATTTAGGATTCTTGGCCAATTGAATTGCAGAAGTATTTTCAACAAAGAGAGGCATTGAAGTCTTTTGTTTCCCCTGCAAATCTTCAAGAATTTTTCGAAGCCAAATGATTTCTTTTGTGGCTTGAGCTGCTACAACGTATTCGGCTTCAGTTGTAGAATCAGCAGGAACTGTTTGCTTTCGTGATCTCGAAGTGATGGCTGATGATCCAAGATTCATCAAATAACCTAAAGTAGACACTCCGTGCTCTTTATCTCCATCAAAATCTGAATCTGAATAACCAGTAAGATGAAAGTCTGAAACTTTAGAGTATTTGATGCCAAACGACTGAGTGCCTTTTAAATATTTGAGCACTCATTTTGTTGTGATCCAATGACCTTCACAAGGTTGATGCATAAACCTGGAAAGTATTCCTACAGCAAAATTTATGTCAGGACGAGTAGTAGTAAGATAAATCAAGCTTCCAACAAGTTGCATGTACTTTTTTGGATCTTCAAATGCATTTCCTTCATGTGAAATAAGCTTTTGATTATGCTCCATTGGAGTAGAAACATAATTACAATTCAACATCCCGAATTTACTCAACATATCTCCAATATACTTCTTCTGAGAAATAAAGATGTACTTTGGTTTTTTATCTACTTCAATTCCTAAATAATAATGAAGTAAATCCCAAATCCGTCATGTCAAAAACCTTTTGCATCTCCTTTTTAATAAAGACTATATAGTGATCATTATTCCTTGTGATAAGTAAATCATCAACATAGACAACTAGATATACAATTGATCGCCCAAATTTCTTAACAAATAAAGTTGCATCATCTAGATTGAAATGCTTATAATTCAATTCGAGAAGATGCTCAGTTAACTTCTCATACCATGCTCGGGGTGCTTGTTTCAAACCATATAAAGATTTCACCAATTTACATACCTTTTTTTCTTTTCCTTTAATAGAAAAACCTTCCGGCTGAAACATATAGACATCTTATTTTAGATCACCATTTAAAAAGGAAGTTTTTACATCCATATGATGTATTTTCCATCCATTTTGAGCTGCAAGAGAAAACAAAGTTCTAAGTGTGCCCCATTTTGCAGTAGGAGCAAATGTTTTTGTTTAATCAACACCTTCTTTTTTAGCATACCCCTTTGCTACAAGTCTTGCCTTGTACTTGTCAAGTGAGCCATCAGCCTTATATTTAGTTTTATAAACCCACTTAGAGCCAATCGGTTTGATGCCAATAGGAGGGTCCACCAACCTCCAAGTGCCATTTTTAATAAGAGCATCATATTCTCTATGCATTGCATATTTCCATTCATTACCACTAGCTGCTTCTTCAAAAGTAGCAGGCTCATTAGCAGCAATAGAAAAATTTAACTCAAATTCATCAAACCTTTTTGGAATTGTCTTTGTTCGTGTTGATCTACGAACTAATTGCTGCGGTGATGGCTGAATAGTTTCTTCAATTTGTGATTCTACATTATTGTCATTCAATTCTGCATTATTGTCATCTATTTTTTCTTCTACGGAATCATTATTATCAACTAGTTTTTCTTCATTCTCAGGTGTTGATGCAGAAGGCAAATTAATTGAAGAAAAATCCACATACTGATAAGGAAAATCCACAGAATGATCTAGAATCTGAATCCCCCCTTCAGGATGTGGAATATCATTATCCCATTCAAAATAAAACTTCTTGGAAGGGAATTTATCCAAATGATTGAGTCGTCTATCAATAGTAGAAGCATCTTTATCAAATTCAAGAAAAACTACATCTCTTGAAACAATAAATTTCTTGTTCTCCTCATCATACAACCTGTAAGCTATGGAAGTATTAGAATATCCCAAAAAAAGACATTTGTGACTCCTGGCACCCAATTTGTTACGTTGTTGTGTAGGAATCAAGGCAAAGCAAGGAGAACCAAAAACTCTAAAATGTTGAATAGCAGGAAGTCGATTATACCACATTTCATAAGGAGACTTATTATTGATGGCAGTAGAAGGACACCGATTACGAATATAGACTGCACAAAGTACTGCTTCTCCCCAAAACATCAACTTGACATTTTGAAAAAACCATCATCGACCTCACCATATTAAGCAAAGTTCTATTCATGCGTTCTGCCACACCATTTTGTTGGGGTGAATAAGGAACGGTGGTTTTATGTTTAATACCATTATCTTGTAAGTACTTTTCAAATTCATTAGATGTGTATTCACCACCATTCTCTGAGCGAAGAGTGCCAATATTAAGTTGAGTTTCATTTGTAATCCATAAATAAAAATTCTTAAAAGTGGAAAAAACTTGTGATTTCTCTTTCAACAAGTAAACCCAACACATCCTGGTGTAGTCATCAATAAATGTTAGCAGATATTTGCTACCACTGGCAGATGGAACAGGCATGGGCCCACATAAATCTGAATGTATAAGTCCTAACTTCCTGGAAGCTCGGGAAGTAGACCTATAAAAAGGCTGCTTACAATGCTTGCCTAAAATACAAGCATTACATGGAGACAATTTTCTTGGAATAGTAGGAAGCCCCTGTATACCTTGTTGTTTCATAATTCTGATACTATCATAATTGATATGACCAAAACGAGCATGCCACAATAAGCTGGAGGACAGGGCATCATTATGCTAAGACAAAAGAGCTGAGTTAGATGAAAAAGATGATGTCCCTTTTAGTTTTAAAATTATGTCCTCTTCAACACCAGTCATAACAATCACATCATAATATGCTCTACGTATTTCAATTATACCATCAAACATATGTATAGAAGGCCCTTGCTGCCGAATATGTATGAGAGACATCAAATTTCTTTTTAATTGAGGAATATAAAGAACATCATGCAAAATATAATCAGCAAGTCCTGGTAACTTAAGTCGAATAGATCCAATTCCTGAGGGCTTCAACTTTGACTTATCAGCAAAATAAACTATCCCATCAATATGATCACTAAATGTCTCAAAATAATCTCTTCTGAAGGTCATATGACATGTGGCTCCAGTATCTAAAATCCAAGTGTCTTCTCCAGAAAAAGAAATGCTAAAAACTTCATTGATACTAAGATTACAATGTGCACTTTTTTTTTGATCTCGCGCGTTCTGCTGAAGCCTGAGCGCTAGGGTATCGTGCTGAGAGAGTGCAGGAATGGCGGCGCCTGGGGGAGGGGAGGCCGTCCCCCCCCCTTCGAGTTCTGAGGAGGAGGACTTCAGAAGGCTCCTCTCTTACAGAGGAAAGAAACCTACGGACCCGGTGATCCCGAAATTCATAAAAAAGCTGGAGGAAATTCCCGAAATCGCCCTTCCTGAAGAAAAACCAATGAAAATCGCCTTGGCTCTGTCCAAGCGGAGCTTAGTGGGACAATTCATGGGCCTTTGGCCATCCACCAAGACCACAGATGACTGGATACAGAGGAACTGGAATCCCAACCTAAAAAATGGAGTAACTTGCTACCCAGTTGGGAGAGGGTTCTTTGTCTTCGAATTCATAGCTGAAGAAGATCGGGACTTGATTTTTAGAAACGGCCCCTACTTCATGGGAACGCAGGGGCTCTACTTGAACAAATGGACACCGGACTTCGACCCCACGGTGTATCTTCCCAAATAGGTGCCGGTGTGGGTTAGGCTCCCCAACCTCCCGATGCATTGCTGGGACTTTGAATCACTGCAGAGAATAGGGAACGGAATTGGCCACTTCATTGACAAAGCAGATAACAAAGGACAATACACATGCGCCAGAATCTGTGTTGAAGTGGATCTTGAAGCCGACCTCCCGGAGGCAGTAAAGTTAAAAGTTGGATCTTGGACCCATTACCAGAAGTTGGACTATGAGCACCTGCCATTCAAGTGCAGAAACTGTCAATAGCACGGCCATTTCCAAAGGTACTGTCCCAAGCTAGCCGAGGAGAAAGAAGATGCGGAAGGCTGGAAGAAAGTCAAGAAAGGGAAAACCACCAATAGCACCAAAAGCAAGGAGAAAGTGACTCAGGAACCAACAAAGGGAGGCAACTCAAATCCCAGCACTCAAGGAAGCCCCAATGAAGCCCAAACTCCTTCCAATGCTCCAAAAAAGGAAGAAGTTAGGGCAACTCAAGGGCCAACCAGGTCATCCTCCCACCCTGCCATTCCCAGTCCATCAAAAGAACCAATAAGCTTGGGATCAGAAACAGGAGCTGAATCATCTGAGGAAGGAGATACTGAAGTAAGCAGCCCGTCAGGCACCCCGCATCAATCAAAGCGGGGACGGAAGTCTGAGAAGAAAAGAAGGGAAGAACAGTCCTATAAGGATGTGGTTCAAGGCTCACAGCACACCATACCAGAAATGATGAACACCAGATCCGGATTGAAAATTGGGAAAACCCCGAAAGGGGGTCATCCCCCCCACCCAGGCAAATAATGCAGTACGTCTCCTGGAATTGCAGAGGACTAGGCAGCACCATAAAAGAAGAAGCCATAAGAGATTTAGTAAGAGCAATGATGCCGGAAGTCCTCCTAATCCAGGAGACGAAGTTGGGGGAGGAGGCTCTTCTCCAAGCTAGTAACAAGTTCTGGAAGAAAGGCCCGGGAAGGGCTGTGAGTGCACGAGGAGCATCGGGAGGCCTGGCAACGTTCTGGGACTCAACAAAGCTCGATCTCGTAAATGAAGGAAGAACCACTCACTGGATATTCACAAAGCTGCTCCACAAAGATTCTGGCCATCTGGTAAGTATTTTTAATTTGTATGTTCCTGTCTTGCATGCAGAGAAAAAAGAGTGTTGGGATTCCCTTAAGTTCTTTCTAAACCAGCATAAACCTGAAAACTTAATAGTAGCCGGGGATCTAAATGTTACTCTCGCCTTGGCCGAGAAAAGAGGGGGTTCGATTGTCCGAGACCCTTCCAGAGAATGGGTAGAAGACTTGATGCTGGATTGGGATCTTGAAGATATCATCCCAGACAGCGGGAAATTTACTTGGTCCAACAAAAGATTTGGGCCCGGACATATTGCTGCTCGACTTGACCGATTCCTCATCCAATCCTCCTTCCTTACTCTCGGGCTCATGGCGAATTCCAAAATCCTCCCGCACTATACCTCTGACCATAAGCCTATTTCACTCTCCCTCTCCCCCGTGAAAAGGTTAGGTCCCATTCCCTTTAGGTTCAGCCCAATCTGGGTAAACTTGGAAGGCTTCCATAATTTGGTGTCCAACTCCTGGAAAGTGCCTGCTTATGGCTCCCCCTTCTTTGTTTGGGAGAGCAAACTCAGAAGACTTAAAGCTGATCTGAAAGAATGGGCCAAAGGACTAAGTTCACCTACGGATGAAAGGAAAAGAGCTCAGAAGGCTCTGGAACGACATCAACTTGCACTGGAAGAGTCCCCGGTCACCCTTGCCTTGATTAACCGGGAGGTGGAACTCCAAAAAAATACTCATAAAGCTTGCAGAAATGAGGAAATTTATTGGAGAACCAAGTCACGAACACTTTGGCTCCAAGCTGGAGATAAAAACACAACTTTTTTCCATAAGCAAGCGCAGGCCAGGCAAATCTACAACTCCATCAATGAAATACAAACGCAAGACCATGCTCTAACAGACTTCAATGAAATCAAGGAGGCTGCCCACAACTTCTTCAAAAACCTCTACTCTGCTCCGGCTACGGATCCAGTAGACCCAAAGTCCTACCCTCTCTCAGAGATTACAAACTTAATCAATGATGATGACAACCAGCTGCTGAATAGCCCTGTAAGCATTAGGGAAATTAAGAAAGCCCTCCTTAAGATGAATCCGGACAAAGCTCCTGGGCCGGATGGTTTCACAGCCCGTTTTTACACATCTTGCTGGGACATTATCAAATCTGATTTGTACAGAATGGTTAAGAAAGCTCAAAACTGCTCTAAGCTGGGGAGCAGCACCAACTCCTCATTTTTGGCCCTTATCCCAAAAGAAAAAGGTGCCAGGAACTTCAGCAGATTTAGGCCTATATCCCTCTGTAACACGGGGTATAAAATCATCACCAAAATTATGGCTAACAGACTGAAAAAACTCCTGCCAAAATTGATCCCGGAAAACCAAGGAGGGTTTGTGAAAGGAAGACAAATTCTGGATAATATCATACTTGTACAGGAAGCCATCCACACCAGCTATAAAAAAAAGGAGAAGGGCATGGTTGTTAAGCTGGATCTGGCTAGTGCCTTTGATAGAGTCAGTTATGACTTCCTTTTTGCAGCCATGAGCAATTTTGGATTTAATCAGAAATTTATTGACTGGGTTAAAGCCTGCATTTCAGCCCCTTGGATCGCTCCGTTGGTCAATGGACGACCCACCAGCTTCTTCAGGGCCTCAAGAGGACTGAGGCAAGGTTGCCCCCTTTCCCCAGTGCTCTTTGTTCTCCAAGCTGCTGTTCTAAGCTTCCAACTGAACAGTAAACTCCAAAACAGATCTCTGTCAGGCATCAGAATTGTCCCAAAGGTTAAGGAGGTCAATCACGCCCAGTTCGCGGATGATACCCTGTTATTAGGTGCTGCCAATCTCATTACAGCCAGCAATTTCAAAGCAGAATTGGACTTCTACAAGAACAGTTCCGGAAGTGAAATAAATTATCATAAAAGCAAGATTTACGGGTGGAACTGCACTCCCAGGGAAATGTTGGAGATATCCCGGATTCTTGAAATGGATGGGCTCTCAGCTTGGGACACCTTTACTTATTTGGGCATTCCAATTTTTAGAGCCTCTCCTAAAGTCACTCATTGGTTGCCCATGCTGGACAAGCTAAAGAACAAAATCCATGCGTGGGGAGCAAAATGGCTCAATAAAGCTGGAAAAGTAATCCTCATGAACTCTATCCTGACCAGTCTTCCTATCTACCAATGCTCTGTTATTTTAGCTCCCAAATCCATAACAAACAAGATCAATGAGCTGCTCCGTCGATTTCTCTGGGAGGGCAGCAGAAACAATGAAAAGAAGATGCATTTGGTGAGCTGGGACAAGGTCACGAAGTCAAAAATGGAGGGGGGTCTTCAAATCCGGGATGTGTCCATCCAAAACCTTGCCATGGGTGGCAAAATTCTCTGGAATATGATCACCGGGAAGAGAACATGGAGCAAACAAATTCTCAAGAAAAAATACTTCACCGGAGATAAGGAAAGATGTTTGGAAAGAGCCACCAAAGTGCAGAAAGGATCTCCGATCTTCTCGTTGTGCAAAAAGGCTATTCCACACTTCACCTCAAAGCTCACCTGGATCCCGGGAAATGGTGCAAAAATCCACATTTGGGATGACTCTATTCTTGGAGACATGCCACTTAATGGGGTCAGCAATCTGGGGAAAATTAAAGATTGGCTCACAGCCAATAATTGCAGTACCATGTGGGATATCTCATCCTGGGAAAACGATGACAATAAAGCATGGGCAAGCTGGAACTTGGGTGATTAGCCAATCGAGCTTCAGGGGGAAGCGTTGAATCTGTTGCATCACCTGCAGGGAAAATCGCCTTCAAGTGCCAGAGCAAAAGATAAACGTGGATGGGGATCTCGATCTGGAGCTTATACTGCTGCTACTGGCTACGTTGCAATTCTGGAAATCCCTTGGGTGCCTCCAAATCCTGCACCGTGGAAAGGCCTCTGGAATCATCAGTCAATCCCAAAAATTGATATTTTTATTTGGACCATGCTCCATAAAGGAATCTTGACCACCGACAACCTCAGGAGAAAGGGATGGGCGTTGCCATCAAGATGCCCACTCTGCTGCTGCGCTGAGGAGAATGCTGAGCATATCTTTCTCTACTGCGAATTCAGCAAGGAAGTCTGGGAGAACGTGCTATGTCCAATCGTTGTCAGCTTACCGGATTCTATCAACGAACTCATCAGCTGCTGGTCTTCCCTCTCTCCCTTCGACCTGAGCAAAAAAAACCTCCTCAAGACCACGTGGATGTGGATTCCGAAATTTGTCTGCTGGAAAGTGTGGTTGGAGAGGAACAACAGAGTTTTCAAAGAGACCAGAAGACTCCCTATTCAAGTAGTTGTAAAAGCTAAGATCATGCTTGCTGAAGCTCTAAATGCTAAGCCAGAGTTAAGGAATACGGCCACCATCTCTGCTGAAGAAGCTCGCTGGATGAAGGAGTTCCACCTGAATCCTCAAAGCCACGTTATCAGCAAATCTCCTCAAAAGGCGAATTGGGAAATTAGACTTGAAGAACAGGAATTCATTAAGTGGAGATCAGCTCTCGACGAATGGTGTCTCTTCTTTGACGGGGCCTCGAAAGGGAATCCCGGTCACGCTGGGGGAGGAGGCATCATCCTTGAACCTTCCGGCAATTGCCACCTGTCTTATGCCTGGGGATTTGGTCTCGCCTCCAACAACCAAGCTGAGTATTTGGCATTGTGGCAGGGTCTAAGTCAAGCAAGGAAGCTGAATATTCAAAGGCTGATTGTCTTTGGCGATTCCAGACTGATTATTAAAGCTCTTCGCTTCAAGAAAATGCCAAAAGATATCAATCTCGCCCATATTTACAGGAAAATTTTCCTTCTTCTTTCTCATTTCAGATCTGTCAAAGTCTATCATATTCTGAGGCACTTAAATGGTCCGGCGGATGCTGAAGCCAATCGGGGAGTTCGGCTGAATAAAAGCCAGCTGATAATAAATGAAGAAATCTCTATAGACATGATCCCTTAAGACATTTTAGATGAGATTAAACACAGCCTTTGCATACGGCAGCAAGTTGAAGAGGAAGTCCAGGGAAGATCACTGGAACAAGCATTGTAAGAGCCAGGCAGCCTTTTTGCCAAATTATCAATAAAATTCTATCCATTTGCGTAAAAAAAAAAAAAGATTACAATGTGCAACAATAAAATGAGAAGATTCAGGTGGTTTTCCTTTTTGTGGTTTTCATTTTTCAGAAGACAGGTTTTCCTTTGTTTCAATAATCTTTGTCCAAGGCGTGCGACAATAATTGGTAGTATGACCAAGTTTACCACATCTATAGCATTTAACATATTGTCTATCATTCTGAACATATTTTTGTTGTATGTCATCTTGATGATGATTACCCCCCTTGCCTCTAAATGTTCTCCTACCACGACCTCTGCTACTATGGTCAGGTCTAGTAGATTCAAGTCTAGTAGACTCCCCTCTAGGCTTCTACTCTTTCTGGGCAAGACACAGAGTTTCAACAGTAGAATTGGAAAGAGATTCCTTCTTCCCAAAGGCTCTCTCTCTTTCATCAATTTTGTCTACAAGTACATCAAAAGTTATGTATTTCATCTGTCCACTAGCTTGAAGAGACTCTAAGTAGTGCGAATAAACAGGGTATAGGGCTTTAATGAATGCAATAAGTTGTAGATCAACTGTGACACCAGTGGATTCAATATCATGATACAAAGCCTTTATTTCTAAAGCTAATTTCATGGGATCATTATCCTTCATTTCTAGATTAAATAACTTTAGTAATAATTGAATGATCTCAAGCTCTGAATGTCTATCATACAAATATTTAAGCTTCTTTAATGTTGAAAATGCAGATGTGAAAGAAACAATATGTCTACTAACTTCTTCACTTACAGAGGCAAAAATAAAAGCATATGCCTTCTTATCTTTACTCTTCCATATTACCAATTGTTTGTCATCCTCGGGTTGCTCTGGTTCATTATCATCCTTACTTTCACAAATATCATCCCATAAATCATTAAAAATAAGTGTATTTTTAATCTTCCAAAACCATTCTTGGTAATTATCTTGACCAGAAAGCACTACTCCCACAATGGATATTAGAGAATGCATTTTAGTTTTTCACTTCTATTAAAAAAATGTTCTTACCAGAATTTCTGGTTCAGTTTCACAGCTACTATCAATATTTCCGTCACTGCTCCCGAAATCACTTTCTCTTTGTCTTGCAGCGAAGGCGTGGCTGTGAGGATGGTCACTCTCTCTTTAGTTTGCAGCAAAGTCATGGCTGTGAGGATGGCGGCAGGTTTCTCCCCCGACAGATCAAAAACCCTTCAACACAGCAGCTATCTCATAAAAAATAAAAAATAAACATTCAACACAGCAGCGATCTGACTCAAGACATGGAGTTTCCTGCATAGCGCGGTGAGCGGTTTCCTGCACAGAGCGATTTCTTCAACATGGCTCTGATACCACTAAAGAACAGGGCAGAAACCAAAACTCCAAGATATTCATATATAAAAAACAGAGCAAGATACAAAATAAATAGTACTGGGCAAAACAGTTGCCTACCAGTCTACGGTTACTAAGAGCCAGTTTATTATAGTTATTGATAACTACTCTAAACATATACTCGAAGGATTAGTTAACGGTATCAAAAGACAAGGGAAAGAAGAGGACAGGTGCCATGGCCAACTCAATCAAGTTGTCAAGGCCATATCTTCATGCAACTAATGACAATACTGTGATTGGACAAAGAGAACATGAACAATGCAAAGCTATCAACATAGAGGTGAACCAAGTGCAAAACTACAAAGGCCAAGTGAAGAACGCAGATATACAAAAACAAAATAAACAAAGAAACGAAGGAGAAATTTGGGGAAGGAAATAGACAAATCTAATGAAGCATTTCCTTAGTAAAAACACTTTACAACATAATTAACCCAATCAAAATGTATTTTCTACCATTACAAATTCTTATAGCTAGTGTAAAACATAACTGCATATGAAATCGCTCATTCTCTAATCATCACATATCTAATTTAATAATTAAAAAAATTTGGTGAAAGGCTCGGGATTAACGCAGTAGACATTATAAAAGTCGACGTTTCGAACCCTAATCACGGTTCATCATCAGGACAATGAGTCAAGGTAAGGGATAGCATTTCCAGAGCATTAATAATCATTTGTGTTTTGTTTGTTTGGATTCATTCTTCTCTCAACAAACAAAACACAAATGATTATTAATGCTCTGGAAATGCTATCCCTTACCTTGACTCATTGTCCTGATGATGAACCGTGATTAGGGTTCGAAACGTCGACTTTTATAATGTCTACTGCGTTAATCCCGAGCCTTTCACCAAACCCTCAACGCAGAAATCTTAGAGAATTAAAAAAATTATTTTATTTTATATAAATATTTATGACACTTGCTCTATGTTTATTAATATACTTGAAATTACAAAATGCAAAAATAATAATAAAAAACACCATCAAAACCACCCACCCTGATATGTTACTTTTACATTTTGCATAAGAATTGTAACCTTAACTATGTTGCAAAGAACGAGAATGATTTGGATGAAGTCAATACTATAGTATTAATATATAAAATAGCATTATCTTGCATATAAATACTAATATTTAAAAATATTTATTATAATATATCCAAATTCATTACTTATACATTTGGTATAGGACAAGAAAGAGGAAGTGTGTCTCCTTAACTATGTTGCATAGAACACTATAATATTGATATACACAATAACATTATCTTACATTTAAATACTAATATTTAAAAATATGTATTATAGCATATCCAAAAAATTTACCTCCTATCCAAAAAGCCCACATCTCATCAAAAGAAATGTAACTTAAATTTTTAGTTAACCTTGGGATGAGGCAAAATAATAATACAAAGTACCTAATTGTTTGTGATAAAGTGTTTTTTAAATAACAACAATAAAACATAAAACCCACACCTCGCCAAAAGAAATATAAGTTAAAGTTGATAAAACCTCATGATGAGACCAAATAATAGTACAAAGAACTTCATTGAGAGTAATAAAACACTTTTAAATAATAATAAAACAATAAACATCCAAAAGAAAAGCAAATAAAGGTTGTAATAAAGTACTTTCAAGTAAAATGCATAAAACATCCAAAAGAAAAGCTAATACATTATTTCTTTATGACAAAATCATGACCTCGTTAGTTGGGCATGACCAACAACCGACTTGTATCACATGTACTACACCTCATCGACATGTCATGATCGAACCCAAGCCAGGCATACATTATACTTGCAAAATATGAACATGCGCGTTTCACTATAGGCAATGCTACGACATCACCACCCAGCCACATGCTACCTTGTTATGCCTTCCCCCCAACTAACACATCGAGTACAATGATGTTTCCATCCATTTAGTTCAACACTTGACGATACCCAAAGGTTATGCCCCTCCCAATGTGAAGCGTCTGCATACCCTTGATCCACATCTCAACATGCTTTTCCTAGCACAGGTGACACACCATTCAGCACATTGCCAATCGCATTGTCCTTTAACGAGTCTTGAACTCCAAGGCCTCGCCAATTGGCCACCCTCACTCAATAAGCCATCCCTTGTTCCTCCTAGCTTATTTTGTAACGACACTAGACTTATCATTCGCCTTTAAAGTGTCCTATACAACTCAAGAAGTCTAGTCACCTCTCGGCACCACCGTGACCTTGCTAGTTAAGCATGATCAATAACCGGCTCATATCATGTGGACTGCATCTCATCAACACATCCTGACCAAACCCAAGCCATGCGTACATTATACTTGTGGAATATGAGCATGCTCATTTCACCATAGGCAATGTTACGCCATCACCACCCAACCACAAACTACCTTTGTTACGCCTTCTCTGATCTAGCACAGTGGAACAACCGACCACTCAATGTACGATGTTGCCATCCATCTAATCAAACACCTCACGATGCCCAAAGGTCATGCCCCACCCAGCATGAGGTGTTCACATACCCTCGATCCACATCTCAATGTGCTTGTCCTAGCATGGACGACACACCTTCAAGCACATTGGCAATTGCATTGTCCTCCAACGAGTCTTGAACTCCAAGGATTTGTCGGTTTCCTACCCTCACTTGACAAGCCATCCTTTGGTCCTCCTAGCTTATATTAATACGCCATACTAACCAACTTGCGTCTGCCACACATGAGTTGACCACCAAGGCTACCAAATATTGATTGGTCATGCAAACTTGCCAAGTCCTACCTAGTGCATCATCTTCTCAAGCAAGGGTTCACAAGCCCAAATCTTTCTCGAAGCACAGGGTTGTGACATTCTCCCCCACTTAAATCTGTTGATGTCCTCGTCAATGTGTTGCCATCGAAATATCCCAATGAAAAAGGTGTTGGTAATGAAGAGACACTTTCGTAAGTCCCACATTCGAATGTGGCTCAGACAACATCTGTAACGAGGCTAGACTTGTCGTCGCTCAACACCATTGTGACCTTGCTAGTTGGGCATGACCAACAACCAGCTTGTATCACATGTACTACACCTCATCGACACGACATGACCGAACCCAAGCGAAGCATACATTATACTTGTGGAATATGAACGTGCTTGTTTCACCATAGGCCAACCACAAGCTACATTTCTACACCTTCCACCAAGCTAGCACAATCAAACAACATACCACCCAATGTACGATGATGCCGACATCCATCTAGTCCAACACTTGACGATACCCAAAGGTCATGCCCCTCCCATTGTGAAGCGTTCACATATAGTCAATCCACATCTCAATGTGGTTGTCCTAGCATGGGTAGCACACCATTCAGCGCATTGCAAATCGTATTGTCCTCTGACAAGTCTTGAACTCCAAGGCATCGTCGATTGCCCACCCTCTCTCAATAAGCCATCCCTTAGTCCTCTTAGTTTATTTTGTAATGACGCTAAAACTTATCGTTTGCCTTAAGTGCCCTACCACTCAAGAAGTCTAGCCACCTCTCGGAACCACCGTGAACTTGCTAGTTGGGCATGATCAATAATCAACTCGTATCATGTGGACTATGCCTCATCAACACATTCTAATCGAACCCAAGCCAAGTGTATATTATACCCGTGAAATATGAACATGATCGTTTCACCATAGGCAATGTTATGCCATCGCCACCCAACTACAAACTACCTTATTATGCCTTCCCTAAGCTATCATAGTGAAACAACCGACCACCCATTGTATGATAATGTTGACATCCATTTAGTCCAACACTTGACGATGCCCAAAGGTCATGCCCCTACTAGGATGAGACATTCATATACCCTCAATCCACATCTCAACGCGCTTGTCTTGGCATGGACAACACACCATCCAGCGCATTGCCAATGCCATCACCCTCCGACAAGTCTTGAACAACAAGGCTTCATCAATTTCCTGCCTTCACCTGACAAGTCACCCTTTAGTCCTCCTAGCTTATGCTAATACGCCATCCTAACCAATTTGTGTTTACCACACATGAGTTCACCACCAAGCCTACCAAATATCGATTGGTCGTGCAGACTTGCCAAGTCCTGCACGGCACATCCTCTTCTCAAGCAAGGGTTTGCAAGCCCAAGTCTTCCTCGAAGTCCGAGGTTGCGACATTCTCCCCCATTTAAAATTGGTGATGTCCTCGTCAATGTGATGTCATCAAAATATCCCAATGAAAATGGTGATAGTAGTGAAGAGACACTTCCGCAAATCCCACATTCAAACGTGGCTCTAATAACATTTGTAATGGGGGGGCTAGACTTATAATTCACCTTAAGCATCCCATAACACTCAAAAAATCTAGTCATCACTTGACATCACTGTGATCTTGCTAGTTGGGCATGACCAACAACCAACGTGTATCACATGTACTATACCTCATCGACACATCCTGACCGAACCCAAGCCAAGCATACAATATACTTATAGAATATGAACATGTTCGATTCACCATAAACAATGTTACACCATCACCACCCAACCGCAGGCTACCTTGTTACACCTTCCCCCAAGCTAGCCACCCAATGTACAATGATGTTGCCCCTCCCAGTGTGAAGTGTTTGCATACCCTCTGTCCACATCTCAACATGTTTGTCCTAGCATGGGTGACACACCATTCAACACATTGCCAATCACATTGTCCTTTGACAAGTCTTGAACTCCAAGGTCTTGACAGTTGCTCACCTTCACTCGGCACACTACCATCCCTTGGTCATCCTAGCTTATTTTGTAACAACACTAAACTTATCGTTTTCCTTGAGCGTCCCATACCGCTCAAAAAGTCTAGCAACCTCTCGAAACCATCATGACCTTGCTAGTTGGGCATGATCAATAACCAACTCATATCATGTGGCCTACACCTCATCAACGCATCTTGACCAAACCCAAGCCAAAGTACATTATACTTGCAAAATATGAACGTGCATGTTTAACCATAGACAATCATACGCCATCTCCACCCAACCAGAAGCTACCTTATTACACCATCCTCAAGCTAGCACAATTGAACAACCAACCACCCAATGTACAATGATATTGCCATCCATCTAGTCCCAACACTTACGATGTCCAAAGGTCATGCCCCTCACAACATGAGGCATTCGCATACCCTCAATTCACATCTCAATTCACACCATCCAACATATTTTGTCAACTACATTGTCCAACAACGAGTCTTGAACTCCAAGGCTTCATCAATTACCTATCCTCACTTAACAAGCCATCCTTTGGTCCTCCTAGCTTATGCTAATAAGTCATGCTAACCAACTTGTGTCTACCACACACAAATTGACCACCAAGGCTACTAAATATTGGTTGGTCATGCAGACTTGACAAGTCCTACCCCTTCTTCTCAAGCAAAACTCTGCAAGCCCAAGTCTTCCTCAAAGCCCAGGGTTGTCACATTCTCCATGCAGACTTGGCAAGTCCTACCCCTTCTCAAGCAAAACTCTACAAGCCCAAGCCTTCCTTGAAGCCCAAGGTTGTCACATTCTCCCCCATTTAAATATGTTGATGTCTTCGTCAACATGCTACCATCAAATCATCCCAATGAAAAGGGTGTTGAAAGTGAAGACACTTCCACAATCCCACATTCGAACATGGCTCTGACACCATATATAAAGAGACTTGACTTATCGTTCACCTTCAGCATCCCACAACACTCAAAAAATCTAGTCGTTGCTCAACACCACTATGACTTTACTATTTGGGCATGACCAAACAACAACTTGTATCACGTATACTACACGTCATCAACACATCTTAACCAAACCCAAACAAGGAACACATTCTACTTATAGAAAATAAACATGCTTGTTTCACCATAAGAATGCTACACCATCGCCACCCAACCACAAGCTACCTTGTTACACCTTCCCCCAAGCTAACACAATCAAACAACCAACCACTCAATGTACAATCATGTTGCCATCCATCTAATACAACACTAAACAATTCCCAAAAGTCATGCCCCTCCCTACAAGGCATTCACATACCCTCCACCCACATTTCAACATGATTGCTCACCTTGAGCATCCCACAATACTCGAAAAATCTAGCCATTGCTCAACACCACTATGACCTTACTATCATGTACTACACATCATCAACACATCATAACCAAACCCAGAAGAGGAATACATTATACTTATAGAATATAAGTATAATGGACTACACACATTTCAATATGGTTGTTTTAGCATGCACTACACACCATTCAACATGTTGCCAATTGCAATGTGCTTTGACAAGTTTTTAACTCCAATGCTTCATTAACAAGTTTTTAACTCCAATGCTTCATTGCATGTTGTCACCTACAAGTCACCATCCTCTGCATTTGCTTGCTCTCACCTCACAAGTCATTATGTGATCCTCTTAATTTATGCTAGTACATCATCCTAACTAACTCATGTCCTCTTAATTTATCATGTCCTCTTAATTTATGCTAGTACATCATCCTAACTAACTCATGTCTGCCACACAAAAATTAACCACTAAAACTATCAAATCATAAACTATCAAATCAAATAAAGATTGGCCACTCAAACTTGCAAAATGCAAACTTGCAAACTCTTAAGTGAAGCAAGGGTTTGCAAACCCAAATTACCACAATTATCCTCGTCATCCAAATTCTATCACAAGTGAGAAATTATATTATCGTGTTCAGGTTACAGTGAACATGCTGTTATAACATTTTCAAGCTGATCTTTTTGAGACCCCAAAATTTGGATTGAAAAAAACATTACAATAATCTAATGAACGAATCAAAATAAAACCCCGCTATCAAAATCTACATATTTCGGGGGCCTACAAACTTTCTTTCTAACATTAAATCCAAAGTGCTATGGCTTAAATCGTATATTAGTATGGGAGTAACCGTATGTACTACCAGAGCATCAATATATATTAAATAAATAGAGACAAAATATGTGGGTAGTAATGCAGAGATATCTTAACATTAAAGAAAATGAGAGGAAATACACTTAGAAACACAGAATTTACATACGTTTAAACATTAAATTCAATAATAGCAATCTACCTAGAGACTTAATGTCAACGGGGCCAACCATCGCATCAATATACGGATGGATCTCCATGCAACGTGGCTTAATTTCACAACAGCTCCAAAATGTTTGCACAATTGCAGGGAGGAGGTACGCCTGGGATTGATGTGGAAAGAAAGGAATGCGGAAATAAAAACGAACACTACAAACAGACCCAGAGTTCTTAGAGAATCCAGGATAGGGAGAATCTATAAATTCGAGTTCTTACAGTGAGGATATGGCGTAGTTAGATAAACGGTATGTATTCAAAATTCAAGTTCTGTAAGGGAGGAAATAGCCTCTCAGATATGTTCAAAATTCGAGTCCTGAAAGGGAGAAAATAGTCTCTGAGATGTTGGAACCGGAGAGACAGACCAGTGAGCCGCTCGCTCGGTACTTATTGATCGCACTGAGATATTGAACATGCATCGAAATAAAGTACAGAAACATTAATTCAGTGTTCCATTAAATTCCTATAAAAAGTCTTTTAATAATTGTACTGGCACTGACAGTTCCGTCACGCTGATAGAGACCATATAGATTCACCTAAATTTAGACCGTAAACAGGGATTTCAGTCACACGAAATTTAGACCTGCACATCAAATAAACAGGAAATAAATTCACACAGCATCAGGATTCATCTAAACCTCCGAATTACATCATTTTTACTTTGTAACATAGTTGAATTACACGTAATTTTATACCCGACATCGAATAAACAAGAATTAATCCTGAATATCAAATAAAACTGCATTGGGCATCCCAAGAAAAAACGGTAGAATTGATCCCGAACAAGAAATAAAATGCACAAAACTTTAGACTTGATTGCACATGGCATCCAGATCGATTGTAAAGATTCTGATTCGAAACTGTTTCCCTATTATACATTAATAGGAATCGCTTACAACCGAAACTATTGTACAATAAGCGACATTCTACAGCTATGTTATTTCAACTAAAGAAAAATTCGGTCTTGAAAAGTTAAAAAAGGAAACCCTCCGGCTATGAGAGAAGAAGAGGGAACAAAAAATAACTACAAGGAGTTAGAAGGGTTTGCATTTCCAGCAAAGAAGGGTGGTGTTTAGGAACACCATTTGTTTTTCAACAGATTAATTACAAAATCAAGCCTTCCTCGCCTTCTTGGCTGGAGGGGCCTTGGCTGCACTCTTTGCCTTTGCGGGAGACTTAGCGGACTTGATGGATTTCGGCTTCTTGGCCTTCACCGGCTTGGAAGCAGCGGGCTTCTTGGCCGGGGCGGCCTTCTTTGCAGCTGGTTTCTTCGCTGGGGCAGCTGGTTTTGCAGCCTTGGCCGGTTTCGCAGCAGCTGTCTTGCTGGCAGCTGGAGCCTTCGCGACCTTCTTGGCTGCCTTTGGCTTTGATGCAGGTTTGGCGGATTTGGGGGCGGCCTTGGGCTTAGAAGCGGTTTTGGCCGCGGGCTTCACCGTTTTCTTGACGGGCTTCTTTGCAGGGGCCTTCTTGACTCCTTCAGCGAGCTTGAAGGACGCTTTCACTTTAGTAAGCTTGCCGGCCAAAACAAGCTTCTTGATCTGCACGGCGAGCATCTTCTTGTAGTTAGGGGGTAAAACTGCCTTGTGCTTCTCCTCCATGTATTTAGCGATAGCCCTGGGACTTGAGCCACCCTTCTCCTTCAGGGCAGAAATTGCCTCCTTGATCATCTGCAGAAGCCATAATGACCAAATTAAATTAACAGATCTAGAATAACAAGCCACGCTAAAATATATTCAGAGACTAAAATAAAGAAATGAATCGCAATTAAATCACGCAACCAGCCATACCTGGAAGTATGGAGGATGAGCAGGGGCGGGCTTGGAACCCTTGGCAGCCTTAGGCTTCTTCTCCTTGGGAGCCTTCGACTTCTTGGCGGCCTTGGGCTCGTCGGCCTTTGTTTCAGCAGGGACCGCTTCAGCAGGTGCTTCAGCAACGACGGTGACAACTTCCTCGGTAACAATTTCTGTAACTGTAGAGGCCATGGCTGTAATTCGCGAGATTCAAACTCAAAAATAACTCGGAAAATTGCAGGAGACTGAAGAATTGCTCACACAACAGCAAAATCGGAAGACGAATCGAAGAATGAGTGAGTTGTAAGGGGAGTGGAAGGGCTTCAAGTAGTTAAAGCTTGGTGTCGGAAGCGCTCTGATTGGTTAGAACATCTCGCGCACGGATCGATGTGATTCTACTTTTGAATGTGGTCCGTCCGATCCGCGCATATCTACGGTCCATCGCCTCTTACCCAAATGAATCCTCGTCTTTTGTCTAATTCCTATGACATTTTACTTTTTGTTTTCTTCGATGGTTGTGTTTTCCTGCGCTCTTTCTTTCCATTGATCTCATTCAATTCTTGTTAGTTTGGCGTGGGACTTGAATTGATTTGAAGGTGAAGAATTGAGCTTTCGAATGAGTATGGCATAGCGAGATTTTGTTGTGTATGTAAAGAGATTTAGAGCACCAAAGTTTAGGAGGTGGGGAAGGACTCTCCTATGTTGAATGAGTAATTTATTCAAATGTAGATCTTATTTGAAGACAATCTTTGTATATTTTGTCAATGTTAAGGCTTTTGGTATACTATGAATACATGGGGTGTGAAATGTGATCATAATTTGATGTTGTGGATATCACAATTAAGAGGAAAGAAGGCAACAAATGACACAAAAAACTCAAATTCTGACTTCTAATCATATTGTCTTATATTAATAACACATTGTAGTTTCCATTGTCTTTAATGAAGCAAACACACCCAAATGTGTTCTTATATTGTCATTCATTGATTTATCTATAATGTTTAATGAAAATTTCACCTCCAATCAACTAACATTTAGCACATAATTTGTGTGTCAAACTAGCAAATAATTAATGTTCAAAGGCATGTTAGTAAAGGAATGCAATAGGCACATGATGTGACTTAACGGGTATCAAAACACTAAAGGTGAAGAAATATGCTTTCAAATGAGTATGGCATTGTGATATTTTGTTGTGTATGCAAAGAGATTTAGAGCGCCAAAGTTTAGGAGGTAGTGAAAGGCCTCACGAATGTTGAATTGTTGATTCATTCATTTATAAATCTAACATAAAGGGCATGTTTGCATCTTTGGTTAATGTTAAGACTCTTTATGTACTAATAATACGTGGGATGTGAAATGCGATTGTAACTCGACGATGGGATATCACAATTGAGAGGAAAGAAGGCAACAAATGACACAACAGAAACCTAAATTCTAAGTTTTAATCATGTTCTTTCATATTTTAACAACACATTGTAATTTGCATTGCCTTAGATGGAGCAAAGACACTCAAATGTGTTTTCTACCTTTATTCATTGATTTACCTGCAACGTTCAAGAAGAATTTCACCCCAGATCAACCATTGTTTAGCACAGTTTTTATGCTACACCAACAAATAATTAATGTCAAAAGACAAGTTAGTAAAAGAATGTAGTACACTTTGCCAACTTTTGGGATTATGGGTTTAACCTATTTATCTCATTTCTATGTAAAGTGTCTAACGCATCATCAAAATGTGTTTTTTATTCCAAATTAGAATAAAAAGTGTGATTTTTGCCCTTGGAAAAAAAATTGCAATAGACACATGATGTGCATTCCAAGTTAAATGATTTAATGGGTGTTTTAAATTGGCATCCTCTTTAAGAGAGCTAGATCAAAATCAACTTTGATTGGACAAGCAAAGCAAGTATGGGAGAAGTTGTAAGAGATAGTTTAACCCTCGTGCTTACAACCATCTATAAGCAATTGGCACAAGAGCAAATAATCAAGCAAAAATCAATTAGATTGGTGGGAGATTAAATTATGTGTAATGTTTGAACATAGAAAGATATTATTTAAATAGATAACGAAGATAATAGTTAAGCATATCAAGAGGAACTTTGAAAGCGCAACATGGGAGATGGTAGGGAAAATCATGTGGTTTGACACATTAAATTGAGAATTATTTCACATTAGGAGATCAATAAATAGCATGGTATAGTCACAAGAGGCAAGCTAAGTTGATGAAATCAAGGCATTGTTGTAGGCCCCATCCGAGTTAAATCTTTCAAAGTAAGACAGATTTTCCATTTGGGCTAACACGCTCCCATAGGGGGTGCTATAAAGTAGTAGTATTTTGGATGTTAATCTAGGTCAGACATCATGCCTATATAGTGATAATGATGTCCAAATTATTGATAAGTAGTGGATACTCAACAAATATTAGTAATTTGAAGCATCTCTTGAAAATAAATAACATGGCATACCTCTTAGCTAATATAGTATTCCAAATAGGTCCAGTTTAATAAATAAATCAACACCTTATATAAGGTTAAAGAAAAATGATTCCAGCAATATCATCTCACAAACTATATAATAATACACCACAACTTTATTTTTTGTCTTTAGTTTCCCTAATAGACTCCTTTGTGGCATATCAACTACCTCTAGTTCAAATGTTCAATATTTCACAGTCCCTAATGTTATTCTCTAGCCAACCCTTCTCTCACTTCCATCACAGCTTATCGATTCACATGAATCACCACATTAATTATCTCGGTTATCTTGTATTTAAATCCTCTCACTTGTGTCAAATCTCTCTACTATCCCAAACTAATTGAAGTAATGTTGGAGAGTTGGTGTCATTTTTAAGTAGCTATGTGTCTTTCTATAGTAGACAAATATCAATGATGTCCATTGGCTTAGAGCCCCTCTAGAACCCTTTATAGCAATGAGGTTTGGCTTAGTCTGATCTCCCTTCACTGCCTATGGGAACACTCAATTACATAGTGTATCTTAGTCCTAGTTTGCCTGGAGAGAGGTAAGCCAATAAATCAAGTGATGCAAATATCAACAAGGACATTGGCACTCATTACATAGCACAAGAACAATAAATATGACAAGCAATAGAGCACATTTGAACTTAAAATTAGGCTATAAAACACTCTCGTTACCACAAGTGTAGTAAAAACCAACGAGAATTGTAGAGGAAGTCATAGCCAACTTGCCAACCAATAGTGAAGAGAAATGCCTACATAGCCAAAATGCAAGAAGATAAAAGACCATTAATATATTAGCCCAATTGAAAATTCAACAAGCACAAATGGAACAAAACTACTATAAAACATTAACTTACAGAGGTAGATAACAATGTTTCTTCTATATCAGTGTGTTCCTTTGAGATGGAGCATAATTCTAAAGATCAAAATGCCATCAAGATCTTAATATCGACAAACTCTCGAATGACAAAGACCCTTGTGCCCTACCACATTTTGGAATAATAGTCTTACTACTAACTATGCCATTAGCCTATGTTGAGTCAATTAATGAATTTTTGTCTGTATCTATCCTAGTATCCAACCTAACAAGATATCTCTAGCATGTTGTAAGTTTTTTATCGACTAGGAAGCTTGGAATATATCAATTTGATAGTTAGCTTCCATATCTATGTATACATCCAATGCTACCAAGTTACACTGGAACATGTATCATCATCTTATGGAATTTTATATCTAATGTTAAATCTTACATATAATGCAATAAAATCTCACACTTTCCAATAATAAATGACTAAGAAGCCAAGATACTACAACATGTTACATGAGATCCTCGTTGGGGGATTTAAAATAAGGGGAACAAAAATCCCTCTTAACATTTGGGCACCACCAAAAGAAAATTGGATCGAACTAAACTTTGATGGTGTCACTAGAGGCAATCTTGAACATGCGGGTGGTGAAAGAGTACTTAGATATAAGGATGGTAGAGTCCTTTGGAATATATTTCAAATTCTTGAGTGAAGAAATAAACAATCAAGTTGAAGTGAATGCCCTAACGACAATTATTAGGTGTTATTGTCAATGAATCCAAAACAATGAGGCAGAGAGTGATTCAAAGTTGTGTCAAAGCTACACATCCATATCTTACTTGTTAAATCAATGATTGGCCGTAGTATTTACTATAAACTAAAACAACTTGGATTAGACAATATATAATTAATAGAAATGTGGCTTAAATTCATGTCAAGGGAGTAATCAACAAAATAACTTATTGACTCACTAAAGAGACAACTGAAAAAAAATTGGGCATAAAGGACAATTGCCATTAGTGAGTACCTTAAGAAAATGACAAGGTAGGAGGCCAAATATCCCAACTTGTTAATTCATTGTATACTCTGATGTTTTAATCCCCTTTCTCCCATTGACTAAGGACAGAGAATGGAAGTTCACATGAACAAGTAATGGCACATGAACAATTAATGGAGAGAAGAGTCGCCTTTGAAACCTAGATCCACCTTCCACCTCAAGCATCGACCTCACATCTCATTATTTCCTTTGCTTGTAATTAAGAATGTGCATACTTATTTTTGTGACAAAATGTATAATAAAATATTCATTATCTATTTAATTTCAAGTATGAGGAGAGTTATGAAATTTGTAACATGGAACCATAGGCAACACAAAAGGAAAAACTTGCTAGCTTGCCTTTAGTGATTAGGGTTGACATGTTCACACTTCACGAACAAATTATTGGTTAGGGTTGGCAAGGTACCAAAATTCTCATTCTCAAGTACAAGCTAGAGGGTGGGACGAATAGGTACAAGTAAAAAAAGAAAAAGGTAAATTCCACCAAAAAATAAAATGCAAAGGCCATATCTTATAGGGCATGCCACAATAACCCACATGATTTGGATCATCACAAGGAAAACAACCCATAAATGCACACAAAGGTTGGCTAAAAATGTCGTAGGATGATGACTAACCCATGGGCTATAAATAAGAACCCATTTAAAAATGGGTAATTGTCTATACACTACAGTAATATGGGGCTGTAGCATCAATGTGTCCTTCAAACCCATTGTTGATTTTAAATTTTTTGCCAGGTGTGCATCACATTTTTGCAACAAGTTTTTTTCATTGACTTTGCACCATGGATACATTTTAGACTTGACACAAATATGACTTGCACTCCATCTTTGCATCAAACTAATCAATATAATCTTGATGCAAAAATTGAAAAGCCAAAAAATAACAATTTAAAATGAAGATTCAAATTGCCCTACATATGCATTTCTAATATAATATGACAAAAGAGGGTCCCTTCATTTCATTTTGACACGAGGGTGTAGGGAAAAGCCTCTTGGAGGTGGAAGCAATTTGTGGGGTACTCGATAGGAGATGGTGAGAAATATTTACAGGGCATCACCAACTCAAAGGTGAGCATTTTATCATTTCACCCCCTTTTTTAAAAATTGCATATTTAAATAAAACGACATTTGGGTTTTGGGTTTGGAGAGGGGAGATGGGATATACAATAACATAAAAAAAAAGGTTTAGGGAATATATATTCATCCCTTCCTCTTCCTTTATTCCTTTATTCCTTTTCCTCTCTCCCTCCCCCTCATCTATTTACTCTTCACCTACTTCTCTCCCTCCTCTCCTTACTCTTCATCCACTTCTCTCCCTCTTCTCCCTCCTCTCTCTCCACTCCCTCTCCCTCTTCCCCTATTCAACTCTTCTTTTTCTTCCCCCTCCTCTCACAAGTTTTAAACCTTTCCACATTATGAATTGTGTATAGATTCATAAGCAAAATAAAAATTAAACAATAGTACACAGTCATTTAGTATAGAGAGATTTTCCTTGTAATCCCTTAACCAAGAAAACCAACAAAGCTTAGAGCCACACCTCTCTCTTCTTCATTGTACTAGCTTCATCAGTTTACTCTCATAAGAGCCATAATAAGAGGTTTAAAGTACATTATATCATAATTTCCAAAAAACATAAGCGAACAAAAAAAAATTCCAGAAACCCTAGCCCTAGGAGTTGAGGTGGTAAAAGGATTATGGATCCTAGGGAGCCTAGTTGGTATGTCAACTTCCAAGGCCCATAACTTTCTCATACAAACTTCATTTGGGGTATTATTTAGCTCATTGAAATATTTGATTAAGATTCATAGGAAGGAAAGATCCAAACTAGGGGAATCCTTTAACTTCTACCTTACTTGTAATGAAAACACAAGAAACATTGTTTAGGATTTGAAAAATGTGTTGGAACTTAAGGACACAGAAATTATTGTAAATCTAATTATAGGGTTCATGATCAGTTTTGATATGGCCACCTAAACCATCCTTCCTTGTTATTCCTCTTCCTCCTCTTGTTTTTAACTCCTCCTTCCTCCTCCTCTTCTTCCCCTCTTCATCTTCATCAACCCCTCCTTCTTCCTCCTCCTCATCTTCTTCCCCTCTTCCTCTTCGACATCCCTTCCTTCTCCCTCCTCTTATTCTTCTTCTCCCAAATCTTCATCTTCTCTTTATTCTTCCCCTCCTTTTTCATCTTCCTATTTTTCCTCAAATACTCCATCTTTTCTTGAAACTCTCCCACTCCTTCCTTCTTCTTTCTATCCCCTTTGTATCCTTCTCTTGTTTTTCAACTCCCCCTTCCTCCTCCTCATATTCTTTGACACCCCCCTCTTCCGCTTATCCTTCCCCTCCTCGTTCCTTCTCCTCTTATCCTTTCCCTCCTTCCTTCTTCTTCACTCTCTCATTCATCTTCCTCCTCCTTCTCTTCCATCATCTCTTACCTCTTTCCCCCTCTTCCCTTACCTTGTCTTCCCCTTTTTCCCTCTTCCCTTCTCTCCCATCACTTCCACGACACTTGCACAATACCCAAGGCTATCTCTTTTCATATGGGTGAGTTAAGCCTTTAATGAAATAATGTTGGACAAAATTATATCCTGGATATACATGTGTGTATTGCGATTATGTTATCTGTCTACACTATTTTGGTTATTTCATTTATGTTCTAATTAATTTTCACTAAGTCTCTAGTTATGTGCTTACCTTATTATAGATACGAGTTTAGATGTATATGAATTTTGAGTTCATGTTAATAGTTGCAAGAGAAAGGATTGGGAAAAGTAACAGGGGAAAAAGGCAATTGTTGACATAGATGATAAAAAACAAAGATGAATAGTGATCACCTATCACATATTTCATTTTATTCATGGGGATTGAATCATTATGGACGGAAAGCCCTCGAATCACCAATGAATTAACTCATACACTACAACTAGAAATAAACTACCATGAAAGTGTGAGCCCACTATTGAAGAATTAAAGTATGTCACGAGGAATGATTTTGAAAGAATCGCAGAGTTTTTAAATCATGTCCTCGAGGTAATTAATTGTTAACTATGATGTTAACATTTTTTTTCAGTTTAATGAACTCTTGTCATTTTATTTTGTTTTACTATGTGAGGATGAGGAGGGAACTAACAACAATACAATCAACTTCTAATGTCAAATTCATTTCATTTCCTTATATTTTTTCATGAACGTTGTATACAAAGTTGGCATTTTCCTAGTGGGTGGTAGTTATATGCCATATATTTACAACCAATAAAATTTACATGGTTGTTTTATGATTTAATTTAAAAGTTATGTATTTTGATGCTAGTATGATGCACACTACAATGCTAATATGATACACTATCATGCCAATGGAAAGAAACATAGACACTTTTGATGCAAACACGATGCAAGTATGATGTAAAGTATTTACAAAGTTTCATATTTTGATGCTAGTACTACGCAAAAATGATGCACTACTGCACTAATATGGCACAAAACGATGCTAATATGATGAAACATACATACTTTTACGTAAACTATACATAAAAGTGATTAAATAAGTGTTTATTTGCTATAATATACGAACTGACACGATACTAACATGACGTAGGAACTTTTTTTGTTATATTCTTCATTGCTAATGCGACATCTTCTAGAGTGTGTGTCAAAAAGATGAAAGAGAGTCGATGCAAATCACGATGCACCTACTATCATTGTGTTTTGTGTCATCCAGACTTCATTCTTTTTCCAAAAAAAAATGCACTAGGGGATGACACTAACAATAGTGCTACTACCTTGTATTGTAGTAGTGGTAGTGGACGTGACACACTTAATATCCTTTTGATCCATGTCATTGCAATAATGAGATTAGTCTCAACTACAAGAGGAGTCATTGCTTAAGTGGAAAACATTGCAATGGATATCAAATCCAAAGATCATAGGCCACCTAAGCAAAAGAAACGAACTCTATAAAACAAAATAATGTCACAAGAACACTACATGAAAATTATGGTCATGAGGGATGCACAAGTCAAGGGTGGGAAATCACCAATAAGGGATTCAAAACAAACAAGGGTCGTGCCAAGTGATTAAAAGTATTAAAGTGGGAGTTTGAGAAACAAATGTGTGTATTTGAATAATACCATTAAAGGTTACTTTGAGTTGGTCATAGTTATGAGGCCTATACAAGATTAAAAATTAAAATATGCAAAAAAATCAAGGGCATGATTTCTATGAAGAAAACCAAAAATACAATGCACAATTGCTACATAATCTTTCCCTGAAATGTCAAGCAATCATTGATCCAAAACCACACCCAATGACTAAAAAAATGCAATCAGATCATCATGTTTAGAGAGAAATCATGCTTGGATATATGTTGGTCACACTAGTATCACAATTTTCACATGATCGTAACTTGTAGAATACATGAGATTTGATGGAGGGCAAGAGGGATAAACCTTATGAGAGACTAGTTATATGGCCTCAATCATAATAATATGAGTAGTGTGAGATCTAGTAAGGGTAAGAGAAGGAAACACTTGAGTTCACTAAATCTAAAGGCCACAGGCTTTGATATCAATCAATATGCCCATAATACCAATAATGCAATAGTATACATGCATATAAGAAATCATAAAAGGCCCAAAGGGTTAACTCAACTAGTTATCATCAGTTTTGTTGGGAATTTGGCTAGTTCCATGCCAAAAGGTGTCCAGTTTGAATCCCCCTATGCGAGACACATTAGTGTACATTGATGGATTTACAAGAGATGTCATCCACAAATGTATGGAAGCATCCCTTAAGTTCCCCTGTGATATTATCACGGGGAAGAAACACACAAGAGACCAAGTATGCAAGTATGAGAGTAGACCAAGGGTTAGTTCAATCGACTATCATACAATGTTGTTGGGCATTTGTCTAGTTTCATGCCAACAAGTACTCAATTCAAGCCCCCCTAGGTGAGGTGCACTAGTGCACATCAACGATTTTATTAGGGATGCCATCCACAAATGTGGGGAAGCATCCCCTGGGTTTCCCTGTGAGATCTTCTTTGAAAGTAAAGTATGCAATTATGAAGGGAGATTGCCATAATTGTAAACATATGTTGTAGACCCATTTATATTACTATATATATGCAATACATAATTGTGGGAGAGTGATCATGTTTGCCTATGTTTCCAAAAAATATAATAAATCAAGTGAATGAACAATTTGGACCAAGTCACCCATAAGTACAAAAGATAACATAAATCTATGATGTGTGTTTGCACATATTATATACTAATCCTCATCAATATTACAGTTATAAAAAGGGAGCACAATAATGTGGGGTTGCATTGAGCCTAAGATGAGATTAATTGAACAATTATTTGGACAACAAAGGTGCCATCAAATATGACTCATATATGACATAAGATAAACTTTTATAGGTGGTGTTGGTGCTTCAAAACCTAGACTCAAATTGTTAGTTTTTCACTTTGTTTAGCATAATAACATTAAACAATCTAATCACTGAAAGAAAGACAAGCACAACAAACACAAAGAACACAAAATTTCTCTCGGGAAACCACAAGGGAGAAAACCCCAACAAAAATTCCTCAATATAGAATTCACCAAGTACAAGATAAAACCCCAAGACAAAACAACTTCTCTCCTTCACTTGTGCGAACTTCTCTCTCTCTCCTATGCGACCTTGAGTGAGTGAGGTGATACAAATGAGCAACTCAATCCCCTATTTATACTTAACAAGTGACTTGACCTTTTTACTAATTAGGTCGGCTTTAACTCACCTAACTAGGTGGACCTGTACACTTTACAATAAAATATTATTTTCTAGTTATTTCAAGGCCGACCTAACAGTTAGGGTTTACATTGACTCTTACATTATCAATTACATCAATGACATCTCCCGAAGGAGGAATACAATAATAAAATAGACAAATACATTTAGAATATCTTCTGCAGTTACATTTCTTTAACACTCCCTCTTAACTAGGAAGGTATTCTGCGGGCAACATCAACAACATCAACAGTTGTCCAACTAACTTGTGAATCTCTATATGTCGTAAGAATTTTTTGGAACATCATCATCATCATCTGCATCTTCATCGTCTGTTGGAATATCACCATCAGCATCATCGTCGTCGTCTGTTGGAATGTCACCATCAGCATCATCATCATTGTCTATTGGAATATCACCATCAGCATCATCATCATCGTTTTTTGGAATATCACCATCAACATCAGTGTGTGAACACTAGAACAACATCAATCATCAGTCGGCAAGTACCGGAACAACAATCATCAGTAAGTAAATACTGGAACAACAACAACATCAATCATCAATAAACAAGTACTGGAACAACAATCACTAGTAAATACATATTGGAACAACAACAACAACAACCATCAGTAAACAAGTATTAGAGCAACAATCATCAGTAAATAAATACTAGAACGACAACAACCATCAGTAAATAAGTACTGGAACAACAACATTATCAGTAAACAAGTACTAAGATAACATCACCAGTCGACAAGTACCGGGATCCCTGTCATTCGACAAGTACTGATCTCTAGTCGACAAGGACTAGCATCTCTATCAGTAGGCAAGTACTGATCTTCAGTCGGTAAGGACTGACATCTCTATCAGTCGGTAAGTACTGATCTTCAATCGACAAGGACTGTCATCTCTATCAATCGATAAGTAGTGATCTTTAGTCGGTAAGGACTGGTATCTCTATCAATCGGCAAGTACTAATCTTTAGTCGGCAAGGACTAGAATCTCTATCAGTCGACAAGTACCGATCTTCAGTCGGTAAGGACTGGAATCTCTATCAGTCGACAAGTACTTCTCTTCAGTCGGCAAGGACTGACATCTCTATCAGTCGGCAAGTACTGATCTCCAATCAACAAGTACTGATCTTCAATCGGCAAGGGCTGACATCTCGATCAGTTGGTAAGTATTGATATCCAGTCGACAAGGACTGGCATCTCTATCAGTTGGTAAGTACTGATCTTCATTCGGCAAGTACTGGAATCTCTATCAGTCGACAAGGACTGACATCTCTATCAGTCGACAAGTACTAATCTTCAGTCGGCAAGGATTGGCATCTCGATCAGTTGGCAAGTACTGATCTTCAGTCGATAAGGACTGTTATCTCTATCAGTCGGCAAGTACTGATCTTCAGTCGTCTAGGACTGGCACCTCAATCAGTCGGCAAGTATTGATCTTCAGTCGGCAAGGACTGGCATCTCTATTAGTCGACAAGTACTGATCTTCAGTCAACAAGTAATAGCATCTCTATCAGTCGGCAAGTATTGATCTTCAGTCGGTAAGGACTGGCATATCTATCAGTTGGCAAGTACTAATCTTCAGTCAGCAAGGACTGGAATCTCTATCAGTTGGAAAGTACTGATCTTCAGTCGACAAGGACTGACATCTCTATCAGTCGACAAGTATTGATCTTAATTCAGCAAGGACTAACATCTTTATCAGTCGGCAAGTACCGATCTTCATTCTATAAGGACTGGCATCTCTATCAGTCGGCAAGTACTGCTCTTTAACCAACAAGGACTTGAATCAGTATCACTCCCTCTTTTGAGGGAGGTCCTTTCAGGCCACACCAAGCTTGTCTATAAAGTATTTAAACTCTATACGAGACAGAGGGTGGACACATCAACAACTTGTTCCTCTATATGAACATACTTGAGCTTTATATCTCCCTCCATATCCTGGATATGGTGAAACTCGATCTCGATATGCTTCAATCTATCGTGGAACATTGGATTCTCTGTCATCTTAATACAACTTTGATTGTCACAGAGAATATCAGTCACATCTATATGTGCATCGAACAATCCTACCAACATCTTGCGAAGCCAAACTACTTTGCTAGAAGCTGAACATGTTACAGTCACTCCCTCTTAAGCATATATTTCTTGAGCACTATCCTCCCTCCGCATCTTGTACTCCTTGCATTGGGACATTCTTCATTGGAGTGACTGGTAGCCTTCTCTTATGATGATCCTTTGTGTATCCATATTTATATTTCACTGGATACCAAGATCTCGAACTCTCTTGCACCCATCCATGAACTCCTCATCTTCATCCTTATAGAAAAGGTTGATATCTCATCACTCTAGGTGATCCTCCTATCCCATGGGTGCCTTCTAAGCCCATACAAAGTCTTCTTCAATGTGGTTCTCTATAAAGAGTCCTGAGTCCGGGAGGTTGCTCGATATCATCTTCTACTTCGATTACACCATCTATCTAGTATAATATCCACCACTGAGGAAGTGTGTCTGGCCACTAGAGAAACATCTCATCATAGTCGACTCCCTCTTTCTGAGAGAACCATTGCTTTGTACTTTTGTAGTATACTTGATTTCATAAGTCCATCGTTACTGTTCTACGAAATGAATCTCATCATTCTTCATTTTTAGGTGATCGTACACGATATTTCCTACAAGTCAAATTCAGTTGCATGGTTAGAAACATTTCATAGTTTCCAAAAACATATTAATAATAGCAAATTCTTATGCATAGGTCACACAGTCATGCAACTATCTTAGCCAATGCTTCAACACAACATTCATCCATATCCTGTATTCATACGGTAACTTTCTAGATGCCTTCCATCTCTACCAGAACATTATTAGGAGCGTGCACTACTCCCAATATGTTAGCGAATAGGTTTCATTCTAGATAAGTAGCATTGGAATGTTGTACAACACCATAGGCTACTTACCCATCACATGCATATTTGTAGTATTGTGTTGATCAATGCAAACATTCTAATATGCATAATACACATCCTACATCTAGTAATATAAATATGTACACAACTGGACAATACAAAAAATGACAATTCAAAATACTTATCTTTGTTTGGTTGTTGGGTGGACTCCCTCTTGATCTTTGCTTCCTTGCAGGAACTACTGGAGTCTTTGACAGTGTGTTCCACTTCATCATTTGATTATGAGGACCTGTGCCTTTCTTGCTCATGATTGGAAATGTTGAGCAAGTATTCTACACCGTAGATCACTTGTTCTGTGTACTAGAGTAGACTCTATATGTCCCTCCTTCTATATCTTAACCAATGCTAAAATGGATGAGAGGTTCTTCCATAGAGCATTGATCTTTATTTGTTTTCCGGAGTCCAACTTTGTAGGAGCTTCTCCTACTCCTTTCATGTAATACTGAAAATCATTTCTAGATTCACCTTCTAAATGAACCCTTGAGTTTATAGAGTCCTCCTTTTTCAGTTCCAATCATAAGTGTGCCCCTTCTTATCTAATGCTAAGATAGATAAGAGGTTCTTATATCTTTCTAGTTTGGATTAAAGTATATATTCTTCTTCATCTTCTATGGTTTTGACTTCATCATCATATTGACTATCTTCAGCTGCATGAGCATGAAATCTTTTCTTTTGCTTCTTAGGTTGTCCAGATTTGAATGGACAATTTCTTGCAATGTGCCATGTCTTGTGACAAGAGTAACATTCAATTGAGGATAGGTCTTTCTTTAACCTCTTGCTCCTTTGAGATTTTTGAGGTCTGTTGGGAGAGTGGTCATAAGTGCGTATATCATTCTTTCTTTTCCTTCCTCTTTTGGCATGGGTTGCCAAAGATTGATCTTCATTATCATTGAGTTTCTCTTCTCTTACTGCTATTCTTTCTTCCTCTTGTACACACTATTCCCATAGTTGTCTGAAATCGATTAATTTCTTCCTAACACATATGCCACGAACAAAGGGTTCCCAATCTTTAGGAAGACCATTCAGAGTGGTCATCACAATTTCAACTTCTTCTATCGTGTCTCCAATAGCTTCCAATTGTTCTTTGATATGAGATACTCTGGAGAAGTATGAGTAGTCTCAGACTTCAGGATCTTCACACCCTTGAGTTGATTTCTCAAGGTCATCTTTTTGTTAATATTCTTTCCTTCAAACAGACTGGTCAAGGCATCAAACATTTCTTTGGGATTTTCTTTGAAGACACTTGAGGGATCAAGTGATCTTTGATAGAGTCATCTATGATCCTCTTAGCCTTGATCATATTCTTCTTGTGTTTTGCTTTGGCCTCATCTCTCTCTCGTTCTTTAACTTCTTCTTTTATGAAGCCTTCTTGGTCATGTTCTTCAAGAATGAGCATGACCCTATATTTCCATGCCTTGAAGTTCTCAACTCCTTCAAGCTTCTCATCAAGCTTGGAATTGTTTTTCATTTTGATAATATGAGAACCTCAAATGGAAATAGAATAGATGTAGGGCATACCAGTAAATTTGTCCTTGTGAAAACTACTTCCTCCTTGACTTAGAGTTTGACAGAGAAACCCTAATTTTTCAACTTTGATATCTTAAGAAACTGATTAGAGGAAAATATGCGCCTCCCTAAGGAGATTTAGGCAAAGTACTCCTTTTCCCAAATATGTGGACAAGACCGCAGAATATTTGATGCCCTAGTTTCTTCAATGTCTACTGCAGATTTGTCTGGTATTAATTCTAATGTATCTCCGAAATTTCTAATTCTCAAGGTTTGAAACTTCGTTCTATGATAGACTGATCTTTCCTCTATCCATCCCCATAGGTTAGAGCAGGATTTGATTTACCAAGTGGAACTTATGCTAAGTTTCCCAAGATTACCTGTTTATGGATTGTTTCAGTATAGCAAACTTGTACGGACTTCCGTGTGTCACTGTTTCATCTTCAGGTTCTGAAACTCACACCCGAGAAACTACAGTCTGTGCACTTTCTGGAAAATCTTACGAAATTCGATTTGGATCTTCCTCTCTCTCGATATAGCATTTCTCCCTAGGTCACCCTTTTAAAACTGAATTCTGGAGGAGGCTGGAACCCTAATTTTCATGGATCATATCTCATAAAGTACAACGAATCTGAGGTTGAAACTCACACAAAAGGTACATGAACATTTCATCTTCGGCCTGTCTGAGTTTTAGATCCTGAAACAGCACCAAAAGTGATTTATAGCAAAAATTCCAAGATGACTAGTTTCCGGAAATGGAAACCCTAAGCAGCAACTGCACAATGTTCTCATCAGGCCTGCTCTGATACCATGTTTGTTTTTCACTTTGTTTAGCATAATAACATTAAACAATCTAATCACTAAAAGAAAGATAAGCACAACAAACACAAAGAACACAAAATTTCTCTCGGGGAAACCACGAGGGAGAAAACCCTGGCAAAACTTCCTCAATATAGAATTCACCAAGTACAAGATAAAACCCCAAGACAAAACAACTTCTCTCCTTCCTTTGTGCGAACTACTCTTTCTCCTATGTGACCTTGAGTGAGTGAGGTGAGTGATACAAATGAGCAACTCAATCCCCTATTTATACTTAACAAATGACTTGACCTTTTTACTAATCAAGTCGGCTTTAACTCACCTAACTGGGTCGACCTGTACACTTTACAATAAAATATTATTTTTATAGTTATTTCCAGGCCGACCTAATAGTTAGGGTTTACATTGACTCTTTCAATGACTCTTACATTAGCAATTACATCATTGACATCTCCCGAAGGAGGAATACAATAATACAATAGACAAATACATTTAGAATACCTTCTGCAGTTACATTTCTTTAACATAAATCTGTAACTTATTTAGTAAGATTGTGAAGGAGATAACCCAAGGGGATAGCTCAATGGATTTTCGCCATTGTTATTGAGCATGTTGTTGGTTTTGTGACAAATCATACCTAGTTGGAATCCCCTTGGGTTAGGCACACTAATATACATTGATAAGCTTATTAGGGGTATCATCCATGAACATGGGGAAGCATCCCTTTGTTGGGTTTCCTCGAGTATTTTCCTTGGAGAAAAAAGATGGCAAGGGAGAGGTCAACAATATTTGGTAAGAAAACCTTGTACTTTAACAATAATGTCAAGAATAAATATTTTTCTCATCAACAACATATTGCAAATAATATATATGAACTATAGATTTACGAGTTAAGTATCAAGAAAATATACAAATCCCTCAAAATTTGAAAAGCACTATGTCTAATGAAAGTGGACTACTCCATAAGACCATGCATGTCATCACCTCTTGACACTTCACTCGTGGAAGAGCTTAATGGACATCCTTTAGCATACCAATATATACTCGACCTTGATAAGGATGCCACAATCTATCTTGGGCTAATTTTGACTTAGTGAATATGTGTGTATTAGTGCTCATAGTCTAAATCCAACAAGGCTATGATACAGATACTATAAGTTTGTTTGCTTTATGTTTTATTTGGACAGTTTGATAAACCGAACACATAAATTTGAAACACAATTGCAGTGGGGCTCACCAACGTCATTATTTTTTGGATGGTATCTTTGCATGTAAACCCTTGATTTGCTCTATACTAATTACCTATCCACCTCAGTTATGCTTATCACTGACATTTTATAAAATGCTTGTAAAAAAATTCCCTTTATTTATGATGCGTAAATAATAGGGGAGCTTAATTATATAATATAATCTCGTCAAGAAGTGCAAGGGGTTAGATCAGTCACTTGCCACCAATGTTATTTGGTTAGTTATGTCCAATTAGGTGCCTATTTCAACCTCCAAGGCAAGGCACACCAGTCTATGGCAATGGATTCACTGGGGATGCCATCCATGAATGTGGGGAAGCATCCATTGGGTTTCCCTATGAATTTTTCCTTGGAAAAAATATAAACTTGTTAAGTGGTTTATGGCTTAGTGACAACCTCCCTTGCAAAGACACAAGTTTAATCATGTCAAAGATCATGGTATCGTGTTAATGCAATTGAGCTGTAGAATCTAAATATAGGTGCAAGTACCAGGTTGCAATCATACTTCTATGTTTCCTCGATGCAAGAAAATTGTTATTTGCATCCAACACAGTAAGATTAAAATATAATATATCCAATTAGAAAATGAAGTCAAGATACCCAAATATTTAGTATGAAATTCAAACCACTTTGAGGAAGAATCTCCAATACAACTAACCAAGAGATGAATTCCATAGTTGATGCCTTGAGAAGGGAGATATACTCCCTATTTATAGATATAATGAGGGTGGGTACTACTGAAGACCCTCCATTCCTTTCCCTGAGAATTCGTATCCTTCTCAGCCTGTTTGGGAGAGCCTGGAAGATTACTAGCTGAGCAGTCCAATCAAGTGCCCTTTTCCCTTTTGCCTCCAAACACAGCTAAAACCACCCAAACTCTCAGAAACTCTTGTCCATTTTCTGATCAGAGGATTAAGGTATGATATCAATCATTTGGTTACCTTTAGGTGTAAGCAAACGGGTCCAGGATGTATATGATGGTGTGGCTAGGAAGCCTAGGAGTAGACCTCAGTGGCAGTTGTTGTTGAAATGTAAATGGCCCCAGTAATTTGTGCATAGGACTCGAAAGCTGGCCCTGAATCTGATGTTTTTTCTATTGCACATTTTACAGATCCATCAAATCTCATATCTCCAGTTCTGGGTGGGCTTCATAATGACTAATACTAGTTCTTTCTTGACTAGTTTTGATAACTAGTTTTGGTTGGTATTCTTTATGTTTCAAATTTTGAAATTGAGATCATATCCTCTGTAATCAGATCAGGGATATTACAGTGGTATCAGAGCACCTTCCTCTACTCATGTGGAAAGTAAGCTCTCAAGTTGAAGAAATTGTAGCCATGAGACTAGCACCAGGCAGTGATCATTTTGAATGGGATGATGAGGAAGTATTCTATGTTGACGGAGGCTTAAAAAAAATGAGGATGATGATTCTTTGTGTGACATTGTGTGCACGAAGAATAGAAGGTTGAATCCATTAGAGTCTAGTGTTGTAGATGGCAAAGTTTGCTATGGGGGAAAACGTCTAGGAGTTAATCCCTCGGAGTACATCATAGAATACCAAACATTGAGGAAGGAGATCCAAGAGGTCTTGCCTTTTCAAGACTTATGTACTTTCAATGTTGAAAGGTTGTTTTCAAATGAGGATCCTTATGGCAGCACATATCAAAGAAGATTAAGTCATATTGTCAACAGTGTGTGCAAAGAAGTGGAGCATATGTTACAGCAGAGTGAAGCGTCACCGTGATCTACAACCAACGATCCAATGACTAAAGGAGCATCTAGATATTCTTTTGATTTAGAAAGAGGGAGGCCCTCTGTCAAAAGGCAACCATCAAATGACCATGATGGACCTACCATTGTGGAAGCTTCCAAAGAGAAAGAAGAACCATGTACAGCACAAGACCAAGCAAAAGGTGTTGAAGTTGTCAACAATGTGTAAAGAGATTCCACTTCGAGATCTTCGAGCTTCTTTGTTGGTGATTTCAAGATCACTACAGAGGAGATTAGTTATATTGATGGCGGTGAGACATCTTTTGGATCAGATCCAAAAGAAGAACATAAATCCAATTCACAATCACCACTTGAGCTTCGTAATGAAGCAAAAGACAAGCACACCTTAGTTGGATGTGAACCAGAAGATTTGGTGGAAGGACAAGCCACCATAGCTACATCACATTAAGAGAAATATATGATGCAATGGTATGGTCACCATTCATATTTTTGTATTCCCTTGTGTCATAATGACTTTGCAGCCACATCAGGGAAGAGGATTGACATGGTTGAATCCTCTGGTGATGAGGCTCAAAATTCTAGTGTTAAGGAGGAATGCAGTGAGAAGGTTGAAATGTAGGATGAGATTCCGCATGATTCTCATATGGTGGAGGAGCTCACATGTAGCAGCACTCACTGTGTTGTGAGGAATCCATGGAGTTACTTAGAGAGCCTTCTCTCAGTCACAGAAGAAAGGATCCTACAAGTGTTGTCTAGAACCAGTGGTGCACACAAGCTTCTTGAAGATCTTGTTGGAAGAGTTCAGATGGAGGAGAGACAAGGTGGAGTTGTGGGAAGAGTCTCTAGCTCTGAACTGTGCATCATCAAGAGAGAGATGGAAGAAATGAAGGATGATTACTTATAGTTGTTCATGGACAGAGACATGGCTCTCAAATTTTTTGAGGACAAAGCAACAATAGAAGGGGAGCCACATCATGTGGATTTTGGGAGTTCACATTCTTTTCCCAGAGCCACTGGTGATCAGATGTGTGTGGTTGATTGCACACATAATGTATTGGACGAGCCTCTTGCGGAAGGTGAGCATGAGGAGTACGCGTAATTGCAAATGTTTGAGGAACAATTTATTTTAGAAGATATTGGCCAAGAATTTGTTATGTGTGAAGGGGATCATGAGCTGTCTCTATGTGAAGAAGGCTCAACTATGATGAATATGGTTGATTACATCCCATTTGTACCAGCAAGCAAAGAATCCCATTCATCCTCGGATTGGATGGCTAGATACATCACCGAGATGGAAACCCAAGGTTGTGCAAGACTAGCTCACATTGGGTAAGGGTTATTTTTGCATTAATGATGGATCTACTGTTGCATTTGAGATTGTTATGTTCTATAAGAAGCAGTCGAGACATCTATGGATGCAATATAATGAATTCCTACATCTCCATTCATGCCTTGGAAAATAAAATACATAGTAGATGAGGTGTCATCTCAAGGCATGAGCCCCATTTTGAAGCAGGGAGACAGGGAATGGGTGGTTAAGGTAAATCACATCAGTCGGATGCATTTCATGATACCAATGAAGCTTAAGGATTGGAAATTTAGATTGGTAAGTGAGAACCAAGTTTATAACTCTAATCATGAATGCAAGAATATAGTAGTGCATGTTCTTCGATATGCAAAAAAATACTTATTTGTTTTGGAAGGTCATTTAGTAGAAGAATATCAAAGAGGCAGATTTGCATATGAGCTACTGAATAGTGGGGTTCAAGAAGAACAGTTTGACATCATGGAGGATGGCATTTTTTGGGTGCCAAAATCAGTTTTGGGGGAGGCACGTGATCTCAATTCGGTTGGGCAACCACAAAGTTGATGGATAATTGTTTCCAATAATTGGGTCACTATCCTTCACCCCACATACATATGGCAACCAACACACATAGGGATGAAGCTTGGGTAAAGGGATTTTTCCTATGGGTGCCACATGAGGAGCATGAGGCTCCCACATATTCCATTGATGACTTCAATGTCAATCCATGTGGCCTGACAAGTGCACCATTCCCTTTCCAATTTGACGAGCAACATCGAAGGCATCTATCTGATGTCTCCATCATACATAGTAGTGCATTCGGTTGGAGTGTTTGTTCATCCATTGATTGGGTGAATGGATACATATTGGATCTAAGCAACCCCAAGGGTGAGTTTTCTATATACATCAGTGGAAAGTTGAATGACACATCATACATCTTTTGTGAGAAGTTGCATGGGCATCTATGGTTTCTGGATGATGCCTTAAAGACATGGGATTGTCACCTATGTCAATTGGATATCAGTGATGTGAGTCTTTGTGTTGGTTTGCACATAGAACCTAATAATTTGTATACTTGGTGGGAGGGATTCACATAGGGTCAATTCTGCATTGGAAGTGATGAACTTATAGTTTTGTGGAGTGATATAGACATCCCACATGATGATATATTCTTCCTGTTGATCCTAATGTTTGGAAGAATGCAACTGATATGGTGGGACCTTGGAATTCATTGGAATGACAGTTTTCCACAAGTAACAATGCCACTGGGAGACATGCAGCACAGACAGTGGGACCCATACATTCTTCTCAGCTTTCTTAGTTGGGTTAAAAATTTTGTCAAAGAAGAATCGGTCTTTGGGAGAGTAACTATAATCAAAGTGGTGCAGCAGAAACATGGTGGACCTTGTGTTGGAGTTAGAGTTGGTTTCGTGCTTGAGGACAAGCAAGCTTGGGAGGGGAGGACTGTCATGTTCCCATTTTACAAGCACCAAGTAGTAGCCAATGTCACCTCAAAACCCCATGGATCCCAGTGAAAGTCAATTAATTAATTAATAAGGGTATAGGAGAAAGTAAGAGGAAAGCACTATTAATTATTTGGGGTGATTTTGGAGCCAAGCCTATAATAGTTAGTTAATCATTTATTTTAATGATGGAGTATAATAATTTGAATATTTGGAGTGCTTGTAATTATTTTAATTTTATAATTATCATTATTAATTAAATTTTGGCAAGTGATAATGTTCACATGACTAGGAGGGCGCGTAAGGATAAGGTGGACCTCACCTACTCCTTTAAAAAAGATGGAAACAACAAGAAGGAAACTAAAAGCAAGGTGGCAGTAGAAAAGAAGGAAACTGTCAAAAGCAGGAAAGGACATAAAGCAGGAAAGTGCAGAAAAACATCCAATTTGAAAAGCAGGAAACATCTACAAAGCTAAGGAAGGCGCAGTTGCTAAAAGCACAAGAGATCACAAAGCAAGGAAGTTGCATAAGCAAGAAGATGTTTCTAATTCCTCCAAGGAAGGCACCCTCATCCTCACATGTGCCAATTGCTTGATCATGAAGCCATCTCAACCTATAAAAGAATGCCAATGCACTCCATTCACATCTTTTGGTCATTTGTTTATTGTCTTGAGAGCTTTTGCTTCTTAGAGTTGAGTGATGTGCCTCAACCAAGCTTGGGTGATGTGCCCCAAGGTTAACATTGATCCAATATTATGTTCTATTTCAGCTATAGAAGTCCTGAAGTTCATTCAAGCTAATTTGAGAGTCAGAAGAACGAATATTAAGCATCCAATTCGAAATCTCTATTCATTCCCTTCATTTAGTGGGAACAATGTTGAAGGGCCAAAATGGAGGTTTTTTTTTAGCATTTATGAGAATTTTTGGGTTGTGAGACCTATTCCATTGCATCTGTAGGGTCATTTCTAGTAAGAAACGCCTTTTTCTTGTTGAAAAAGGTGTCTAGATGACCAAGATACAACCATTCTCACCAGAGCCAAGGTTTCAATGTTGAGGAGCGCATTCCCAGATCTCGGTGATGATTCAACCGCCAGCAGGATAGTTGGAGTGGACATGCCACCCCCCTGCACCAAATCCTAAGTCGGGCTCCTCCCGAGGCGCAGCATTTACTCCGGATATGACCACCCTCCAGTTGGCCTTCTTGCATGCTCCAGCTCTCCTCGCCCACATGGCCTAGCGGATGGCATTAACACTGGACTAGCTCCCTACGTCCTCTTGCCTTTGCTCATTTCACTTCGCCATTACTCCCTCTCGTGTGACGCCCCTCTCTCCCAGAGCCCTCCTCCGGGATATGAAGCTCGATGTTCATGCTCCTGTGTTCATTCACCGTCTACGCTATCCGCTCTCCGCCTCCTCTACTAAAAGTTCGGCCCCTGTGCAATTCCCCTATGAAATCTCCAAAACCACCATGAAACGCACGCGCAACACCTCCAGGCGTGGCTCTGGACATGGCATAAGAAAAGCGGCATCTGTGGAAAAGGAGATCCCAGCAAACATTAGATACAAGGACAACGTCTCCATGTCAGTCCATCGCCTGGTGGATGATTGGGAATCAAGAAACATTGCGGAGATCCTTGCCTTTGGCATCCCTGGAACACAGGTGAATCATTACTGGCTCCTTAAAAATTTGATTGGTACCCTGGTGGAAGAGATGCTCACCAATTAGAACTTGGCTAAGATGGCCATCATGGATACTAGGTCCAATATGGCTCATCTGGATGGAATTCTTGTTGCCCTGGAAGCCAGCCTTACTGGTCGCCGCTACTCCCTGTTTCCTCATCAAGCTCCTCCCATTGGAGTCGGTCCGGAAGGTCCTATTGCAGGTTCCGGGGAGGAGACTGTTGTTCATAAAAAAGGTCCTGACCCTCATGTGACTGCGCAAGTAGTCGGCAGTTCGTTACATGACTCAATGGGCCTTACGGTTTCAGAGGACGTCGCTCCTGCTCTCGGAAAAACCTCCGATCCTAACTCCCTTGCTGCGATTGTGGTTCAAGGCGCCTCCCCTCCTGGGTCCTCTTTTTCGGTCCCCTCTACCATTGTTGTCGCCCAGTACAAGCGCATCCGCAAGGATGAGATGAACGTGATTCTTCCGCGCAAAGTTGATCCTTTGCCCATCAAGCTCCTGGAGCAACAATGGACATATGAATTCTTCTCCCCTTGCCTGGTCTCTGAGGACATCCATGAATCCAAAGGCGCGGAAGCTAGCTCCTAACGTGACTTGTGTTGAGCACTGCACTCCTAGTTCTGTTATTTTGCTTTCTCATTTTTGTTATCTCTGCCTAGTTCAAAGTTACTCTCAGTTTATGTTTTTACTGATCGATGGCTATCTAGCCTCAGCCTCTAGGCTTGTTTTACAACACTCTTTTTGTAATATTGGCACCTTCAGCAGCGCCAGAATGTTATATTCAGCCTCACCTGATGATTGTAATATTTTTTGTACTATAATGTAATCCTTTATGCAGCAAAAAAAAAAAATGTTGAGGAGCGCATGTGTGAAGTTTCAGTTGATGAATGCACCCCCTATCTGAAGTCCGTGGGATATGGTGTGCCTTCCATGATCATGCATCTTCCCTATATTCATCATATTGCAAATCCAGTGAATAAATCTTCTCTTCTTCACTCCTTACAGTCTTCTACACTCCATCTTGTAAGAAATTCATGTATTTGAGACTCCCCGAGAAGTATGGGAGTAGAATCCATTCAATTGATGCTCAAAACTTTTGATTTCAGTTTGTTGTTGTTCATATGTTCAGGTATGAGTCATATTATAGTTTAGAAGAGGAATTCAAAATCCTTAGAGGCTGTTTGATTTTCATTTTGTCGAGACTAGCTCTTTGAGCACAATTTCTTGACTAGTTTTACAATTTTTTATATTTAAAGTTACATGTGGACCAATTTTATGTTCTGATGGTTGTATGACATTCTTAAGACACTACTCAATACCCTCCATTCATTTCCCTGAGAATTTGTATCCCTCTCGGCCTTTTTGGGAGAGCCTGGAAGATTACTAGCTCAGTAGTCCAATCAAGCACCCTTTTCCCTTTTGCCTCCAAACTCAGCTAACACCACCCGAACTCTCAAAAAATATTGTCCATTTTCTTATTAGAGGATTAAGGTCTGATATCCATCATTTGGTTACCTTCAGGTGTACGCAAATGGGTCTAGTATGCATATGTTGGTGTGCCCGGGATATCCATTTTTTTTTTCACATTCCCCAACACATTTTGCAGATCCATCAGAGTTCATATCTCCATTTATGGGTGGGATTAATAGTGACTAATACTAGTTATTTCTTAACTAGTTTTGGTCGATATTCTTTATGTTTCAAAATTTGAAATTGAGATAATATCCTCTGTAATTAGATAAGGGATATTGCAATGTAAGATATTGTTATACCACCATTTTACCAAGGGAAGCCATTTGAACCAATGGGATTGTTTATCATGCGTGAAACAGTGAATGTACCCTTGAATACATTCTTTTACAACCTTGGTCTAAGCACGTGATTGAGAATGATATGAATAGTTGCGAACTAGTCTAGTTCCAATAGTAGTAAACGAGTCCTTCCTCAAATAATTGGTGAAAATAGGGTCTAGATAACTAACTATGATTTTGTCCTGTGAAGCTTCTAAGTGTTCTCCACAAAGGCAATTATCACCGAGTTTGTTGGTAAGGGATGAGCCATACCACAAAAATGGGTGTATCTTTTGAGTCTATCCACCACCACCAAGATAACATGTTTGCACTCAAACTTAAGCAAATGTGTGATGAAGTCCATAAATATTTCCTCTTAATGCTAATTAGGAATTGGTAAGGGTTGTAGTGGCCTTGGTAACTTGGATGTCTCACTTTTATGTTGATGGAGAACTAAGCATTCAACCACAATTTTATATATGTCTCCCTTCAAAACATCCTAGAATAAGTCTCTCTCAACCTTGTTATAAGTTTTAAGGATTCCAAGATGACCTATATTCAGGGAGGGATGAGTTTCAGATAAATTTTGATGTTTATGATGTAAGGTTCAAAAGAGGTACAAAAAATCCTCATATCGTTGAACAAAATCACTTTTCCAAGGAAAATCATCCAATACATTTATGTATTGTTGTGGTTGTCAAATAAAAGGATCATGTTGCCATTGTTGATGTGTTTCTTCAACCCAATTAGGATTTAAGATAAATATTGCATAAAGGAGAGTCTTAGCTTTTCCTTTCCTAAAAAGTGCATTTATCACTACATTCTCTTTCCCCTTGTTGTATATGATCTCATATTCTTACCCTAACATTCTTGTCATCCATTTTTGTTGTTATTTTAAGGATACGTATCATTCCAAAAAAATACTTGAGGTTTTCATGATTTATCTTTACCTTTAAAGTTGATCTATCGGACATTGGCATCATTAATTAACTTCATGAAGAGTGACCAATGTATCATTTTTGTATGTTGGGTGAGATAGATTCTTCCCATGCAATTGCATGTTTCACATGTTAGTAGTGACCTTTTTGTATTATAACTACAAAATCTGATATAAAGGTATCAAGTTCCATAATGAATGTGTTACGAAAGTTTTGGGTGGGAAGTACTAGAGTAATGGTGAGAGCCTCCTTATGTTGTTGGAATGCCTAAGTTGTTGTATTTGACCATGGAAAAGTTTTTTTCTCCAATATGTTTGTTATAGGTGCTATAACATGGGCATAAATGTGAAAAAACTGATGATAATGTATTGTCAAAGTAAGGGAATCCTCAAAGCCCCTTAATGTTATTTGGCACGGGTCAATCCACTACTGCTTTTATCTTCTATGGATTTACCTGCATGCCTTCATAAGATACCATATGGCCCATGTACTTAACTTAATGGACCCCAAATGTAGAATTGGATTTCTTGGAATAAAGATGAATGTTTTAAAGCACCTTGAATATTTTATCCACATACCACAAATGATTGTCCCAAGTATTGTTGTGAATTAGAATGCCATCAAAGACAATTAAAATATTATTTTTAAAGAAGGGCTTAAAGATGGAATCCACGGGACTTAGAACAAAGAAGCAACATTTGTGAGATCAAACAACATCACCAAGAATTGAACACGACCTTCCTATGTTTTCAAACTTGTTTTAGGTGTATCTTATTCTTTGAGGTGGATTTGATGAAATCCCTATAAGGGATTGAGCTTTGTAAAGTAAATTGTACCACACAATTCATATCGGAATTGATAATGGTTGATACGGGAAATTTATCTTTAAGTGTAACTTTTCAAAGTTCCCCATAGTCCACACACATCCTTCGAGATACATCCTTTTTTCTTATCTAGGATCACTGGAGCAAAGAAAACACTTTTATTGGGACAATTCCAACATTTAGCATGTATCGAACTATTTTCTCATCCAACTCTTATAATCATATGAAAAAATACTAGGTCTGATATTAGGTGGATGATGACCTAGAAATACTCAATAGCATGGTTGTGCTCTATAATTGTAGGTAATACCTAAGGACCCTCCTTAAATACCTGCTCATACCTATGGCAAACATCTTGTAATTTATCATAAATAACTTGAGGTTCCCTATTGATTTTTTAGGATTGGAGATCAACCACTAAAAGTAAACAAAAAATTATTTGAGAAATCCCCTAATAGCTCAATCCATTACACACCTAAGACCACAACTATGCCTCCTAGAGGAATGGAATACACTAAAGATTCCCAAAATAGTCACCTATTAAAAAATTAATTTTGTGACACTTACCTCCATATCATATGGAATTCCCATTCGTAATCATGCCTTGAGAGTTTAATATGGGGTAAGCAAAGCAAGTCAATTGTGTCAACAACTTTTTGAAGATGAAATTGTGTATACTCCCTATGTCAATCAATGCAAACACCTTTGTCTTCTCGATTGTATCCTTCTATTTTCATTGTTAGAGGGGTGTTAGACGCTTTCTAGGGCATGGAGTGATATGATGGTATGTCTTCTTCCTCGCCTCCTTCAAAGTCTTCACTGGATATAGTGTTTTTAATGGCCATGAGATGCTTTTTTGCCTATATTTGTGATGCTTGGACCACTTGATATCACATAAGTGGCATAGGCCCTTGGCTCGACATCTTCTTCTTATTGTGAGGTGAGATAAGTGAGTTGTGATGATGAAATAGTGATGGTTATATCTCTATCTTGTGAGCCGCATGGAGATCCTTAAAAGAATTTGTGGCTAGATGTGAGTTTTTCTTCGATGCATTTATCCAGTTAGATATATTCATTCATTTGTTTTATATGCTTGGCTATTTACCTCGTGTTGAATCACATCACATAAACCTATAATATATAATAATAGAAATTGATCTTCATCCAACTTGTTGATTTGGGAAGATAATTGTTGGTGTTGTATATTGTATTCCATAACCAAACCAATCTAGTGCAGCTTGGTTAGTTAGATGAAATAGTCATTGCTCCATATATTTTCATATCGAGCCATTAAGTCACCAACAAATTCATTTCATGAGTATGTCATTCCTTGCGATCTTCTTTTGAGCACACATTGATTCATATTGTTGATAGACATCCATTTGAAGATGGAATGGAGCAATATTCACATGAGCATGTTGAGGAACTTGGCAAAACTTAAAATATTTCTCCATTTGACTAACTCATGATAATACATCATTATCATCAAACCACATTAATAAAACAAATTAGTAAAGTAAATCGTGGACCATTTGTAGTGTTGTTGATGCCCGGTAGAGGATGCCATGGAGGTGCTAGTACAATTTTTTTATGTATTGCTTGCAATTTCTCAAAAAAAAAAATCTTGAGAGTCAATGAAATGTGTTGTGACATGGGTATTAGTTCTCGATATGATGTTCTTAAAATGATGTATGTTTCTTGTGATTATCTTAAAACCTTTGGACTTACTTGTGAAGGAATTATGCACATTGATTTTTCATGATTACACCACCTCAACAGATGGACTTGAATTATATTCAATGTATATTTTCTTAGTGTTTTTGTGTCCGTCAGTTGATTTCCCACATGGGTATATGGAGACTTCGAGGATTCCAAAATCTATAATGGTCAAATCTTCACATTTAAGTAAGAGAAAGAAGAAAAAAAGAGCTTACATTTAATGGATCTCCTTTGTTTCACTAGGTTTTTTATGTCATGCTTTGCAACTCCAAAATGGTCATAATTCCTCGATATTGGTCATAATAGCTATTATAACCTCAACTTTAAATGGTGGAAAAACTTTACTTCTAATGGCACCGGTCCCACTATAATCAACTGCACTAATACAAGGATATTCTAGTTGCATTTTTTTTTAACCTCAAAGAAAAAATAGCTACAAATCCACCAAAAAATATTTCTCCCACTTTCCCAACTCATGGCTTAGATACCACTTCCAATGATATTTCTATGTTTCCTCAACCCAAAAATATCAATAGTGTCCTCCATAATAATAGAAAAATGGGTTAGGTCATCCAAAAAGAAAATAAATTAAAAATACTCAAATACTTAGAATGAAAGTCAAACCACTTCATGGGGGGGTTTCAATACAACTAACTAAGAGATGAATTCGGCAATTGTTGTCCCGATAATGAAGATTTGTTCTTTATTTATAGATCTAATTACACTGGGTAACCCCATAAAGCTTGTCAATTGGGTCTAGCTTACGTGGTTAGGGGGGAGAAACGGTATCCTCTCCACTTGGGTTCAATTCCACTTGTGACATGTTATGTTCTTCATAATCCAATTATTTTGAGGTTGTGAGACACAAAGGATATCTTTCCCTTGCTTATGGATTGGACAGTGGGGTGCTTGGTTACATGTAAAAAAAAAAACCATAAACCTTAAATAGGACGGAACATCAATATAAAAACTAAAGGAACTACCTAAAATTTCTTAAGGATTATATGCCACATGTTGGCTACTCCATAGCTTGATTACTCGTAATGACATGCTTAAGACTAGGGGCATCACATTGGTGAATTTGATGGAAAATATATTTCTCAACAAGCATGTTATCATGTTATTGCAACAATTTTGTAGATGAAACCAAGTGAAAGTCTTAAGTGAATTTGACATAATACTCCATGAGTGCAAGTCCTAATTAAATTTGATGGAATACATACTCATTAATGACTATGTTATTGCAATAAATTTGCAAAGGAATCCAAGCACACCTCTCTTTCTCCATCTCTCTTTGATTTATAGATAATTTTGGGTCTCTCTTGATTCATAGATGGATCTAGGTCTCTATGTGTTAAACCCATTGATTTGTACTCTTAACATGCATCCATTTGAAGATTGAATGAAGCAATAGTCACAAGAGCATATTGAGGAACTTGGTAAAACATAAAATATTGCTCCATTTGACTAACTTGTGTGATTATACATCATTATCATCAAACCACCTTAATAAAAAAAAATACCAAAGTAAATTGTGGACCATTTGTAGTGTTGTTGAAGCCTAGTAGAGGATGCCACGGAGACGCTAGTATGATTTTGTATGTATTGCTTGCAATATCTCAAAAAGTTTATCTTTAGTGCAATGCAATGTGTTGCGACATGGGTATTAGATTTTGAGATGTTGTTCTTAAAATGATGGATGTTTCTTGTGATTATCTTCAAACCCTTTGACTTACTGGTAAGGGAATTATGCACATTGATTTTTCATGATATCGATTATTTATTACACCACCTCAATAGATGGGCTTGAAGTATATTCAATGTATATTTTCTTAGTGTTGTTGTGTTCGTAACTTTATTTCCCACATGGTTAAATGGAGACTTCGAGGATTCCAAAATTTGACAAATATATAATGGTCAAATCTTCAAATTTAAGTAAGAGAGAAAAAAAAAGCTTACATTTAATGGTTCTCCTTTGTTCCACTAGGTTTTTTACGTTGTGTGTTGCAGCTTCAAAATGGTCATAAGCTCCTTGATATTGGTCATAATCACTTTTATAAACTCAATCGTAAATGGTGACAAAAGTTTACTTCTAATGGCATTGGTCCCTTTATAACCAACTACACTAATAAAATGATATTCTAGTTGCATTTTTTACCTTGGATAAAAAATGGCTCTAAATCCAAAAAAACAATCTCCCACTTTCCCAAATCACGGCTCAGATACCACTTCCAATGATATTTTGATGTTTCCTCGACCCAAAATCATCAATAGTGTCCACCATAATAATAGAAAAATGGGTTAGGTCCAAAAAGAAAATAAAGTCAAAATACTCAAATACTCAATATGAAAGTCAAACCACTTCAAAGGGGGGGTTTCAATACAACTAACTAAGAGATGAATCGACAATTGTTGTCCCAAGAATAAAGATTTGTTCTTTATTTGTAGATATAATGAAACTAGGTAACCCCATAAACTTTGTCAATTAGGTCTAACTTATGTAGTTAGGTAGGAGAAATGGTATCTTCTCCACTGCAGTTCAATTCCACTTTTGATATGTTTCGTTCTCCATGAGCCAATTATTGTAAAGACTGCGAGACATAAAGAATCGTATCCTTGCTTATGGATTGGAAAGTGGGGTGCTTCGTTACATGTAAAAACAAAAAAAAACAAAACCATAAACCTTAAATAGGAAAGGACATCAAATATAAAACTAAATGAACTACCTGAAACTTCTTAAGGATTATATGCCACATGTTGGCTACTCCGTAGATTGATTACTCATCATGACATGCTTAAGACTAGGGGCATCACATTAGTGAATTTGATGGAGTATATATTATTCAACAAGCATGTTATCATGTTATTGCAACAAATTTGTAGATAAATCCAAGTACAAGTCTTAAGTGAATTTGACATAATACTCTATGAGTGCAAATCCCAAGTAAATTTGATGGAATACATACTCATCAATGACTATGTTATTGCAATAAATTTGCAAATGAATCCAAGCACAACTCTCTTTCTCTATCTCTCTTTGATTTATAGATCATTTTGAGTCTCTTTTGATTCATAGAGGGATACAAGTCTCTTTGTGTTGTCCCATACGAAGGTAAAGCCAATTGTCCCATACAATCATTTCGTCTTGCAAATGGTTTAATAGAAACTCTCTCTATGATTTACAAGTGAATCTAGGTCTCTCTTTAATTTCTAGATAGATACACGGCTTGCGATGTACTATAATAATTTGTACGACTATAAAATTTCCACTTCCTCTCCCTTTTCCAACGTTAACAACTCTTTTAGCAATATACCATTTGCAATAATCTAATCTATTCCTTTTTCATGATATAATTTACATTACTCATTTTATATACGTCCTACCTTTTCACAAAATGAATTCGTGTTTGACAAGATCCACGAGAACCTCTCTTTGGAAATGAGTACACCTTTAAAGTACACATGGTTGTTTTTTTATGAAAAATAAAATGAGGGGCAGCCTTTTGGTATTTATTGTTGTTTGCAAATATTTTATGCCATGGCCTACTTTTCATTAGTTTAAAGAGACTTTCGGTTGTAAAGAGCACATGGTGGATATGTGAACAAATTCTCTTTCGGGGGATAAAGAGGCCCAATGGAAAGAACAAGGCACATTACCTCTCACATATATTTTTATTATTATTTTAATGTATTATTTTATTTATTTATTGTATTTTATGCTAATTTTCTTGAAACAATGATTTCTTTTGCATATTTTTTTGAAACGAAGAAAGTATTTAATATATTTTTTCAAAAAGTATAATATATATATATAAAAGCTTATTATATTACATTGTCACAAAATTTACATGGAGATATAGATGATGGTAAGCTTGGAACTTTAAAAAGAAGAGATTACCCAGACCTGAAATTGAAAAGATACTAAAAGAAATCTTCATATTTAGATTGTATATTATCACTATTGGGCTACAAAGTTTTACAAAGAAACTGAACATAGCCAAAAAAGCTAGCTTGGTGCCCGGAAGGAGGCACAGATCAACATAAACCATTGTAAAAACAAAAAACTGCATGAGAATTGAGCTCAAAAAGCACATGTCCTACCCATTTATTGACTCGTAACAGAGGCACTGGGGTTGAGATGTCAACATTGCTTGGGGAGCTCTGCTAAAATATTGGGTTTGTCCTCGTGGCTCGGGTTGGAATCCATTGAATAAACCTCAGCACGACTAGTACCACTTTCCACTTCCTCGCCTTTCACCTCTACCATTAACACCGACACATCACTTTCTCCCTTGACGACATGCAAGACAACAACCGGAGGAGTAGAGGTATAGATTGTCATTGTCATGGCTTGGGAGGGAGGCTTCGGGGTTAGAATGTCAGTGTTAGGATGCATTCCTTCTGTAAATGTCGAGAGAGGAAGGTGGAAATATTTGCTATGTCCATACACTAGCTTGCTAGAACCTGAACTTGGCAAGCAATGTCTTGAAGCTTTGCTTGTGATTCCTCACCAATACTCCGCACATCATTCTGAATGTCAAAGATAAATTCCATCATCGCCACAACCTATCAAGTGAGGCCACGGTTATCAGTATCCACACAACAAGCTTGGGAAGAACTGGCCCAATGACCCGACGCACATAATCGTTCTCTCACCATGCCTGCTACTACTTTGTCCATAAAATCACCTTTCTTGACAATGCAAACTTTGTGCTCAGAGTTAAGTACCTACTCACAATTGCTACAGATGAACCTGGAGTGGGTCTGTTTCCCGTAATTTGAAGTCGATCGTGGCATCACCACCATGATTACACTGAGTTTAATGGCCATTAAGCAGTAGTTAATGATCACATTGGCTCGACACTCTTGGTCACTTGGATGTGAGTTCGAGTAAATGTCCGGTTGCCTCATACCTTGGCTCATTGTAAATGTCAATCCTTTCACCGCCTTCCTGCCCATTGTACCATGCAGTCACCCCATATGAGGTTCATAAAGTGTGTGTGTGTGTGTGTGTGTGTGTGTATTTACAATCTTTAAATATTAAACATAAACTCTTTTTTTAATGTGGTTCACAGCATTGGATATCAACGTTTGCTACATCCATGGAAACCCCCGTGCCCTCACTCTGATTAGAGAGCCTAACCCGGTGGGGACATCGAGTGAGGCCCTATTACAATCTATGCATAGCCACCCAAAGATTTGACCTCGAGACCTCCTGCTTACAAGGACAACTCTCAACCACTTGAACTAACTCACCGGACTATTAAATATAAACTTGTACATAAGCTACATAACATTTTTAAGTTTTACTAACATTTATGAGTACTTCTACACTATTAAACCATTCTTTATAAATTAAAATCTAATAAAATATAGTTTTGAGGCTTTCTTATGCGATAAATGTACTTACATGGGCCTTTTGATAGGAAAAAAAACACCATCGAATTCAAAGAAGACTAGTCACATGGTTTTATGAAAATATTACAATTATTTGTGGGATTAATATGTGATTATTTTTGTTTCCACGTAAACTTTATTATATTTACATGTGAGAAATTCCACAATTTAATACCATTGTTTTTTTCAGATTTATTTAGTTAGCAAGATACTAATATAGCATGGCCTTCTACTCAAGAGGTAGTCAGGGAGGCTGCAGACACTAGTAGCTAGCCAAACCCAGTCGATAGAATTCAGTATTTATTGCACTAAAATATGTCTAACTATGGAGACTATAAGCTTGATTTTTGTTATCAAGATTGATGATCTCTTTTGAGCGTGTGAGTGATCAGAGTTTCGCTCATCTAGGGTTTTTGGTTTGCTTAGGTCCCAATGGATCCTCCCTCGAACTCTAAGACGGAGGAGAGGAGGAGGCTTTTGGACAAAGGTTTCTGCCAGGTGGTAGAGGCTGCCCTACGCAAGATGCCCATTCATACCTAGACTCCAGATTCGTCAATCGGGTCGCCATCCCATATGTCAAAATAGCCTTGTTGTTGCTGCAACATCCTTCCCCAAAATTTTGAAGATATTTGGGGCCCCTCCTTCTGCACGTTTTGTAACAAGTGTTTTCCTTGTCTTTCAGGCTTATTTTTCTCTTTAGCTTGGAAAAATTTCAAACACTTGCTTTCCAAGAGTTTTCTAGATTATTTTCTCTAAGGCAAAGTCACCGTTTCTCTTCAGCGCATTTTTTAGCCTTAAGTTGGCCGCCCTTTGGCGCAAGGTTTAACCGTAGATTCCCTGCTTGGCGCAAATGATAACTATAAGTCGGTTGCACCTTCGCGCAACTTCTAATGCTAAATATCCCGCCTTGGCGCAGGAGTTAACTCTAAATCTACCGCCTTACTCCTTTGTCTGATTGCCTTTTCTCTTCAGCGAAGTTTTTAGCCCTAATTCTTTCGCTTGGCGCAAATAATAACCATACCCTCCGCGCAGTTACTAATCATGAGTCCACCGCTTAGCGCGTTTTGTAACCATATCTTGACCGCCATTAGCGCAAAACTAATCCTTAAATGAATGCGTACTAGAAAATCTCTTAACGGCTTGTTGGCGCGTCTCCCGTTAGCGCAAGTTTTGTGACTAAACCTTGCACCAAAGGCAAAAGACTTATCCCTATAACGCCTGCCTTCATAGTCGCGCAACCCCGAGCTCATTTTTGGCGCAGTTCTATCATCGCAGGATTTAACCTCGCGATTGCCGCTTTGGCGCCGGACTTAGTGTTACGCTCGCCGCTTGAGAATTTAGCGCAAACCTTAATCTCATGATCGCCGCTTTGCGCGCGACGCTTTATTTTGATACATGTGCAAACGTCGGAGTCGGTAGGGTCATGAATGCGGCCATGTGTCGTTTTAGACTCACAAGTTCTCAAGCCCCGTGCTCATTCAATTCGCTAACCCACCACCTTAGGTGACATAAATTCCACCCCATGCAACGGGGTTTTGAAAGTTATTATGTCATTCGTCAATTTGAACAGAGCTCACCATTCATTATCCAAGAACAAAACTCGCCATTCGCTGCCGGACGCCTGTGGGAACTATCGCTCGTCTTGGAACGTTCACAAGCCCTCCAGAGACCCCGCGAGTCTAACAGGTAGGTGCTCTACCCTTTCCTTTCTTATTTCCCGAGGACTTGAGTCAAGTTTTACCCCGTAGGTAACTCGCTATCACTATATATATACCGTTGAAGGCATGGAACAACCATTTTCTTCTTTATACCAAGAATGAGGATACGAAATCACCCTACACGAACCAGGGCCTGGAGAGCCCTATCCTCACCGACTCGTCTCAGGTTTGTCATGCTATCACTTGCGCGGCACCCTAAGTAGGTCCTTCCCACGCAGCATTCCATCCCTGAGTTTTCCTCGATCAAATCCTGGTAGCCTCAGTTAGCCCACTTAGATGTCGTCCCAAGTCCAAATCTTTAGCCATGCTTGTTTCGGTTGTAACGATGCATGCATTTTCACCCCATGGGAGGGAATGCTATGAGTCATGGCAACTACATGCATACGATGAATAAACGGCTTAAGTATGTAATGGGTGATTAGTTTTGTTAGCGCTATGAATCGCTTAGATTCTGTGACAGGCGTATCCATAGGGAAACATGGTGGTTATGTCAATGCCTTTGAGCCAAGAAAAGTTTACCAATACTTGCTAGCCCGTCGAAGATTATACATTCACGCCTAGGTCATGAAACTAAAAGAATGCTCGGCTAAGCCCCCCCCCTTAGAACATGATAAGAGAAAAATAACAGTCCTGCTATAGGGAACATTACGAACGGCCCCGTTTCACTTATAAACCACTCATGTGTATTTATCCGCGTTACTGGCGCAAACCCAATGATCCCCCCAGTCGCGCAAAACATTTAGGCACTTCCACGTTTCGGTGAATGACATGATACCATTGAAATCCTCCAGTTCCTTATCCCTTCATTAGTTTCTCCCGGCTGGGTTTGTTTTAGAAGACACCTACATTTTGAACAAAGTAATAGCGTAAATTGGAAGCGTATATCTCTACCTTTTCACCATGTCGCTCTCCTTGTTGTTAAATTTCTCAGACTAGGAACCAACTTTGGAGCGATGGGCCAATGAAGCATGAAATCAAGGCAACCACGACCCTAAAACGTCACATAGGTTCTAGGACTATCTTTCAAAGAGTGATTGAGCCATAATGCTATTTGTCTCATACATGAAACCATAGTGGCTTGTGTTAGCGTCTAGTGTTTCTCATGATTGTCAACTATGAAACGGTAGTTGAACTGAGAATTAGTGGATCTTTTGTTAAAACAACCTCCATATTTTTGAAAGTAGCATATTCTGGGCTTTTCCATATCTATGTTTATTAATACTTGAAAGTTATCTAGTTAAAATCAACTATGTCTTTTCTTTCACAAAAATATAAAAGGCTTTGCATTTTAATAATAGCTGAATATCTACACACGCCTTATTTGTACTGCCATGCTCACCGCAGGACTATCATGCATAGGAGGTCTGCAAGGAAGAAAGCAGCGCAAAAGATTGACTCAGATTCAGACATAGAAATCCTGTTGGATACTTCACTCGAGACAATGTTCACTGACACACAAGCTACCACCAATGGACCAAAACAATCCTCAAGCCCCCATAGAAGATTCTCTGGTGTATGCAAATATCCAAAGGTCTTACCTCCATAAGGAAACGACTCGTCCTAAATTGTTCCCATGTTCTGAAGTCATTGGCTGGTTGATCCCTCACGTCAAGACTGACACTAGGTTCGTAAATGATAAAAATGGGATGAACCTAGCATCTTTTTCTCCTTAGCATATCACAACTACCTACAGATTACCTCAACCCAAAGCTTGGTTAGATGATAAATGGATAGCAGAACATCCTATGGACCTGCTGGATGCTGCCAGGAAAATGATGATAAATGACAGACAGATAAGAAGGAGGAACAACAATGAATATGAAAGCAACCTCCTGAAGACTCCTTATAGACTCATCGTTCTGATGTTGAGCAGGCTCTTCGGCATGCCCATTGGCAATATTTTTAAGATCGGATGGGTGCCAGTAATCTTTCATATAGCCATGAATGGCACCATTTTTGATTGGGCTGACATAATTTCAGATAGTCTGGCCTCACAGTTAACCCCGGCCCAGGGAGGAATAACTGAGAAGAAGGCAGATTTCTTCATGTCTTCGTATTTGATAGATTGCTTATTGAGCAAACATACCTTCCTAGACTTGGGCTGCTCATGGAAGCCAAACGAAATGCCTCTATTCATGGCCTATCAACTCACATGGGAAAGTAAGTACGCAAGCCATTATAAGCAGGTATGTGAGAAATTCATCATGCCTCTATACCAACTTGTTTTTGTAAAGGAACCAGATTGCATGTGAGAGAACGCCATGCCCATTATTGAAGCATTTGGTGATTATTATCATAGTATAGAAGGTACCTATATCCGAATGAATGGAGGATCTGTAGCTCCCTTTTTGCTTCCCAGATATGCTATAGATTATGTGATTCACAGGGAAGCCATAAGGCAACTCTTCAGCATTGGCGGAATCAGCAGAGTTCTCATTGAAAGGAAGAAAGGAATGTATCCAGCAATGCCTTTCACTATTGGTGCATACAACCTCCCGAAGGCCAAGGAAGGAGACAACTATGTTCGGGATTTAGACATCTTCCATTTCAGTACAAAGTTTTTTCAGAAGGCATGACCCTTGTGGTGAAGTTGCCAAGCATATTATTGAGGTCAAGACTAGCTTTGAGTACACCCATCTTAAAGATATGGAGGAAGAGTTTTTCCGTAGTGCTCGGAACTTAACGGAATTAGGCAAGCACTACAAGAAGAAAGGTGCAAAGAGCCCTAACCCCAGGCTTGTCAGCCTAATTCAAAAGGAACAAGAAGCATCGGTGTCCCAATCGGGAGACCCGACAGGAATAGAGTAGGAAGAAGATGACAGGGTACTACATCAGCAGGATCAAGAAGCAGCTAGGATCCAAAATGAACAAGCTGCCAAGTTTCAACAAGAAGAGGCAGCAAGAATCCAGAGAGAGCAGGCTATTTAGCTGCAACAGCAACAGGAAGTTGCTCGAGTGCAGAGAGAGAAAGAGAAGACGGCTTTAGAAGATGAGGCTGTTAGAATTCAGAAGGAATAGGAAGTGAGAGCCCAAAGAGAAGAAGAAGAAAGAATCCTCCAGGAACGGGCTTCTAAACAGCAAGAGGAAAAGGAAGAAGAGAGGCTTTTGTTAGAAGAGGCAGACAAGTTACAAAAAGAGTTAGCAGAGATAGCTGAAAGGCAGCAAAAGGAGCACACTGAGAAAACTCCCGAGCCAGAACCGTCTACTCCGCAAAACATGGAGTTGCATCTGCCACTGATAGACCAACCAGGGATAGCTCGAGGAGGGGTTTCTTCTACTGAAGGATTAGCATTGACCCCATACAACCCTAGAAAGCAGCGCCAAGTGGCCAACCTGGATTTCGTATATTTTCACGAACAGAAAAGGGCTATCATTGACAAGAGAGTAAGGAAAATGGAAATTGGGGAGGACTTATACGAATTCAGGGTATCGGAAACCACATTGGTCCAAGGAACTGATGTTGACCCTTCATTCCAAGCCCAATGCACTATGGCATCAGCCGAGGCAAGTAAAGCCAATACTGATTGGTTAATAAATGAGATAAAGCATTACATAGATCAATGCTTCAAGATAAGAGATGACAGGAAGAGGGAAGTTCTAGAAGCAAATGACTTGAAGAAGAAATACAGGGAAATGACAGAAGAGAAGTTAAGGATAACTTTGGGAGCTCTACAACTTGAAAATGAGAAGAATTCACTATAGATGTAGCTGGCCATATCCGAAGACGAACAAAAGAACTTGAAGGCTCGGATATCAGAATTGGAGGAGCTCGAAGTCAGCAGGGCCCAACAAATTTATCTCCCCGAGGATCAATATGAGGGGTTAATCCAAGAAAAGGTGCAGCTGTTGAAACAGCTCAAAGAAGCAGTGGAAAACAAGCAAGATCTATTCACATTTCACAAGCAAGCATGTGACATGATAATAAAAGGCCATCAGCTGCTGGTGTTGATCTCAGGAGAAATTTGCAACGTTAAGGAAATGATCATGAAAATGGCAACCATCGAAGTTGGAGCCTAAAGGAACAAAGACAGATTTGCAAAGCATGTGGAAGAGTTAAAACAACAATTTGAATGGAGAAGAAGAAAATCTAGATTCCCCTCAACCTTGCGTACCACCACCGAAGAAGAATTTGACTTGGATGTGGGAGTCCTTGAATTTAGTAAAGACTGTGGTGCCAGGCTAAGCTTGGAGATCATAAAAACTATCCGCAAATGTCACTCTTTCTACTCCAAAATCAGAGAATCCCATTGCGAGTGCCACTTGGTTCTGCCTGAAACTATCAATGAATTCCCAGAACGAGAACATCGGTTGGCTGAGTTGCAAGGCGAGTTGGACCAAGGGTTGGATTATGTTAAAAAGGTGGAGGTGATAACCCAAGATGAACTCCAACAGTTCATAGGCCAACCCGCTGTGCATATCTACTTTCTGGAAGCAATTGCCCAAGAAGTAGCAGCAGGAGTAGCACAAGTCAAATCAGATCTGTGCAAGCATGAGATCGCAGCAAAGGCAACAGTATCTGTTCGGAGCAAAATTATCATGAAAGAGATCAGCCAATGGGCCACACATATCCAAAGTGTAGATGGCCAAGCATCCTCAAGCGAGCCAATTGTTAGGGATGAGGCAGCGAGTCAGCAAAGGGAAACCGAATAAAATAAATGAACCACCAGAATTCTTATTCGTTTAATGTGACAAAAGGCTGAAGTTCCTTGATTGTATAACTGTTTTAAAAGGACAGCTGGCTCCAATTTTGTTTTATATGGCAGACCCTTCACTAATTTGTGTTTTTTGTAACTATACACTAAAAGACAAATTAGAAGGTTCTAGAATGTAGGGCACACTTGTCAGCTCAAGGAGCAATTTGTAAATTTATAAATAGAAGAATAGAAGAGTAAGCCGGGACTTTTGGCAGGTGAAAGGCATTTCCTGTCTTGTAGGTGAATTACTTCTCTGCATGTATAAGGAACTCGATTTTGCCTAATGAAAGCCTGGAGAGGGCGTTTTTGCCTGGAATTGTGTGTTGAATGCTTGTTGGACTACTCTTATGTCATTCACATATTACAGCAAGATCTTTCTTTGCTGTTATGAATTATTTCTGTATAATGAATGATCTTTATATTTTCCTGTACAATGATGTCTCTCTTAAATGAGTAATGGAACATATTGCATTTGAATTAAAAGTTATCTTTTAATATCTTTTATCTCCTGCTGAGATTGCATCCTCAGATTTAACGACTATCTGTATGATCTTTAGATGTTTCTTTCAGCGCATTGCTCATATTTACAGTTTGCTCCTTGCAAGGATAGATTAAATTTGCGTTATCTCAGTTTTAGATAAAGATTTGTTTTAGCTCTGCATTTATATTAAATTAGCTTAGGGCACTTGCATATCATCTTAAATAATAAAATCACAAAACGATGGATCAGGCCGCAACCAGTGCAGAAGACTACAAAATATTTATATCTTACGGTAGCCGGAACCGTTAACCAGACGGATTCCCCACACCAAACGGTTTACAATCTAATTCGGACTGTTCACTGGGGAGAATCCCTTGCTGCGATTTTCGAGGCATCAATAGTTTTTGGCGATAGAAGGAGGGCCTACAATGCATGGCTAACAGAGGAGATTCTTCGTGTCAAGCAGATCCTACTGAAAACCCGCTTGAAACAACAATCCCAGGAAATCAAGAAAATCTCAATTCTGATTCTGAGCAACAAGAAACGTTGTATGCTGTACCTTTTGCTGAAGTGGCTGATTTACAGAGGCATACGTGAGCTTATGTTAAACAACTCGGTGGTCTAAATGCAATAAATTTTCTCCCTAGAAGAAGAACCCCTAGAAGAGAAAGACGGTACACCCGTGATTCGATTCTTGTGCAGAACTTTGAAGAGCTGGTAGATTTATCTTTGGAAGAGATCACAGAACCTCTGAAAGAAGTCGATCTTGAAAATCCAGAAAATTTTGAAGATCCATAAAATATTGGAGAACTTTTTACTCCAAAGAATACTCCACTTAATTCACCACACGATTCTCCACCTAATTCTCCACATAGAGCCATGGCTGTACCGGCTTGGAGAGCAAGGGGAGCATTAAATCTAGCTGGGCCATTCCACAATCTGCCTAAAAATCCAAAGAAAGTTTTGCCCAAATACGACCCAAGTAAAGGCATATCTGCTGAAGATCATCTTAAGAGTTTTTATTTAGCTTTGAATCTTTTAAATGTACAGCATGAAGATGTAGTCTATAGGCTTTTCCCATACACATTTGAACCGAAAGTTTTTCCTGGTATTTTAGCTTTCAAGCTAGTTCAATTTCCAATTGGGAAGAGTTTGAAAATTGTTTTTTAAAGAAGTATGGCAATCAGAAAACTGTAGCTACACTCATGAAAGAATTATTGTCCATGAGAATGGAAAAGAAAGAAAAGGTTCAAGACTTCAACCAAAGGTTCACTACGCTCTTGAATAATTTCAGCGAAGCAACTAAACCCGCAGAAGAATCTTTAGTTGAATATTATACAACAGCACTTGAAGGCCCCATAGCAATGTTCGTCAAAAGAACTAAGAAGACTACCCTGATAGAAAATTTCGAAGAAGCCAGGAAGGTGGAAGAAGAAGCAAACAACATTGCTAAACATGCCTTAGATGCAGAAATAAAGCCAACAACTAATAGAAAACCCCTGCTGCTTACTAGGAATAAAGAAGAGTCGTCAGCAGACATGGAAAACATAGTTAAAATGATGCAGAAATTGTCCAATAAAATTGTGGATATTGAGAAAGATAAGGCAGCCATCACATCTAGGAATCCTTTCAAACCATTCTATAAGAAGAGAGATGACAATGACCAACCTCATCCACCTATGAACAACTCCCCTGTTTTAAATCTAAATGAAATAGGAATGGAACACTTTTGTACCTTTCATCAAGAGCCGCACTTGGAAAAGAGCTGCCCACAATGGATTAATTCTATGAGTTTAGTAATGAACCAAATGATGGATTCACAGATTCCAGATCAAGATGATCCTCCAGAGGAACAAACTCTTGAAGTAGAGAAGCCCTCCCCAGATACCACTATGGTATTATGGGACTGGGTACCATTAATTGGATTAATAGAAGATGACCCCGTGGAGAGCCCAGTCTCTGCTGTAAATATTAACACTCGCAGTAAAGGTCCCATTGCAGATCCAATTCCAAGCTCAACTACGCCTAAACCTAAAATTTCCAAAGAGGTACCTAAAAGACACATTACAGTCATTCTGCCTCAACCTAAAGCTAACCCAACAGCTGCCAAACAGCTAAACATTGACACAACAGTCCAACAACCAAAGGTCACATTGAGCAAGACAAACAATCAAACGAGACTTGTAAAAGAATGTGATATGGGATATGACATCATTGAAGATATAAAGAAGGTAAAAGCAAATGTTTCGATATTCGATATGTGTAGTTTGACTCAGCAACGAAACAAGTTGTTGCAAGCTCTTCAATCCCAACCCAACACTCCATTAACAGGCACTCAAGAAGACCCTGAAATTAATGAAGCCAGTATCGGCGGGAAATCCAAATCCTAAACGTTGCCTTTCCTTTTGACTTTTGAAATCTTCAATCACAATGTACACAATTGTCTGGTAGATTCTGGAGCATCTTCGAATGTCATGCCATTGTCGGTATGTAAGAAGATTAACGGTCAACCAATTTCATCTCTCGCTCAAATTATTCAATTAGATAGGACTGTTGTTAAAGTTATTGGGGAACTGAAGGATGTGCTCATTAGGTTGTCGGCAGATTCTAGGGTATGTCAGTTCATTGATATAATGGTAGTTGATATTCCTAAAGCATACGGTTTAATCCTAAGTAGGGACTGGTCCACAAAACTAAATGGTTACTTTGCAACTGATTGGTCCCATTTATGGTTACCATATCAAAATAGGCAGAATCAGATTAAAATTTTGAGGGAACCACACATGAAACAAAATGTAACTCAACTAGAAGGAAAGAACAAAGCTGTAACCTTCTCGTCTTCAGTCCTGGGAAATTATTTCTTAGAAATTGATCCGGGTAATTATCAATCTGAAACTATTAACCATGAATCAGATAAACAGTCCAATCTCCTTCATTTTTCTCGGACTGGTGATATTGATTGTAATATAGTTAGCTTAGTCGCTGACTTAGATCATAAAGATACTAACTTAGTTAGATCAAACAATGTTTTTTGGACTTTATACTTTGATGGTTCCAAGACTCTGGAAGGATCCGGAGCTGGTTGTATTCTAGTGGATCCTGAAAGTAATAAGTACTTCTTATCCTGTAGATTAGAATTTAAGTGTACTAATAACACTGCTGAATATGAAGCTTTATTCCACGGATTGAAGAAAGCTATCGGTTTGAATGTTAAGTACCTGAAAGTTTTTGGTGACTCGAAAATAGTTGTAAGGTAGGTAAGAGATACCATTCATTGTCTTTCACCTCATTTGAAAGGTTATCAGGCTGAGGTATGGGATTTAATTACACATTTTGATGCTTTTAATATAAAATCTGTTCCTAGATTGCAAAATGTTGCGGCTGATTTATTAGCAACTTCCGCTTCCAGATTGGTGCCGACTAATAACAAATGTTCAATTGAACTAGTTTTCAGGACTTCTGTCCCAGACAATATCACAAATTTCATAGTTTTCGATGACGACGATCAAATCATCAGTTTTCTAACAAACGAAGACATGCTCCAACAGACTGTGATAGACGAAGAAGAGCATGATGCTGTTTTACAAAAGAAAGATGAGGCTAAAGGAAATTTCATCCCCAAAGGGGTGAGGTCACTTGAAATGTTGTTCAATCTACAGAGAAAATTCAAAAGACCAACAAATACCAAGACCAATAGCTCATCGATGCAGCACGAGTTAGTAAATCTGGGCACCAAAGCTAAGCCAAAATTTGTTAACCTTGGTAAATGTTGTTCATCGGGAGAAAGAGATAAGTTCATCAAGCTTTTTCGACAATATAAGGACATTTTTGCATGGACTTATAAAGATTTGAAAACATATGACACCCGCATTATTCAGCATATCATACCAATGAAAGCAGGTGTCAAGCCATTTCAACAACAATTGAGAAGGATGCATCCTACTCTCGAAACTCTGATTCAAAAGGAATTGAAGAAGTTACTTGATGCTAAGATAATCTTTAAAGTCCGACATTCCGAGTGGGTTTCTAACCTAGTCCCCGTAAGAAAGAAGTCAGGAGAGATAAGATTATGTGTTGACTTCAGGAATCTGAACAGAGCTTCAGATAAAGATAACTATCCCGTCCCTTCAATGGAACAAATACTCTAGATGGTATCAGGATCGGAACTCTTTTCCATTCTTGATGGTTTCTCTAGCTACAATCAAGTACTAGTATATGAAGAAGACAACCTTAAAACTACTTTTTGCACCAAGTGGGGAACTTTCGCATACCGAAGAATGTCATTTGGCCTAATAAACGTAGGAGCCACGTTCCAACGAGCGATGGACATCGCCTTCCGAGGATTGGGTGGCCATTGTGTCATCGTCTATCTAGATGATGTGACTGTTTTTTCAAAGAAAAGAGAAGACCATGTTGTTCATTTGAAACATATTTTTTATCATTGCCGAAAATATGGTATTTCTTTAAATCCCAAGAAGAGTGTGTTTGTTGTTCTTGAAGGTAAACTTCTAGGTCATATCATTTCAAAAAAAGGAATTTCAATAGATCAAGAGAGAGTCCAAGTTATCAATAAAATTCCCATGCCCCATAACAAAAAATCCATGCAGTCATTTATGGGCACTATCAATTTTGTTCAAAGATTTGTCCCCGATTTCGCTCAAACTGTTAAACCTTTGCAACAAATGGTCAAGCAAAGCACACAATTCAAAAGGACAGAATTGGAGAAAGATGCATTCAGAGATATTAAAGCGGCCATAGCTAATGCTCCTTCCTTAAAAAGCCTAGATTTTGACAAAGATTTTATCTTGTATACTTTTGCTTCAGATGACTGTCTCGCAGCTGTGCTCACGCAAAAGATAGAATTAGGGGACGAATACCCAATCTCGTTCATGAGCACTGGTCTGCAAGGTGTTGAACTGAACTATCCTGTGGTCGACAAACAAGCGTATGCCGTGTTCAAAGCAGTAAAACAGTTCGGACCATATATTCTTAAGAACAGAACTAAAGTTATAGTTCCCCACCCAGCTGTTAGATCCCTTTTCGTTCAAAAGGAGTTGGGAGAAAGAAGGGGAAATTGGGTCACAACTCTTCAAGAATATGACTTAGAATTTAAACCGGCCACCATCATTAAAGGACAAGGCCTATGTAAATTGCTTACTAAACACACAATTGAGGAAGAGTGGGATTGGAAGAATGAAGTCGAGCTAAATTCAGTCGAAGTATGTCCCATTTTCTCAGTTCCAGAATCATGGTATAGGGATTTAGTGCATTACTTGCAGCAGGGGTACCTACCAGAACACTAGAGTTCTAAACAAAGAAGGGCCCTCCGTTTAAAGTCAGTAGCTTCTTAGATCATTGACATAATACTTTTCAGAAGAAAAAAAATTATGATGGAGTTTTTCTCAGATGCTTAGAAAAGGAGGATGCAAGTAAAGTCGTCAAAGAGTTACACGATGGCCCTGTCGGTGGACACTATTCAAGGGAGACAACAACTCACAAAATATTGAGAGTCGGCTATTACTGGCCCACTTCATTTCGGGATGCCCATGCTTATGCACAGAACTGTGATGTATGCCAAAGGAGTACTGGAAAAGTACCAAAGGCAGCAGGGCCCTTGCAGCCGATTATCATCTCAGAACCTTTCGAACAGTGGGGTATAGATGTCATCGGAGAGATAAAGCCAAATTCTTCTCTGCAACATCGATACATCCTGACAACCACCGACTATTTCACGAGATGGACAGAGGCTGCCCCACTGCGCAAGATCAAGGAAGATGCAGTCATCATTTTCTTGAAAGATAACATCATAACCAGGTTTGGGGTTCCCATTTCCCTAGTATTTGGTAATGCCACTTATTTATCGTCTTTTAAAATAAATGAATTTGTTTATGAAAGGGCAAATAAATTGCATTATTCAACCAATTACTACCCCCAGGGAAATGGACTAGCTGAATCTTCAAACAAAAACCTCATCTGAATTCTCAAGAAGACTGTGATTGAAAATCCGGAGCTAGCATATAGCTCTCCCAAATTCCTTATGGGAAGATAGGGTGACTCCAAAGAATGCATTAGGGGTTTCCCCTTACACCCTTGTCTATGGAAAAGAAGCCATCCTCCCTCCCAACATCTTGCTTCCATCCTTGCAGTTGTCCCAAGCCTCCCGAGGGTCTGGAAGTCAGGTTTTACAATCCAGGATTGACACCCTGCTTAAACTTGAAGAAACCCGGCAGAAAGCTAAGAATCGATTCCACCAACACTAAGATATAGTCAAGAGATGATTCGATAAAAGGAAGTCTGGTAAAAGAAGTTTTGAAGTAGGAGATTTAGTTTTGAAATGGGACCATAATCACGAAGGCAAGGGAATGCACACGAAATTCAAACACTTATGGGTATGCCCTTACCAAATTTCTGCAAAGCTCGGCCCATCCACTTACAAGCTAACAGACCTCTAAGGAGAGGAAGTAACCCTTCCCCTCAATGGCCTCGCCTTGAAACAATACTTTGCATAGTCCCGTTGAGGTTTTCTGTACATAAATAAAAGTTTTTCTTTTCTTTTACTTTTTACTTTGTCTCTTGTTTTCTGTTTGTTTCAGCCAAGTTGTTCTTTTTTCTGAGTATTTGAGTTTTCCCTTTCCCCTTTTCTTTGTATAGTTTTTTCCCGCTAGCCCTGCAGTTGGGCCTTTCGCGAAGATAGATCTCTCAAGAAATCTCACAACTCATGAAGTTGGAAATGTATCCTCAAAAGAAAGTTTATCTATGCATTTTGGTTTTGCTGATCGTTCTCTAGAATGAAGAGATCCTGTTCTATTGGTCGCATTAACCCTTATTTAGTAGCAAAGATCTATGATTATCTTTATCACTATCTTCGGGCTCCATCCACCCTCACATTTATAAGCGCCTCAAGAAGATTGTTGTATTTGGACCCGCGGAAAGGAAGCACATCTCGAAGACATAGGGTATTTAAATGACTCCATGCTGCAAATCTAAAGCCGAAAGGGCCTGTAATCAAGAGTCTGTTTTCCAGAAATTCTCACCTCAATCAAAGCATGACTGAGATAAAACGAAATGTTCAAGTCAAGAAAGTTGTTCAAAAGACTCAGCTCAAGTTAGGTTCTTCTCCGTTTGTGAGGCCTGATAAATCAAATAAAATCTCTCGCTCACACAAAAGGACATTATGGATTGAAGAACCAAAATCAAAGATCGTAATTTTAAGGAAACTATTTCTGGAAGGCTCAAACAACAAAAGTTGTCAAATAAATGAACATCCAAAAGGATGCAAGCAGCATGGGAATGAGGAACAAGAGAATATTGTCTACGAGATGTTATTACAATCATGTGGAGTCCGATAACAGTGGTCGTCTGAGAGATGAATCTTCTAAAATGAACCCCATATTTTGGCCCTTGGAAAGTTTTAAGGATGTCTTTATGAAAGCTCCCCTTTCCCAATGACCAACGGATAAAGTGACTACTTCCTTTGCCGAGATTCGAACGCTCAAGCCAACTGTTGCACATAAGGTGAACAACTTTTAAAATTTCCTATGAACGAGAGAGAGTTTTTTCAGAGATCTGTATTCGACAGCGATTCGCCAATTGTTGTTGCTGCAACATCCCTCCCCAAAATTTTGAAGATATCTGGGGCCCCCCCTTCTGCACGTTTTGTAACAAGTGTTTTCCTTGTCTTTCAGGTTTATTTTTCTCTTTAGCTTGGCAAAATTTCAAACACTTGCTTTCCAAAAGTTTTCTAGGTTATTTTCTCTAAGGCAAAGTCACCGTTTCTCTTCAGTGCATTTTTTAGCCTTAAGTCGGCTGCCCTTTGGTGCAAATGATAACTATAAGTCAGTCGCGCCTTCGCGCAACTTCTAATGCTAAATATCATGCCTTGGCGCAGGAGTTAACTCTAAATCTACCGCTTTGCTTCTTTGTCTGATTGCCTTTTCTCTTCAGCGCAGTTTTTAGCCCTAATTCTTCCACTTGGCGCAAATAATAACCATACCCTCCGCGCAGTTACTAATCATGAGTCCACTTCTTGGCGCGTTTTGTAACCATATCTTGACCGCCGTTGGCGCAAAACTAATCCTTAAATGAACACGTACTAGAAAATCTCTTAACGGCTTGTTGGCACGATTCCCATTAGCGTAGGTTTTGTGACTAAACCTTGCGCCAAAGGCGCAAGACTTATCCCTATAACACCCACCATCATAGCCGCGCAGCCCCGAGCTCATTTTTGGCGTAGCGCTATCATCGCAGGATTTAACCTCGCGATTGCCACTTTGGCGCCGAACTTAGTGTTACGCTCACCGCTTGAGAATTTAGCGCAAACCTTAATCTCACGATCGCCGCTTTGCGCGTGACGCTTTATTTTGATACATGTGAAAACGTCGGAGTCGGTAGGGTCATGAATGCAGCCATGTGTTGTTTTAAACTCACAGGTTCTTGAGCACCGTGCTCATTCAATTCGCCAACCCACCACCTTAGGTGACATAAATTCCACCCCATTTTAAACGTATGCAACGGGGTTTTGAAAGTTATTATGTCATTCGTCAATTTGAACAGAGCTCACCATTCATTATCCAAGAACAAAACTCGCCATTCGCTACAGGACGCATGTGGGAACTATCGCTTGTCTTGGAACGTTCGCCAGCCCTCTAGAGACCCCGCGAGTCTGACAGGTAGGTGCTCTACCCTTTCCTTTCTTATTTCATGAGGCCTTGAGTCAAGTATTACCCCGTAGGTAACTCGCTATCACTATATATATACCGTTGAAGGCATGGAACAACCATTTTCTTCTTTATACCAAGAATGAGGATACGAAATCGCCATACACGAACCAGGGCCTGGAGATCCCTATCCTCACCGGCTCGTCTCAGGTTTGTCCTGCTATCACTTGCGTGACACCCTAAGTAGGTCCTTCCCACGCAGCTTTCCATCCCTGAGTTTTCCTCAGTCAAATCCTGGTAGCCTCAGTTAACCCACTTAGATGTCGTCCCAAGTCCAAATCTTTAGCCAGTGCTGGTTTCGGTTGTAACACCGCATGCATTTTCACCCTGTGGGAGGGAATGTTATGAGTCATGGCAGCTACGTGGATACGGTGAATAAACGACTTAAGTATGTAATGGGTGATTAGTTTTTTTAGCGCTATGAATCGCTTAGACTCTATGATAGGCGTATCCATAGGGAAGCATGGTGGTTATGTCGATGCCTTTGAGCTAAGAAAATTTTAACAATACTTGCTAGCCCGTCAAAGATTATACATTCGCGCCTAGGTCATGAAACTAAAAGAATGCTCGGCCAAGCTCCCCCCCCTATAACATGATAAGAGCAAAATAGCAGTCCTGCTATAGGGAACATTACGAACGGCCCCGTTTCACTTATAAACCGCTCATGTGTATTTATCCGCGTTACTAGCGCAAACCCAATGATCCCCCCAGTCGCGCAAAACATTTAGGCACTTGCGCGTTTCGGTGAATGACATGATACCATTAAAATCCTTCAGTTCCTTATCCCTTCATTAGTTTCTCCTGGCTGGGTTTGTTTTAGAAGACACCTACATTTTGAACAAAGCAATAGCGCAAATTGGAAGCATATATCGCTACCTTTTCACCATGTCGCTGTCCTTATTGTTAAATTTCCCAGACTACGAACCAGCTTTGGCGCGATGGGCCAATCAAGCATGAAATCAAGGCAACCGCGACCCTAAAACGTCACATAGGTTTTGGGACTATCTTTCAAAGAGTGATTGAGCCATAATGCTATTTGTCTCATACATGAAACCATAGTGGCTTGTGTTAGCGTCTAGTGTTTCTCATGATTGTCAACTATGAAACGGTAGTTGAACTGAGAATTAGTGGATATTTTGTTAAAACAACCTCCATATTTTTGAAAGTAGCATATTCTGGGATTTTCCATATCTATGTTTATTAATACTTGAAAGTTATCTAGTTAAAATCAACTATGTCTTTTCTTTCACAAAACTATAAAAGGCTTTGCATTTTAATAATAGTTGAATATCTACACACGCCTTATTTGTACTGCCATGCTCACCGCAGGACTATCATGCATAGGAGGTATGCAAGGAAGAAAGCAGCACAAAAGATTGACTCAGATTCAGACATAGAAATCCTGTTGGATACTTCACTCGAGACAATGTTCACTGACACACAAGCTACCACCAATGTGCCCCCTAGAAGCTCCACCCCGGAATTCCAGTGGGGTGAGCTATATAGGTTTATCATGGACCAAAACAATCCTCAATCCCCCATAGAAGATTCTCTAGTGTATGCAAATATCCGAAGGTCTTACCTCCATAAGGCAACGACTTGTACTGAATTGTTCCCATGTTCTGAAGTCATTGGTTGGTTGATCCCTCACGTCAGGACTGACACTAGGTTCCTAAATGATAAAAATGGGATGAACCTAGCATGTTTTGCTCCTGAGCATATCACAGCTACCTACATATTACCTCAACCCAAAGCTTAGTTAGATGATAAATGGATAGCAGAACATCCTATGGACCCGCTGGATGCCGCCAGGAAAATGATGATAAATGACAGGCAGATAAGAAGGAGGAACAACAATGAATATGAAAGCAACCTCCTGAAGACTCCTTATAGACTCATCGTTCTGATGTTGAGCCGGCTCTTCGGCATGCCCAATGGCAATATTTTTAAGATCGCATGGGTGCCAGTAATCTTTCATATAACCATGAATGGCACCATTTTTAATTGAGCCAACATAATTTCAGATAGTCTGGCCTCACAGTTAACCATATCCCAGGGAGGAATAACTGAGAAGAAGGTAGATTTCTTCATGTCTTCGTATTTGATAGATTGCTTATTGAGCAAACATACCTTCCTAGACTTGGGATGCTCATGGAAGCCAAAGGAAACGCCTCTATTCATGGCCTATCAACTCACATGGGAAAGTAAGTACACAAGCCATTACAAGCAGGTATGTGAGAAATTCATCATGCCTCTATACCAGCTTGTTTTTGTAAAGGAACTAGATTGCATGTCAGAGAACGCCATGCCCATTATTGAAGCATTTGGCGATTATTATCATAGTATAGAAGGTACCTATATCCGAATGAATGGAGGATATGTAGCTCCCTTTTTGCTTCCCAAATATGCTACAAATTATGTGATTCACAGGGAAGCCATAAGGCAACTCTTCAGCATTGGCAGAATCAACATAGTTCTCACTGAAAGGAAGAAAGGAATGTATCCACCAATGCCTTTCACTATTGGTGCATACAACCTCCCAAAGGCCAAGGAAGGAGACAACTATGTTCAGGATTTAGACATCTTCCATTTCGGTACAAAGTTTTTAAGAAGTCATGACCCTTGTGGTGAAGTTGCCAAGCATATTATTGAGGTCAAGACTAGCTTCTAGTACACCCATCTTAAAGATATGGAGGAAGAGTTTTTCCGTAGTGCTTGAAACTTAACGGAATTAGGCAAGCGCTACAAGAAGAGCCCTAACCCCAAGCCTGTCAGCCTAATTTAAAAGGAACAGGAAGCATCGGTGTCCCAATCGAGAGATCCAACAGGAATAGAGCAAGAAGAAGATGACAGGGTACTACATCAGCAGGATCAAGAATTAGCTAGGATCCAAAATGAACAAGCTGCCAAGTTCCAACAAGAAGAGGCAGCAAGAATCCAGAGAGAGCAGGCTATTCAGTTGCAACAGCAACAGGAAGCTGCTCGAGTGCAGAGAGAGCAAGAGAAGAAGGCTTTAGAAGATGAGGCTGCTAGAATTCAGAAGGAAGAGGAAGTGGGAGCCCAAAGAGAAGAAGAAGAAATAATCCTCCAGGAACAGGCTGTTAAACAGCAAGAGGAAAAGGAATAAGAGAGGGTTTTGTTAGAAGAGGCAAACAGGTTACAAAAGGAGTTAGCAGAGATAGCTGAAAGGCAGCAAAAGGAGCAGACTGAGAAAACTCCCGAGCCAGAACCGTCTACTCCGCAAAACATGGAGTTGGATCCGCCACTGATAGACCAACCAGGGATAGCTCGAGAAGGGGTTTCTTCTACTGAAGGATTAGCATTGACCCCATACAACCCTAGAAAGCAGCGCCAAGTGGCCAACCTAGATTTCATATATTTTCACGAACATAAAAGTGCTATCATTGACAGGAGAGTAAGGAAAATGGAAATTGGGGAGGACTTATACGAATTCAGGGTATCGAAAACCACACTGGTCTAAGGAACTGATGTTGACCCTTCATTCCAAGCCCAATGCACTTTGGCATCAGCCGAGGCAAGTAAAGCCAATACTGATCGGTTAATAAATGAGATAAAGCATTACAGAGATTAATGCTTCAAGATAAGAGATGACAGGAAGAGGGAAGTTCTAGAAGCAAATGACCTAAAGAAGAAATATAGGGAAATGACAGAAGAGAAGTTAAGGATAACTTCAGGATCTCTATAACTTGAAAATGAGAAGAATTCACTATAGATGCAGCTGGCCATCTCCGAAGACGAACAAAAGAACTTGAAGGCTCAAATATCAGAATTGGAGGAGATCGAAGCCAGCAGGGCCCAACAAATTTATCTCCCCAAGGATCAATATGAGGGGTTAATCCAAGAAAAGGAGTAGTTGTTGAAACAACTCAAAGAAGCAGTGGAAAACAAGCAATATCTATTCACATTTCACAAGCAAGCATGTGACATGCTAATAAAAGGCCATCAGCTACTGGTGTTGATCTCAGGAGAAATTTACAACGTTAAGGAAATGATCTTGAAAATGACATCCATCGAAGTTGGAGCCTTAAGGAACAGAGACAGATTTTCAAAGCATGTGGAAGAGTTAAAACAACAATTCGAATGGAGAAGAAGAAAATCTGGATTCCCCTCAACCTTGCGTACGACCATCGAAGAAGAATATGACTTGGATGTGGGAGTCCTTGAATTCAGTAAAGACTGTGGCGCCAAGCTAAGCTTGGAGATCAGAAAAACTATCCGCAAATATCACTCTTTCTACTCCAAAATTAGAGAATCCCGTGGCAAGTGCCACTTGGTTCTGCCTGAAACTATCAATGAATTCCCAAAACGAGAACATTGGTTGGCTGAGTTGCAAGGCGAGTTGGACCAAGGGTTGGATTATGTTAAAAAGGTGGAGGTGATAACCCAAGATGAACTCCAACAGTTCATAGGCCAACCCGCTGTGCATATCTACTTTCTGGAAGCAATTTCCCAAGAAGCAGCAGCAGGAGCAGCACAAGTCAAATCAGATTTGTGCAAGCATGAGATCGCAACAAAGGCAACAATATTTGTTCGGAGCAAAATTATCATGAAAGAGCTCAATCAATGGGCCACACATATCCAAAGTGTAGATGGCCAAGCATCCTCAAGCGAGCTAGTTGTTAGGGATGAGGCAGCGAGTCAGCAAAGGGAAATCGAATAAAATAAATGAACCACCAGAATTCTTATTCGTTTAATGTGAGAAAAGGCCGAAGTTCCTTGATTGTATAACTGTTTTAAAAGGACAGCTGGCTCCAATTTTGTTTTATATGGCATACCCTTCACTAATTTGTGTTTTTTGTAACTATACACTAAAAGACAAATTAGAAGGTTCTAGAATGTAGGGCACACTTGTCAGCTCAAGGAGCAATTTGTAAATTTATAAATAGAAGAATAGAAGAGTAAGCCAGGACTTTAGGCAAGTGAAAGACATTTTCTGTCTTGTAGGTGAATTACTTCTCTGCATGTATAAGGAACTCGATTTTTCCTAATGAAAGCCTGGAGAGGGCGTTTTTGCCTATAATTGTGTGCAGAATGCTTGCTGGACTACTCTTGTGTCATTCACATATTACAGTGAGATATTTCTTTGCTGCTATGAATTGTTTATGTATGGTGAATGATCTTTCTATTTTCGTGTACAATGATGTCTCTCTTAAATGAGTAATGGAACGTATTACACTTGAATTAAAAGCTATCTTTTAATATCTTTTATCTCCTGCTGAGATTGCATCCTCAGATTTAACGGCTATCTGTATGATATTTAGATGTTTCTTTCAGCAAATTACTCATATTTACAGTTTTCTCCTTGCAAGGATAGATTAAATTTGTGTTATCTCAGTTTTAGATAAAGATTTGTTTTAGCTCTGCATTTAGATTAAATTAGCTTAGGGCACTTGCATATCATATTAAATAATAAAATCACAAAACGGTGGATCGAGCTGCAACCGGTGCAGAAGACTACAAAATCTTTAGATCTTACGGTAGCCGGAACCATTAACCGGACGGATTCCCCACACCAAACGGTGAACAATCTAATTGGGACTGTTCACTGGGGAGAATCCCTTGCTGCTTGATGCTGCAATTATCGGGGCATCAACAAGCCTCCATCACCTCAAAGAAGAAGGCGATCGCTCATTCAGAACGAGGTCTCGTGGGACACTTCATCAGTCTATGGCCTTCCCCTCATGCCATAGAAATATAGTTTTATAAGAACTGGAAGCCATTGATCCAAGGTAATGTGCATCAAAACTTTTGCAGGAGTGGTCTCTTCATTTTCCTCTTCGAAAGGAAAGAGGACAGAGATCTAATCTTTTGAAATGGGCCTTACTTCATGGGGCCGTGAGGAATGTATCTCAATCAATGGAGCATCACTTTCGATCCGGAGAAGGACATCCCAAAGGTTGTGTCGATGTGGGTCAAACTCTCGCATATGCCAGTCCATTATTGGAGTGATTGAGGATCTAAAGGCAATATGAAACGCTCTAGGGAATTATATAGATAAGTCTGAACCCAAGCCGCCTCTATTCTCATGTGCAAGAATATGTGTGGAAGTGGATATGAAGAAAGGACTCCCATAAGCCATTAATTTGACCATGGATGGATGGAACCATATCCAAATCATGGACTACAAGTAACTTCCATTTAACTGCAAAGTCTGGCATGGATATGGGCACATTGCAATACATTGTCCAAAGAAAAAGCAACATGAAACTGAAGAAGAGAATGAAGAGGGATGGAATCACGTCCGCACAAGAGAAAAAAAGCGGCGGCAAGCAAGAAGCCATATGGTAAGCAGGGCGTCCCCTAGGAGAACAATTTCCAAGCCCTATCAAAAGAGGGAAACGAGGAGACGAAAGAAGGGGAAATTCCACCCCCTTAGCAAGGACCCCTCAACCTGTTTTATAAGAAACAGGACAAGAAGAGAACTACGTACCAACTCTTCCCTCTCAAGCTTACGAAGAAGTTAGGCCGGATTCCTCCAACAACTCAAGAGGATCAATCACCATATCTAGATCCAAAGCATCACTAGATCAAGCCTTCGAAAGCAAGGAGGAAGAGCCTGAACCCCCACCAAAAAAAGGAAGGAAACGAAATAGAACCACAAGGGAAATAGAAGCAGCAAGGGATAAGCCAGTGGGTAAACAAACCAATTTAGATCAACATATCAAGCTATCAATGCCAAGGAAATACCTCATGGTAGCATGGGAGGAGACGAAGGACAAGGCCTACCAAACTAGCAATAGGAAATAACGCTAGTCATCTCCTGGAATTGCAGAGGCTTAGGTGGAAAGCAAAAAATAGCAATAGTGAAAAATATGATTAGACAAGAAAAGGCCTCAATTATTTTGATCCAGGAGGCAAAAATGGAAAAATATATTTGCAATCAGAAAAATGAGTAGAATATCGAAGAATGGGAGTGGTATGGCCTTTGGAGGATCCGACGACTCAAGTGGCATAGCCACTTGGTGGGACAACCAGTAGTTCAAGGTCCTCTCTTCTTCATAACATCAATTCCGACTAATAGTGGAGTTAAAAGAGCTAACTTTGAAAGAAACCTTCAGAATTTGCAATGTGTATGGACCAGCTCAACCAAACTAGAAAAGGGACTTATGGAAATCCCTGGACCAGCTGGGAGACTCTTGAATGCTAGAGAATGGTGTTATAGTAGGAGACTTCAATGCAAATCTATCCCAATGGGAGACTCCAAGGTCAGAGATCCTTTTAGAGAAAATCTGGAAGATTTGCAAAGCACATGGAATTTGATTGATATAAAAACCAAGCAAGGTAGGTTCACTTGGAACAACAAAAGAGTTGGACCAGGCCAAATAGCAACAGGGCTAGACCATTTCCTATTAAGTAACATCATTCTTATCAACGATTTTATAACTAGTTCCAAGATTCTTCCTTATGCGGTTTCAGATCATAAGCCCATCCTTCTCTCCCTTCAAAAGGCGGAGAATCTTGGATCTATCCCTTTTAGGTTCAACTCTGTTTGGCTGAAAACTGAAGGTGTGATGGATGTGATAAAAATGCTTGGGATGTTTTTGTGTCAGGTTCCCCAAACTACATTGGGAAACCAAGCTTAGGAGATTTAAATAAGCCCTCAAAGAATGGGTAAAGACACACTACCCCGACCTAGGGCGAGGAAAAATCCAAGTCCAAGAAGAGCTCAAAAAACCGCAAGAAGGAATGGAAGGGGTCTTAGTGACGGAAGAACTCCTGCGGAAGGAAAGAGATATAGGCCGCAAAATAGAATATTTTATAAGTAAGGAAGAAGAAGAATGGCGACTGAGATTAAGAAGTATATGGCTGAAGGCTAGAGACATAAATATCAAATACTTCCATAATTAGTATAAAGAAACAAATAGAAGAAACACAATCCTAAAGCTCAAAGACAACGATGGGAACCCTATTAAAGAGTTCCAATAAATTAAAGGGGTAGCCTACAACTTCTATAAGAATATGTACACAGAAGAAGGGAACCCAGACCCCCTTCCAATGAGAATCCTTAGCAACAACATCCTGAAAGCCATCTCAGAAGAAGAGAACACTCTCCTTTGTAAGTCAATCTCATAGGATCAAGTTTATAAAGCAGTATGGTCCTTGCATCCCGACAAAGCCCCTGGCCCAAATGGCTTCCCCATCAGCTTCTATAGGAGTTGTTGGAGCTTAATAAAAAAATATCTAAGAAGAATGCTCAACTGTACCAAAGGTAAAGAACTAATTAGAGGAGCAACAAACTCCTCTTTCATCACCTTCGTCCCCAAAGCGAAAATCCAATCTCAATTGAAATATTCAAACCGATCCCTCTTTGCAATTCTTCCTATAAGCTCCTATCCAAAATCCTGAGCCAACGACTAAAAAAAAAGTCTTGCACAAACTAATCTCGGTTAATCAAGGAGGTTTCATCTCAAGGAGACAAATCCTATACAACATCATAGTGGTTCAGGAGGCAATCCACTCAAGTTAGAGCAACAAGGAAGCAGTCATGGCCATCAAACTAGATCTCACCAACGCCTTCGGCAGGGTAAGGCATAGTTTCCTTTTCGAGATCATGAGGAAATTTGGAATCTCAAGCCAATTCATACGCTAGATAAAAGCATGCATAGGGAAGTCCTGGATAGCTCCTCTGGTCAATGGATGCCCAACCTCCTTATTTAGTGCTACTAGGGGATTGTGGCAAGGGTGCCCCCTCAAACCTTTTGTTTACATCTTGGTGGCAGAATCTCTAAGTTGACAATTGAATCTGTAGTTAGACAATGAGGAAATTTCGGGGATCTCTATAGCTCAGGGAGTCACTCCCATCAATCATGAATAGTTTGCAGATGATACCATCATGATGGGGAGTGTCTCTTCTTAGATAGCTCAGAGATTCAAATCGTCTCTGGACCTCTTTCTCAATGCTTAAGGAGGTAAGCTAAGTGAAACAAAATGCAAGCTTTATGACTGGAATTGTTCAGTCAAGGAACTCAGCTGTCTCCAACCACTTTGGCTTTAATTTCTAGATCAAGTGGACAAATTTCAAATATTTAGGAGCCCTAATCTTAACAATATCCAAAATAATTCAGATTGGAATTATATAACAGAGAAGATAAAAAACAAGGTAAACTCCTAGGGAGTAAGATGGTTGAATTTAGCAGGTATAATTACTCTCCTAAAATTTGTCATTTCCTCTCTTCTAATTTATAATTGCTCCATTTTCTTAGGTCCATAAGGGATAATGAGCAACATAAGCAAGGAGCTTAGAAAGTTCCTTTGGCAAGGAGGAAAAACCTCAACCAAAAAGTTCCACTTAATCAAATGGGAGATAGTGAGAGGATCCAAGGTCCAAGGCAGTTTGAAAACCAGAGACCCAAGATTCATGAATAAATCCCTTGGGGATCAAATTCTATGGAGACTAGTCTCAAGGAAAAAGGAATGCTGGAAATAAATTATAAGGAAGGAATACATAAAAAAAACATCACCCGAGAAGCCTGGATAGAGATTTCCAAGGGAAGGGAACCAAAATTTGGGCCTTGTGCAAGCAAGCAACAAGTCTAATCAAGGAAAAAATCTATTGGATCCCAATCAATGGCAAACACATTGGGATGTGGAGTGACAAAATTCAAGGAGACCCTCCTCTTGACTCAATCATGGAGCTCCAAGAACTTAAAAGGTGGATGGTATCGAATGGCTATAACTCTCTATGCGACATCTCTTCCTGGTGGGATGATGGCATTTGGAAAGGATGGGAAGCTCCCGATGTGCCAGCCCACCTTGGGCAGGCTTCATTTCTTCTACTAAGCAACCTTCAAGGAAAGGCTCCAACACATAAAAGAGACTAAGATAATGGAGGTTGGGGAAATACTAGGAAATACACGGTCAAAGAAGGGTATAGGTCTCTGCTAGCCAACCTGCCTCAGATAAATCCCTAGAGAAGCTGGAAAAACTTATGGAATTCTAATGGCCTCCCCAAAATAAAGTCCTTCAATTGGTTATTAGCTCATGGACAAGTCCTCCCAGCTGAAAATATCAAAAAAGGGAACATTGAAGGACCTTTGTGGTGTGTCCTATGCAAAGGAGCAGAGGAATCAATTCGGCCTCTCTTCATGGAGTGTGAGTTCACACACAAAGTTTGGGACATTGACACCAAAGACCTCAGAAGACTTGTCCTCTTCCTCCTCATCTCACTGAGTTCTTGGACAAGTGGGTGGATTGTTACCGAGGCTCTTTAGAGAAAAAATCCTTCTTGTTGAAAGTCTGGGTAGGCCTACCCAAAAATGTTTGTTGGCAAATCTCACTTGCCAGGAACAAGGCAGTCTTTGAAGGTGAAAAATCTTCCCCTATGAGAGTGGCCACTAAAACTGTAAACCTCCTTACGGAATCATTGCATCCCCTCTCTCGCTCGCTCCACCTCAAGGATCCCCTCTCTCCCTCTGAGTTTAAATGGATAGAATTCTTTTTTCCTTCGAGATCTCTTTAGTCCAACATTAGCAGGAAGAAGAGTCTTCTCCCTTGGGAAATTTACAAGGACAAGAATGATTTTAAGGGTTGGAAAATCTCTCAAAAGAAACATATTTTGTTCTTTGATGGTTCCTATAAAGGCAAACCAGGGGTGGCAGGAGCGGGAGGGTTCCTCATGGATCTTGATGGGAAAATATTGAACTCCAACGCATGGGGGATAGGCATGAAAACTACTAATTAAGTAGAATGGATGGCTCTTTTGAAAGGAATTGAGATGGCAATCAGCACCAACCTTAGTTATTTCTTAGCCCTCAGAGACTCCATAATAATTATTCAAAAAATGAGGAAATTTTTTAAAGAGGACCCTTCAGTTTGTAATAGAAACCAAAAGCGCATTCTAAACCTCATGCGAACAAGAAGGTTGATTTTCTCCATATAAGGCGGGAAAACAATGAGGATGCTGACCGACTGGCTAGCATCGGAGCATGTCTAGATCAAGGAATGCTAGTTTTGTATGGTTGTCCCCAGGAACGATGTTGGATCCCATGATTCTATACACCTTCATAGGTTGGGGAATCTCTAAGGCTTCATTCACGTCAAAGAGCACTAGCAGGAGATGAAGCCCCCAAGCGAACCCTCGTTCAAACCCACCTAGCATAAAGAAGGGGGTTAGAAGGACGTACAAAATAGTTGTTAACTCGACTAGCAAGGAGACCACATGGCGTGGAATTAATATTGCCAGAGGTAACGACAGTGGGATAATTAATTATGGCTCGCAAGACGGAGGAGCCAGTCTCTTCACCATTAAAATCCACCCCCTTAACACAAGCGAGGCATGGATTAATGCAAGCATCCGTTAGATGGCTCTCCTAAACGATAGCAATATAGAATCCAATCCATTTGTGGAAGATTTATGCTATAAGCTGACCCAGAGGTTGTCTATCTCCTCGTTGTGATGGGAAACAAGTCGTTTCTTGTCTTTGAGTGCTGAGGGAGAGATTTCGCAGGAGTGCGTTCCGACAGTCAGTATCATGCCAATGGCTTCCTGGAGGGAAATCTTTTCCAATTTCATAGGGAACCTTGAGGATTTCAAAAAAATGCTTAAGGGGACTCAAGAGGGCATGGGATCCCTCCTACAGAGGATAAAATACCTAATGGATGAAGCAAATTATAACAACTGCCGACTGGCATGCATGGAGTAAAGGATAGATGATATGAACGATAATATGCGAGAGCATATGGCGACTTCAGAGGAGCTCAGGAAGGACGTGCAGCGCATCCTGGACCTGTTGTAGGGAAGTAATGGCCAAAAATCGCTCTAAGAAGGGGTGTGTCCCTTCAACTTTAGCTTAGTCAACCAATCATTCCTTGGGTCGTTCGGACATGCTTGAATGCCACAGCTTCTGGTTTCTTTTTATGCCCTGGTTTCTACATTTTTTTTGTACTATGCTATGTAAACAATATATTATTGTTGGTATATTCCTATACTCCATCCTATTCCTAACAACATTTTCCATTTTTGCATTTTCAGTCATGCATGCATTTTTGCATGTAGTCATAATATTGCATGCATCCCAGTCATCATCATAGTGTCCTCCAGCACCTAGTCCCCATTTTGCTAGCCCCGGGAGCTTCTTTCTGATCATTTCTATCCCTCTTAGTGCATGATGCGCCCTCCTTTCACCTCCCACATGTGAAAGGCACCCTTCTTCACCCACCACCAGTGACACACTTAGTTAGTTGAGTAATTTGTGGATCTTTCCTTGATTTAAGGCTATATTGACTCCTTAACTGACCGTAACACTTCGATGGACCTCCAGAGAGCCTAGATTGACTATTTTGACTCTAGTCAGCTCCTCATGACTTCAGTTAGCTCCTCATGCACCCTCCATCAGTGCTCCATGCATCAGTTACACCTACTGCACCCAGTTAGAGTCAGTGTGACATATGGTTGATGGTTACTTGTGCTTTGATGACACTCCACTGATTGATTGATCATCTCATTCAGGCTAATTCGAATTACACCCTTGGTATTCGAATTCTGCCCATTGTAGCATTATTGTTTATTATACAGATTAATGAAACATGTGTGATTATTCTGCTCCTATCTGAGTTCTATTGCATCTATGTTCTGTTGCTATTCTTCTTCTATTTTCTGAAATTCTTTCTTGTGAGGTACACATTAGCTCTTGGATCTGCTATGAGGATTTTCATATGGTATCAGAGCCATTTGATAGTATATTCTATCTCCATTCTTGAGATTTTTTTGCAGGTTATTCGAAGTTCCAGCTGTTGCAGTAGCAGTTTTCACTTTGCATTCGCTCCAGTAGTTGAGATGAGCAATTCGAACACTCCCCTCACTCCTAGAATCCCGACTCCTTTCAATTACTTTGATTGGAAACTTGATATGGAAATGTCATTGAGAAGCAAATCTCTACACAGGATAACAATGGGAAGGGAGACCGAACCAACTTCAGCTGTGGAGAAAGTCAAGCATCTAAATCAATTAGATGAATCATTTGGTTACATGTGCATTCATATTTCTAGAGATCTACTGTTTCATCTTGAAGGGTTGAGGACTCCAAGAGATTTATGGATGAAGTTAGAGGCCCTCTTTGGCAAACAAGATGAGTTAAGAGGCCATGCTCTGGAGAATGAATTGGTTTCCCTACAACCAAGCAGTTTTGAGACCATTCAAGAATTTTTCTCGAAATTCAACAGTTTAGTTATGCAATGCAAGCAGTGTGGCATTGATAAGAAGGATGAGCAATTGGTTCTATCCATTTTGAGTAAGCTAGGATCCGAATTTTATGTCTTTGTATCTACCTTCCACTCTAGGCGAATGTAAATCCTTATATGGAAGATGCCCTCCTTAGAAGTTTTTACTGCAACTCTCCTCCAAGAACAAGACAAATTGATCCAAATGGGTGCCATCAAGGCCTCCAAAGATCAAGCTCTTCTAGCTGGAGAAGCAAATAGTGTGAATGTGAAAGGGAGGCATAAAAGCAAGGATAAGAAGCCATCTAAACCTAAGTTGAATGCCAAGTCAAGTCCATCAAAAGGAGCCTACAGCTCAGAGAAGTAAAAATAGAAGAAATCTGATGGATCTAAGTGTCCCTATTGCAAGAGAGGAAACCACCCAGAGAGATCTTGCATGCACAAGAAAATAGATCAATTAACCAAGCTTCTTGAGCAAAACAAAATTGCTATTCCAAAAGATGCAAAAGTGTCTGATTTTGGAAGTGGATCTGATGGTGATGAGGATTTCCATGCATTGATGGTTGGATTTTCGAAATCAAAGGCCCTCCTCATAGATTATGGAGCCTCCAACCACATGGTTGCCTCTGAAGAATCATTTTCTTCTTTAGATCTCAAAGATGGTCCTACTATTCACATGGGAGACAACTCTCAGATCTCTGCCAAAGGGATGGGTACAGTACATATGGAGCATGGCAAGTTCAAGAATGTTCTATTCGTTCCCTCCTTGACAACAAATTTGTTGTCTATATATTAGATGACTCACACTCGATCACCAAAGAAGGTGATCTTTGGTCCCGACACAGTTGAGATTACAGAGATCTCTACTGGGAAGACTATAGTGAAAGGGTTTGCAAATCATGCCTCCAAGGCATACGAGTTCTCACATTTTCTGCCCTTCTCTCTTCCTACTCCTTTTGAATTTGATGAAGATCCGAGTGACTCTTCTTCTAATGAAGATCAAGATCAAGATCTTGGATCTTGATGTTGAGATCAAAGTTCAAGAACATTCAGATTCATATCCAGAACCAACACATGCTCTCAATCTAGAGCCAAGGCCAATATGGGCTCACATAGTCCTTGCAGCTGCTGGGAACACATTTGAGGATTCATCTGATCACAGAACTACTAGATCTCCATATCATGCCAACCTTGCATTATGCCATCTACCTATTCCTGAGAGATGTTGCATGATGGTGGGGTTGAATCTACCATCCCTTGGGAAGAGTCATCATGATCCATTTGTTCCAGTAGCAGAAAGGTTTCCTAAAAGACTTGCTTTGGCCAATACATCTTCTACACATAGGGAGGCACATCAGAAGACCAGATCTAGATATAGCACCTGCATTGGCATCCTACATAGGATCAGCTTGCCAAGTTTCCTGCAAAAATTTTCACTGAGGAAAGATTCTTCCTTCTCTGCTTAGTATGATGGTTCTTTGAGTTATTTACTGTTCTTTTGAGGGGGGGTATTTTTCCCATGAGGTTTTCCCCATTTCCTCAGTTTATGGACAGTTCTTATTTTTATCATTTATTTGATTGTATGGGTGACCTTTGGTCCTAGTTATTAGGGCCCAAGATGGATTAAGGGGGGGTGTTGGGATATTCCTATACTCCATCCTAGTCCTAACAACATTTTCCATTTTTGCATTTTCAGTCATGCATGCATGCATGCAAATTGCATGCATACCAGACACCAACATAGTGTCCTCCAACACATAGTCCCCATTTTGCTAGCCCCGGGAGCTTCTTTCTGATCATTTCTAGCCCTCTTAGTGCATGATGCGCCCTCCTTTCAACTCCCACATGTGAAAGGCACCCTTCTTCACCTACCACCAGTGACACACTTAGTTAGTTGAGTAATTTGTGGATCTTTCCTTGATTTAAGGCTATATTGACTCCTTAACTGACCGTAACACTCCGATGGACCTCCAGAGAGTGTAGATTGACAATTTTGACTCTAGTCAGCTCCTCATGACTTCAGTTAGCTCCTCATGCACCCTCCATCAGTGCTCCATGCATCAGTTACACCTACTGCACCCAGTTAGAGTCAGTGTGACATATGGTTGATGGTTACTTGTGCTTTGATGACACTCCACTGATTGATTGATCATCTCATTCAGGGTAATTCGAATTACACCCTTGGTATTCGAATTCTGCCCATTGTAGCATTATTGTTTATTATACAGATTAATGAAACATGTGTGATTATTCTGCTCCTATTTGAGTTCTATTGCATCTATGTTCTGCTGCTATTCTTCTTCTATTTTCTGAAATTCTTTCTTGTGAGGTACACATTAGCTCTTGGATCTGCTATGAGGATTTTCATATGGTATCATAGCCATTTGATAGTATATTCTTTCTCCATTCTTGATATTTTTTTGCAAGTTATTCGAAGTTCCAGCCGTTGCAGCAACAGTTTTCACTTTGCATTCGCTCCAGTAGTTGAGATGAGCAATTCGAACACTCCCCTCACTCCTAGAATCCCGACTCCTTTCAATTACTTTGATTGGAAACTTGATATGGAAATGTCATTAAGAAGCAAATCTCTACACAAGATAACAATGGGAAGGGAGACCGAACCAACTTCAGCTGTGGAGAAAGTTAAGCATCTAAATCAATTAGATGAAGCATTTGGTTACATGTGCATTCATATTTCTAGAGATCTACTGTTTCATCTTGAAGGGTTGAGGACTCCAAGAGATTTATGGTTGAAGTTAGAGGCCCTATTTGGAAAACAAGATGAGCTAAGAGGCCATGCTCTAGAGAATGAATTGGTTTCCCTACAACCAAGCAGTTTTGAGACCATTCAAGAATTTTTCTCGAAATTCAACAGTTTAGTTATGCAATGCAAGCAGTGTGGCATTATAAAAAGGATGAGCAATTGGTTCTATCCATTTTGAGTAAGCTAGGATCCGAATTTTCTGTCTTTGTATCTACCTTCCACTCTGGGCGAATGTAAATCCTTGGATGGAAGACGCCCTCCTTAGAAGTTTTTACTGCAACTCTCCCCTAAGAACAAGACAAATTGATCCAAATGGGTGCCATAAAGGCCTCCAAAGATCAAGCTCTTCTAGCTGGAGAAGCAAATAGTGTGAATGTGAAAGGGAGGCATAAAAGCAAGGATAATAAGCCATCTAAACCTAAGCTGAATGCCAAGTCAAGCCCATCAAAAGGAGCCTCCATTTCCAAGAAGTAGAAACAGAAGAAATCTGATGGATCTAAGTGTCCCTATTGCAAGAGAGGAAACCACCCAGAGAGATCTTGCATGCACAAGAAAATAGATCAATTAACCAAGCTTCTTGAACAAAACAAAATTGCTATTCCAAAAGATGCAAAAGTGTCTGATTCTGGAAGTGGATCTGATGGGCATGAGGATTGCCATGCATTGATGGTTGTATTTTCGAAATCAAAGGCCCTCCTCGTAGATTATGGAGCCTCCATCCACATGGTTGCCTCTGAAGAATCATTTTCTTCTTTAGCTCTCAAAGCTGGTCCTACTATTCACATGGGAGACAACTCTCAGATCTCTACCAAAGGGATGGGTACAGTACATATGGAGCATGGCAAGTTCAAGAATGTTCTATTCGTTCCCTCCTTGACAAAAAATTTGTTGTCTATATATCAGATGACTAACACCGGATCACCAAAGAAGGTGATCTTTGGTCCCGACACAGTTGAGATTACAGAGATCTCTACTGGGAAGACTATAGTGAAAGGGTTTGCAAATCATGCCTCCAAGGCATACGAGTTCTCACATTTTCTGCCCTTCTCTCTTCCTACTCCTTTGGAATTTGATGAAGATCCGAGTGACTCTTCTTCTAATGAAGATCAAGATCAAGATCTTGATGTTGAGATCAAAGTTCAAGAACATTCAGATTCAGATCCAGAACCAACACATGCTCTCAATCTAGAGCCAAGGCCAATATGGGCTCACATAGTCCTTGCAGCTGCTGGGAACACAGTTGAGGATTCATCTGATCACAGAACTATTAGATCTCCATATCATGCCAACCTTGCATTATGCCATCTACCTCTTCCTGAGAGATGTTGCATGATGGTGGGGTTGAATCTACCATCCCTTGGGAAGACTCATCATGATCCATTTGTTCCAGTAGCAGAAAGGTTTCCTAAAAGACTTGCTTTGGCCAATACATCTTCTACACATAGGGAGGCACATCAGAAGACTAGATCTAGATATAGCACCTGCATTGGCATCCTACAGAGGATCAGCTTGCCAAGTTTTCTGCAAAAGTTTTCACTAAGGAAAGCTTCTTCCTTCTCTGCTTAGTATGATGGTTCTTTGAATTATTTACTGTTCTTTTGAGGGGGGGTATTTTTCCCATGAGGTTTTCCCCATTTCCTCAGTTTATGGACAGTTCTTATTTTTATCATTTATTTGATTGTATGGGTGACCTTTGGTCCTAGTTATTAGGGCCCAAGATGGATTAAGGGGGGGTGTTGGGATATTCCTATACTCCATCCTAGTCCTAACAACATTTTCCATTTTTGCATTTTCAGTCATGCATGCATGCATGCATACCAGTCACCAACATAGTGTCCTCCAGCACATAGTCCCCATTTTGCTAGCCCCGGGAGCTTCTTTCTGATCATTTCTAGCCCTCTTAGTGCATGATGCGCCCTCCTTTCACCTCCCACATGTGAAAGGCACCCTTCTTCACCTACCACCAGTGACACACTTAGTTAGTTGAGTAATTTGTGGATCTTTCCTTGATTTAAGGCTATATTGACTCCTTAACTGACCGTAACACTTCGATGGACCTCCAGAGAGCCTAGATTGACTATTTTGACTCTAGTCAGCTCCTCATGACTTCAGTTAGCTCCTCATGCACCCTCCATCAGTGCTCCATGCATCAGTTACACCTACTGCACCCAGTTAGAGTCAGTGTGACATATGGTTGATGGTTACTTGTGCTTTGATGACACTCCACTGATTGATTGATCATCTCATTCAGGCTAATTCAAATTACACCCTTGGTATTCGAATTCTGCCCATTGTAGCATTATTGTTTATTATACAGATTAATGAAACATGTGTGATTATTCTGCTCCTATTTGAGTTCTATTGCATCTATGTTCTGTTGCTATTCTTCTTCTATTTTCTGAAATTCTTTCTTGTGAGGTACACATTGGCTCTTGGATCTGCTATGAGGATTTTCACATGGTATCAGAGCCATTTGATAGTATATTCTATCTCCATTCTTGAGATTTTTTTGCAGGTTATTCGAAGTTCCAGCCGTTGCAGCAGCAGTTTTCACCTTGCATTCGCTCCAGTAGTAGAGATGAGCAATTCGAACACTCCCCTCACTCCTTGAATCCCGACTCCTTTCAATTACTTTGATTGGAAACTTGATATGGAAATGTCATTGAGAAGCAAATCTCTACACAAGATAACAATGGGAAGGGAGACCGAACCAACTTCAGCTGTGGAGAAAGTCAAGCATCTAAATCAATTAGATGAAGCATTTGTTTACATGTGCATTCATATTTCTAGAGATCTACTGTTTCATCTTGAAGGGTTGAGGACTCCAAGAGATTTATGGTTGAAGTTAGAGGCCCTCTTTGGCAAACAAGATGAGCTAAGAGGCCATGCTCTAGAGAATGAATTGATTTCCCTACAACCAAGCAGTTTTGAGACCATTCAAGAATTTTTCTCGAAATTCAACAGTTTAGTTATGCAATGCAAGCAGTGTGGCATTATAAAAAGGATGAGCAATTGGTTCTATCCATTTTGAGTAAGCTAGGATCCGAATTTTCTGTCTTTGTATCTACCTTCCACTCTGGGCGAATGTAAATCCTTGGATGGAAGATGCCCTCCTTAGAAGTTTTTACTGCAACTCTCCCCCAAGAACAAGACAAATTGATCCAAATGGGTGCCATCAAGGCCTCCAAAGATCAAGCTCTTCTAGCTGGAGAAGCAAATAGTGTGAATGTGAAAGGGAGGCATAAAAGCAAGGATAATAAGCCATCTAAACCTAAGCTGAATGCCAAGTCAAGCCCATCAAAAGGAGCCTCCATTTCCAAGAAGTAGAAACAGAAGAAATCTGATGGATCTAAGTGTCCCTATTGCAAGAGAGGAAACCACCCAGAGAGATCTTGCATGCACAAGAAAATAGATCAATTAACCAAGCTTCTTGAACAAAACAAAATTGCTATTCCAAACGATGCAAAAGTGTCTGATTCTGGAAGTGGATCTGATGGTCATGAGGATTGCCATGCATTGATGGTTGTATTTTCGAAATCAAAGGCCCTCCTCATAGATTATGGAGCCTCCAACCACATGGTTGCCTCTGAATAATCATTTTCTTCTTTAGATCTCAAAGCTGGTCCTACTATTCACATGGGAGACAACTCTTAGATCTCTGCCAAAGGGATGGGTACAGTACATATGGAGCATGGCAAGTTCAAGAATGTTCTATTCGTTCCCTCCTTGACAACAAATTTGTTGTCTATATATCAGATGACTCACACCGGATCACCAAAGAAGGTGATCTTTGGTCCCGACACAGTTGAGATTACAGAGATCTCTACTGGGAAGGCTATAGTGAAAGGGTTTGCAAATCATGCCTCCAAGGCATACGAGTTCTCACATTTTCTGCCCTTCTCTCTTCCTACTCCTTTGGAATTTGATGAAGATCCGAGTGACTCTTCTTCTAATGAAGATCAAGATCAAGATCTTGATGTTGAGATCAAAGTTCAAGAACATTCAGATTCAGATCCAGAACCAACACATGCTCTCAATCTAGAGCCAAGGCCAATATGGGCTCACATAGTCCTTGCAGCTGCTGGGAACACAGTTGAGGATTCATCTGATCACAGAACTACCAGATCTTCGTATCATGCCAACCTTGCATTATGCCATCTACCTCTTCCTGAGAGATGTTGCATGATGGTGGGGTTGAATCTACCATCCCTTGGGAAGACTCATCATGATCCATTTGTTCCAGTAGCAGAAAGGTTTCCTAAAAGACTTGCTTTGGCCAATACATCTTCTACACATAGGGAGGCACATCAGAAGACCAGATCTAGATATAGCACTTGCATTGGCATCCTACAGAGGATCAGCTTGCCAAGTTTTCTGCAAAATTTTTCACTGAGGAAAGCTTCTTCCTTCTCTACTTAGTATGATGGTTCTTTGAGTTATTTACTGTTCTTTTGAGGGGGGGTATTTTTCCCATGAGGTTTTCCCCATTTCCTCAGTTTATGGACAGTTCTTATTTTTATCATTTATTTGATTGTATGGGTGACCTTTGGTCCTAGTTATCAGGGCCCATGATGGATTAAGGGGGGGTGTTGGGATATTCCTATACTCCATCCTAGTCCTAACAACATTTTCCATTTTTGCATTTTCAATCATGAATGCATTTTTGCATGTAGTCATGATATTGCATGCATGCATGCATACCAATCACCAACATAGTGTCCTCCAACACCTAGTCCCCATTTTGCTAGCCCCAGGAGCTTCTTTCTGATCATTTCTAGCCCTCTTAGTGCATGATGCGCCCTCCTTTCACCTCCCACATGTGAAAGGCGCCCTTCTTCACCTACCACCAGTGACACACTTAGTTAGTTGAGTAATTTGTGGATCTTTCCTTGATTTAAGGCTAGATTGACTCCTTAACTGACCGTAACACTCCGATGGACATCCAGAGAGCCTAGATTGACTATTTTGACTCCAGTCAGCTCCTCGTGACTTTAGTTAGCTCCTCATGTGCCCTCCATCAGTGCTCCATGCATCAGTTACACCTACTGCACCCAGTTAGAGTCAGTGTGACATATGGTTGATGGTTACTCGTGCTTTTATGACACTCCACTGATTGATTGATCATCTCATTCAGGCTAATTCGAATTACACCCTTGGTATTCGAATTCTGCCCATTGTAGCATTATTGTTTATTATACAGATTAATGAAACATGTGTGATTATTCTGCTCCTATTTGAGTTCTATTGCATCTATGTTTTGCTGCTATTCTTCTTCTATTTTCTGAAATTCTTTCTTGTGAGGTACACATTAGCTCTTGGATCTGCTGTGACGATTTTCACAATTATAGTCTATAGCACTCATATGATGGTATTCAGTAGAAGAACAACATGAAAACTTCTAGAATTTTTGCAAACAGGTGGTAGTTCTGTAGGAGAACTCTTGGAAAACTTTTGCAATCTGTTACTTCTCTCCTTTTTGAATGGTTATCTCTGTAAAGGATTGTTGTGATTAGCATTTTAATACAAACTTTTTCATGTTCTCATTTAAAAAAATATATACTAATAATAATAATAAAAGAAAAAAAGATTTGAATTTAACTATTTTAAAAGTATACACTGAGTAAATGAAAATGTCGACATTTGGATAGTAGCATATAGTTTTTTGTGTAAGTCATTTTTCCAAGATTGGTTGTCATTTTGAGAGTCGCATTTTATACAAACTGAACCAGGGGGCTAGGGTTCCAACCCTAGCCTCCCCCCTTTTTCCTATGAGTTGCTTTTATAATGGCCGATAGAGAGTGTTAATTGGTGGTTTTTTCCGGTGGAGAGGTCAAGGTGCCCTTGGACTGCGACCTGTAGAGAATTGAGCCTCCTTTGGCTCAACTGCGATGGTGACGGTGACCTTTGATACGAGGCTGCGACTCTTTTGGCGCATATGGTGGCGACACTTTGGCGGATTTGTGGAACTCCAACGGTGCGCAGATGGTGTCCAAGGTGCTCCCTTGCAATTGTGGGGGCTGATAGTGGTGGTGCTTGTCCCTTATAGTCGGTGGTCTTATGCCTTTTCACGATGAGGGAGGTGGCTCTTACGATGGTGTTCAGTTGGGTTACTGTTTCGGATTTTGTTCTACCCTATGAGATGGTGAAGGCCATGAGTGGCTCTCCTAAGTGCGAATTTGAAAACCATGGCTGGGGATGTTACAAACTCAACAGAGGCCTATGAATGACGCTGTATGGATCTATTGTTCATAAAGGGACAAACGAATTAGCTCGTCTTAGATGGCTTACTCATAACCTCTTTCTCTATCTTTTCTTTTGCTCTTTCTGAACAGTTTTTGTTTTATTGCTCAACACATATATCTGGTTTCACTGCTATAGGGTTGTTAAATATATAGTTTTTTAGCTACTATCTGCTCCCAGAGCAGAGTTTTCTTTGTGATTATGCATGTAAACCTTTGGGTTCTTCTTGTAAGGATTTTTTATGATGACTATGTGTAAGGCATTTATTCCAATTGAACAATATGGTTCAAAGTTTTTGAATAACAAATTTGAGCTGTGATCTTTTTTTTTGTGTGGAAAAAAAAGCGTATAATTTTTTTTAATATATTTGTGATGTTGAACTAAGAATCTATGTTTTATTTGTATCATTGTGCACAATTTGGTAGATTGTGTTTCTCATGTGTTTTTAAATGAATCCATGCATTAATTAATTTGGGTGGTTTAATATGCATTATTTTTCCATGAAACCAATGATGTGGGATAAGCGGCATTCATTCCACCATTCTTTCCAATGCATTATTTGATGTGAAAGCAATGAAAATTTATTTGTGAAAATCCACCAAACTTGAAACTACAATTTTATACATCTCGAATTACAATCTTAGACTAAAATGGGTGCTCTAAATCCACCTAGATAAATTGTAATTTCATAAAATGATTTTTGTGATCTCAACAATTGTAGATTTATTGGATTTTAAGGAGATCACTGGATATATGTAAATATGAGTGCCCCATATACTAGGACGAAATTAACTAAGGAAGAGTGAATGGAACTAACCAAGAACAAGGAATACATCTCACTTATTGATTTGACATCCAAGGCATTATAAAATTATGTTTGGAACTCTCTCTCTCTCTCTCTCTCTCTCTCTCTCTCTCTCTCTCTCTCTCTCTCTCTCTCATAATAACCCACATGGTATGGAAATGATGGTGGGAACCTCCATATCTTTGAGGTGACTATTGTTTGATGGGTAAGTACGAAAGGAGGTATGGGAGGATCCCAACTGATATTCAAAAAATTATAATTGACATGTGACCATCACGACAAGGGGGGGATAAGTGGAAATGACTCAAGGGATCGAGTAATAATCTTCATATCCCCCATTTTCAATAATATGGCCTAGACTTAAGGTATTAGATTTTTTGTTTGTAACCAACTTCTCTATTGAGATCTTCGAGGATGTTGAAACATTGCACCAGGTGGAAGGTCTAAATTAGAATGTGGATCTAATTCATACTTGTTTTTAAGTATGCTTCTCTAGGAGAGCAATGCTCTTGGAGGAACTTAAGAATAATCATAGAGTCTTTAATGATTGTGAGGACCGTTATTCCTCCTTTTGTTCGTTATCTAAAGCCCTTTCCATAATGCTTGGACCTCTTCCTGCTTGTTTGAAGCTAGCTCGATACCCCAGGAAAAAGTATGTTTCATATTTCCTTAGTGTCATAGAGCACCCCCTGCACCTTCCGCCCTTGGATTACCTATGGAGGCTCCACCAAAGAATAGAGTGTGTTGATGTCTGTCGTTTATCCATTAATCTAATTCTTTTTAGAGATTATGAATTTCCATCCTAGACCATGGATGCAATTATAACTCTTTTTTGGATTATAGGAGGGTGCAATTTGTAAAACTTATTTTATCCATTATTTTTATTTTGTTTCCAGATACATGAGGTTTTGACCACAGATACCTTTAGCTCTAATTGCCTCACAGAGCATGCCCCTTTAGCTCTAATTGCCTCACAGAGCATGCCCCAATCTTGTGAGGAAACGACCCTTGCTGAGATTGACTCATTCTAAAAAACTCCTTTATTCCTGGCAAGCCACAAAATACAACAAGTAAAAGAAGGAATAGCCTTCTAGATTCTCTTTATTAGAGGCTTATTATCAAAGGACTTAGGATATCACTTATACCAAGTTAAAAACATTTCATACCAACTTTTAGGAATGTCTACCTGAATGTTTGGGTCAATTATCATGTAATTCCAAGTAGCAAGATAGAAGTTGCATTCCATAAAGAGATGATTAGGACTTTCTTATGAGTTTTCATATAGATGACATATGGACGGACCCATAGTGCCTTTTTTCCAAAGATTCTCAACTATGAGGAGTTTACTATGGGATGTTGGCCAACTAAAGAATTTGATTTTGGGGAGAGCTTCATTGCTTTTAATTTCCTTCTAGATTGTTGATTTAGTATATGATATTTTTTCTTCTATTTGCACTCCATATCCCTCTTTGAATATGTAGTTCTTACATCCTTTTCCCCACCCTTTGGTATTTGGAATGCTTTTTTTAATAGGGGCCCTTCCTAATAAGTTGTGTTGCATTAATTATCGGCTGCATTGAAGATGTAATGGATTGTTATTCATTTTCCATCCATTCCAAGATTCTCTCTCTAGATCCAAGTCAGAGATGTTTAAGCTCAAGAATACTAGAGAGAGGGGGGTCTCCTAGCATACTATCATTCAAAAAATTTGTTGACTCCCCATTTCCTCCTATCCAACTTACATGAACCTAGATTAAGGGGAGAGTAGATAAATATAGTTTACATATTGGGGAGCTTTGTATATCCTCTATCGGTTGGTCAAGACAACTTATTCTAAAATAATGTTGATACTTCTTTCTAAGAGATGTTTTCCACTCGACATTTTGATCCAATATTAGTTTCCATAGAATTTTGGCCCCAATTGCTTTATTCACTAGAGCCAGGTCTTTTATTTCCAGTCCCCCCATTGCTAGGGGAGCTGTAATAGTATTCCAAATTGACCATATGGAATTTTTTACCTATAGTTTTGCCCCCTTGCCATAAAATTTGTATGATCATCATGCTGATGCTTAATAAGATACTTGCTAAGGCGAGCTTTATCAAGATTTGGTAAAGAGGGAAGGTTGATAAAACAACTTTTATTAGAACGATTTTGTCTATTGGATTTAGCCATATTGATCCCCATTGATTCATCTTTTTCTTGAATTTGTCCAGGATTTCGTTCCAATCTATGCCCTTGGCATTTCCAATAAGAATTGGAATTCCTAGATAATTGAAGGAGTGCCAAGTTGTCTCCAAAGATAATTCGATCATTCCTCCAAGGGTTCGAAGATAACCTGCTGAGATTTTCCAACCATACAAGCAACTCTTTTTTTTGTTGATGCAACTTCCTGAAGCATTGGAGAAAGTATCAAGAACATACTTGAATCAGGATGATATGACTGTTAAAGCACCTCGCATTAGAAATGTATCATCTACAAATTGTGAATGATTTATTTATCTTGCTCCCCTTGTAATTAGGATTACTGGGAGATGGCCAATTTTCCTTTCATACTCCAATAACCTACTAAGGGAATTTGCCACCAGGATATAGAGGAAAGGGGAGAGAAGGAATGCCTGCCTTAGACCTCTTTTTCTTTGAAATGATATTGTTGGCCTTCCACTGACAAGAGGGGTGATCCATAGTCTTTCTATACAATCTTTGATCAAGTTTACACATTTGTTAGAGGATCCAAATTTTCTAAGAACTGCAAAAATAAAGGAATTTCTTACCCAGTTGAAAGCATTTTCCATGTCCATCTTGATAATGAAGCTTGTCTCCTTTTTGAGTTTACTGGAGTGGATTGTCGAGTCTTGGACTACTAAGATATTTTTTATTATTTGTCTATTCTGGAGAAATCCCCCCTAATTTTATGAGATGATGTTTGGAAGAACTCTATTTAGGCGGTTAGAGATAACCTTAACTATTGTTTTGTAAGAAGTGTTTCAAAGTGATATCAACCTGAATCTTATGAAATTGGTTAGATGTTTCTCCTTTGGAACCAACGCCATAAAAGTAGAATTGGTGTTGGCCCCCACTTTCATTTTTGTCTCCACCAACTGCACCATCCATAAGTTTGTTTTTTTAATTATGTCCCATCATTCTCTATAAAATGAGACAATGAAATGTCTAGTCTCGATGCTTTGTTTAGATCCAAATCCCAGATAGCTACCATGATTTCAAGTTCTGGTATTTCTTTATTTAAATATTCATTTGCTTCACTGTTGACAAGAGTTGGAACAAATTGGAGCATATTCTCTATGTATGAGAGGTTTGCTTCCTCCTCATCACATAGGAGGATTTTAAAATAACGCAACACCTCTCTTTTTTTAAGAAACGATAATTTTTTATATATAAGCTACAAAAATTGTAGAAGAAGAGTTACAACTATTCATCGAACCCACATAATTCTTCTGCTCTTGGAGTACTGAATATAGTACCTATCCTAAATGTGACTGGCCTACATTTACACCTTAACCAAAAACTATAGAAACTTCATGCATAAATTCTACAATAGGTCCCCAAAATTAGAATACAAAAGCATTTTATCATGAAAAACTTATAGAGATGGACTTTCTTGGCATTCTCCTATGTCTTTATCTCTTTTCAAATGTTGGCTTTAGGGGTTACTTCATCTTCTGGGTAAGGAAAAAGGTTTAGGTCTGGGACCCTAAAAGATTGGGGGGATGATTTTTCCATGGATACTTCAGGGGAAGGATGAGCTTTTAGAACCTCAATTTCAAAACTAAGAGCATCAACCTCGTCTTCCAGTATCTGCAACTTCCCCTTCTGATATGCAAGGATCTCTAATGTGACCATGTGTTGAGATTGAAGGCCTCTGATTTGAATTTGGAGAGACTACATTGTTGGTTCCTCATATTCGATGCAGGGTCAATTACTGGCACATTTTTTCACTTCCTGTCCATCCTCAGAAACTGAATGTAGGAGACGTGGCTATGCCAAACTTTGACCACCTTCCTGAATTAGAAAGCGACGCTAACAAAATTGGCCATTCGCTCCCTTTTAAACAATTTGGAAACTACCTGGATTATGCCTTCCATCATTTCATGCGATGGCGAATTAACTCCTTCGACCTTCCTCGTGCGATTCGATGTATATGTATCATCATTAATCTGGCTACTTGCGGATCTGGTCCATGTGAACTTCAATTTCATTCTCCCAGTGATGTGGAGATGACAACCTTGCCCACGGGAAGTACAGAAAGGAGGACATCTTGTAATGAGGCTTAATAAAATGCCTACTTTGAACATTAAGTTGAAGGAAAATCTCACACATGACACTAGCATTCGCCCCGTTCCATCATGCTTCAATGTGGTATAGACTTCTTGCTTCCATATTACTCCCTTTGGGTTTGTTTTTATCCACCATTTTCCTCTAGAAAGCCTTAGAACCAGGTTATCACCACCATCAGGATCTATAGAGTTTGACATTATCTAAGGAATTGGCCTAAATGTTACTTCGCCATTGATTCTTAAGTTTCATATCCTCTCCCTTAGTGTTAGATTGGCTTGCAAGTCAGACCCTTGGTTATTTTTTCTTAGAACACAAAGCACATTGAATTTGATGAGAGCCTGAATTTCTTGGAAAATTTTCTTGAAAATATATTTTAGAATCATATCGGAGAGTAGAGTTCCAGTCAAATCACCAAGGATTGTTAGGGATCTCCAACCTTTCTCTTTGATTATGCAGATGCCGAGAAGCAGTGCTAAGGCCTCCGCTTGATTGTTGGTTTCCTGCCCTATGTTCTAAGCATATTTAATACTAATATTCCCCCCTGGGGAATTGATCTCCCCACCCGCTCCTGCCGCCCCAGGGTTACCTTTTGCTACTCCAGCGAATCATAACAAGTGATGTTGTTGGGAGTATTTCCAGGAGTCGAACTCTTGGATGGGGATATGAAGCTGCCATATCGATCTAAGAGAGATTGCTGACATAATATTATTGGACTTTGTCCCTAAACCACCATGATTAATGTTCATCCATTTTAGCCAGATAGCTTCTTCTCGTCTGAGAGGAGTGTTTTCTCTTTTAACCTTTTTTTTATTCATATGTTCAGCTAGCATGCACTTACTTCTCATTGCCACCACCAAAGGGGTGGCGAATTCACTCAAAAATAAGGCTCGATTCCTGGCAAGCCATATCTCCCATGCCACAAATTTTTCCACCCCCGTAAAGCTATATTTGAAAATGCATTTGCTTTCAAGCTTACCTTTGTAGCACCAATGCCAACTGTTCACAAATTTTGTCACTTGATTTGGCCATCTTATTTTGGGGTACAAATTCCCATTGACTTGTCTAAATAATTCTTTAACATACTAGCATCCTGGGAAGAGATGGTCACTTGTTTCTTCTTTAGTTTTACACATAACACATCTAAAGGGACCATTGAGGCCTCTTTTTAGTAAATTTTCTTCTGTTAGAGTCCTGCCATGAGTCAAGAGCTAGCAAAATGAGTTAATTTTCGGGAGACCGTCCTTAGGGGGCAACTCAAATTAGCTCAAAAGTGAGGCGTATCCTTCCTTTACTGTATATTCCCCTTTTCCCCAGCCTCTCGCATCCACTAGGATTTGATGGGAGGGGGCGCATCTCTCTAATTTGCTACAAAGGTAAAGGAATTGATATTCCAAGTCTGCAGTGAGATCTTTAATATGCCATTCCTTGCAGCTTACCCTTTCATTCCATACTACATTGTTTTTTTTTTTAACTGTAACGAATATTTGATATTAAAAATAAAAAAAAAGAGTTACAAAAGCCATAACATGGCTATTCTTCTACCAAAACTCTGTTATCTAAACTTTAGGCATCTATTTGGATGCACCATATCCTTCTGAAAATCAATGCTACAAAATTGAATATAAGAACTGCTTGGATTTCAAGTTCTGCTAAAAGTTTGTTTCTTTGAAGTCCCAATTCACTGTTGCGTTGCCTGTTTCCCAATGCCAGGATATTCCATATGAAATTTCGATTGATTCTATTAGTGTCATTACGCAAATTCTGAAGCTCCAATTAAGAATTTTATGTGTGGCCCAGTATCATAGTTATATAAGAAGCACCGACTGACAGCGTATCCTACAATTTGTGGTTACAGCTGTTGAAACGCCAGTCTGAATGACTTTTACAACCTCCATTTACCTCACAGAGGTGTCTATTCATTCGTCATCAGCTAAACTCGACACAGGTTGCCAGACCGTTAGTCAAATTGCCTATCACCGAAATGTTTCCATAATAATTCGATATCTGAAATAACAATTTGTATACTATACGAAGGCCAATGCCCTATCTCTTATCTCTTATCTCTTATCTAATTCATGTAATGTTCAAAGCTCATTTCTTGCTGTATCAAGCAAATTGTCTATTCCAGAACCCGGGATTTTCAGTTTTTGAAGACGAAGGTCCTATTCAGAATTGAATAAAATTAAGGGATATGATGCTCATCAATATCTTTATTGGATATTCGAAGAATTCCTTGTCTATGTTTGGTGCCAACATCGGCTTTGGTATCCACTTCATTATTTAAATTCCTTAAAATATGATAAGCTCTGAACTCAGTAAAAGTACTAATAATGCTCTGTATTCGCTGTATGATTCGATTTAGAGTGAGATTGTTGAGATTTTTGTTATCATTGATGGATCTTATAATTAGCGTAGAGTCCCCAAACACCTGTAGTTTATCGCTCTTGTGTTATTTGGCAATCTGACAACTTTTCAACATGGCTAATGCCTCTGCAATGTTGTTCGTGCAAGTGCCTAAGCCCCATCTATACTTCAGAATCAGAGTTCCTCCTCTTAGCATCAAAACCCCTCAAGCTCCTGCTATGCTAGGATTTCTCTTGGAGGCCCCGTCAAAATATAGGCTGTCCATCTCTTGATTGTTTCTCCAAGCAAGGAATTCAACAATGGTTAACCTGATTTGCCAGTCAGGAGTTTGTTGTTGATGATTGATAGTGCTTGTTCTAGGAAGTGTGACTCCGATCCAGTTCCTTTCATCCCTGCTAAAATTTGCATCTGCCTTATAATTGGAACTGATGAGAGACTCGATCAAAAGGCATTTGGCTTTGCCCGCAATTTGCAGAGGAGTGTATAGCTTGTCTTGAAAGATAATATTGTTCCTAGCAATCCAAACTTCCCAACAAATGTATTTGGGGATTGAGATCCAGATAAGTTTTCTTTTTAGTCAGTGTATAGGGATACAAAGATTTCCAGTCTTTAAAGAGATGAGTGATGGAAGAGTAGGGTGGCATGGGAAGCTTGAGATCAATAAGCATGTGTTTCCATACAAGTTTAGTATGCTCGCATTCTATAAAGAGGTGATTGAGAATTTCATTACTGTTTCTGCAGAAGGGGCACCAGAACGGCCCATGAAAACCTCTCTTGATTAGATTTTCACCTGTGAGGACTTTGCAATGGATAAGGGTCCAAATAAAAAAATTGATTTTAGGGAGGCCTACAGAATCCCAAACTAATTTCCAAATATCTTTTCTTTCATTCTCTTGGTTTTGTTGAGCTTTGTATCCGAGAATAGAAGTATATGATCCAATAGGGCCCCAGCCCCTTTCATCGTTGGCCAACAAATATGTGGGAGCACATCCTTTCAGGTTATCAATGAGGATGTTTTTGGCTGCCTCGAACTCTGTGGGGATGAGTCTGTTGTTCCAGCTTTGCCAATTACCATACATATCCCAAACACTAAAATCCTTCAATGTTGTTATCCCGTTATGCTTCAGCCAATTTGCAATGTTGTCAAGTTACTGATTACTGTGTAACTTTTCATTGTTCATGATCTTATCCTTGAAGATGTCGATATTGCTGCCATTGTCGGGTACCCAATAAAGATTTTTAGAGAAAAAATTCCATGCCGCCTTACATAATTTCCAGGTGCTAGAGCCTTTGGAGGTTGCCTTATGGTCAAGGCATCTTAACCTATTACCCTGTAAATATTTCATCTGAGCACTATACTGACTTGATGACCTTTATTATGCATAAGATGCCATAGGAGTTTGCCTCCTAGTGCTAAATTAGCTTGGAGAGGATCACGTATTTGAAGACCTCCTGTTATTTTTTATTGCTTTAGTGTCTCCCACTTCACAAGGTGAATCTTTTTTTCGTTATTTTTCCCACCGGACCAAAGAAAGTCTCTCAGTATTTTACGTATCACTTCTGTCACCCCTTTTGGAGCTAGGAGAATGGAGAATTGGTAGATGGGTAGCGCGGATAAGACTGATTTTATCAGAATCAATTTCCCAGCCTTGCTAAGCCAATGTCCTCCCAGTCTTCTAATTATGTTCTTGATTTTGGTTATTGTATCTTCCCAATTCCCATTTTTTACGAGTCCTCTAGTGATTGGGAGAACGAGATACATGAACTTCTCCCATTGATTGTAGACTTTGATTCCAAGTATTCTACTGATTTTGGCTGCAACAGAATCTTTTATATTCCAACAATAGACAACACTTTTGTGCAAGTTAATCTTGCCTCCTGATGCTTTGCAATACCCATTCAGGTTCCGAATGAATTTCCGAGCTATGATGGAGGAGGCACCACCCAATAGAAGTGAGTCATCTGCTAATAGGGTGTGATTGAGGGGATGGGAGTCTGGGGTTAAGTGCAAACTAGGGAGGGTTCCAGAATTCAATTCATAATTCAGCTTTCGACTAAGGGAATCTGCGATGATGATATACAGGAAGGGTGACAAGGGGAAGCCTTGTCTAATGCCTCGAGTGACTTGAAAAAAGTCAGTTGGGCGACCATTGATGAGAGGGGCGATCCAGGGGTTGCAAATGCAAGCGGACATCCAACTAATGAGAGTATCTTTGAAGTCAAAACATTTTAGAATTTTAAAAAGATAAGAATGGTTGACACGGTCAAATGCATTTGCCATGTCTAACTTAATTAACATATCTTTTTCCTTTCGGGCCTTGCTGGAGTGAAGTGCTTCTTGCACAAGTATAACGTTGTCCAGGATTTGCCTTCCTTTCAGAAAGTCGCCTTGATTGTCGAAGATTATATTGTTGAGTAATGGTTTTAGTCTCATAGCTATCGTCTTGGAAATGATTTTATATGAGGCATTACATAACGAAATCAACATGAATTTGCTGAATGTACTGGGATTAGTCTCTTTTGGGATGAGAGACAGAAACGTTGAATTAGTGCAGCCACCAATTTTTGCCTTGGTATGAAAATTCCTTATCATTCTCATGAAGTCTTTCTTGAAATATTTCCAACAGGCTTTGTAGAAATGGATCGAATAGCCATCGGGTCCCGGAGCCTTGTCTGGATCGAGGGAGTGAATTGCTTTAAGCACTTACTGCTCGGTGAACGGTTTCTGCATATTATTGTTGTCTTCCAGTGTGATCCTTTTAGGAATGTGATCCAAGAATATATGGTCTTCCTCTCCACCCGCGCTGTCATCATTAGTGTATAGCTTGGAAAAATGAAGATGTGCTGCCTCTTTTATATTCAAATTTCCTTTTACGCTCATGCCATTCTCAAGACTGATCTCAAAAATGTAATTGGAATTTTGTCTGACTTTATATTGCTTGTGGAAATACGCCGTGTTTTTATCACCGGATTGGAGCAGATACTCCGTGATTTGAGCCTCCAATATTCTTCTTCAGCTCGGAATGCTTGAGATCCATTGATTTGGTGTTTGGCTTCTTCATGCAGTGTGGAGAATTCACTAGGCTGGTCCTCCATATCGTGCTGGAAATCTTCAAGAGCGCCTACTGCCATTTTCCTGGTATTTGCAGGGGTAGGGCAATTAGCTTTGGCCCAGGATTTAAGGGTGATTTTGGTGTTAGAGAGTTTCTTTTCCCATACGTAGCATGGAGATCTGGCGATGGGTACTTTCCAAGCTTTTTCCAATATGTTCCAAAAACTATCATGCACGAGCCATAAAGGGCTGAACCTGAAGGGGATTGGGCCTAGATCCTCATTTTCTTGGAAGAGGAGTTGGATGGGTTTATGGTCGGAGGCTAGATTGGCCAGGATATTAGAGGAGATAATTTGATTATCAGCCAGGAGATTGCCATGGATTAGGAACCTATCCAATCTGGCCATAATATTACCTTTACCAATGCGCTTGTTAGACCATGTATACTTCCCTTTTTTGGGTTTGATGTCAATGAGGTCCCACTTATGAATTATAGCTTCAACCTGAGAGTGAAAGCTATCTGCTCCACCGTTTCCACCTTTTTTTTCCTGTCTTGGAGAGGGTGATATTCATATCACCAGCTAGAATAATATTATGGGGGACATATGCCTGCAGGAAGTCTTCAAGTAAATTCCAACAATCTTGTTTTTTTGAATAAAGATTGGATACATATATGTTGAACAGAGCAATCTGCTTGTTGCTTTGAGTATGAGTAAGATCTGTATAAATCCAGTGTTGCGTCGCAAAATAATTGTTGAGATGAAATTTTTTAGGGCACCATAGTGTTTCCAAGCCCCCAGAGGCTCCTCTAGCGCTAACTGCATATCTGGTACTCTTCTTCCACTTTTCTTTTCCGATAGTTAAAACAACAGTGTCGTCAAGCTTGGTCTCTTGGAGTAATAGAAGGTTTGACATATCAATTTTTTGAAGGTCTTTTACTGCTTCATCTTGCTGTGTCTGCCTAGACCTCTGCAGTTCCAAGAGACCATTTTCATCATTTAGAGTTGTAGATGGTGGAGAGGGTTCCTCCTGATAGGTCTCCATTTTTCTTACCTGCTTCCCTGGCTCTAGTATTTACGTTGAAAGCCATATCAATAGTGGCTTGGGATCCTTGAACTTTTTCTCGCTCAGCTTCTTCTTCTCTCGGTTCTTTGGTTGATTTCTGACCAGGATTTTTAGCGGATTTATCAATGAGTTCTTCCGAGGAGGATGGGGAGTTCGAAGATCTGGCTTTTGTGATCTCAGCGTAAGAAGGGGCTTCTTTAATCAAGGTAGATCTAGTAGGGTTGGGTGAATTTTGAGGCAACTCCTAAGCTTCTAGGACGTGAGGAATAGTTTGGGAGTCTTGATGTTCACGTATTTCTCCTTCTTCTTTGATCTCTGGGATTTCTTGGATCTCCACACTTTCTAAAACTTTGAAGCTATTCCTATTTTTCGATGTCGACAGATCTTGTTGTTGATGATGATCTGGATTCTTGATGTTTAAGCTTTTTGGCTGTGATTTCGATCCAGTTTTTTTTTTTTTTTTGGGAATAACAGTCCATTGATCTTTCTTCCCTTTCTGATGTTGAATCCGTTGGTTTTTTTTTTGCAAGAGCGAGCAAAGTGTCCGTACTCATGACAGAATCTGCACTTAAAAGGAATTTGTTCGTAATCGAGCTCTTGGATGTGGGTCCAATCTACCACGGTAAGGTTTATTGCTTCCGGGAGTCCATGTTCCAAGTCTACTTCGACGCAGATCCTGGCACATGCATATTGATCTTTTCTATCAGCTTTGTCGATATATTTACCCAGGGCATTTCCGATAGCTTCTAAGGATTCAGTATTCCAACAATGAAGTGGTAGATGGGGTAATCTCACCCAGACGGGAACAACAGATGGGATGTCAAGGGTAGGGTCAAAATTTGGAGTCCATTTATTCATATAGAGTCCCTGAGGTCCCATAAAATACAGACCATTTCGAAAGATGAGCTCGCGGTCTTGTTTGCTTTCAAACACGAATGCAAAATATCCTTTCCCCAAAAAGAAGGATTTGACATCTTCTGTAATTAGAGGTCTCCAGTTCTTTTGCACCCAAAGCTCGGTAGTCTTCGGAGAGGGCCATAAGCCTGTGAATTGGCCAATCAATCCACGTTCATCCAGATTAAGGGTTGTCCTGCACGGGAGATCTACCGGAAGCGCTACCGTCGGGATCTCATTAAGCTTTTTCACGAACTTCTATTGGGTGGAAGAAAGGGGCTTCTTGCCCTAAGAAGCTATCAAGTTAAAAAAATTGGTCAATTCTGATGTGGGACAGCTCGCTCCCGAAGACATTGGAGGCTGGGGACCTGCCCTGGAAGAGAGATCCACCTGGTGCGATCCCTGCAGGCCCTAGAGTACAGGAAGTGATCCTGCAACCTACGACCAAGTATTCCCCTACTCTAAACATAGTCCATCTCGAAAAGAGCACACAGGCAGCTCAGGCACAACACGAGCGATATGGTCCAGGTCAGATCGACTTTCAAACGCAGAGTTGTTCAGATCTTGCACATGTGTTTCAAGCACAACACGAGGGCTAAAAATTCTCTGTCTTTTGAAAGAGTTGATAGTAATTAGTTTCCATACTACATTGTTAAAGACCATCGCAATGTTTTGATTTTGGCACTAGAGTCTAAGTGGGGGTAGAGACTATACCTACATCAGAGGTAGGTTTCCCATAATACTGTCCCGCCACAAACTAATTTTTCCCCGTTTCCTATAATCTGTGTGATTTTACTTTCAAAAAGAGGAAAATAAGACTATATGAGTTTCCAAATTGGGGAGCCAAATTGCCTTACCAGGGGAAGTTCCATACATCTTAATCTATCATTGAAGAAGTATTTATGGACCAAGGTTTTTTTACACTAGTCGTTCTCTAATCTACACAAAAGCTTTTCTCCCAAAGCCAAGTTTGTCAGTGAGGAATATCGAATTCCTAGACGCCCATTAATTTTTGGTGCCCTGACTTGCTTCCATCTTACCAAACTCATTCTATTTGTGGTAGACTTCCCTCCTTTCCAAATAAAATTTATAATTTCCTTGGATATCGATTCTTTAACATTAGAAGGGCCCATTAGCATAGATAGTTGAAAGATGGGGAGAGATGACAAGACTACCTTTATGAAAATCACTTTGCCAGCTAAATTCAATCATTGAGCACCCAAAGAGGTATTTTCTTTTTTATTTTATCTAAAATTTGAGTCCAATCATATCTGGGCAAGCCTTTGTAACAAATAGGAATACCCAGATATTTGAAAGAGTGCCACTCTTCTTTGGTTGGGAATTGCATTATTCGAGCAATGGAATTAGCGATTCTTTTGTTGGTATTCCAAAAGTAAATTTGACATTTCTGCTTATTATTCCCCCCCCATATGCTCTCATTAAAACCTCAAGGATATTTTTGAACCTATGCCCCAAAATGGTTTAGGCTCTACTTAACAACAAGGTGTCATCTGCGAATTGAGAGTGGTTAATTCTTTTCACACCCCGAGCTATTTTAACTTCCATACTTTTCTTCTCTTTTTTTGCATTTTCCAGTTGTCTGCTTAAGGCCTCAACGATTAAAATATAGAGCGAGGGGAGAGAGGGAAAACTTGGCGAAGGCCTCTCAAAATTCTACATAAATGAGTAGGCCTTCCATTCACTAACGGAGCGATCCACATATTACAAATGCACGCCGCGATCCAGGCCAAAAAGTCTGCCCCAAATCCAAATCCAATCAAAACATAAAAAACGAAACTGTGTCTTATCTTGTCAAATGCATTTTCCATGTCCAAATTAATAACCTTTCCTTTTTCCCCTCTTTCTTTACTGGAGTGAATAACTTCCTGCACTAAAATAATATTGTCGAGCATTTGCCTTTTGTCCACAAACCCTCCTTGATTCTTTGAAACGATCTTTTGTAAAAGGGGCTTCAATCTATTGGCTATGACTTTGGAGATGATTATGTAGGAAACATTGCATAGAGATATAGGTTGAAATCTAGCAAAGCTTAAGGGGTTGACTTCCTTAGTAATTAAGGCCAAAAAGGAAGAATTTGTGCCTCCCCCTATTTTAGCAGATTTTTGTGAGTACTGGATCATTCGTAATAGATATTTTTGATGATGTTCTAACAACATATGTAGAAATGGCCAGAGAATCCATCCGGACTCGGAGCTTTATCCAGGTTCATCTGTTTTATAACTTTCCATTTCTCATTTTCTATAATTTGCTTCATCAAATCCTCATTATCTTTTTGATTTGTTAGCTTGGGGATATCGTTGATCAACAATTCTTGGGCATTCGAATCCTCCCCTTCCTCCTCCTTATAAAAATTCTCAAATAAATATTTGGCTGTTGTTTTTATTAGCTCACGTCCTTCTACCTTTGATCCATTTGCCTTCCTGATTTCTTTGACTTTGTTCCTCCATAATCGCGCCTTCGCTTGCCTATGGAAAAATTTAGTGTTACTGTCTCCTGCTTGAAGCCATAAGCTTATAGATTTCAACCTCCATGTTTCTTCTTCTTTCGTAAGAAGACATTGGTATTCAATGAACTTCCTTTGCTCCTCCGACAACAACCGTAGAGTGACTTCTTCCTCTTCCATGATTCTTCTATTTTCCTCCATTTTATTGTTTAACTCTTTTGACTTTTCCTTTTCAATTTATTCCTTACTTTTCATCCAATCCCTTAATCCTTTTTTAGTATTTTTATTTTATGCTCCCATATATGAATTAGGGATCCTGACACCCAGGGTGACCATGCATTCTTCACCACTTCTATGAAATCAGGACCGCCGACCCAAACTGGATTAAATCTAAAGGGGTAACATCCTAGAGGTGCCTGACAAGTTGATATGGTCGTGGGATGTTGCTCATGGTTAGGTTTCTGCCAAGCTAGCTTATGAATTGTTATTTGCTAATGTGATTCCACAGGTGCAGTGGTGGCAACGGTCTATTTGGAAACTCGTCATTCCACTCAAAGTCAAATGTTTTATATGGCTTGCTTTGAGTAATCAGAATTCGACATGGGACAATCTCTATCGTAGAGGGGTTGTCGGTCCTAGTAGGTGCTCTTTGTGCTGTACACAGGAAGAATCAGTGGACCACTTATTTACTAATTGCAGCTTTGTCCAAGGTCTTTGGAACTTAATTTGTGATTCTATTAGCCTGTCAGTGGATTGGCGCCCCATCTCTCTTGTGGATAGTCTGGGTAAGTGGCTGGATGGTGCAAATTCCTGGGTTGAGATCCCGTGTTTTATGATTTGGGATGTGTGGAAGGCCCGTAATCATCGGATTTTTTAGGACTCCATTCCTAATCTGGAGCATATATGTGGTAGGGTTGTTGCAGCTTTTAAAGATTTCAATGTTCTGAATGGTAACACTGGTTGCATAGTGAAATGTCCTTGTCATCGATTGGCTCCTCCGGTTTTAGTTTATCCTTGTGGTTTTTTCGATGGTGCGACGATTAGGGGGTCTGGTATTTGTGATGTTGGTGTGATCCTGTTCCTATCCACCTCCAATTATTTCCGCATTCAGTTGAATTCGAGTATTGGCTCTAACACTTGCAATGAGTTCTGTGCTCTTTGGCTATTATTGTATTTTGCCCGTTACAAATTGGTTTCGTCACTAGTGGTGTTGGGTGACTCATTGTCTATCATTTCATGGGCCAAGAACATTTCTCCACTTAATGTTTTGGTTCTATCTTATTGGCTGGATGAGGTTCGGTTGTCTATTAATGCTTTTGAACACATCCATTTTACTCATATTTTCCGGGAGTGCAACTAGGATGTCGACATGCTTTCTAAATCAGCTTTATCTTCTCTGGAGGGGATTATTGTTTGGGAAGAGTGGTTTGTCGACCAATATATTTCTTGTGGTTCTACGGACTTGCACTGGACTTAACATTTCTGTTCTATTTTCCTGATGGGTTCTATCCATATTTTTTATGCGGCACTTATTTTCTTTCAGGTGTTTAGTTCTCTGTCATCCAATAGCCTATTGGGTTTTTGGTCCATGGAGTGGTTTCCACTCCTTTTTTTGGTTCGTGATATGCTTGGGGTGGCCTCATCAACTGTATTGGTCACATAGTTATCTATTTGGTTCAGTGGTGGGCTTGTCTTTTGGCCTTTTACTGGTTTGTCGGCTTTGTATTCAGGGTGTTTAGTTTCTCTGTTATGGCTCTCTAGATTGTTTGGGATTGATATGTTGTGGTATTTGTTATTTTTCCATCTGTTTAGATGGACGTTATATTGGACCCATGTTTAATTGCCGGGATGTTTCGTTGGTTTGTTGTATGGACTTATTTACTATTTCCTTTATTAATAGTAAGTTATATTTTCTTTGGAAAAAAAAACTCCTAGCTCATGCATGGATAGCAATTAGTGACAAACAACCCATTTAATTAAAGAAAGTAAGAGATAACTTGTTCATGGAATTTAACTTATAACCTATCGATGTTCACCGACCACAAATTAAGTAATTATGCTAGTATATTTATATATTAAAATTTTGTCAATGTACAAAAAGTATTCTCCGAGATATTTAGAGGGTTTACACCCGCTAAAATTCCTTGGAGATTTTTCCAAAATATTATTTTCGAAACAAAATAATATATTATTATTATTATTATTATAATATAATTATGTAATTGACGTACTTAATAATCAATTAAAATCAATAATCCAAAATGGGCAAAACACGCGTTTCAACGATTTTCTTCCTGCAAATGTTTAAATTCTACTAAATGGATGGAGGATTTCAACTCCGAGGTACGATTATTCCAGCTCTACACTAGCATTATTTGTCAGCTCTATCGAATTCCGGAATATCATCCTCTTGCCCATCATTTTACTTTCAACGATTCAGATTTTATATTCTTGTAAGCTGCTATGTGTTTCTTTACTTTACTCGAGAAATCGTTTATTTTCTGTAAAGATTATCATTCGAAGGTTAGACATGTTTATGGATTTTCAGAGTCGTTTTACAGGAATTATGGACATGTCTTAAACATTTAAATCCTGTTTAGGGTTTATTTAAATGCTTTTAAGGATTTTGGTACAATAATCTTCACATGGTTGAACCTGTTTAGGGTTTTGTTATTGAAGGATTTGAAGCAATGAACTGAACATAATTGCCAGGCAAGTTATCAGAGCCTGTTGTTTGATCATAGGCGTTTAGTGCACAGGACAACCTTTTGGAATTCCCAACATTGTTAAAGCAACCGAACAGCCACGAGGGACAACCAACCGAATCGGTTTGGTGAGAGCTGGGCACTGTTACAGCCCCACCCGGGTTTGATTCCTGAAAAAGTGGCGGGTTTGCCCCTCCGGACACTCTTGAAGCATCTTGACCGGAAGTTTCATGACCCAACGGAATCTTTATTTGGTACACTTTATTTATCCATTATGCAAACACCATACCGTGTGATGATCTTCTGGTACAATGCTATCATTCAATTTCCCAAAGGTTTGACAGTCCACTGACGAACAGGGACAAATTCAGTCTTGTAGCCTGTAGTCGTTTTATCTTTTTGTTGAAATCCTTGTGCCATTGTGTCTAACAAAATCTCTTATTGAGTTATTGCATCACATTTTCAAATTTCTCTCTTCACAGAATTAGAATCAGTTAAACTCTTTCACATTGGCAAGTATAAGTAATATCTAGCGCCTCTGTTTAATAGTTTATGTTGTTTTTTTCATTTTAAACTGTAAAAATTGTTCTCACTATACTGGAAAATTTGTGCCCCTGTAGTCTGTTAATTTCAGATTTATATTTGAGAAAAATGTGACTGTTTGGTTTCTTTCCTAGGCCAAGTCTACAATAACCTGGAAATCAAAGAGATTTGTCTGGGAGCAGTCCATTTAGTTTATGATATCTGACCACAAAGCAGTTTGCATTCAACCATGCATTGAGCATTTGGAAGAGACACTGCAATGGCTTGCCTTATGGCTTCGTTATGTACTCAGCTAGTAGCTCTATTATTCCAAAATTCAAACTTGGGATAAAATTACAATGTTAAATTTCGGGGAGGATACTGTCTGGTTGGTCTGGTTCAAACTTCACAATAACACCATAAACTTGGGTTAAAGTATATAAAAGAAACCCATGTGAGGAAGATTATTGATTATCTCTATATTACTTCTGTGGTGATATATGCTTCAAATTCCAGTCAATCAAACACCCTCAACTTTAGAAGGGACTACAATAGAGAAACAATATTATGAGTAGCTTTGGTTATTAGTAGTTTCTAAATTAGTCATTAATTCTGGTGGTCAAAGCTATCCTACTATAATTAAACAATTCCCTAATGTAGAAAGCAAGTGTTAATCAACTATTTTAGCTCATGTTTCTTATAGACACATACTCACATGATCAAAACCTTTAAAAAAGTCGAAGTAGAAATAAAGAAGGGATTATGGCCATTCTAAAAATTTCCTTTGCAATAAAGTATTTAAATCCATTTGGGTTTACGAGGTTTACAGGATAGATGAAACCCTCATCCATTATTTGGACGATCTTCCAAGGAATATGCTGATAAGTTGAAGATGTAAACAATTAAAATATGTATTAAGCAACTTAATTCCTGGGTGACTACTAGGAGTTTACCACTATCACTCAACCTTGGGTATATGAATACTGAGATGTCTTCCCGTTGTAAGGAACACTCCTAAAAGAAGGTTACACCATGTTGAATTATTAGAAGTTCCAAATGGGCTTGCTGAACACCATATTGCATGAATTCAATGTGAAAATTAAGAGATTATTGGTCAATGCTCTCCACAAGACATATTTATTTTGTAGATAATAGTTAAGTTTGGTGGTAATCACGAAGAAGAAGAACTCTTAAAATTTCATGCTTTGAATAAATTTATGACGAAGGGCATATCCCTGTTCCATTAAATGAAAATGTCATTAAGAAGGTAGTTTGCAATGCATATACTTTATTGGTCGATTTTGTTGCAATAACCATGTAGACAACTCTTGGAAACTTATTGAAAATAAACATGCCATTGGATGAGATATAAATAATGTTGTTTGGATTCAATATTGTGTTAGAAATTAATGCCCATTTTATATATTGGTTGCCATGTTGACAATGCCATATTAATGTCTGAAACATCCAATTTTTTAACAACATTGTTGGGGGTTTGGAATACATGCCCTACATCCCTTGCATTTGGGTACATAGGATGTATTAGGATTGTCTCCATTCATCCATGAAAGGTTGGGATGACTCAAAGACATCCTTGAATTGCCCTCTGCCCAAAATACTTGTCTCGAGGACCTTTCAAGGATGTCTCCTCATCTCTAGTGTTGAAAACACCCCTTTGGAGACATTTAGGGGATGTGCTTCAACCCCATGGTGGATCCCCAGTCATTCCCAATGTTTCCTATAGGTACTAACAACCCCATAAAAATGTTCTTTTGAGACATGGGCCACATATTCCTTAACAACCTCCCCCAAACTTCCAAATCCCTAAAACACCTTTTTACAAGTGAAGAGAATCAAAGGCAGGAGTTTGTGAGCAACAATAGAAGTTTTTGTGTTTGGAGGAGAGATTTTTGGCTTAGAGCAACAAGAGTTTCAACTTGGATTAGGCGATGCATGGATTCATCTAGTTGAATTTCTAATCATGTTTGCATTGTGATTAATCTTGTTTCCTTGATATTATTTATATTTTCTATATATTTGAGGGAGGGTGCTTGTTATACCCCAAACCTTATTATCCCCCATGTTGTCCCCTGAAATTTGGTGGATCTCTCCAATGATTCTTGAAACTCATTCATATGCCCCCTATCTTGAAACCGCTGTTAAACATAGGAAGGTGGAAGAGATCTGCCATAAGAGTCACATGTTGATTTTTAAAGTATAAAATATGTATTGATAGAAGGATTGATGCAATGCTCATAGGCAGTCAAATGATTGCATATAAATTTTACAAATGACAATGGGTCATGGAAGGAGTTGTGCCTGCATATGTTACACATTATATATTAATTACTTATTTTGTCATTATTATATGTTATTGGTTATATTACATGTGAGCAAATCTCTCTATGTTGAAGGTAAATTTAGAAATTAGTTGATTATATATAGTGCATACGATCTTGAAGACAAAGAACATGCACATAGCTTGCATGCCTTCTAATTAGTTAGGACAGATTTATAAATGATGAGCATTGGAAATATGTTTTTTCCTATTTTTAGTAGCGCTTTGTAACACTGTTATTTTTAGTGCTCTCCACACAATGTTTTTGATAAGTTTGAGCATTGGAAATATGTTTTTTCCTATTTTTAGTAGTGCTTTGTAACACTGTTATTTTGAATGCTCTCCACACAATGTTTTTGATAAGTTAGTTTATTTTAGGCTAGATTTATAAAAAAATGATCTATTTTTGTTTTTAGTTTCTAATTTTGTTACAATTTCATGTTAACGATATATGCAATATTGTAAAGGAATGGGACAATTCATTTTGAAAACCTCCACATTTTGTGCTATTTCCTTCATCTCTGGTGTTAGCTTGTGAGGTAATCATAGCCTTGTGTAATGGAGTGAAGCGGTTCCCCTTGAGCGTCATACTACAGGTTTTTGATAAGTTAGTTTATTTTAGGCTAGATTTATTAAAAAATGATCTATTTTTTTTTTAGTTTCTAATTTTGTTACAATTTCATGTTAACGATATATGCAATATTGTAAAGGAATGGGACAATTCATTTTGAAAACCTCCACATTTTGTGCTATTTCCTTCATCTCTGGTGTTAGCTTGTGAGGTAATCATAGCCTTGTGTAATGGAGTGAAGCGGTTCCCCTTGAGCGTCATACTACAGGATGGAGAAATGGTGCAAGTTAGGTTTAGAGGAAGTTGGGCACAGAGTTGGGTGAACTCTTGAAATAGTTTTTTTATTTGTAGGTGGTGGGATGTGTCCAATAGTTGAAGAGATTGGAACAAAGGTATATTATGTTCCACAACGAGAAAGTCCAAGCCTATTCCCATAAATTTAATCTCATCTAGAAAGTATGAGAACATTATTAAAGACACTTAGCTTAGATGGAACGAATTGTTCAATGTGCTAGACTCCTAAGCTTGATTACAAGAAACATGTCATTGGAAAATTCTGGGTTAGAAACATTCATGTAGTGGGGAAGCTTTGGAGCATTGAATATGGATAGGATCCAAGGCAAGTAATGTGGATGAACACAAAGCTTATGATGTTAGTGATAAGGAAACCATTGCCATCATTGGTATGTTAGTCTTGGATGACATCTAACATGTGCAAGATGTAAAGATCTCTCTACAAGCTCATGACTGATGATACTCTCTAATGAAACCATAGTTCTTTATTTGAGAAACAAGTTGTATAGTTTGAAGATGGTAGAAGGTAACTTAGTCCCTGGTCATATCACTGCTCTAAAAATATAATAGATCAATTTATGGTTGTAAATGTAAAGATAGAAAACAAAGATCTCATCTTTTTTGCCCTAAACAATTTGTCTTGGCCTATTCAAGTATTTGCAACAAGTCTTAGCTCATTAATGAGAGTTTAACTTGTTGATGTATATGTAACTTCAGAATGTATTTCACCTATGTATTTCATCTATGTATATTGTACTCCTATAGAGATGTTATTATTCCTCTATACGGAAGTGTTGTCATTTGTATTGACAAGTGTCGCAAGTGTCGTAACTTGCTGATGGGTTATTAGACCACCATGTGTGGGGTCGGCCCTGATTAAGTTAACCATGGGTTATTAGGCTAAGCTAGACAAGTCGGCCCCACTGGTTTATTGGGCAGGACAGGACAAGTATAAATAGAGATCGGGAGATCTCTATTTGATCATTCACTTACTCACACTTCCATCACTCGGAAAGTGGTGCACATGTGAGAAGGAGGATCAGCTGCTCGGAGAAGACTATCTCTTGTACTTTGGTTGTATCCTTTCTCTCTCTATCTCTGAGGAAGTTGTGGGGTTTTTCACCTTTATGGTTTTCCCCAGTGAAACTCTGTGTGTCTATTGTCTCATGTGATTGCTTGGTGTGATTGATATGCATTGTTATACTTGATATGCTGTACATGTTATTCTCTCAGTAAATATCCTAGAGTATATTGAATTAATGCTAAAAAATTAACATGGTATCAGAGCTTCTCTGAGAAGAAGACATTGTGCAGTGGCGGAAACTAGGGTTTCTTGTTTATTGGGTTTCTCTCCATAGATTTTGGAAAAGCAGTAAGGTAGATTGATTCTACTCATTAAGGAGAATCTTTCTGTCCAACCAGAATTCAATTCTGGGCACTTTCATTTTTGGCCCTAAAATTTAGGGTTTCCACAAAAATAGGAATTTCTGAATTCTGAGGACATAGCTGGAAGCTCCTTGGAAAAATCAAAGTTTAGAGCTTTGGATCGAGATTTTTGGTTGGGTGAAGCTCCGGGAAACTCAAACCCTAATTCAGGGTCCTCCCTAGTGAACTCGGGAAGACTAAAAGACATTTCTGAAGGGTGAAACTTTGTAGATATCAAATTTTGAATATACCAAGCTGATCAGCTCATCAAGGCGCATCTTTCTATCCTTTCAGAAGTTTGAAATTCAAAGTTTGAATTTTTAGGGTTTCACTGACAAACCCTAATTCGGGACCAGATCCAGTTTTCAGCAAAGCAAGTGGTAAGACCTAAAAATTTTCTATTTCTATTTGAAGTACTCTTTTAAGATGTCTCACCACACCAAGCTTGAGGATAAGCTTGAAGGGGCTGATAACTTCCGAGCATGGAAGTATAGGATTGGGTTAATCCTGGAAGAAAATGAATTGGATACTTACATAAGGGAAGAGGTCCCTGTCCCAGAAGGAGAAGAGGCTAAGGCTCTTCACAAGAAGAACTTGGTCAAGGCAAAGAGGATCATTGCTGATTTTATCAAGGACCATCTCATTCCACATGTGTCATCTCTAAAGACACCCAAGGCTACGTTTGACTCTTTGACCAAGCTGTTTGAAGGGAAGAACATAAATCGGAAGATGACTCTGTGGAACCAATTGAAAGGGGTAAAGCTTCATAATGGAGAGACCATTCAATCCTATTTCTCCAAGGTCTCTCAGATCAAGGAACAACTTGAAGCTGTGGATGAAATGGTGGAGAATGGTGAAATTGTCATGACCACTCTGAATGGCCTACCTAGGTCATGGGATTCCTTTATTCAAGGAATTTGTGCAAGAAGGAAGTTGATCTCCTTCAGTAGACTATGGGAAGAATGCTGTCAAGAAGAAGCAAGGCTTGTGGCACGAGAAGAAAAGATGGGGAATGAAGATCAAGCTCTCACGGCTCACACCAAGAAAGGGAAGATCAAAAGGGAGTCATCTCACAAAAGAAGACCTTCACACCACCATCATAAGAAAGATCTCAAATGCTTCACTTGCAATGAGAAGGGACACTTTGCTGCAGATTGTCCCAAGAACAAAGTGTTAGGATATTTAGACACTTAGGAGTTAGTTAAGATCAACTTGTGTAATATATCCGTTAGGGATAGTGTGTTTCTTTAGTATGCATTAGTATGCATTTGTAAATACTTAATCCGATGGTCACGATATGTTTCCGACATAGAGTGATCCGACGGCTCAACTTCTCTTAGATCAAACCTAACCTTGATCCGTGGCTTAACACCCGATTGGTCCATGATCTCTATTTAAAGAGCATGGAGGGTCATTGTTTAGTTGATCGATTATGAGAAGCTCATTTGTAACTTTCTTTCTTTGCATAATAAATTGTCCTGTAGAAGCTATTTGGCCGGGGCCGTGGAGTGTTTCCCTCAAGAGGGTTTAAACCACGTCAAAACATCGGTGTGTTGATCTGTGATCTGTTTGTGTGAAGTGGTTGCTCTTGGTGTTCGGTCCTTTGGTAGTACCCTGTGTACCCGAACATGGTATCAGAGCTTTTATGAAGTGCCGCTTCCGGTTATGATCTAGATCTTGAACTGTTGTTGCCGAAACTCGAAAGGGTTTCTAGTTCTGGTATTTCTGTGCATTTCTGGGCTGTGGGAGGTGTTCCATTGCGTCCGGAGCGTCGTTTCCATTGGGAAATAGTTTTCGTTTGATCGAAAACGGTTCCCGGTTGCTCCAGAAACGCATATTTCATCAGATCTGAAGGTATAATGTTACAGTGACGCATTTTTTTTATTTCGTTTTTTAATAAGAAAAAAATCTCATATTTCATTTTTTTTACTGTTAGATTTTTTTTGGGTTCGGATTGTTGCTTTCCCGTCTGCGTATGCTCTTTGCCGTGCACCTTGAGCGATCTCGGCAAATCAGAAACAGAAAGGGAAAGGGTTTTTCTCGGCTGCGTATGCTCTTTGCCGTGCACCTTTGCGCGATCTCGGCAAATCAGAAACAGAGAGAAAACGTAGACTTTCCGGGCAAGCTAACAAGATCTAACTCCACAAGTGTGGAAAAGTTTTTTTTTTTTTTGTTTCGTTTTGTGGTCTGTTTTGCAGGAAAAAGGGCAAGCACGCAAACCGAGCAAGAAGAGTAAAAAAAAAGAAAAAAAGAAAAAAAAAAAGCCCCCTTCCTCATTCCCATATTTTACATACCTTTTAATCTAGCTCACTTGGTTCAAAGTTGCTTTATTCCTTAATAGGTCTTGAGTTCAAGTCTTAGGAAGTTACTTTTAAAAGGAAAAGTGCATGCAATTTCTATTTTCAAGTTACTTTATTGTAAAAGTGCATCTCACTTAAATAATAAAAAATAAAAATACAAGTGAGTCACTTAAGTTTTTCATTTATTGTTGCACTATTTAAAAAGTAATATCATTGTAAAAGTGAAATCACTTTTTTTACAAAAGTGATTCACTTAAAGCAACTTTTTTAAAGTTATTGTCAAAAGGTTCATCTTGGGAAGAGGGGGGTTCTTTTTTTGCTAGACATTCTCTAGCTGCCACGTCACTATTGGGGACGTCTTCAACAGTTTCTTTGTTCAAGCATAACTTCATCATACAGAGTCAGTTTTCAGTGCCGTTTTTTTTGAAACTGCCTATTTTTTCGAGCTCTTCACATCCAGACTATTGGTTTCTGCTTTTACAGCCATTACTTTACAAATATGGCCGCCCATTGTGATATTCTACTTAACAGTTCTAACTATTTCTCATGGAAATCTCGTATGGAGGATGTTCTACGAAGTAGGGGACTTTTCAGAATTACCACAGGGAAAGAAAAAGAACCCACTGATGATGATAAGAAAATAAAATGGGCAAATAGATGTGATGAAGCTCGTGGATTGATTGGGATGTCAATCTCTACTGATTTGCGATTCCACATATCTGGAATTGATGAACCTAATACTGCTTGGGACAAGTTGGAAACTGTGTTTGGTAAACACAATGAAATTCGAGGTCACCAACTCGAAAATGAGTTGATTTCTTTAAATCCAAGTGACTTTTCATGCATTCAAGATTATTTATCTAAGTACAAAACTCTCAAGCTTTTATGTGCAGAATGTAAGATTGAGAGGGAAGACAAACAGTGCATTTATCATATTCTTTCCAAACTTGGACCTGCATATTCTGTTTTTGTATCTACATTTTACTCCATGAAAGCATCCTTGAATGCAGCTAGCTATCAAGAGCCTAGTCTTGAATCCTTTTGTGATTCCTTGATTAGAGAACAAGATAAACTCATTCACCTTGGAATAATCAACAATGCAGATACATCTGGGAAAGCCTTATTGTCCCAACAGAAAGAAAAGTCCAAGCCTCCTAAGAAACAAAATTTTCGCAATAATAAGTCAAACAAGGGTCCCAAACCCTCTCAGTTAGCTCCTTCTTTAAAAAATGACAAAGGATCCAAGCCAAAAGGCAAGAAGACTGAGCGGCATTGCAACTATTGCGGGAAAGATAATCATGATGAATCAAAGTGTTTCAAGAAGATGGCAGCCTTGGAAGCAGCAATGAAGAAGCACCACATCAGCCTAGATTCGCCATCAGAATCTACCTCTCATGGACATGCACTTTGTGCTTTTGGTTATTCTTATAATGCATCTTCTTCTTCTACTTCAAATGAATGGCTCATTGATTCTGGAGCATCTTATCATATGGCTAAGGATCAAGCCATCTTTTCTACTATGCATGAATGTAACACCAAACAAATATTTGTTGGTGATGATAGATCTCTAAGTGTTGTAGGAGCTGGAACAGTTCCAGTAGATAATGGTCATTTCAGTGATGTACTATGTGTTCCAAGAATTTCCTGCAATTTGTTATCAGTCTATCAGATCACTCATTCTGGTGAAGGTAAAACTGTGACCTTTACACCTCACCAAGTTGTAATCAAGGATTTTAAAGATCCTCAACAGGTTCTAGCTACCGGAATTGTTGATGATATTACCAGGTTGTACAAGTTTAACAACTTTGGGTCATCACCTTTCCCTTCAGTTTTTGTTGCTCATAGTGATAACTTGAGCAAACTTTGGCATGAGCGATTTGGTCACTTAAATTATCGCTCATTGCAACAACTATGTAAAGAAAATATGGTGACAGGTCTTCCGATGGTATCTTGCAGAGATGGTGTTTGTTCCGGTTGTGTACTTGGAAAACATCATCGGGACAGTTTTGACAAACGTGCCTCTTGGCACGCCTCGGTTCCCTTGGAGCTTGTGCATAGTGACTTGTGTGGCCCTCTTCCATCTGCTTCCTTTTCTGGTTTCAAGTATTTCTTAACTTTCATTGATGATTACACCAGACGCACTTGGGTTTATTTCCTAAAACTTAAGAGCGAAGTATTTAACATGTTCTTGGCCTACAAGGCCCTTGTTGAAAAACAATCTGGTCATCAAATTATTAAGTTAAGATCTGACAATGGAGGAGAATATGTTAACAAACAGTTCACTACTTTCTGCACTGAACAAGGCATCCAACAACAGCACACTGTTCCATATACACCACAACAAAATGGTGTAGCTGAGCGGAAGAACCGCACTTTAAAAGAAATGGCTAATTGTATGATCCAATCTAAGGGACTAAGTCTTCAATTTTGGGCTGAAGCCATAAATTGTGCAAATTACATAGTTAATCGCACCCCCACAAAAGCATTACAAGGTATAACACCGGAAGAAGCATGGAGTAAAATTAAACCTGATGTAAGTCACTTTCGTGTGTTTGGTAGTGAAGCATGGGCTCACATTCCGGATGAAAAACGGAAAGCATTGCAACCTAAAAGTGAAAAGTGCATATTTGTTGGATATTCTGAAGATGTAAAAGGTTATAGACTTCTTCAACCACATTCTCATGCTATAATTATTAGAAGAGATGTTAAATTTGATGAAAATATCTTGGCCTGTGAGCCTAACTTGGCGAGTGTGCCATCTTTGGCCTGCGAGCCTGATTCGGCGTTTGTGCCTTCTTCTTCTTCTTCCAACTTCCTTGACAGGTTTCCAACTTCAGTTTCTGATGATGACAGTGAGGATGAAAATCCACCTCCGCCTGCTCATGTTCCTCCAGTTGCACCAGCACAAGTGCTTCCTCGATGGGTCCGTTCAACATGTGAAGCAGCTGGTGATCTTGCCGGTGATCCTAGAGATCAACGTCGAACACGTTCTCAGTTTCAGCGAGCCTCTTCTCTTTTGGCTCAAGTTTCCGAGAATCATGATCCAGAAACTTTTGCAGAAGCTTCAGGGAATCCAGATTGGGATGCAGCCATGGATGAAGAATATCGTTCCTTAATGGCGAACGATACTTGGGATCTTGTACCTCTTCCAAAAGGAAGAAAACTTGTCAGATGTAAATGGGTCTACAGAACTAAGTATGCATCAGATGGAAGTGTTGAAAGACTTAAGGCAAGGTTAGTTGCCAAAGGTTTTTCCCAAGTTGAAGGGATTGACTACAATGAAACCTTTGCTCCCGTCGCCAAAATGAACTCCATCCGCCTTGTTCTTTCCCTTGCAGCCTTACACAATTGGGAAGTCCATCAAATGGATGTCAAGTCTGCCTTCTTACATGGTGATTTACAGGAGGAAATTTACATGGAACAACCTCCTGGCTATGTTCAAAATAACTCTAGCCTTGTCTGCCGCCTTAAGAAATCCTTATATGGCCTTAAGCAAGCTCCTAGAGCTTGGTATGCCAAAATGGATAACTTTCTCCTTGACACTGGTTTTTCTAGATGCCATTCTGACCCCAATGTCTATACCAAGAAAGTAGGAAACCATCTCATCATACTTGTTCTATATGTTGATGACCTTATTCTTACTGGTAGTGACCCTAATCTTATAACCCATGTGAAATCCAGTCTTAAACAAACTTTTGAAATGTCAGACTTAGGACATTTGCATTATTTTCTTGGCCTCCAAGTTCTGCAAACCAAAGAAGGAATCTTTCTTTCTCAGTCTAAGTATGCTTGTGACCTTCTTCGTCGCTTTCACATGGAAGATTGTACACCAGCCCCTTCTCCCTTCCAGTCTGGAGTCAAACTTTCTGCCACTTGTACTTCACCTGAAGTAGATGCCACCTTGTATCGTCAGCTTGTTGGTAGTCTTTTATACTTGACTCATTCCCGTCCTGACCTTTCCTTTGCCGTTGGTCGAGTTGCCCGTTATATGCAGACACCTCATGAAAGTCACTGGAAAGCAGCTAAAAGAATACTTCGATATATTCGAGGTACAGTTCAGTTTGGGATTCATTACAGTACAGGGGGGAAACCTTTGTTGGTTGGTTTCACTGATTCAGATTGGGCCGGCGATCCTGATGATTGAAAGTCTACTGCAGGTTATGTTTTCAGTCTGGGATCTGGACCTATTACTTGGGCTTGTAAGAAACAACAAGCTCTTGCTCTTTCTTCAGCAGAGGCAGAATATCGAGCAGCAGTTAATGCCAGTCAGGAAGCTTTATGGCTTCGACAGATCCTTTCAGAGTTTGGATTCGAGCAGCAGCAGCCTACTCCACTTTGGTGCGACAATCAAAGTGCCATCAAGCTTGCCAAAGATCCAGTTCTACATCAACGCAGCAAACACATTGAGCTACATATGCACTTCATCAGAAATCTTGTTCATGATCGTGTTCTTGAAGTGCTCTTTTGCCCCACAGATGATCAAGTTGCAGACATCTTCACCAAGTCTCTTACAGAAGCGAAGTTTTCTAAACTTCGATCTATGTTAGGAGTTCAGGAACTTGTCATTAAGGGGGGATAGGGTCTAATGCCTCCTTCCTTCTCCTAATAGTGTCACTTTTGTAAATCCTTCAATCCTATCCCAAGTTGTTCTTAAGGGGGGATGTTAGGATATTTAGACACTTAGGAGTTAGTTAAGATCAACTTGTGTAATATATCCGTTAGGGATAGTGTGTTTCTTTAGTATGCATTAGTATGCATTTGTAAATACTTAATCCGACGGTCACGATATGTTTCCGACATAGAGTGATCCGACGGCTCAACTTCTCTTAGATCAAACCTAACCTTGATCCGTGGCTTAACACCCGATTGGTCCATGATCTCTATTTAAAGAGCATGGAGGGTCATTGTTTAGTTGATCGATTATGAGAAGCTCATTTGTAACTTTCTTTCTTTGCATAATAAATTGTCCCGTAGAAGCTATTTGGCCGGGGCCGTGGAGTGTTTCCCTCAAGAGGGTTTAAACCACGTCAAAACATCGGTGTGTTGATCTGTGATCTGTTTGTGTGAAGTGGTTGCTCTTGGTGTTCGGTCCTTTGGTAGTACCCTGTGTACCCGAACACAAAGGGGACAACAACAACAACAACTTCAACAAGAAGAAGAAAAATAACAAAAGAAGATATCATGCTCATGCTGCTGAGGATGATGAACCACCAATGAAGAAGGCTAGGGCAGAAAGTGATGACTCATCAAGTGAAGATGAATATGTTCTAATCTCTGCTCTCACAGGTACTATTTCTCATGGTTGTAATGATTGGCTTATTGACAGTGGGGCTTCCAAACACATGACTGGGTTTAAAGAATCCTTTGCTAATCTATCTGAACATGAGTCACCCCATAAGGTGAAACTTGGGGATGACTACCAATATCCTATCAAAGGAAGTGGTGAAGCCTCCTACAACCTAGACTCTGGGAAGTCTTTGAAGATGAAAGATGTTCTATATGTACCTGGGCTCAAGAAGAATCTACTCTCCATATCTGCATTAGATGCCAAAGGCATGAGGGTTGCATTTGTAGATGGCCAAGTCTTAATGTGGCCAAAAGGTAAAACTATTGATGATGCAATAGTGATTGGAGAGGAAGAGGGAGGGTTGTATAAATTAAAGGGACAACCATGAACATGCCATGGTACATGAATCCATGGAGCCAAGTGAACTTTGGCATAGAAGGCTTGCACATGTGCACTACCAATTGCAAGTAAAGCAGTAGAGGGTCTTCCTGAAATCAAGACCAAGCATGAAGGTGTTTGCAAAGGCTGTGCAAAAGGAAAGAACATAAAGAAGGCATTTCCAAGCAGTGAAAGTAAATCAAAAGGAATCTTGGAAATTATCCACTCCGATGTATGTGGTCCAATGTCATCCAGTTCTCTGAGTGGGTATGTTTACTATGTCTCTTTCATTGATGACTTCTCCAAGAAGACTTGGGTTTATTTCTTGAAGAACAAAGATGAAGTGTTTGATAAGTTCAAGGAATTCAAAGCCTTGATGGAAAATCAAACTGATAAGAAGATCAGACATTCAGATCCGACAATGGCAGAGAATTCACTTCAGGTGATTTCAAGAAGCTATGCAGTGATTCAGGGATTAAGAGGGAGTTGACTGCTCCCTACAATCCACAACAGAATGGAGTTGCAGAAAGGAAGAATAGAACAATCATGGAAGCAGCACGGGCAATGCTGCATGACTAGGATCTTCCTATGCATATATGGGCAGAAGCAGTTAGGACAGCTGTATATGTATAGAACAGAACACCTCACAAGATATTGGACAACAAGACACCAGAAGAGGTATTCTCTGGTAAGAAACCTGAAGTCAGCCATCTCAGAATATTTGGTTGTCCAGTATACACTCATGTTCCAAAGGAAAAGAGGACAAAGCTAGATCCTTCAGGAAAGAAGGGCATCTTTGTGGGGTACAGTGAAAGCTCGAAGGCTTACAGAATATACTTTCCAGGGTTCAAGAAGATTGATGTCAGCAGGGATGTAACATTTGATGAAAACTCAGCCTTCATCAAATCAAGAAAGATACCTGTTGAAGATCATGAAGAACCAAAGGAAAACAGATTTCAAGACATCACCATGACTGAATCAATTCCAGAAGCAGATCATGAAGTTGAAGATCCACAAATACCTATAGATCCACCCCGTGAGAATAACTCTCACAAGAGGAAACCTGCATGGGCTAGAGAGCTCATCCAAGATGCAGAAAGATATGGCATTCCAGAAGAAGAACACAGAGCAAAGAAGAGAACTAGATCACATACCAGCTATGTTTCTTTACTCTGTGATATTATGAACAAAGAACCTTCCAGTTATGAAGAGGTAGCGGAAAAGAAAGGATGGAAGGATGCCATGGTTGAGGAATACCAGTCGATCATGAAGAATGATGTTTGGGATGTAGTTTGAAGACCTGAAGGGAAGTCTATTGTGACTTCCGAATGGATCTACAAGATCAAGCATGCTGCAGATGGCAGCATAGAGAAATATAAAGCAAGATTTGTAGCTCGTGGCTTCTCCCAGAAAGAAGGGATTGATTATGAAGAGACTTTTGCTCCTGTGGCCAGATACACTTCCATTAGATCAGTACTTGCTCTGGCTGCAGTGATGAAATGGAAGATACACTAGATGGATGTCAAGACAGCTTTCTTGAATGGTGTAGTCGAGGAGGAAGTGTATGTGGAGCAACCACTTGGTTTTGAGACACATGACAGGGAGTCATATGTGTGCAGGTTGAAGAAAGCCTTGTATGGCTTGAAGCAAGCTTCCAGAACTTGGTATGGTAGGATAGACAACTTTCTATCCAGTTTGGGCTTTACTGAGAGTGAAGCGGATTCCAACCTTTACTACAAGGTTGAGGAAGGTAATCCTGTGATACTACTCTTGTATGTGGATGACCTGTTTGTAACAGGTGAGGATAGATTGATTGCCGACACGAAGAGGAAGCTTGCTGTCGAGTTCGAGATGAAGGACTTGGGGATGATGCACTATTTTCTAGGCATGGAAGTGTGGCAGCGTGCAGATGGAATCTTCCTTGGACAAGGGAAGTATGTAGTAGGGATCCTGAAGAGGTTCGGGATGATGGACTGCAAGGCCATGGCCACACCGATGGCATCGAACCTGAAGCTTCTGTGTGATGCTTCATTTGATCTAGTTGATGTCACTGTGTATCGTCAAATGATTGGGTCCTTGATGTACTTGACAAACACTAGACCAGATATTTGCTTTGCGGTGAACACATTGAGCCAGTTCCTGACGGATCCCAGAGGTGTTCACCTGGTTGCTGTAAAGCATATTTTGAGGTACCTGAAGGGTACAGTTGATTATGGGCTCAAGTATGATGCAAATCAAAAGTTTAACATGTAGGGTTATGTTGATTTGGACTGGGCAGGTAGTGCTGCAGATAGGAAGAGCACTTCTTGGTGCTGCTTCAGTATGGGATTAGGTGTGATCTCTTGGTTTAGCAGGAAGCAATCCTGCGTAGCACTGAGTACAGCGGAGGTAGAGTATGTTGAGCTTGTTCGGCTAGTTGTGAGGCAGTATGGCTAGGGAAGCTACTGTTTGAGTTATTTGATCTCCCACTGGATGCTACTAGTATCTTCTGTGATAACCAGAGTTGTGTGAAGCTGTCTGAGAACCCAGTGTTCCATGACAGGTCGAAACACATTGAGATCAAATATCACTATATCAGGGATATGGTGCAGAGAGGAGCAGTGAAGCTCTTGTATATTGTGACGGATGAGCAAGTTGCAGATGTGCTGACGAAACCACTAGCCAGAGTGAAGTTTGAGTACTTCAGGGAGAGGCTTGGTGTTCTTCAGATTGACGACACTTCGAGGAAGAAGTGATGGACACATTTGTTGGAGCCATTCCAAGCATGGTGAGAGGAGGATCGTTCACATGGCTGTGGATGTAAGCGCTCGATGATGAGCATCAGGATGATGCTCCAGTTACTGCTCTGTATATGCATCATGTTGGATGCTTGATATATTTGTATATGCATCATGTTGGATGCTTGTTATGATCAGTTGGATCATGTATATGTATATGCATCATGTTGGATGCTTGATATATTTGTATATGCATCATGTTGGATGCTTGGACCATGTATCTATATATGTATCAGGTGGATACATTGTATGATCAGATGGATCATGTATGATGATATGTATCATGTAGATACTTGGTATGCATCAGGTGGATGCATTGTATGATCAGGATGAACATGGATGACGAGCTTCAGGATGTTGCTCCAGATGACATGCATCAGGACGATGCAGTGATGATGATCAGGTTGATCATGTGATGATGTACATCAGGATGATGTATGTGGCCGTGGACAGGTTGTGCAGATGAGCATATAAGTAGACTTGGGAGATCCGATAGGTAGAGCTGTGTGCTTGTAACAGCTTGGGATGCTCTTTCGAGGCATTGCTCTGGGAGGACATATAAGTAGACCTGGGAGATCCGACAGGTAGAGCTGTGTGCTCGTAACAGCCTGGGATGCTCTTTCGAGGCATTGTCCTATGGCATATAAGTAGACCTGGGAGATCTGATAGGTTGGGCTGTGTGCCCGTAATAAGTCTTGGGATTCTCTTTCGAGGCATTGCCATGACCACATGTAAGTAGACCTGGGAGATCCGATAGGTTGGGCTGTGTGCCCGTAATAAGTCCCGGGATGCTCTTTCGAGGCATTGTGGTGGGGGTCACATGTAATACGTCTTGGAGATCCGGACAGGTTGTGCTAGTCACGTAAAAGGCCTCAGATGCTCTTTAGAGTTCTTGCTAGTCAAGACACCCTTTTAAGGTTTTGTGATAGTCACATGTAAGTGGACTTGGGTGATCTTGCCGGTCGTGCTTCGGCACATAAATGGTCCTGGGATACTCTTTTGAGGCATTGTGACGCACGTAATAAGTCCTGAGGATTCCATAGTATGGCCAGTGATGATGAAGACCTACAGGTGGTGGGCCTACATCCAGTATGAAAAAGGACTGGCTCTGTAGAACTTCCTATGACGAGTAGATTCAAAGATTGATTGAGATAGCAGCAGCGATGACGATGACGATGATTCAAGGACGATGATTCGATGATGATGATCCAGAGAAGAAGACTTGTGCTAGCAGATCTGTGTCGAGAAATACCTTCCTAGTTAAGAGGGAGTGTTGATGTATATGTAACTTTGGAATGTATTTCACCTATGTATATTGTACTCCTATAGAGATGTTATTATTCCTCTATACGGAAGTGTCATCATTTGTATTGACAAGTGTCGTAACTTGCAGATGGGTTATTAGACCACCATGTGTGGGGTCGGCTTGATTAAGTTAACCATGGGTTATTAGGCTAAGCTAGACAAGTCGGCCCCACTGGTTTATTGGGCAGGACAGGACAAGTATAAATAGAGATCGGGAGATCTCTATTTGATCATTCACTTACTCACACTTCCATCACTCGGAAAGTGGCGCACATGTGAGAAGGAGGATCAGCTGCTAGGAGAAGACTATCTCTTGTACTTTGGTTGTATCCTTGTTCTCTCTATCTCTGAGGAAGTTGTGGGGTTTTTCACCTTTATGGTTTTCCCCAGTGAAACTCTGTGTGTCTATTGTCTCATGTGATTGCTTGGTGTGATTGATATGCACTGTTATACTTGATATGCTGTACATGTTATTCTCTCAGTAAAGATCCTAGAGTATATTGAATTAATGCTCAAAAATTAACATAACTTGGCATTTGATGAGTTATGAGGATCGTTTTTGCAAGAGGTGCAAATGAATAAACTTTACCATGAAGGAAACATGTTTGTATATACCTTCACAACAAAGCACAAGGGAAAATAAAGGCAAAGTTTTGGCCAATTAAGAAACGAGAGAGCAATCCTAATACAAGGTAACTTCAAGCATGAAGATGTGAAGAAAGGTAACTCAACTCAAGTAATAAAGGAAAGTGCTATTGTTGTGGAAAATATGTTCATTAGGAGAAGGGTTACCAGAAAAGGAAATATGATTTTATTTTAATTTATTACTATTTTTTATGAAAAATTCAGTCTTATATTACAAGATTTAAGAATGCATAAAGTATAGTACAAGGATATGCCTCTTTTTCCAACTCAAGCTAGAAGAACCAAAAGGTTAGTTTGTGCATTATAATTTGCATCTATATTATACTTTATAAGGACAAAAGCTTTACTAACTACTTGAATTGCAAGTTTGTCCATTATCTCCAAATGTATATTCAACAATTGACTTGGAGGAAGGAAAGAGTGGTTAGTCCAAGCAACGATTGGAGGGGTTGATAAACATCTTACACATGAAACTCAAAAAGGAACACCCTCTAGCACATAGGTCGAGGAAAATAAATAGAGAAATGAGATTAGATGTTCTTCCAAAGTGTCTTGGAAAAATCACATTCCCTAAAAATATGACTAAATCTTCATTTTCCTCCGCTACAAACAATGTTCATCAATGAAATCTTTTCTAGCTATCTTCTTCAGCACAAAATAGTAAAAATGAAGTGAGGTCCTTGTATATTTGATTCCTTAGTAACTTATGGAATCAACTTGGGAATTGAAGAGCTCTTTGTTATTTTTTGAGTTTCTCCATTACTAATTGAAGGATAGTTGTTCATTTTCTGCATTGTTGCATTATTTCTTGGTCATTATTGCCCTTTTCTTGTTGGGCATTCTCTTTCAGTTTTTCACCTTTACTTTCTTCCTCTTTCTCATATTTGAGTTTAGCTTCAACGTTTGTTTATCTTATTGGCAAATTTATCACTGAGGGTCCAAAATTCACTTATTGGCAATATCGAGGAAAATATCGGGAAACTTGAAAAAACCTAAAAATAACCATTTTTTCAAATTTTTAAACATCTAAAGCAACAGCATCAAGCAAACAAACATCGGTATTGAAATATGATGAGTCACAAGTATTAACTATTAAGTCTTGATAGGATATGGTAGATTAGAGTAAATCCCCACTCCATAATTACTTGGTTGATGGTAATGAAAACAATGGATTTCCCTTTGTTTGCTTGATGGAAAATGGTTATAGAGTAATAGTATACTTAGAGTTCAATACATGATCTCACTTTTGCAAAATGAAAGTTAAAAGACCAAGAATCTGATCATAAGGCAAAATTGACATGAGCAAGGTGATAATTATTGAAATTATCGCAATAATTAGTGCCGAATTTATTGGCTTGAGTAATCACTCATGATATAAGTGATATATTACCAGTAAGTGTAACACTTGTTTAGCCAAAGAGTAATGCTTAATTTCACAACCAAAGGCCTACCACGCAAAGCAAGCACATGGGATATTTGAGTAATTAATTGGTTGTAACTTGATAATATTGCCAAACTTAATTTTAAGAATAGAAGGAAGCTCTTTTGGGAGATTGGCCTCCACACCGACTCTAGCATGCATATTAAAAATTTGAGTTTCTTTTGTTTCTTTGAATGAGATTTCCTCGAAGGGTTTCACAAGAGAATCTAGGGCTTCCTTGACCCTCTCCCTTGTGAAAGGAAATTCAATCCATAATGAATAATTATATTTAAACATCCTTCAAGGATCAAAATCAAATTTCTAGGATTTAGGTTAGACAAGTGTCCTTACTATAGTTCAAACCCTAAGTTTCCAGGAAACTTGGGTACGGGGACGCCAATTTTTGAAACATGGTACTTGGGTACGTCGAGGGCACTGTGTGTGTGTGTGTGTGTGTGTGTGATAGTCGCATCATATTTCATATTTCTCCATAAATTATGAATCATGATTTATAATTGTAAATTCAATGATTCGTTGAACAATGAACATTCAAAATGAAAATTTGAAACATAAAATTTAATAAATCATAGACTTAGTAGATATCAATTGGAATACTGGAAGTTACATAAAATTTGATAAATCATTGTACCAAGCAACTATAACAAATAGTCAAACTCAGACCTGAAAGTACACTTGAAATCTTATTTTAAACACCTATTTGTATTGCTATTATAGGAAATAAAAATTTGCAAATATATTCCTGGATTGATGTGAGTGTATTTCTCACTATTAAATACATATGTATAATTTTTATGTGCACATTTGGTAGTCAAATTATGTACTATGAGTGCTGAACATAAAACCATAAAAACATTCATTGTAAATGAATGCAAAATCAGTTTACCAGATATGGACAATATTTAGTGGAATTTGAACAGTGTTGTAAAGTGTTTGACATAAGTCTTGAACCAGACTCCATACGCAGTTAGCAAAAAAATAGTTTAGATTTGGTTGGGGGTCATTACATTTTCCCCAACGGATTGCATGTTATTGAGTTGGTTGTACCCCCGGAGTACCCAAACATGGGGTACGGAGTACCCAAACATGGGGTACATGGTACCTTTTTGCTTATAGGTACCCATTTTTTTATAATGGCATCTCGGGTACGTGGAGCCAGTATGGGGTATGTTAGGGTACGGCAGGAGACGTACCTTACGAGTACCCAAGTACCCGGTACGGGTACTTGTACCCTACCCCTGGGTACGGGTACCCTGGCAACTTAGTTCAAACCTCATTTATAACTACTGCTGTAGTTGCCTCTTCAAATTTCATATTAAATTGTAGGTACCATTTGCGTAGTTTGAGCGTAGAGTCATCTTTGTAGCCACTGGGTTCTCATGAATTCTTTCCCTAGTTTTGAATATCTTTATAGCTAGGAATACAGCCCAAAAACATAAAGCTCACTACTTGTTTGCTCATTATCTTCATTGATGGGTTTTACAACATCAATTTTTGAAAGGTCAAATGAGAAAGGACCATCATTGCTGCACCAAGAACAACTTTTTTCTCAACAATTTTGGTGGGAATTGTAACTTCAATGGAGTATCCCTTGTTATTTTAGCCTTTGGCACTCAAAGCATGCTTATGGTAACCCTTGTCCACTGTAGGTGCAATTGTTTGAGGATATTTCAATTGGGTAGTATGAATTTGATGAGGATAAAAACAAGTATTGAAATCAAGTTCTCTTGTATCTTAATCAATTGTTGTTTGACTTTTCAACTACCAACTTCAAATACATGATTTAGGATTGGAAAGCCTCAAGAGATTCAACATATTTTGCACCTGTAAGGCCAAAAGTCATTGTGCAATACCCATTACTTGTATTCTTTCCACATATTGGATTAGCCTGCATAGCTCCTTTTTTGAAATTTCATGGGTGGAGATTTGATGGGAATGAAGTCTTCAGAGTTCTTGACTAGTTCAATGTTCCTAATCTTGTGTCATGACGGTGATTAGGATCTTTGGGATAAGTACCTATAGTGATTTGACCTATGCCAATTTGTTACCAAATCAATTGGGGAGATTGCTAAGTCTCCTTTTTTGTCAGGTAAAGAAGTTCTTCTTAGGCATCAAAGACATGCACGGCTTGCCTTTAGAAGACATTTCAAAATTGTAGCTATGAGAATCTATAACCTTGAAGCTCAAGAAGATTTAGATCAATTAATAGGACCAACAAAAAACATACTATCTATGAAATTAATTATGGATAGAATAAATTTTGATGTCAAAACATATTGGATCAATCAACTTGAGACATGCAATTGGAAACTTGATTCATACACCACAAAATTTGTGCACAAGGTTATTTACATATGTATAATCATGAAGATTGAGCCTAGATTGGTCTTGTTCTACTCTGATTTGACAACAATACCAAAAAGGAGGAGTATTCTAAAAATTCAAGGCAAAATTTGAGAAAACTAACTTTGGAGGAGAAAGATGAACATTGAGCTAATGCACTAGCTCGAGTTGAACACTTCAACATTGGTGATTTGCTGCTCAAGCAGTCACCACTCACACCATAAACTTTAAAATATCGTCAAACAAAGAGAGATACCATTGTTTTAGAGACACAAATGACATTGTTTTGAAGAGACATAAATGCCATCTTTTCAAGTAAGTACAAACACAATCATTTCATACAAATGTAGAGACCTTTATTTAAGCAAGCACAAACACCATCATTATATGCAAATGCAAACCACCTTTGACATTAGCTACCCTTCGCCCTTTCCTATTTGTGAGTTTTGCACATAGTTAATTTCGACCTTGTAGTGGGTGGCACTAATCATATTAGATCCCAGTTCAATTCAACACCTTGATTTGCTAGGCTATCTTCCAATGGATTTAATGTTTTGGCTACATCAATAAATGTTATGAAGTTTTGAAGCATGAGTGTTATGTTTTGGCTACACGAGTAAATTATGAAGTATGGATTTTCACATCCAAATCCTAAAAGGCACTCTAACAATTATGTTAAAAAGGAGCATGTTAGCAAGTAGTGATAGTAAAAAAGAAAGAGATATTGTGGACTCTTTATTACTTTACTAGTAACCAAAAACATATATTAAGAGGCATGGTATATAGGCTTAGGTTCAATGGTAAATTGACAATTAGATTCTACATCTTTGTTTTCCAATCTAAAAGATATTGGGTCTCAAATATTGTATTTTAAATGTCAATCATGAACTACATTATGGATTCTCTTTAAGTATGGTATGGTTTCAAAGCAAGTTCTTAAGCTAACTTGTTATTTTCACAAGCACTTCAAAATGTCTACAATATCTGGTAGACAATTTTGTGTATTTACCAACTTCAAGAGAAGTTACCTTAGGTTTAATTCTAAGAAATACCTTATTCCCTACTTGAAATTTTTGTATGGATCATTTGGGAATGATTAAACTTTTATACCCATCCCGCACAACTTTAATATTAGTGAATTTGCTTTATTTATAATGGACTCCATTTCAACAAGTTTCTCATTCTCACGTCACTTCCCTTGCATTGGATTATACCATGACATTGGAGTATTGCACTATTCTTTCCATATATCGCTTTAAGAGGTGATATTTTAATGGCAGAATGGTAGCTTTGATTATAGGAAAATTCTATAAAATGTAAATACTCCAATGCCATGGTCTAATCTGATGTAAGGGAAGTGATGTATTGGAGTTTTGCACTATTCTTTCCATGTACCATTTTAAGAGGCGACATTCTATAACATGTAAGTACTCTTTCCATGTATGGGATTTTTTCAAAGCCTACATTCATAACATTATGCTTGCAACATATTATTCATGAAAGGTAGCTAGAGCATTAGCAATATCCCTATCTAGTACCTAGTTTTGAAAGTTGTTTGGGTTAGATTTGATTCTATAATTCTAATTGAGACCCAATATTATTTTTTGAAAAATAGTTGGCCCCATTAAGTTGATCCAATAAGTCATCTATCCTAGCTTAAGGATATTTACTTTTTATGGTTATTTTCTTTGATTGTTGATAGTCGACGCAACCGTTAATGTTTTCTTGTTTTTTAACAAAAAGTATTGGTGCTCCTCAAGTTGATACAATGGGTCATATTTTCCTTGACTAATTAACAATTCTAAACAACTTCTCAATTTAGTTAATTCAGGTATTGATTGACAATAACATGCATTTTTTTTGAATAAAATGCTCCATTTAACTATTAGATTAAGCAAACTTATACATTCAACATATGAGATAACCGATGCAGGTTGTTGGAACTTGTCATCTCGGGGAGGAGGTAGAATTTATGGTGCCCCTTGATACTCTTGGACAACACGACCAACACAGTGATGTGCTAACCTTTAGATCAACATGAGTGCCCTGAGTAGGTGGAGGAGTTAGTAGGAAGCTCATGCTCATGGTACAAGGGGCCACCACTGTAGAGCTCCAATAACTTGTGCATGTGTGCCATCTCCATTTTAATCTTCTACAACAACAATGTGATCACAAACGAAGATTTACACATATTAGTGAGCCATCATACTAAGTAAAGCATTTACTTAGTATGATTCACCTAAACAAAGATTTATCCCTTTCTTTCCAAATGAAGAAGAGAATTTCTATTCCAATCATTTCCCATCTTGCATTGAATTCTATGATCCAAGGAATTTTATCCCTTGAAAGGGTGACATTCTAGGGTATGTGTGAAGGCATAAGCTAACTGCACAACTTATAAACCCAAGCCTAGGTTGATTTGGAAAAATCATAAAATTAGAATAAATGCTTCATAGTTTCCTTTTTTCCCCCACATGATGGGGATTTTGGCCAATCCACCCCCAAGCTTTGGAGTGTTGGCCTAAGGCCCGACTCCCAAGGGCTAATGCCTAGGAAAAAGATGGCCTTCTTTGACTACATAATTTTTTTTCTAAATAGTTTTGAGTCTCTAGGCCAGATGTTTTGTTTTGACTTAAGTCTTCACAGTTAATTGAGCTCGCCATCCAAGACATGCTTTGAGTTTGTACACAACCATTTCTAACCATCACCAAGATTTAGTACCATCAACAAGCTTGTAGTTTTTGAAGGCCTTGGTATAATTCCATGGCCAATCCCTCCACCATGCTACAAGGGCATATATCTTAAGCTTAATGAAGAGATTATCAAGGATCAAGCCTTTGACATAATTCCATAGCCAATTGCAAGGGCTTATATCCTTCCACCATGCTACAAGGGCTTATATATTGAGCTTAAAGAAGAGATTGTCAAGGATCAAGCCTTTGACATGCTCCAATATTACACTTTCTAAGTTGCTTAGTTGAAATTTTGCCTTCAAATCTATCCAAGCCTTCTAGTCTTAGGTCTGTGGGACAGTAAATTTTCTTAGCTTTTTGATGCATTGTTGAGACAAGTGTTTGGATGAGAACTAGGTAATTTTTGTTAACGTTTTTCCATCAAACAATAGAACATGCAACCAATAGATGGAACGCGCATCGAAGGAAAGCTTGTTTTGAGTGACTCACTGTTCCCACCCAAAGTGGCACTCAAGTGAAAAATCCCCAAAGCACAAGTGGAACCTTGAGTGAACTAAGAGGGGTTGTTCATTTGTCACCACAGTAACTCCTCTCTCACTTTATGTTAAGCTATGATATGGAGAATATGCAAGAGACAAGCGATAGAGACTAAAAGAGAGACATGCATATCTATCTAGTAAGTTCCGTTCTTCTCATTAGGAACCGCTCACCTAATTTACCTATTTTCATAAATACATTAACATAAATGTCATTTATTATGTATGACTTATTTCCATTTTATGACATTACAAAATTACATTATTATATTTGTTACTCCTCAAATAAACATTACCATATCTAATACCCCCCATGATGTTTATTTCATTTTCCGCAACTTCTAACATCTTTAGAAACCAATGTTTTAAAACTTGGAATTGGGAGTTGAATTGGTCGAGGGTCAACCTAGACCAATACTGGAATTGGCAATGAACCGGAGCAGTTTGATTTCAATGACTCTGACTATTAAAAAATTCATAAAATTTTACAATTTTAATGAAAAAATATATATTTAACATTCCAAGCTATGATTTCAAACCATTAGAGACATAATATGCAAAGTCTACTCATGTATATACCATGTAAGGGTGAATATCAAAATGGCACCTAGTGCGATACATATTTGAAGTTTTGAACTAAAATTGAAAATACATTATCATCAAAATCATTGTCTATATTGGGATCCTATTCATCAAGAGCTCCTTGTTCCCCCCTCCTCTAGGTTGTAGTCCTTGCCTCTACCTCAAATATCGAAGTTGATCCTTAAAGGACATTAGTCAACACCCAACAAAACTGCACAACTTATAAACCCAAGCCTAGGTTGATTTGGAAAAATCATAAAATTAGAATAAATGCTTCATAGTTTCCTTTTTCCCCCCACATGATGGGGATTTTGGCCAATCCACCCCCAAGCTTTGGAGGTGTTGGCCTAAAGCCCGACTCCCAAGGGCTAATGCCTAGGAAAAAGATGGCCTTCTTTGACTACATAAATTTTTTTCTAAATAGTTTTGAGTCTCTAGGCCAGATGTTTTGTTTTGACTTAAGTCTTCACAGTTAATTGAGCTCGCCATCCAAGACATGCTTTGAGTTTGTACACAACCATTTCTAACCATCAACAAGATTTAGTACCATCAACAAGCTTGTAGTTTTTGAAGGCCTTGGTATAATTCCATGGCCAATCCCTCCACCATGCTACAAGGGCATATATCTTAAGCTTAATGAAGAGATTGTCAAGGATCAAGCCTTTGACATAATTCCATAGCCAATTGCAAGGGATTATATCCCTCCACCATGCTACAAGGGCTTATATATTGAGCTTAAAGAAGAGATTGTCAAGGATCAAGCCTTTGACATGCTCCAATATTACACTTTCTAAGTTGCTTAGTTGAAATTTTGCCTTCAAATCTATCCAAGCCTTCTAGTCTTAGGTCTGTGGGACAGTAAATTTTCTTAGCTTTTTGATGCATTGTTGAGACAAGTGTTTGGATGAGAACTAGGTAATTTTTGTTAACGTTTTTCCATCAAACAATAGAACATGCAACCAATAGATGGAATGCTCATCGAAGGAAAGCTTGTTTTGAGTGACTTACTGTTCCCACCCAAAGTGGCACTCAAGTGAAAAATCCCCAAAGCACAAGTGGAACCTTGAGTGAACTAAGAGGGGTTGTTCATTTGTCACCACAGTAACTCCTCTCTCACTTTATGTTAAGCTATGAAATGGAGAATATGCAAGAGACAAGTGATAGAGACTAAAAGAGAGACATGCATATCTATCTAGTAAGTTCCGTTCTTCTCATTAGGAACCGCTCACCTAATTTACCTATTTTCATAAATACATTAACATAAATGTCATTTATTATGTATGACTTATTTCCATTTTATGACATTACAAAATTACATTATTATATTTGTTACTCCTCAAATAAACATTACCATATCTAATACCCCCCCATGATGTTTATTTCATTTTCCGCAACTTCTAACATCTTTAGAAACCAATGTTTTAAAACTTGGAATTGGGAGTTGAATCGGTCGAGGGTCAACCTAGACCAATACTGGAATTGGCAATGAACCGGAGCAGTTTGATTTCAATGACTCTGACTATTAAAAAATTCATAAAATTTTACAATTTTAATGAAAAAATATATATTTAACATTCCAAGCTATGATTTCAAACCATTAGAGACATAATATGCAAAGTCTACTCATGTATATACCATGTAAGGGTGAATATCAAAATGGCACCTAGTGCGATACATATTTGAAGTTTTGAACCAAAATTGAAAATACATAATCATCAAAATCATTGTCTATATTGGGATCCTATTCATCAAGAGCTCCTTGTTCCCTCCTCCTCTAGGTTGTAGTCCTTGCCTCTACCTCAAATATCGAAGTTGATCCTTAAAGGACATTAGTCAACACCCTACAATTTTGTTGAAACTTCCTAATCCAAGCGTTAAAACAAGGTAGAAAAAGCTTCGCATGCTTAACAAGTGATTTTGCTTGATTCAATGGTACATTTTTATTAAGGTCATGACAGAGGAGTTCAATCAACTTCAACAATTAGGCATTAGCACCACCAACATCAAGATACATAGAGAGCTTGATGTGCTTGATTAAATTCCAATCCCTTACCCTCATACATGATAGAATCCCGTGGAAACATTGTAATCCCGAAATCCTGAAAATTATTAAGTCTGTTGAATTCTGAATGGGATCTAAAATCCTACTTTTTTCATATGAAGTCTGATCAGGTTGGAACCACTCTCATACATCCTGAAACAATTAATGGTAATGTTAAAAATTTAATTTAAAGGAAGGAGAATGATAGATAAATAGAATGTCACTTTTACTCTAAGAATTTAACATTACCATTTAATATTACTCACTTCAATTTCACAGTGAGAGAGACCAAACCAATCGTTTTTTAACGGACTCAGGCGGTTCAAGCTATTTCAATACTGAATCGGTCGAGTTAGACATCGACTCGGCCGGTTCGGTACCGAATCAGCCTCCAGGTCAACTTTTCTACCAGTTCAATGCTGTAGAAGGTTAGACCGGTTAGCTCGATTGGTCCCGGTTCTGAGTTGACCGGTTTTTAAAACACTGCTTGAAACTTTTTGAACTTATCCTTGTTGAGTGCTTTGGTGAAGGTGTTTGCTACTACAATAAATCAGTTATTTTTCTTTGTTCTACACTTGTTCTTTGATATCGTGATGTTGAATTTCAACATGTTTTGTTCTTGAATGATAAATCGGATTCTTTGTCATCTTAATGGCACTTTGGTTTTTACAGTGTAAAGTTGTTGGCTACATTTGTGGAAGCTTCAAATCACATAAAATTCTAGGTAACCACATTGCTTCACATGTTGTTGCAATTGTTGCGTTGTACTTTGCTTCTATTCTTGAAAGAGCTACCCAAGGTTTCGTTTTACTTGCCCAGGAAATCACTCCACTACCAAGGGTAAAAGCACAACATGTAGTAGATTTTCTTTCATTTGTATCACTTCCCAGTTTGCATTTGAAAATCCTTTCAACATGAAGTTATCTTTTTTTTAAGTACAATACCAAATTGTGAGGTACCTTTGATTTGATATACTTAAGTATTCTCTTTGTTGCATTCTAATGTGTCTCCTTGGGACAATTTAAAAACCTTGATATCATTTCAACTGCAAAAGTTATGTCTGTAGTTGTGTAAGATATATCAATCCTCCTACAAGTTGACGATAAAGCTATACATTAGCCACCTTAGATTTATCATCTTTTGAAAACTTTAAGTTTATTGCCATTGGTGTTTTGTTGCGATTATACTCTTCCATTTTGAACTTGTTCAACAATTCTAAAGCATACTTACCTTGTGAAACGAAAATCCTATTTGGTTGTTGCCAAATTTCAGTGCTCAAACAAATAATCCCAAGTCAGTCATATGAAATGATTTGCAAAGACTATCTTTTTCTTCTTGAATCAATTCATCATTGTTATATTTAATCATTATGTCATCAACACATACAACCATAATAATAAGTTCTTCACCTTTTTCTTTGATATACAAGTTAGGATCATAGTCACTTCTCTTAGAATGTCTTGATTTAGGATACTTATTAATCTTTTCATATCATGCTCGAGGGGCTTGTTTTAATCCATACAAAGCCTTCATGAAATTACATACCAATTTTTCCTCTCCTTCATTTGCAAATCCTTCAGGCTACTCCATATACACTTCTTTTTGCAAATCCCCATTTAGGAGTGCACTTTTAACGTCCATTTGGTGTACTTACCATCCAAACTGTGCTATAGGAGTTAACAGCATTTTTATTGTAATCAATTTTGCAGTGTTACCATTCAAACTAGCAACTTAGTTTATTAGCTTAATTTAGGGCACTTGCTAGTGAATGGTAGGCACGGGAGAAGCTCAAACCCAATGTCACCTCGGCTTAAGCTTCTAACTACTTCGGGAACTCCTTGACCCAGGGGAGAGCTCTCACTAAGGTACCTGTCAACACAAGCACGTAGATACCTCCAACAACCTTTGTGACAAGATCAGTGCTTTCAATGGTGTCCAATAATGAATGAAGAAGACGTACTAGATCCGTGAAGGAGTTAGTTCACTGACTACTTGCAGATAATAATGTCATGCTTTAATACTTGGTGCCGATATTTGTTTCACAATCCGGATTCTTAAATGATAGATACAATAAAACCAGTACTTAATAGAAAGAACAGCAGTATATATCAGCACTTGCTCAATCAGAACATATCCACATTAGCATTCAGTGTTAGCCAATTTGCATTAATCAAAACACCAGTCACATGCTGCCGATATTGTCTATTAGACTCCACCAGTGATCATTAAATCAAGTCGATCTGCAAAGTGCTAATTTGGAGCCAAACCAGTACGGAGTTATAAGCATTTGACCACCTTAAGTTTGTATCATAAATGATATAGGGCATAAGTGAAGTATGAAAAGTACTTTTTGATTTGTCACCAGTATCCACTTAACATTCTTAATACATCCTTTTACTTGCAATTTGTGGTATGAAGATTAACACATAAATAATAATAACCAATAAACCAGCCTTCAAACAACGCCTTGATAGGAGATATTTAACCTTGGAAATGGTTCTTATATGTCGTTCAAATCTGCAATATATAAAACTGTGATAACAATCTGCAGTACAAACACAGTGAACTCATCCCTAACAGGGGGCCTAAAGACCTCAGAAATATTCTTTCTAGGGATAGAAGAAACCACACAGGCAGGGTGAATTTATTCAGCCAATCAGATTTTTTTATAAAAAAAAAATCCTTGCTGCCCTAACCAGTCAATAGTCAACAACAGGTTCAATTTAGGGGTTTGAGGCTGGAAAACGAGGTTGACCTCGACGCCCTTTGAGATTGATGGGCAAACCAAGCAGGGTGCAGCCTTTTATGGGCTTAGTTTTGCAAATTTTTAAGTATTTTTGGAGTTTTGAATTTTTTGATGTTTAGGTTTTTTCTGAGTTTTCTAAATTTGTAGGGTTTTATGGTTTAAAAATGTAGCCCTAAGTTAACATGCAATGCAACTAACCTAAATGCTATGAATTCAAGTAAAAAAAATGACAAGATAAGGGGATTTGTGGTATTACCTCAAACCCTAGGGTATGAGGGATCAATGATCAACGTCCCTCCTAGAATGTCTCTCTAGGCTTTGCAAACTAGGACATCCATCAACAACCTCTAGGGTTTGTTGAGGGGGCCTAATTAGGGAAAAAACAGAGATCCAAGGCCCAAAACAACGGAAAACTCCTTCAAGAGGACTTTTTTCACCATACAAGGTTGACAAAAGATTGGCAAGAAGCCCTAATTCAGAAAAAATGCAGCATCAAAACGACCATTCCATGCACATAGAAGCATTAACTCACCAATGTTTAACAAGGAATGAGCAAAGAAGAGCAATAGGTCATCATTGTGCTTGTGTTAGTCCAACAATGCTAGCATCAACCATGCATGTGCAAGAAACCCTGGAATTCATCCACTTTAACTTCAAGCCAAGAAAAAGTTCATCTCCAAGAGGTGCGCATCACACAGAGAACCCATACAATAGGAGAAAGAGAATACTAATCATGATTTGAACCTGTTTTATGATTTATAATGAATGAGAGGATGTTTATTTATATTATTCAATCCTTAATATTTTAATTTGAGCCTACAAGTCTAAAACATAAAATAATATTATTTTTTGGGTAAATTCTACACAACAAAGGAATTTTACCCCAAAAAGTACAAAAATGATAAAAAATAAGCCTAAATAAGTTGCGAGATGGCTTCACTTGATGAAGTAGTGAGCTAGGGGGGGACATCATGCCCCATCTAACCCCAAAATGGTGAAAATCCCTCAATGCCCCCCCTCCAAGATATTGTAGGCTCGTGTGGTGCGCAACAACTGGAAGTAGGGCGCATTGGGCTGGAGCCATCAGAGGGGAGGGGTCTCTGGAATCTGAAATAGCTCCAAGTAGGTGCAAGAAGGTGTGCTAGGAGGAGACAACAGTCGTTTACAAAGTGCAATCACCTCTGTAAATCAAATAACCAGGATGGGCATGTGCCCCAGTGGATCACCTCCAGAAGCCTCGGAGCACCAACCCATGGGCTAAAAGCTCTGCATGGTGGAGATATAATCACACCGAAGGGGCAGTCAGCAAAGCCACTAAGCCAAGTACTTTTGAGAGTGGAACCAAGGGAGTAGGCCATGAGCAATCCAAGGGGTAAACAACCCCCAAACCAAATATCCGGCAGGCCATGACCAATCTAGGGGGTAAACAACCCCCAAACCAAATATCCATACAATAAATCCCACTTTGGCCTGTACAATAATTTTTTTTTGACCCCTTGCTCTAGCCTCAGCCTTGTTGAAACTTTGTAGTAGCTCTGGTGCGTAACACAGTGGAAGCAAATGTTTCCTCAAAGTCATCAACAGGGAAAGTATGCTTCTTTCACATCCTATTGCAACTAACCCAATTTTTTATTTATCGATAAAACCCTATGATTTGAACTTAGTTCGATATACCCATTTACAGTCCATGGATTTATTATTTGGAGGTAATTCAACTAACTTCCAAGTGTTGTTTTTCATTAAAACATCATACTCTACTTGCATTGCATCTCTCCATTCTTGTTTTTTATTTGCTTTATTAAAAGAAACCAGATCATAAGAATACTCTAACTCTACCTTTTATTCCTCCTCTTCTTTTCTTCACCTCCTTTTTTCCTCAGAAAAAAATGTATTTTTATTTCTTAGTTGAAACCAAAATACAATCCTTATAAACCTGTGAAACAGATTCATAACCAAGTCTGGTCAAAATGCTCTGATACTTGAGCAAAAAGTAGTACTACCCATATGGTTTAAAATTTCTAGAAACAATTTCTGTCAACCAGACTCCTAGATAAGCATGATACATGGCTTTGCCCTCCTATAGACACTTGTTGCAAATAAAACCAAGTTCAGAATCTTAGTGAAACTAAAAAAGTACAATTTAAATATACTATAACTCAGAGATGGAGAAAGTTCTATTTGCAACAATGACATCTCGCCTAAATTCAGCCTCTGATCCCTGAAGTAGAGATTCCTTTGAGAGACGATTGGCCTGAGTATTTAACTCACTAAAAAATTGTCCAAAAGTAATGTCGTCGAATAATCCGGCTAAGTCTTTGAGGTGAAGTCCCAGGTTGTATAGGCTAGGGCTATGTATCTGCATTGTGCAAATCCCCCTTCATCCAATTCATGGTAATTGTCGGATATCCAAATACCCGGAGACTTTTAAGACTTTTAATCAAAGCCGACTTTAATAGGAACATGAGTGCTTTGAATTACCTGAAGTTATTGTTGCTTTCACCTAGGTGACCTTTACCTTCATATTGTTGCTCTTTAGATAGGAATAAAAGGTATCCTATACCTTAAGTGGAGCCACCATTCTGGCTTGCTCCATCGAAAAAACCCCAGGGCTTAGACCTATCCAATGCAAATTCCTGGATTTGCCTAAGAGGTTTAATTTTAGGCATTTTGTTAAAAGTGTGTGAGTGTTCCCACTGACTACACCACTTTGAAGGGAGGGAATAGTTTGTCTTCAAAAATGGCAGTGTTCCTCGTTGTCCAGACTCCAAATGCCCCACAAGACCAAAAAGGGAACAGATCATATTGACTTTAATTCATTTCTTTCGAACCAACATTTTAGATTGTCCTCAATTGTCTATTTCCCCTAGAGGTCTCAAAATTCTAAGGAGATGTCAATATCTTTCCAGACCTACATAGTAAAAGAGCATGACAAAAATAAGTGTGAGATAGATTCTGACTCTAACTTGCACAAGCTACACCATCCGGGACCTATCTTGTTTCTTGTCTGTAGTCTGTCCCAATTAGGGATTCGTTTTTTAAGGACCATCCACATGAGCAGATCGACTTAGGAGGTGCCCTCACCTTCCAGATATTTGGCCACCACCAATTGCCTCCTTCTTCGATAGCAGGATAGAGGGATAAGTACCCAAGTTTGGTAGTATATGTTCCACTTCCTTTATGATCAACCTAACTCAATTCATCTTGAGCATCCTTCAGTTGTCGATGACCTCTCCTTAAGGCAGCTATCATTCTATTCTATTCATGTTTGTAAGTTGCCTCTAGTCCAAGATCTGAAGCAGTGCACCAGCCTTGAGACAATAGAGGACAAACGCCTGGCCTCTGAAGTTGTTGTAATAAATCATCGGATAAGTAAATATCCATGCCACACCCAAATATTGTGTCTGCCCCTACCCAAACCTTTTTGCCATTGCCTACCTTCCATGCAAGTTTATTGCCTATTATCGAGAAAGCTTGAGATAAGGCCTTCCACTTGTTGGAAGCATTCTGAATTGGTTTTCTTCTTGTTCTTATCCAATCCACCAAGTTTTCAATTCAAGATCTTCATTATCAACATGCAAAACTTTACCTTTCCATTTGGATGTATGCACATCTAGGGTCTCTCATAAAAATTACATCTCTATTTATAACAACTGTTCTATTTACTGGATCATATAACTTGTATGCATTCGATTCAGAGCTATACTGAATAAATATGCATTTTCTACTTTTAGCTTTGAATTTATGTGTATTTTTATTTGGAACTTGTGCATATGCCAGACAACCCAAAACTTCAAATTTTTTTACCTTTGGTTTCTTTCTTAAAGAAGCTTCATAAGGTGGCTTACCAAGAACCACCTTTGTCGAACTGTAATTTAACAAAAATACTTTTGTGAATTGCTTTAGCCCTTTATCGAGATGATGCCCTTTCAGCATGCACCTAGCCATATCCATAATTCACCAATTCTTCTGCTCTGCTACACCATTTTGTTGAGGTGTTTTGGCAATAGAAGTTCGTCTTTGATTACCATTATAATAGCAAAAATCACGAAATGCATGGGATTCATACTCACCTTCTCTATCACTTAACACCTTAATGCACTTCAACTTTCTTTTTTAACCATAGCCTTGCATTGCTTAAAAATTGCAAAAACATCAGATTTGTACTTAAAAAAAATACCCTTATTTTTCTTGAAAAATCATCAATGAATATTACAAATTACTTAACATCTCCAATGGATTAGGTTCACATACATCTTTATGAATTAATTCTAGTACTTGAGTTGCTTTGGCTTTGCTGTTATCAAATTTGAAATGCTGTTGCTTCCCTGCTAGAAATGTGCTTCACATACGCCTTTATCCTCTTCAATTTTAGATGGTCTATTCACCAAATTATGTTTGTGAAGCAACTTCAAATGAAAGTAGTTAAGATGACCATATCTCTCATGCCACAATTGACCTTTTGAAGTAGAACATGTCAAAAAGGATTCTTGGTGCTTTGGAATACCGTCAAACGGTAAACCTACCGTCAAACCTGTACATATCATGACACTGCAATTCTCTAGCAATGATGTTTCTATGACGATCTCTATATTGAATTTTTCTATTTTCTAGATCTGATAATTATTTCCTTATGATTTCAAACAGTATTTTTTCATCCCACAGTTATCATAGAATAATCATACATTGAAAATTTTTAACTTTAAATTGCAGCGGAAACAAAAGATAATAGAAGCACAACCATGCACAATCGACACAATTTTTTTTTCCGGACACAATTTTTATCTCCGGAAACCCAAACATGGGAGAAAACCCAACAACTTTTCTTAAGAAGATATTTTCCAATAATACAAGTGCAACATCAACATGAAGATACAAGTCACAGTGTACTTCCCTGAATCACAGAGGGAGTGCGAATCCCAGATACATAGAGAGTACGAACTTCAAGAAGAGAGATGGCGAACCCAAGAGAGATGATAAGAGATCTTCAAATAGCTGCTTCTTGAATCTTCACTTGCCCTACTTGTCTTGCGCACTAGTTAGCTGAACTTGGACGAGTTGGATGGATGAGCAAATGAGGAGGCTGAGCACTTTATTTATATTCTTCAGTTCACTTGAATTTCACCTGTGGGGCTGACTTGTCTTTTTGATCACTTCAATGTTGAACACTTGATTGTTGGAATTCCTTCTTTCTTAAGAAAAGTTTTTGTTGATGACCATCTCCTCACATGCATGTCTATTCATACGTAGAGTTCTAATGTTGAATAGACCCACTAAGAAGTCCCGAACACTTCTTAGTATGTCAATTCAACATTAGATTAGACTTCTATATTCCACAAGGGGATGAAAGCCCTTATGAAATAAACAAGTCAAATCTCTAATATAGAATAGATCACTCCATTGTGGAGCAGGTAATGTGAGAGCACCTTGGGGCCAATCTACCCACACCATATGACTCAAGACAGTGGGAGAAGGACTGCCCCTACGTGGGCCGTTCACCTCTAGCCATATGACTTAGGCTCCAACAGTGAATGTTGTTAGAGATAGTGGTGTATCTTAGAGCACCTGAGTGGGCCTAATGGTTAAGAACATGTGTTATCTCCGTGGAGGTCACAGGTTCAAAACCGGCAGGGGGTAGGGTTGCTCATTGGCCCGTTTTGACAAGGCTTGAAGGGTAGGTGACCCCTGGGATAGAGGCTCTCCCTTGGCATAAAAGGGTCTCGGGACGTCTCGACCCTTGCTGAGTCACAAGTTTCTGGTATATCTGGATTGCGGGCGGTTGGATATACCCTTGGGAGGTTGCTGTTCCCATGGTTAAAAAAAAAGAGATAGTGGTGTATCTTGGGATGTCCTCCATGTTCATATGCCTAGCATGGAGGTGCATTTTCAGTATAGGCATCAGGATGGGGTAGAGGGTGAGATGCACTCTACCAGGTGTCATGAATCCAGTGGTGGATGCATGCAGACCTTTCTGGGTGATTTGCCTCATGCATGCAACATTTTGCATGCAAACATTTTAATGAAAAAGCATGCAAAAGCGAGATTTTTGCATGCATTCACTTTAGGGTTCCAGAAACCCTACTCAGTCAGTGAGTGGATATAAGGAGGTAAACGGTTACTGGAAAATGTTACTTTGCAGTTTCTTCAGAGAGTGAGGAGATTTGTAGAGTGAAGGCGCACTTGTGCATGCAGAGGGCGACTTCCTGAGGAGAGGGGGCGCATTTGCTGAGGGAGTGAGTGAGAGGATCAGAGAGGCATCTGTTCCTGCTTGTTCGGAGGCACAGCGCAGCCATTCCAGTGTGTAGTGAGATCTTCTGTGCAGAGAGAGCTCAGAGACTGAGCTTGAGCAACTTCCCAGAGGAGAGGGGCGCACTTCCCGAGGAGAGGAAGACGTCTTTGTCAGAGGAGTTGATCTTCTCGAGGTCAGGAGGGTCGAGATAACCTGAGTTGGTCTTCTTTAGCGATTGAAGAAGAATATAGCAGATCTCATCAGAGTTTGACAGAGATCTAGTGAGGGGTGAGTTTAGAGTAGAGGAGGAGGGGTGGATTTCTCATGCAGAGGGGGCGCACTTCACACTGAGAGGAGGTTGCAGTCTTTCTTCTGTGTCAAAGCATATCAAGGCAAAGTGTTTAGAGAGTCAGTACTGCTTCCAAAGATTGGCAGTGACAGTGTTCAGAGATCTAGAGTTGGAGCATACAATAGGGGCACATTTCCCATGAACAGTAGTAGCTATTGCATGTAGATCTAGGGTTTTTACCCATCAAGTTCTTATTGTGTCTTTTGAACATTTGAGTGTATTTCTCTCTCTATTATATGCTTTGGGCTTGAGAGAGAAGAAAGCCCCACAGATGTTGGTTTTCCTCGTTGGGGTTTCCAGGGTAAATCTGAGTCTCATATGTGTGTCTATCATATTTTTGGTTAAGTTGATAGGAGATCTATAGTGCTTTTTGTTATAAGTATATTGCATAATTGTGATCTTCTCTGGCATAGAGAAGTTGGGATTGCTTGTGGCTTATAGAGACTTAAGGCCGGTTGAGATCTCTGGTTCCCAAATCGAGTAGTGACATCTAGGAAAAACTATCAAATGTATCATCCTCCCTTGGTCAAATCAACATGACCAATCTGGGAGAATGTCTGCCTAATGCTACAACTTGGAGAAACATCAACACTTCCTCTTAGCGAGGGAGACATTTTGCATCATGCCAAGCTTGTCTCTAAGGTATACAAACTTTGCTTTAGATAGACACTTGGCGAGAATGTCCGCATCTGCATCTCGAGTCTTCCACTGTTAGCTAAATCAACATGGCTATCTAGAGGAAGACTGTGCTTGGGCCATTCACCACTAGCCATTTGAATTAGGCTCCGTAAGTGAATGTATCGTTTTCCTTTGGTCAAATCAGCATGACCAATCTGGGAGAATGTCTACCCAGTGTTGCTCATCCGTGGATATGTATTTGGAGTTGCACTGCTCTATTCTGCACCATGTCGCAGGTGAAGTGATATTTGATCTCCTGATCAAATAGTCCTGTAAGAAGCCTCCGAAGCCACACTGCTTTGCTACTTGCGACACTGGTTGCGATATACTCTGCATCTGCTGTACTGAGTGCGATAGAAGTCTGCTTCCTGCTAAACCAGAATATCATAGTTGATCCCAAGTTGAAGAAGCACCCCGAGGTGCTCTTTCTGTCCATTGCACTTCCTGCCCAGTGAGAATATGTATATCCTTGCAGCCTCACTTCACCACCTAAGACATATCTCATACCATATCCAACTATAACACGCAGGTACCTCAACATGCTTGGCTACAACCCAATGTACATGGCTTGACTTAACCATAAATTGGCTCAGGGTGTTCACTGCAAGGCAAATATCTGGCTTGGTGTTAACCACGTACATCAAGTATCCAATCAACTACCTATACATAGTGGGATCCACCAAATATGAATCTAAAGTGGAATCACTCAATTTCTTCAGATTTGTCACCATCGGTGTAACCATGGACTTGCAGTCCATCATATCGAATCTGCTTAAGATCTCAACTGTGTACTTCCCCTGATTGAGGAAGATCTCACTTGATCTCTGCCACACCTCTAATCCCAAGAAATAATGCATCAAGCCAAGATACTCCATCTCGATTTTCGAGGCCAACTTCCTCTTGGTGAGGGAGGTACTCTTGACTGGGCACCTCCTCCCTCATCAACAAACTGTGCTGCAACTACTCCCTCTGTGCGGGAGCACCTTGCTCCCTCTGGACCTGAGTATCCTAGTCCCTTTGCATCTGGACACCTTGCTACCTCTGCATTTGAGTATCCTGCACCGAAGCAACCTACTGCCTTCTGCACTGTTGATCCTTGTATATCCATCTGTGTCATCTCCCACCAAGTGGGTCCACTGAAACGAGCCTCTCGCTCCTTTAAGAACACTGAATACCATCCATGACTCTCTCTGAGATTGCAAACTGGTTGACCCCATAGTTGATGCTAATCTGGACTGCATGCTTGATCTTATAGATTCACTTGGAAGCCACCATTGACCTCCCCTTTGGTCTTGGAACTATCTCCTTGAAAGTATCACTGAGAGCTGCATGCCTCTCTGCGTCCTGCAAAGTATCACAAAGTCATGCTGGTCTCTTCCTAGTCATTGCAACATCTCTAGGTATATCCACTGGCTCTGTTGGCTCTATTGACTCCTCCTGATAGTTTGAAGGATGAACAACTGGACTAGAGGGAGTTGTACCATCATCCTTGGGAGCCTCCTGCTCCTCACTATCAATCTCGATATGAGACTCTCTAGACCTCTTGAAGGCTACCTCCTCATCCCGACTAACCTCAATCTGATGTTGTCCTGGCATGTAGATCCTGTAGGCCTTTGAAGTCTTGTTGTATCCCACAAAAGTACCCTTCTTCTCAGAAGGTTCTAACTTCGTCCTCTTCTCCTTCGGCACGTGGCTGTATACTGGACAACTAAGGATCCTTAAGTGATTGACCTCTAGCTTCACTCCTGTGAATGCTTCCTTAGAAGTCTTGTCCCCCAATATCTGGTGAGGACTCTTGTTCTGAACATAAATTGCAGTACTGGTTGCCTCTGCCCATAAGAACATGGGTAAATCCTAATCAAGGATCACCGCCTTCACCACCTCCATAATGGACTTGTCCTGCAATCCATGACAAAATTGTCCACAAGAGTTAACCAGTACCAATTAAATAGTTATGCTATTCATCAACAAAATACCAATTCAATTTAAGTAAATAAAACTTATTGCTTAAAGCTTTAAATAATTATCTTGTTGTTGACTCCCTCTTGATCCCTGCCTCCTTGCAGAAATCAGTAAAGTCCTTGGAGGTATACTCTCCTCCATTGTCTGACTTTAAAACCTTGATCTTCTTCCCTGTCAAGTTCTCTGTCTGAGTCAATCTGCTGAAGACTTCATCCTTGATCCACCCAAAGATGATACTGTCAGTGGTGTGCATACACCTGAATGCAGTAGAAAAAATACTCTTTCCGAAGTTCATTTGCAATCTCATCAAGTTTAGATTCCTTTGCCTTCTTCTGTGGTGGAAGCTCATCAACATCGATTGTTGATGCATGCTGCCTTTTCTTTTGAGGACACTGAGAAGCACAGTGACCAAATGTATGACAATTGAAGCACATAATCTTTGAAAGATCCTTCTTCTTTTGTTCTTGAACTGGAGCTGATCCTCCACCTTCATTTTTCTTCCCAAAATTTCTTCTTCCTCTTTTTTTATCTTGCATGAACTGCAAGAGCTTGATTTTCTTCACTCTGAGGTCTCTGCAAACTGTTCCTGGACAATACACATTTAGCCCATAGCCGATCAAACTTGGGTAACTCTTCTTGTCCACAAATGCTCTAAACAAATGACTCCCATGAAGAAGGAAGTCCATTAAGAGTCACTGTAATGAGTTTTGCATCATCAATGGTGTCTCCAGTACCCTTAAGTTGATCTCTCAACTGGGAGACTTTCATAAAATAAGTGGCAACGGAATCTGATTTGGTCATCATGATACAACGGAGCTGATTCCTTAAAGCTAATTTCTTGGTAGTGTTCTTACTCTTGAACAATCCCACCAAGGCATCAAACATTTGTTTGGTAGTCTTCAACTCAGCAATGTGTCAAGTCAAATGATCTTTTACGGAATCTATCAAGATCCTCTGAGCCTTTGCTTCATTCTTCTTGTGCTTGGCTTTCTGCTCAACACTTTCTAGTTTTGAGACATCCTCTTTTACATAATTCTGAATCTCATTTTCATCTTAAGATGAAGAGTATCCTGGTCTTCCAGGTTCTGAAATTTGTAGCACCATCCAACCTGTCTTCTACTTTGAGACTGGACATCATCTTGACAAGAGTTGAAATCTGAACTAGAAACCCTAGCACCGACAAACTATGTCACAACTGAACTTTGACAAAACTGAAAATTGGCTCCACCAATAGATGTGCCCTGCCAAGGCGACCTCCAGAACACTAGGTTCAAGTCCAATGTTAGGCCAGAAAGGTCCAAACTTGGAAGCCTTAATTTCTAGACATTAGGGCAAAAAGCTATTCAATAGCTGTCTTTCAGTACTGCTTTGATACCATGTTGAATTTTTCTGTTTTCCAGATCTGATAATTATTTCCTTGTGATTTTAAACAATAATTTTTCATCACATAGTTATGATAGAATAATTATACACTGAAAAATTTCAACTTTAAATTGGAGTGGAAACAAAAGATTATAGAAGCACAACCATGCACAGTAGACACAAAAATTTTACCTTGGGAAACCCAAACTTGGATGAAAATGCAACAACTTTTCTTTAGAAGATATTTTCCAATAATACAAGTGCAACATCAACATGAAGATACAAGTCAAAGTGTACTTCCCTCAATCATAGAGTGAGTGCGAATCCCAGATACATAAAGAGTACGAACTTCTTGAAGAGAGATGGCGAACCCAAGAGAGATGATAAGAGATCTTCGAATAGCTACTTCTTGAATCTTCACTCGCCCTACTTGTCTTGCGCACCAGTTAGCTGAACTTGGACAAGTTCGATGGATGAACATATGAGTAGGCTCAACACTTTATTTATATTTTTGAGTTTACTTGAATTTCACCTGTGGGGTTGACTTATCTTTCTGTTGGGGTCGACTTGTCTTTTTGATCCCTTCAATGTTGATTTTCCTTGTTGAACACTTGATTGTTGGAATTCCTTCTTTCTTAAGAAAAGTTCTTGTTGATGACCATCTCCTCACATGCACGTCTATTCACACATAGAGTTCTAATGTTGAATAGACCCACTAAGAAGTCCCAGACACTTTTTAGTATGTCAATTCAACATTAGACTAGACTTGTATATTCCACAAGGGGATGAAAAGCCCCTATGAAATAAACAAGTCAAATCTCTAATATAGAATAGATCACTCCATCACGGAGCAGGCAATGTGAGAGCACCTTGGGGCCAATCTCCCCACACCATATGACTCAGGATAATTGGAGAAGGACTGCCCCTATCGGGGCCATTCACGTCTAGCCATATGACTTAGGCTCCGAGAGTGAATGTATCATCCTCCCTTGGTCAAATCAGCATGACCAATCTGGGAGAATGTCTGTCCGATGCTGCAACCTGGAGAAACATCAACACTCTAATTAAGCATTGTTTCTTACAAGAAACAACAATATAATTCTCATTAGTAATTTTACTAATAGAAAGCAATAACCTAGGAACATACAAGACATTCTTTATATTTTTGATGAAATCTTTTGAAATTCTTATAGGCACTTCGCCTAGTCTTTGTATGTAATGAACACTGTCATCACCAAAAATAATGATTTTCGTTATGGATGTTTTCATAATGAGTTATCATTATGACGGAGTATGTAGAGATTACACTGCGTCAAAGTTTGGATCCGTCCCAACATTTCGAGTGGACACTCCACACTGTTTTCTAATACTCTATTGCTTTTTGTTGGTGATGGATGGAGTGTCCAGTTGAAACATTGGGATGTTTCAAAACTTTGACACAGTATAATCTCTAGAAACTCTGCCATAAAGAAATATGATCATGTTATCACAGGGAGCAAGTTCGGAAAAAAACTTATCTCTCAGCAGTCATATGTTTGGTGGCTCTTGAATCAATATACCAGATACATTGAGAAGTATAGATATAAGTATGAGAAGCCATAAACAAATAATCAGTGGCAGGTTCATTTTGTGGAACATGCCTCCCCCTTTACTTCTTCCTTTATAATTATGATATCCTCTACCTCTATTCTGGTCAACCTCATGTCTTTGCTTAAGACAACACTCTTCCTCATTATGACAACTCTTACTACAATATTGCAATGCTTAGAACTTTGAGTAGTACTTGCAGTACTTGTCTGATTTGAAGAATTTTGCTTCCAATTTTCATGCAAACTATACCTTCCCCCTTGTTGACCTCTGTCATGGCCTCTTCCTCTCTATCTGGTTCTGCAAATTCATGTTTCTTGAGTGCTGCTTTCCCTGGAGTAAGCTTACAACTACTTCAAATGTGGGAACCCCATTTCAAGAAGATACACAAGATGAAGTTACAAAATTCTGATACACATTAGGTAAGCTATTAAGTAGATGGTTGTAAATTCCTTTTTTTTCCAAGAAAAAAACATACCTTTATTCGAGAAGAAATTCAAGTACTTTCCTTACATACATTGCATAGTTTCAGAGTTCTGTTCTCTTCAAAATAAGGAGTTCTTACTCCCTACTTAAACCAAAAACCACAGGAAATACTTCCTAGCATCCAAGAAAGAAAAATGACCAAAACAAGGAGCCCAGTGGACCAGGTTTCTCAAAACAGACCCATATTCCATAGTAATTACAAGAGACTTTCAATCTAGAAGTGTAGAATAACCAAATGCCCAATAAAGGGCTTCAGAAAAAAAAGACAAGCATTTCCTCTTTGAGCAATAGTACCCTCTGAGTAATTAAAAATCACGGTTTCCCAGTTGTAACCTGTTCAGAGTCATTTTCCTTATCTTTAATGATTAATGTTTGTGTAAATTGTTGATAAATCTTTCTTCAAATCTTGAAACTTCTGGACATGGTTTGTAGTGTAATCTGTTGCTAGCATTTTCAAAATGGTTAATTTGTTTCTCAACAATAAAATTTAAAGTTCATTTGAAGGATGATATTCTTCCCCACAGTCGTGGTCTTACCAATGCTATTGATATTTGGAAGAAGTTGAAGAATTTATAGTAAGACCACGACTGTGGGGATGAATATCATCCTTCAAAGCAAAGGTAAGATATAATGTTTTTTCTGTTTATATTCATTAGTCACGGGGTCTGGTTTAGGAGTTGTCCCAGTAACTAGTTCTGAAAGGTCATGATTAGAGAAAATCTGTTTCATTTTTTGTTTCTATGGTGGATAATTTTTTCCATTTAATTTATGAGACTTGGGCATCGTGGAATTATTAATATCGGCCATATTTCCTTCCTTGTAACTCAACAAAAAATCAGCTTATAACTTAAATACAAATCAGAAACCCTTATAACTCCTCGAAAAATAAAAAACCTTATGATTCCTTAAGAAAAGAAACCCTTATAACTCCTATCAGACATATAGCTTTGAAAAACTGTTTTGAAAATGTAGCTGGAAAATAATTGTGTAAAATTTAATAACTTGTAAATGTAGAATATTTTCTTCAGATTACCCCATCAAAAATCCCAACAACTGTGCAATGTATACTTTCTGCTGAGTTGAATTAATCAATTTGTATGAAATCTAATTGCTGTACCTGTCTGTGCAGATCGTTTCTTTTTTCACATCCATCGTTTTTGTTGCCGCACGGATCACTGTTTCTTTTTTTCACATTTGCCGTTTGAAATGTGAATTTGTCCTTTAGTTAATTGCCGCCATTCAAAATGTGAATTTGCCCTTTAATTAATTGCTGCATCACAGCTCTATAGGAGAATTCACTATTAAATTATTAATAAATGTTGTTTTCTTTCTCACAGCTGCCATACGGATTCGATGTTGTGGTCCATACGATTTAATTCACCTCTCTACCATTTGCAATTTGATCAATCAATTCGTCTCTTTCTCCAAATTGGACCAGACTCGTCTCTTTTTTCAAACTGTGTGGTATGCCAAACTTTGTCTTGACACAGATCTTTGAGGTTGCCCTAATCCACAATCACCATGGTTTTGATATTGTTGTTAAACTATGATATGGAGAATATGCAAGCAACAAGTGAGAGATTGAAAGAGAGATATGTATTATATCAATGTTCTTCAAATTACATAAAGTAGTGTTGTGTATATATATAGCAAGTTCTGTTATTCTCATTAGGAACCAGTTTCCTAGTTTATCTAATTACCTAAATATATTAACATAAATGCCATCTATTACATATGCTTTATAACATTACAACATTACTTTATAACATTTATTCTCCTAAAATAAACATTAAAATATTTAAAACTTTAGGTTGACTCTCCTTCGACACAAGGGGGTTATCCCTAGAATAGGATCACTAAAGCTATGCAATTTAGTCTCAAGGGGATATGAAGAGTTAGCTAAGCAACACATAAATTGTAGTATAGGAAAATAAAGTGACGGAGGACTGAGACTAGTACCTACACAACTTGGGTAAATGCTGTCAATAAAGGAGATCAAGGGGGCTGAAAATAGATGAATGGGGGTAGTGAGTAGTGCTGTTACAAGTTACAACATGCAAAATCTCACCTATGAATGACAATTAAGATTGCAAGAAATAAAGTTTGTAGGCACTTACAAAGGTGCTGTACTTGTGCACATGCTCAACACATAAAGGGCGATCTTACTTCAAGTTAACCATACATGCTCTACCTTTCACTGAAATGGCATCGTGTAATGAATTAACTTAAGAGTCAAAAGAGCAATAAAGTTGAATAGGAAACACCTCATCAGACACTCTTCTCCAATGACATAGCTGCCCTATAATGAAGACTGGAGTGAATCCAAAAGATTTGCAATTTCCAAGTAATACTTTCCATGCCTCTTTTTTTTTGAAAATTGCTCAGATAATCCATTTAACAAAGTGCTTGTGCTTGAGTGTGAGTATGAGTAATCCCAATCCCTCTCCAATCTTCGGGCAATTCTATTGAAGCCTTTGCCCCCATAAGTGTTGGCCAAAAGGAAGTTCTTGAGTATATTTTCTGGCCTTTGATATCCACTAATAGAAGGTATCTAGAGGAGTAATAGACATGGGTAACAACCAAGACTTTGGTGAAAATTTGAAACTTAGATTATCTAAAATGAATAGGGCACATATAAAACCTATTTGTTTTGGCGTCATGATCTTAGGTAGGATATGATTAGCGCACCTCTTTTTTTTTGAAAATTGCTCAGATAATCCATTTAACAAAGTGCTTGTGCTTGAGTGTGAGTATGAATAATCCCAATCCCTCTCCAATCTTCGGGCAATTCTATTGAAGCCTTTGCCCCCATAAGTGTTGGCCAAAAGGAAGTTCTTGAGTATATTTTCTGGCCTTTGATATCCACTAATAGAAGGTATCTAGAGGAGTAATAGACATGGGTAACAACCAAGACTTTGGTGAAAATTTGAAACTTAGATTATCTAAAATGAATAGGGCACATATAAAATCTATTTGTTTTGGCGTCATGATCTTAGGTAGGATATGATTAGCGCACAAAGCTAAATCTTTTGCTAAGATTTATATGAAACATTTAGCAAGGTCATAGGCCTCTAATCGGTAATTAACTTAGGGTTGCTATGTTTGGCTATAAACTTGATCAATCCTTCGTCGATATATTCCCCCCAATGATTGCTTCTAAATGGCTTCCTTGTATGACCTATAACAAGTCATCCTTGACAAAATCCCATGTGCTCTTATAGAATTCCCATGGGAAGTTGTCAAATCTTGGAGATTTTGGCATCAAACATTTCTATGAAAGTTAACATTTGGTAACACATCCTCTCATGCTCAGGTTATAGGGGATGTGGAACAATGCCAAGGAATGTTTGCATGGCCACCCTACTATCTTTAGTCATCCTTTGAGATTGATAAATAGTCTTTTAGTGATTCACAAATTCATTCCCAATATCTTCTTGCTTGTTAATGCGAGCTTTGATTGATTTGAGGATTCAATCTTTTCAATAGCTTCCTTGGAAACCAAAGCCTTTAAAAGGGATTTTGTCAACCTATTGCTTGACTTGATCTAGAGCAAATTGGCATGCAGATGGGTTCCCCTTGCATGACAAATGTCATCCAATTTTAATAAGGATTTAGTTTGGCTTCCCCGATTTAAAATTCTTCATTATAAGTGTTGAGCTAGAGTTTCTGGTTAAGTTCCAAATCATCCTTTACAACATTGTGGTGCTTGGTTAAGTTCCAATCATCCTTAACAACATTGTGGTGCTTGGTTAAGTTCTAGGTCATCCTTAACAACATTGTGGTGCTTGTGCTTGATGGCAACAATATGCCTCTGCTAGCCATGTGAAAATGTCACGACAGTGGATAGATTCTCCTCACTAGGTAATTTATTCTTCATCCCTTCTTGTCCTCTTGTTAACCCCCATTGAAATGGAAAAACCAATGGGTTGATTGTCAAAGAGAGTAATCTTTCTCAGAGCCTAGATTGGCCTGCCCCCACCATGGTTGAAAAAGGAGGTGCTTGCTTTGAGAGCCTAGCTTTATCAAGCCTCTTGAAAACTCTTTGAATGAAAGTGCAGAAGAATCATGCCTTTTAAATTTATTGAGATCATACATGCTCTGCATGGCCTTGAGGCCATTCTAGTTGACATGCTTTCCTTGAGGTAATCAGATATGGAGTAGTCCTTCTTTGTCATCATGAGTCTTGACCATAATGAAATCTCCATAGATAGGTTAGTGGGCCTCAAGACTTCAAGTAGTTCACCGGTCATCTCAAACTCGTTGTTGAGTTGGGGCAATGCTTTCACTTAGAATTGGTGCAAGGTCTACTGAAATTAAAGTTGCCACACTTCCCTTACCATTTGCATGGTTAGAAATATATATAGAGGCATTCAGTCAAATAAAATCCAAGGATGTGCTGAAGAAAAGACCAATAATTTTAACTTCTTACAAACAAAGAATGTCGAAACTAGAGATCAAGAAGTGGATCCCCTAACCCATGGGTATTTTGCAGTGCTCGCAAGTCCCATAACATTATATGATTCCGCCTTCATTTGGTGTCAATTGCGAGGTAATCCATCCTGTATTCATCGTTATTAAGCTTGACTAACATATTCAAGGAGTTCGGCGAGGCTAGGGTTTTTGTGTTAGTGGCTTGTACCCATTCATCTAGTGAATGGACTTTGGCGCGCTTTAAAAATTACTTAGCATTTGAGGCCGATTGTGGTGTCATCAATAGGGTGAAGGAGAGGAGGCTTAGCAAGGGGAGAGCAAATTTATTCCCAATCGTTGGGGTTGTGACTTTAATTAAGGCTAATGCTGATTCAAGGGCGTCTTTGGCAAAGTAAACCTTTGGAGCCATTTGCTGATGTTTTTAGCTCGAATAAGAACTTCTGCACAGTTTAGCGTCAAATGTGTAAGAAGTCGTCCAAGTCAAATCTATTTTGTATTTCACTTTATTAATGAAGTGAAAGTCTTATATTTAGTTGCGGAGTCCAATAAACTGTATTTTTAATACATTAGTAATTTAGACTAATCTCAACTGTACATCTCATCAAGAGATTGCGGTTTCAGCTAAAGTATAAAGGCAAGTCAAGGTAGACGGTTAAGACACATCCATTATTTCACTCAAAGACAGTTTTGTTGGACAGATTTAGACCGCCAGTGAGGAGCCAGTTCGGAAACTAGGAAGAGGACAATGTGCAGGTCCATACATGACATATCCTTACCATCATATGGATCTGTATGGACAGGTCCATACAGCTGTATAGACAGGTCTGTACAGCCGTACGAAGCATGTCCATACAGCCATATGGAAGGCCTACATAGCAGGCAGCGACCAGCAGGCTGTTTTCTTGGTTTTGAAGGGCAGATTTCCTCTGTAAGGGTGCAGATTTTGCCAAGTTTTATTGAACTGTACAACTGTTAGTTTTGGCAGATGTGGAGGTTTCCTTGTAAGCTTTGATCTATTAATGAAAAGCTGATTGAAGGAGTAGATTATCTTTGTACTATGTTTATGCTTCCGCTGTTCATTTTCCAGCTATATGTGTGAATACTGCTATGTGAAGAACATAAATTCTCCATATTAATTAACTGTTTACTTATTTGAGAACATGAGGATGGCATTTACCTAGGGTTAAGAAAATTTACATCATTGCAGCTTTGTTGTTTGGGGAGGATTTTTGCACCACTTGAACCCATTTGTCACTGTTGTTTGCAAGCAAGGCCTTTTGGGCTTGCGATGGAGGAGCAGGGTCTTCTTGATGCACTGCAGAGTCGGGTTTGACCGTTAGGGGACAATCTCAAATTCTGTGATTAGGACTTTGGCATCTAAAACAGTTGCTCAGGAGGATATTGTACCTCACAGGTTGTTTCAAAACCTTATCCTTGACCCAAATATAGATAAACTACTTCGGGGATTTGGATAGGCTCACCTTGAGGCCAACATGTTTCCAAGGTCAAGGGTTAAAGAACAAGGGTGGTTTGTGACAACGAAAGCTCCCTATTGATGTTGATATTTGGTTAGAAAATTCCCAAAACTACATAATAGGGAAACCTGCCTAGCTAAAAAACCTTCATCCCATGGAGACAATGACAGAAAACCACTAAGATGTTATGGCCAATCCAAGGCTCTTGAGGAACAGTGTCAGCACATTGATATTCCTTTTTAGCTGGAGATAGTAAATACCCTATTGTCAGGGCACAAGTACTTAGACAAAGCTAGCCAAATGGTTCCTATACTTCCTTAACCTAAGCTTTGATAATGGACTTAGGTGGAATCCAACCGACAAAGTTCCCATGCAATGTGTGTTGTTCGAGTTTATCATATACTCCAACATATTCATCCTTAGAAATGTCTACATGAATTTCATTGGAGGAGATTTCATTATCTAGTGAAAGACCTTTGCATTAGGGTTTCTTGGCACTTTTGATGGAACCATGATTGTAGTCAACTCCTTTGTGAGTAATCAGTGCTTTGGTTGAGTTGGCAAACTCAACCTCGGATTACCCTTAGGCCTTATGGCAAGCATGATCAACCACCTAGGGCCACCACAAGACAAATAGGTTGTCAGAGCAGATAACATCAATGCCCTAGTAAAGCTCATCCAAAGTGTTAGAGTAAATGTTTTAATGGTCACATCTGTTGATATTTTATGTAGCTTCGGAAGATATTCTTATGTTGGCCATGAACCCCCCAGAAATTTCTAGAAAGGAAACCTCCGGAAAGTTCTAAAAAGCCCCAAAAAGCATGGAAATAGAAAATGAAGGTATAAGTAAGAAGGATGCCGTCCTCATTTGTACATCAAGCAAGTTCGCATCAAGTCAGTGAGACAAGTGCATAAGAGAGAGAAGCAACAGTTGGAGGAAGACTAATATTTTGGGTTTTATCTTATCTTTGTATTTGGGGTATCTTTCTATGATCGAGCTTTAGCTCTTCATTGTATTGACATTGTACTTTGTTGATGAATCTATACTGAAGAAGTTTTGCTGGGTTTTCTTCCCCAAGAAGGTTTCCCAGGATAAATCTTTGTGTATGTTGTGAATGTCCCTCTTTTAGTGATCCTTATGCATGCAGTTATTATGATATGGTATAAATTGAATTAAAGTAAAAAAATTCTGAATAACATAACTGCTTAAGTAAAATCTTGAAATGGTATCAAAGCAATGCTGAAAGAAGTCATTGCAACAACTACAATTGTTGAAAGTTGGAAACCAGGGCTTCCAATTTTTGCCTGTTCTGTCCACAGATCTGATTGAAAAGAAGGTTTGCTCAACTCGCCTTGGGAGGGCACATCTTCTCCCTGGATTAGATTCTCTAGATTCAAAGTTTGAAAAAATTAGGGTTTCCTCATAAAACCCTAGGTTGGATGTTAAGTAGTTTTCGGGTTGACTTTGGAGTTGATTTTGGCTTGTGGAGATCACCTTGGCATAGCGCATTGACTGGTAAGTCTAAATTCCATTTCTGAAAACTTTCATCTCTATCATATTTTTAGGCTTGGACAAAATGACAAACAACACCAAGCTTGATGAGAAGCTTGAAGGGGTTGATAACTTCCGAGCATGGAAGTATAGGGTGCTTCTCATCCTAGAAGAGAATGATTTGGAAAATATGTTGAAAAAGAGGTTGATGAGCCAAAGGGAGATGAAGTTAAGGCAAGGCACAAAAAGAACATGATTAGGGCAAAGAGAATCATTGCAGATTCTATCAAGGATCACTTAATTCCTCATGTCTCGTCATTAAAGACTCCAAAGCAGATGTTTGATGCCTTGTCCCGGTTGTTTGAAGGCAAGAATATCAACCAGAAGATGACATTGAGGACACAACTCAAGAATGTGAAAATGCAAAATTAAAAAACCATTCAATCCTACTTCAGAAGGGCATCTCAAGTCAAAGAACAACTTGAAGCCATTGGAGAAACAATTGATGAAGTTGACATAATGATGACTACAATGAATGGTCTCCCAAGGCCTTGGGAATTATTTATTCAGGGGATTTGTTCCAAAAGGAAGCTAACAGAGTTTAACAGGCTATGGGAAGAGTGCACACAAGAAGAAGCTAGATTGGTAGTAAGAGAAGAAAAACTGGGTGATGATGAAGATCACGCACTTGCAACACATGCAAGAAAAGGGAAAAACAAGAAAGAATTCCATTCCCTCAAAAAGTTTCAGAAGACAAAAGACACAAAAAGATTACTCAAATTACAAATGCTACAATTGCCAGAAGATGGGACACATTGCAAGAAACTGTCCTCACATAAAAGATCAGATTAGAAAAGGAAAGAATAAAAGATATCATGCGCATGCCGCAGAAGATGATGAACCTGTTCAGAAGAAAGCAAGAGAAGATGACTCAAGTGAAGAATATGTGTTAATATCAGCTCTTACAGGGACAGTCTCTCATGGAAGTGACACATGGCTTGTTGATAGTAGTGCTTCTAAGCACATGATCGGTCATAAGAGTTCTCCCACAAATTTTGTCCAGAAGGATTCACCTCATAAGGTGAAGCTTGATGATGATTATCATTATCCCATAAAAGGGGTAGGAGAAGCCTCCTACAAGTTGGATTCCGAAAAGCCTATGAAGATGAAAGATGTATTGTATGTACCTAGTTTGAAGAAGAATCTCCTCTCCATCTCAGCATTAGAGGAACATGGATATAGAGTTGCTTTCGTTGACGACCAAGTTCTCATGTGGCCAAAGGGATAGACTATTGATGATGCTATCGTGATTGGTGTTCAAGAGGGAGGCCTGTACAAGCTGAAGGGACAATCAGATCAAGCATTAGTACATAGCATTGTGAATCTGAGTGAGCTATGGCATATAAGAGTTGCTCACATACATTACAAAGCATTGTCGATCATAAGCAAGATGGTTACAGGTCTACCAGAGATTCGGGTGAATCATGATGGTATATGCAAGGGATGTGCACAAGGCAAGAATGTGAAGAGTCTGTTTCCAGGTAGTGACAGCAAAGCAAAGGGAGATCTTGGATCTAGTGCATGAGGACCAAGGATGAAGACTTCAACAAGTTCCGGACTAAACGAAGAAGAAGGTCAAGGTCTTCAGAATTAGACGATGGAGAAGAGTACGCTTCCAGAAACTCCAGTGACTTCTGCAAGGAGGCAGAAATCAAGAGGGAGCCTACAAAACACATGAAAGATAAGTATTTACTGTTATTTGAGCTATTCCTTAAATTCTTGAGTATTTTGAAGGATATTGCTCATAAGAGTTATATGTAGATCTGTGATATAGTTTTCTTTTGTGCATTTATATATGACTGAGTTTGACTAGCAGTAGGCTCATGTAGTGCATGTTATGTATATATTGGGTAAGTATCCTATAGTGCTGCACAACATCCCATGAGTCCTTGATGGAGCTTCTTTGCTAACATACTGAGAGTAGTGCACGCTCTAGATACTGTGTTCTGGTGAAGATGGAAGGCACCCAGATAGTTACCATGTGTGTTTGGGAAATGGATGGGTGTTGTGATTCCAGAAACTCTAGTGACTTCTGCATGGAGGCAGAAATCAAGAGGGAGCCTACAAAACACATGAAAGATAAGTATTTATTGTCATTTGAGCCATTCCTTAAATTCCTGAGTATTTTGCAGGATATTGCTCATAATAGTTATATGTAAATCTGTGATACAATTTTTATTTATGCATTTATATATGACTGAGATTGACTAGTAGTAGGCTCATGTAGTGCATGATATGTATATATTGGGTAAGTATCTTATAGTGCTGCACAACATCCCATTAGCCCTTGATGGAGCTAGTCTAAGATGAAACCTCTTTGCTAACATACTGAGAGTGGTGCATGCTCTAGATAGTGTGTTCTGGTGAAGATGTAAGGCACCCAAATAGTTATCGTGTGTGTTTGGGAAATGGATGGGCCTTGTGCTGAAGCATTGGATAAGATGCATTGGTTACATGACCATGTGCATTATGCATAAGTTGTCATTGCATTGAATTGATTGATTAGTATGCAATGTTGCTAACTATCTGACTAAATTTGACTTGTAGGAAAGAACATATGCCATGGCCTACAAGAGAAGGATGATGAGACTTGTTCCGAAGAATAAGTGATGGATGTGAAGTCAGCCAGGATATGGTTTCTGTTGATATTCATTCTTTCAAAGAGAGCAAGAGACCTCGACCATATTCCAGCTACGTGGCATTATTATGTGACATCATTGATGCAGAGCCTTCCAGTTATGAAGAATCAACTGATAAGAAAGTATGGAAGGATGCCATGATCGAAGAATACCGGTCCATTATGAAGAATGATGTCTGGGATGTGGTTCCGAGACCAAAAGGGAAGTCAGTGGTGACTTCCAAATGGATCTACAAGACGAAGCATGGAGCAGATGGCAGTGTCAAGAAGTACAAGGCAAGGTTTGTGACTTGTGGTTTCTCCTAGAAAGAAGGAATAGATTATGAGGAGATATTTGCTCCTGTGGCGAGATACACTTCGATTAGAGCTAAACTTGCAATAGCTATAGTGATGAAATGGAAGCTACATCAGATGGACGTGAAGACAACTTTTTGAATGGTGTAGTGGAAGAGGAAGTGGACGTGGAACAACCACAAGGATTCGAGACACATGACAGGCAGACACGTGTGCATATTGTAGAAGGCTTTGTATGGACTAAAGTAGGCACCGAGGACGTGGTATGGCAGAATTGACAGTTTTTTGATGAGCTTGGGCTTTACTAAGACTAAAGCAGATTCCAACCTTTACTACAAGGTTGTGAATGGTGGACCAGTGATATTACTATTATATGTGGATGACTTGTTTCTATCAGGGTATGAGAAGCTCATCGCAGGGTGCAAGAAGGAGCTCACTGCAGAGTTCGAGTTGAAGGACCTTGGTATGATGCACTATTTCTTGGGTTTAGAGGTACGACAGAGACAGAACGAGATTTTCCTTAGCCAAGGAAAATATGCTGTAGAAATCCTGAAGAGATTCGGGATGATGGATTGTAAATCCATGCCTAGACTTATGGTAACAAACCTGAAGTTATTGAGTGATACTTCTTTAGAGACAGTGGATGCCACCATGTATAGACAGATGGTTGGTTCGTTGATGTATTTGACAAACACGAGACCAAACATATGCTTTGTGGTGAACACATTGAGTCAGTATATGGTTGAGCCGAGACGTGTTCACTTGATTGCGATAAAGCATGTGATGAGATACCTGAAAGGTACAGTTGACTATGGAATCAGATATGTTTTGGATTGCAAGGCTATACTGATTCAGATTGGGCCGGAGTGTCACAGATCGGAAGAGTACATTAGGATGTTGTTTCACTTTGGGATCAGCTATGATCTTGTGGCTCAGCAGGAAGCAGACTAGTGTGGCACTCAGTACGGCCGAGGCAGAGTACATAACAACATGTTAAACTAATAGCGAAGCTGTGTGGCTTCAGAAGTTGCTTGTAGGACTGTTTGATGTCGAGTTGGAGGTGACTTGTATTTTCTGTGACAACCAACGTTGTGTAAAGTTGTCTGAGAACCCTGTGTTTCATGACAAATCCAAGCATATCGAGATCAAGTACCATTATATTCGAGACATGGTGCAAACGGGAGCTGTAAAGCTCCAGTATATTGCGACAGATGAGCAGATAGTTGATGTGTTGACCAAGCCTCTGTCAAAGATAAAGTTTGAGTATTTCAGGGATAAGCTTGGTGTGGTGCAAAATGACTCTCCTTGTTGAGAGGGAGTGTTGAGTTACATATGTGATTCCAGGGGCAGTAGCATATAAAGTGTGGTAGTAGCGGGTAGTCATTCCATGGCACGTTACCGACTGAGGCACAAGTCCTCCTGACCTCGCATAGGGTCAAGATACCCAGTCTTCAGGGCTAGAAGACCATGTCATGTGGACTGGTGGATGCCCAACTTTCGGGATGGAGGGCCAACCTTTGTGGGTTGGATGATTCCTAGCCTTGGGCTAGATGGCTAGTGTGTGTGCACTAGATCGCCTAACCCTTGTGGTTAGATGCCCAGTCCCTGTGGGCTGGATGCCTGGTGGTGCCAACCAGAAGGCCTAGTCGTTAGGCTAGTTATCCAGATTTTGTGTGAGCTGGATGCCTTGTTCTGTGTGAGATGGATGGTTTCCTAGTTCCATGTGAGCTAGATGCCTAGTTTTGTGTGAACTAGATGAAGTCCCGTAATGACATAAAGTCCGAAAGGACGTTGAGACCCATAAGGTCCAAAAGGACGATGGGGCTGTGCCCACTAGTGAGATGCTATGTATGATGTTGAGGCCTCGGATGCATGATGTTGATGATGGCTTGCTCGTACAAACTTCTAGTGATGGATCGATTCGCGGAAGATCAACAAGTAAGTGGTCAAGAATGGGTCAGCGGAAGCAGTATTGAAGATCGCGTCAGAAGAATACCTTCCTTGCTAAGAGGGAGTGTTGATATTTGATGTAGCTTCAGAAGATATTCTTATGTCAACCATGAACCCCCCAGAAAGTTCTAGAAAGGAAACCTCTGGAAAGTTCTAGAAAGGAAACTTTTGAAAAGTTCTACAAAGCCCCGAAAAGCATGGAAATAGAAAATGAAGGTATAAGTAAGAAGGATGCCCTCCTCATTTGTACATCAAGCAAGTTCGCATCAAGTCAATGAGACAAGTGCGTAAGAGAGAGAAGCAACAACTAGAGGAAGACTAATATTTTGGGTTTTATCTTATCTTTGTATCTGGCTTATCTTTCCATGAGTGAGCTTTAGCTCTTCATTGTATTGACATTGTACTTTGTTGATGAATCTATACTGAAGAAGTTCTGCTAGGTTTTCTTCCCCAAGAAGGTTTTCCAAGATAAATCTCTGTGTATGTTGTGAATGTCTTTCTTTCAGTGATCCTTATGCATGCAGTTATTATGACATGGTATAAATTGAACTTAAGTCTAAAGAATTCTGAATAACATAACTGCTTAAGTAAAATCTCAACAACATCTTAGGATTTTTATTTATGTGTGTTGTTTACTTTTGTTATAATGTGACTTTAAAGATCTGACGAGGTCATAAACTATAATATAATTCTTGGTTATATCTTTTAGCTAATTTCCATAATTCACCATCGTATACGTCTATTTCCTCTCCTATGCATTTATGATGTTAAATCATTGAATAAAATAATCAAAGAACTATTCTCTCATTTTTGCATTGTATTATTTGCCATAGTATTTGCATGGAACTTTGTCATTGTATTAGAGCCACAAACGAAATAATCTATGGTGGCACAATGAATGAGAATTTAAGGGACTGTGGAAGGCATGGTGAAGGAGAAGATGAATCCAAGGGTCCGTGGTACTATTGATGAGGCACTGTTGACTGTAGAGCAATGAGCTAGCCAGGTATTGAGAGTTATTCCTTTGAAGAGCAAGAGTTCTCTCCTTTGATTTTTAGAGGGCGGTTCTCTCTCAAATCTTTTGTGGAATATATCAAGAGGACAACAAGATTTTATCAACAATTACATACAATTTGAATATGATATAAGCAATGCTTGCATTTCAAATCTTCAGTAATCTAACACATGCTTTTCAAACAAATATCTGGAAATGAGAACCAACAGAATGGGAAAAGACCAAGAACATCATTAGTAAAGTAAGGGCATCCAAAGATACTTGCAATGTAAGTAATGATTATTACACTTGTGCCAAAATTCACCAGTCCTTGGGAAAAATCCAACTTGTGAACAAAAATAAATTCATTCGCATTTGGAGGAAAATGAAATGAGCAAGACTGGATCATAACTTCATGAGATATAAAAGTATTGTATTGTTCATTTCAACAAAGTTCCAGCGTAATCAAACTCAAGATCTATGCTTGAAACAATTTCTCACAACAGAACCATAAAAGCCATGTTTTGTTTGTGGATCTCTTGTGATATTAAATAACACAAATATTCCAAAATGTAGAGTTTAAAATTGCCAATATCAAGTTGTCCACTTGTCAGCAGTACAAACATCTCAATAGACATTCAAAATCATAAAATGGAGTGTTTGCCTTGAATGCTGGGATGAAGTCCACGAGGACCCAAAAAGATGTGAAAGCCTTGAAAACATGAGAAGAAAAGGGTGGTCGATGCACTGCTATTCCTGAAATACAATGAATTTCATGGAAAGCATCAGAGTTAATATTAAAAGTAAGTAGGAAGGCAAGAGGGAAAAGTAATGAAAAATTTTGACTGTCAAAAAATGTTCATGAGGATGGATTTTCTTGAATCCTTGTTATTTCTATCCATGTTGGTTGAGTAATTGATTCTTGTTATCATGCAACTTGTAGTTGTCCCCAAAAGCTATCCTATCCAAGACGGTAGAGGTGTTGGACAACTAAAGAGGTGACCCAAGGCTTGCCACGGTTCCCAATGCAAGTGGGAGTCACGTCAACCGAGGCAACCTTCACTTTAGATCAAGCTGAATCAAGATCAAGGGGGAGACCCTAGCCAATCTATGAAGACTAGCTAACCCAAATACTCCTAGGGAAATGTATGAAGTTATGCAAGGAGATCAATGGTATAAGATTTTAGATCTAGAAATGTAAGTGGACCCAAGTTAGTTAGGGCTTGGTTGAGAGGCCTAAGCAAGGGACAAATGATTCAACCAAGTGTTTGATTAAGGTCACTTATGAAGTTAAGCAATTAGATCTAAAGAGGACCTAATGCCATGAAAATTACCCAAGTGGGGCCCACCCCTTAAAAAGTGGAAAATGGTCCAAATAGGGCCTACAAGGTCAAAGTTAAAGTGAAATGGCACTAGGGGGTATGCTATAGCATGGATCTATGGATTTGACAAAGAGTTAGCAATACCCAAACATGGGATCTAGCAAATGGCAACCTACCCAAGGAGTGCGACTTGCCTCAAGGAGGACTAGTGCCTTAGTTGGAAGGGAAAATGGAGGCGGATGTCCACCAAATTATAGATCGAGATAGTTAAGATGATTATTAAGGTGGGTTTAAATTATCAAGCTCATGCCATGGCTAGATCCATAGATCTAATGCATCACCTAGTGACCCAAGTGGGGCACAACCCTCAAAATGAGGAATGGGGCCCACAAGGTGAAAATCAACAAGGTGAAGCACTAGGGGTTTGTTTTAGGGGCTGATCTATCCAATGAAGCAACAATCTCTCCTACCCACGTCTTGGAACTAGCAAACTAGCCTCTTCCAAGGATGCGACTTCCCTTGGAGAGACCAATGTGCCTTGGGAAATGTGGGCCAAATGGAGTCCAAACACCACCAAACTGTAGATCGAAAATATTGTGACTAATGTAGAGGTGGGTTTTAAATTGTATCCCCAAAAGCATGCTAGATCTAAGTAGATCTAAAAAATAAAAATTACAAGGGTTTTGAAGTTTAGGGTTTTGAGATCTAGAAACAATGGATAAGCCAAGGAGGAAAAATACTAACCTTTAGAGCAGATCTAGAGAATGAGATGAATGCCAGTTGAGATGAGGATTACTTTGCCAAAGATCAAATGGAAGATTTTGAAGCCCTCTTGCCAAAACGATTTGTCCAAGCCCACATGTGTGCCCCTCTATAGCTGTCAAACCAAGGAGACAAAGCGTCAATCAGTCAAGCAGAATGAGGGTAGATACAAGCAAGAAATAGATGACAAAGAATAATTGGTACAAAGACAAAACCACTCCCTGTTTGATCCACGATTTGGAAAGAAGTTGCAGGGCAAGCCTCCCCATCGATGCGCATTCCTCCCAAGACGTCTTCTCCACTTGTAAACAAAAAGTATGGCAAAAGATGCAAGATAGCTACAAGATATCCTCCAGTGCAATGGACAAAAGCATTTACAATCATCACAACCAACATCCACTTCAAGATCCAAGCATTTGCTCCAAAAGATAGAATTTTATTCCAATAGCCAAGAGCCAAAAATCTGTAGATGTCTTTACAATGAGAGGGTCTCTTCCTTTTATAAGAGAAGAAGACCAAAACCTTAAACCACTTTTGAAAACTAGTGGTTGAGATCAAAAGATATAACAATATAATCAATGGCTAAGATGAGCCAACATAACAATAGACATGGATCACTCAAATAGAGGATGATGTCATGGCTAAAAAGCCTCTATGAGGGGTGACATCATACATGGGGGTGGCTAGAAACATGGGAGCCACAACATAAAGACCAAGACAAGTCACTAGGAGCACATGGTGGGGCTAGGAGGTATTAATCCCCTTCACTAGCATGACCCCATGGCACAATAATATAAAATATGAGTCTATGACATGTCCAAGTATACAAATGATCAAATCCTGTCCCCATAATCAGAGAGAGATGTAGAATAAAAGTCCTCCTATAGCCCATGTGGACCCCACCGACTGGTGCAAACTAATCTGGAAGAAGGGGGATACTCCATGAATGACTTCTCAGCAGACCAAGTGCCAAAATCTTGCCTCAATTTCCCAAATCGAATTCCTCAATGACCCTTTTATTCCATTTTTTAATCTGCTGAAAAACGTTGAAAGTGCCCAAAACTGCCTCTGGGGTGCTTTTGCTGTCAAACTGAGTGTACCATCATGTTCGGAAGGGGGGGTAATATGGTAAAAACAAGTGGTTGGACCACCCCCTTCCTTTGTAGTGCCCTAGGCAACGACTAGCCTCCAAAAATACTGCTGGACAAGCCACATTAGCATGGCCAATCTAATCAACAGGTGGAAAATTGCTAGTATCATGTCAGGGAGTGCCTGAAACTGAAAGACAAGTGTCTCAATGGATCCAGAAGACACAAATCCACTAGAGATGAGTACTCATACACCTCATGATAACCTGTAGGATCATCTGTAGGGTCCACCATACTCGAACAAGTAAAAATATGATGATCTGTAAACAATAATAATCTTTGAAAACTGCATCAATCATCATCTGAAGCATGTGCCCAACATATGGAATCATCAATAGGTATATGTATGACCATAAATCAACATCATATAGCACAAGTGGCCCATCTCATCACAAATCCCAATGATGACCATTGTCAAACTATGTTTGACTAGGTCAAAATACAACCAAAGACAAGATTATAACAAATGACTAAGACATGTTCCCTTAACCATATTGATAGCCTAACTTAATGTATAAACATCAATCAAGTGGCAGTTAATACATAGCTATTTAATGTTATTTAATATTTACTTGCACCAAAGCTTTAAAGACATACTTCATCCAATGGACATGGTCTAACTGCTAGCAAAGGGTGAAGGCTAAGGACAAGGCTAGGAAAAAGGGATGACTTGACCAACTTAACTAAGTGATACTTTGGATAAGGGAAAAGGTGCTACACACTCAAGCATGTGCTGGACAAGATAGACAAAGGGAATGGCAGTGCCTCACAAATGGATAAGTTGTTTAGAGAGTGCTTATTCAACCTTGGCATCATGTCTACAACAAGTTGATCCAAGTTCATTAGGATCATTCATTTCATTTCCATGGCCAACAGTCTTTAGATTTGGCATACATTTAACCACTGCTTTTTAGGCCTCTATGACCCCTCTGGGATTTTGCATGCGCTTAAAAGCACAACTAATCGCAGCTTGCATCCGGGGTATATTTACATTTATGAGGTCAATAATCTTTAGATTTAGCATTTATTTAGCCATTGCTTTTTTAGACCTTTTTGGACCCTTCATGGGGTACTTTAGCATTTCATTTCTTTATCCCTTTATTCATCGTGTGTTTAGAAACACATTCTAGAATTAATTTCAATGGGCTTTCATTAAAGAGATTTCCAATAATTTCCATAAGTAGTACATGTGCTTCAAGTTTTAGCCAACAACGTCTCATGTGACTAGGGGGAATTCTGCACTAAGCCACACATCGGGGCAACCAACTAGAATGATCTAGGCATAAAATCCAACTTACCAGAGGCAAGTTCTGTCACCAATTCAGAGCCGAGACAGAAAACAAACAAGGATGCTATCCAACACAAAGGCAAGAGCGGGGAAGTCCTCCATATCAAAAGTCAAGAAGGCAAGTCAAGGAGAAAGCCAAAATAGGGAAGGCCATGGATGGATGGAGTCAAGTGAATGTGGTGCCTAGGCTAGCAAACATAAAATATAGGGAAGACCATGTCCATGCTCATAAGAGGGTAAGTGAAACCAATGAGTATAGTCAGTAAACCTTACAGTGCAAGTAATACATCCAATTTATTATTCTAAATCCAACCAAGATATTTCATTTTGATTATTTAAATAATACTGCCACGTCGTGAGGCATATACCAAGTTAATGCTATCAAGATGGTTAAAACAACAAGATAACAAATGCTAACAATCACAAGTCTATAGGTCATATCACTGCATATCATCAACCAATATCAACTAGAACCAACTGAAACACTGTTGTAATAATAACATCTGGAACTCTAGGCACTGAACTGAATCTGTATGGAACAAAGGGCCATATCGGTCATCAAATCTAAACTCTCAAGGCTCAGCCTTGACACAAGGTCTACACACTGTCTGATATAACTGCTCTAATGTGTAAGTGATCATAAATAATGCTGCTCATCATAACTGATCTCACTGAAACTATGTAAAGGCAAAGCTCTAAAAAGTGCAGATATCTGCTCAGCAAACATAGTAGCCCAGCTATTATGGTGTGATAACAAGTCCTTGATAGTTGTGGAAGTTATGGCAGTTACTAGAGTGACACCAATTTCTGCCAGTGACTTGTAAATTCTCTGGGCCACACATTTAGTAAAGATCTCTTGCTGTGGGCCCAGGGTTAACTCACTTTTTAATCTGATATCAAATTATTCTTCCTCAGGTTCATAAAGGACCTTTAATTGTTGCTTCAAGATAATATTGATTGTGGCATTGTCCACACCGAATTCAGTTAAGCCATTCCCTAACTTCTTTTTCAGAAATTTTTTGATCTGGTCATATTTTCTTTCCAGATCATTTTTTATATTAGCAAATTGAGCATCAAAATATTTCTTGGTTTCCAACTTGTTCTCTTGTATTAATGCGCTCCCCCCACAAGGAACTTACGCTTTGTTCAGTCTAATGAATGCATTTACCCTCTGAGGTTCAAATTCACTAGAATTCTCAATCAGCTGTTTCAAAACTGCTAACCTTTATTTATGGGATCTCTTTCAATGGTATATTGATGTTGAAATTTCTGAACCTCAAGGTTTTAATGCAAAACAGAAATTAAACTTTTTTGACTAGATGTTTCCCGGATCTTAACACCGTGAATTTTCAGCCTAAAGGCTGTGATAAAAAATAAAACAAAACAGCAGTCGAAAGTGAACAATCTTTCAAACCTTAACAACCCCAATCTTCTAGTCTTGTAGGCAATCCGAGGAGGAAAGATACCAAAGTGTCTTGATAAGTTTCAGCCCTTTAGGGCAATCTTATCATGTGTAAACCAGATCTAAAAGCTCACTTTTCCTGGAGTTATAACAGCAATAAAACTACCCTTAACTTCTAGAATTATGATGGTAAATCACTTAATAAAATTGCCTTTAGTAGGCAATCCAAAGAGAAAAGATACCAAAGTGTCTTGATAAGTTTCAGCTCTCTAGGGCAATTTTATCATGCATAAAGCAGATCTGAAAACTCACTTTTACTGGAGTTATAACAACAATAAAACTGCCCTTAACTTCTGCAATTATGATGGTAAATCACTTAACAAAATTGCCCTTTAGTTATGTCGAATTAGCAAGACATACATAGCTGTAAATAACAATTCATGAAGAACATAGATGTATGAAATTCAAATTCGCAATTTACAGAAGTTGTGGATAGCTGAAAACTTGATTAATATACAGAAGATGAAGTTGTTGTATATACCATAGCATTGTCACAAGGCTGGTACAATCCACTAGCTCTCCAAAAGCCTAGCTAGGGAAAACAATGGAAAACCCTAGCCCAATCAAGGAGCTCCGACATGCATGAATCACTCAAACAAGTCCTACAAGGCAAGACATCTTGTTCTCTTCTTCTTCACGAAATACACCCTAGGGTTTTATCACACAACCCTAATCTTAAACCTCCAAGGGATGAAACCCTAATCGTAGACTTCAAGATGCTCTAGGAAGATAATGAAACTCTAGCAAGTCCAAGATGCTCCAAGAAGATCATGAAAACCCTAATGACTCCAAGAGTGAGTGAGGGTAAGTACAAATGAAGAGATAAGAGAGAGAAGATGACTAGCGCGCACTCATCTAGATCACATCTCTACACAAGAGTGAAATAAATATGATAAATGATAATCATGATGTTCATCTCCAACATCTTTTTCAAACGAGTAAACCATAGTATCTCACAAGGATTAAGCTCCAAGCCAATATGTGTTCTGTAGACTTCATAACTCCTCTTAAGGTTTCCTCATGAACCCTTCCGAATTCCTCCAAGAAGCTAAATACAAAGAAATGAGTATGACAATGATTAATGAGAAGAACTCTCTCCTTCCATTATATATATGGGAAGTTAAGGGAGACCAACTATACAATGTGGGCCTAAGCCCTTACAAGCAAACCTATAACTCATGTAGGCCTACACAAGTGAAGTGCTCCACTCCAAGGTGATGTCATTCAAAATAATAGCGCTAAGATGATGTAGCTACACAAGGTGTGTCCACCTTCACAAGCCCACATAGACTCCATCACTTCTAAGCCATGTACTCCATTGGGTTCACCCCCCTGCATGAACACTATCGCAACCTAGGCATCCTCAAGTCAACTCCAATCCTCCATCTAAGAATCCAAGCTACCCCATGTTATCTAGGGCCCACTGCACAACGATTCTCCTCCTAAGTAGGACATTCTCCAAGCAAGTGAGCCTCTTTATGTGGTTGTCATGAAGGATGTCCCCCAAGTTGTGAAGAGAACTCCAACACCCTAGGGAAGAATGCCAAGCAAGCACCCAACTGAGGTCAAGCAACCATTGAGCAAGCTATCTCTCATGTGCAAATCCATCACAGACCATCTCTCATGTGCCAATCCATCTCAGACCATCTAGGGGCTAAGCATACACCATGTGCCCCAAATCTCATGAATCACCCCCAAACATGGTGTAAAGTGTAAACTCTTGTTGATGTTTTTAGCTTGGACAGGAATTTCCATGAGTTAGTGAGTGTCTTATGGAAATCGTCACTAATATCTCTCAGGAACTTTGAAAATTCACTTTATTAAAGTCAATTAATAAAGTGAATGTCTTTTTAGATTAATTGGGGTTAATTTGGAGAAATGCCTAAGTTCTGGGCATTATTGATTTAAGTTAATTAAATGAATCACAACCGTTGATCTCAAGTGAGTGAGATCTAATCTCAACCATCAAAGTTAGGTAGCCAAGGGGAGAGAAGAAGACATACATTTTTCACAAGAGAGAAACTCAAGCATTGAGTGGGAGAAAAGGACTTTCTGATTTCCAGTCTCTTGGCCGAGAGAGAGAAAGCAACAATTTGGTAAGCAACAGGGCAGTCATACTAGATCAGGCAGAGGCGTGTTGTATAGCAGAAGCAGGTCGTATTGTTGTATGAACAGGTCATATATCCATACAGACTAGTTGTACAGATTCAGTACATGTGTACGAACATCATACGGAATTCGTACAATCGTACGAATAGACAGTACAAAATTTGTATAGTTGTACGTAATACGTATTAATCTGTACGGACCCGTACAGTACGAATCCGTATGGTCTGTATAGTCGGACGTACAAGGCAACAAAGAAGTGGATTTTTTTAGGTTTTTGTTGAAGTTTACTAGGGCAAATTTGCAGGGGGAGATTGTATTTGGTAGGGCAGATTTTGCCATATTTGCTTTGTATTTTTTCAAGGCCATTTTCCCAGGAAGGGAGCCCTTTTAAGCTTGGAATATTTTAAGCAAAAGCTGATTTGAAGGGCATAAAAGTTATGCATGTTTTTTTATCTGTTTTCTATATTTTGCTTTTGCTAGAAAAAAATTGTTAATTAATTCCAGCAGTGCAAATAAATTAGCGAGCTGAAATTTAATATTTGAGCAAGGAAGATCACTTGGAGTTTGTTTGTCTAGATCCGGGGTTTAAAGGATAAAATTTAACATGGTCTCAGAGCTCACACTTTGAGATGGAGCAGATTTGAAGTTATTGCAGTAGATCTAGTAGATCTGAGTGACTAGCAAACCGATCTAGTGTAGGTTTGGGGCTTACGACAATAGATCTTGGTGGGTGCTTGAAGGAATAAGCACACGACCGTTATTTGTTGAAATCTAGTTATGGCAACAACTAGTCTCAGATTTGAAGACAGGTTAGATGGGGCCTCTAACTTCCTGTCATGGAAAGCAAGGGTTACATTACTCTTGAAAGAACATGAACTTTGGGACATTGTGGAGAATGCAGTTACCAAACCAATAGATCCAATTGATTTGGCAACACATGAGAAGAAGGACATCAAATCCTAGAGAGTGATCATGGATGCTGTGAAGGATCACTTGATTCCTCATGTAGCTGAGAAGACAATGACCCATGCAATGTACAAAGCTCTCACAGATTTATTCCAAAGTGATAATGTGAACAAGAAGATGATTATGAGAGATAAACTCAAAGATGTCTAGATGGCTAGATCGGACAATGTTACCAACTATCTCATGAAGATAACTCAGATTCCTGATCAACTTGCAACTATTGGGGAAAAGGTAGATGATGCAAAGCTCGTCCCAGTGGCATTGAATGGATTCACTAAGCATTGGGAACCATTCATAAAAGGTCTTTGTACTCGGGAGAAACTCCTCACCTGGGAGAGGCTATGGGACGATTGCATCCAAGAGGAGACTCGGGAGGAGTCTAGAGCAGAAGAGAACTTGGCCCTTGTCAGCAAGGCACGAAAGGGAAAAGGAAAGAGTTCCAACAAGAAGGTTAACAATGAGGGGGAGGTGTCATAGCCGGGGAAGAAGAAAGACTGAGTAAAAACAAGTGTTTCATGTGCCACATGAATGGGCACTATGCATCTCAATGTTCGGAGAAGAAGGGAAAAGGAAAGACGCAATGGCTAGCAACATCTATATTGACTCGGTTGAGTAAGTTTGCTCCGAAGTTCGAGAGTGATTTTTTAGTAGTTTCCTTCCTTTATACCAACACAATTGCTAGGAGTGCATGGTATTTGGATAGTGGTGCATTTCGTCATGTGACAAAAGCACAAGAGCTATTCAATAGATTGACAGAGTCAGGCTCAGGGATCCATGTGGAGCTTGGTGATGATGCCGAGTATGCAGTCAGAGGAGAGGGAACAGTTTCATTCCAACTTCAATTAGGTGGTTCGTTTGATACCCAGGATGTGCTATTTGTACTAGGACTGAAGAAGAACTTGTTCTCAGTCTCAGTTATGGAGGACAGGGGTTTTGCTATTATCTTTAGGAGGGGGCAAGTACTCATACATCCAGAGGGAGCTAGCCCTAACACAGTTGTGAGGATTGGGGTTAGAGAGGGAAACTTATACAGGTTGCAAGGAAAGTTTGCTCATGCTTTGGTACATGATTGTTGATTGAGTTGTCATTGATGCCAACATGGACTTGCAGTGGCCCTTTCAGTCATCATTGATGCCAACATGGACTTGCAGTGGCCCTTTCAGTCATCATTGATGCCACTAATGTCCCTTGCAGTGGACAAGCTTGATGGACATGTTTGCATGATGAAGGTACCCTCAGCATGTGGAAGCTTGGGCATTAGAGCCCATCTACAGATGATGTGTACTTGGTGATACAAATGACCCATTCTGTGGTCATTTGTGTATGATGTGGCTCGTATGTGTATGGAGGACCTTGACATTGTGCCTTGATGCCCTTGACATGCCTCTTGGACATTGTTGTGGCATGACAATGCTTTTTGTATGAAGCCCTTGGAGATGTGGATCTTGAAGACATGAAGACTTCTTGAAGACCGTTGAGGTGCCCCTATTCTTCTGCATGAGACATTTTTGGGACCCACACACATAGTATGGTCTTATCGTTGTTGATGATATCCTTGTACATGGATGTTTGGGTTTTGGAACCCACCTATAATGTGGTTTGAAGCCCACAAGCTTGTCACTATGACAATGATGCCCTTACACTCTTGCATGTATGTAACCTTGTTGAAGAAGCCTTCTTGTTATGACAAAGGTGTCCTTGGAGGGTCTTGGATATGGTAGTCATTATGATGCCTTTGCATGAGGTGACTTGTGTTTGGAGATATTTGCATGCTCTTGGCTGTTGAGGTGAAGTCCATTGCCTGCATTTGATTGACTTGAAGTTGTTGAACTCTTAATCCCACAAGCTTGGAGGAGACCTTGCCTTTGGAGTATGAAGAAGCCCTCACGCACTTATCACTTGAAGTGTGTATCTCTTGCAAATGGTTGGTTGATTTTTGAAGCCCTTGCTGCTATGATGAAGTCCATGACAAAATGATGGAGTCTTTGACTTCTTGTATAAATATTTAGTTGATGTTTGAAGCCCTTGTAGTCTTTGGAGCCCTTGCTGGTTGGCCATAAGCCCACAATTTTGTTGAAGAAGCTTTCAAAATGATTTCAAGCCAAATCTAATGTCCTGCACAAATTGAAGAAATTAAGGGTGAAGAACCTTGCCAATGCAAGTAAGACCTTCACAAGGTAGTATCCCTCGTCATGCCGTTTCCAACGGTAGGTGGCATGTCACGTGGTTCCTTACGGTTGAAGAGATTTTAATTTTTAAAGTTGTCATGGTGTTTTTACCCCATCCAATGAGGTCGGTCCAGTCCAAAAAGAAATAATTTATATTGTAAGTCGGCCCAGCTGTTTTTAGCAAAAAAAAGGGGAAATACAAGTCGACCAACTTCCTAATTTATCCCTCCACCTCCACTTTAAATCTCTCTCTCTCTCTCTCTCTCTCTCTATATATATATATAATCATTCCATCATCTAAAGATGTAAGTTTTGCATATTTACAACTCTGAAATTCGGATGGGTGGATACAGCTTTGTAATTCGTGTATGAAACAGCCCTGAGGCAGCCGTAGTGAAGAAGTGTTTTGGTCTGATTTTTAAGCTCTGAAATTCGGATTCACAGTAGACTGAGGCAGCCACAGGAAGGTCTGATTTTTAAGCTCTGAAATTCGGATTCACAGTAGACTGAGACAGCCACAGGAAGGTCTGATTTTTAAGTACTGAATTTCGGATTAGAAGGAGCTCTTCTGAGGCAGCCACAGGTGTATTCTTAGTGCAATTTTTCAAGTGTTACATGCCTCTGATTTTCGGTTAAAAGACTGAAGCCTGTTCAAAAATTTGGTGGACTGTCTAATAGCCTACAGGAGTCTGTACAGAGGTCCAATCTTTCATTGCAGAAATTCGTGGTTGGTTGTTTGGACCTCTGAAATTCGAATAGTAGGGGATTTAGCAGCCGCAGTATGCTTGAGGAACCCTGAAGGTAGCTGAATACTTGAAGACATATCTAGGCTACTAAAGTTCTGATCCTGTTGAATAGGCCGCAATACATCTTGGTACAGCAGGTCTAAAGGATGATCACTTAAGGAATCTATAGCTTATGAAGTGTCTCTGATAGTAAAAGAAGCCACATTTATTTCTGTTTTGGGCTAATACTTAAGTGTCAAGACAGTCATAAGTAAGGACTAAAAGGCACAGATTTCAGAGATATTTGAGAGCATTTCCAGCTGTGAATTTCATGTATATATGACAGCCTCAAGAAGGAAGATCAAACAAATATCTTAATTCTCATCCGCAGTGTTCAAGCTCTACTGAGACATGTCAGAATTCAGTTGCATTTTGAGAAGCTACAACAATCTAAGGTATGTTCAAGCAGTCTTAAAGTAAGTATACTATCTTGGAGACATCTTGCATTAGTTCTTGTTCTGATTAACGTATAAGAAATAAGACACAATATGTAAATGGATGAGATTTCTAAGTTGATTTGGTGATGGGATAGAAGTTAGTTGAGCAGAAGTTGGTTATGTTTTTGAAGTCAATTGATTAGTTGAAAGGAAGCCTCGACTAAACCTTTAGAGAAGATCCTTGAATCAGTTCTAGATCAGATTAGGTTGACTGAATTTGAAGACAATGATATCAAAGATTGACTTGACAGTGATATAGCAAAGCAGTGACATGGTTGTGATAACTACAAAACAGTGACATAGACTGCTTTGACAGTGACAGAGATGTTCTTGACAGTGATACGCAGAATGACTTGTGATGTAAGTGACAATGATTGATTGACTTGGACAGTTGACAGTAATTTGGAAAGTTGACAGTGGATAGTGACAAATTTGACATGAGCAGACCTAGATGACATGTGCAAACCTTTGAAGATTTGTGCTGATTTGACATGAGCAGCATTGTATTGTACAGTACCTTTGATGACTTGGCATATGTGAAGACTTCTTGACGACTTGAAGATTCTTGTGCAACAGAACAGATTGATGATGAGCAGTAGTTGATTGAGTTGGGACAGTAGACAGTGTTGATTCAGATTGACTTTAAAATTGCAAGCGGAGTCTTGCAATCTTGGGGATTAGATTCCTCAACCCTTTCTCAGTTGGACCTGAGAAGACCAGGCTGGGTCTTGGATTGAGAGTTGGTACTCTTCTTGTCAGTTGGTGCTGATTGTAATCGCGAAGATTGGCGTCTTCCATTGTACATCACATAAAACATAAATAAAGCTTACCATACATATCTTGCTGTGTCATTTGATGATGTGATTTTATGCTGATGTTATACTTATGATTTATTGTTGATTTAGCTAATAAATAATAATGATGTAATGATGATGTACTCAATAGCATAATACTTTGATAGACTCTGCTTAACTTGTAGAAGTGAAAAAAGGGGTTTAATTGCTTACACACTGATTCACCCCCTTCTTAGTGTGACCATTGTGTCCAACAATGACAGTGACAACCTATGTGAGCTTTGGCACAAGAGGATGGGACACTTGCATTACAGAGCGTTGCCGATTATGAGGGAGATGGTCATTGGTCTTCTAGATTTCGGTGTTGAGTAGCAGGGAGTATGCAAAGGGTCTGCACTTGGAAAGAATGTCAAGACTGCTTTTCCAAGCAGTGAGAGTAGGTCCAAGAAGATCTTGGATCTTATTCATTCAGATGTATGTGGGTCGATGCCCTTGGTATCGATGCAGGGAGCATCATACCTAGGTTGCGGGGAAGCGCCAACTCCCAATCGCCCCCGCTCTAGAAGCTAGCTTCCGGTCGAAGCTACTCAGAAGGTCCCTTCCTGTTCGCTTCCGATCAGGGTCGTTTTGGCAGAGCGTGCTTTCGGGCATTTTCCATTGCTCCCTGCCTCTCTCTCGAAGCGTTGAGGAAGCGATCAGAAGCTTTGCTTCCCTCTCGCTTCGTTCCGCTTCTCGAATGCTTCCGTGTTTGCTTCCCTTAGCTTCCTGTCGCATTTAGAAATGCTTTGGATAGCTTCCCAAAACGTTTCCCGTGGATTCCTAAGACGCTTCATGTCAACCAGCTGAAATGAGGAGTTCTTCGAGTGGTGGGGTCCACGGTTGGGGTTTTGGAGGGAAGGAATAGGGCTTTGAGGGATAAAGCCCTCCTCCACACTCCATTTCTCACTTTGCTTTGCTTGAGAAGAGAAGAGAAGAGAGGAGAGGAGAGGAGAGAAGAAGAGGAGAGAAGAAGAGGAGAGGAGAAGAGGAGAAGGCTGCCATCAAGCTTGGTTTTTTCTTGGAGATTGAAGAAGGTTGGCTGCTTGGCACACTCACTACCATTGGAGATCCAAATAGGTAGGCTCTTAACCCTTTCTTGTTGATTTGCTTTGTGTTTGAACTTGAAGTTTTGATGCTTGAGACTTGAACTTTTGAAGTTTGAAATTTGAACTTGAAGTTTGATGATTAATCATTGATCTATATTTGAATGCTTGAAATCTAGAATCTAGAATGTAAACGTTCCTCTCCTACTCTTTCCCATGCTTTCTCCCTCATTCTATTGCAGGGTAACAGGTTAAATCTCTAGTTCCACTTCCAAGTTCCATCAAACATGATGATGGGTTTATGGTTTGTTTTGTTGGTTCCTGTTATCACATATATAGTAGCCGGGCTACCATACATTATTTTTTTGATTCCAGTACACTATTAAGCCAGTTCCCTTGCATTGAGATGCTGAGATGAGCATCTACCTATGGATCATTATCAGATTTTGGACAACAGTTTTATTCCCCATGCCATGACTGAGTCTCAGGACACTCAGAGAGATGACCGATGTAGCTAATTAGCCATCTATACAGAGCAGTCAGTAGTGCCCAGAGTTACAGCAGCAGTTTTAGAGGACAGATGTTGGCTCAGATGATGGGCATTCAGGTATATGACTCTTTAGGTATATTATGGTGTTGTGGTTATATTGCTTTTATTTCCATTCTTTTAGCATATCTTAGCATTTAGTGTCATGATCTGGCGATCATATAGATATGTGGACCTGGTTGCACTATATATATCACATATTTGTCCCTACTCAGACTTAGAAGTTCTTGGCCTATACTCATTGGTTTTACCCTCCTTAGGGAGAATAGAGGTGATCATTCCCGCCATACTTTGACTTGCTAGTGTTGGTTTCACTATTCACTGTCTTAATCCATCCATGACTTACCCAGTTTGTTCATTACTTTGACTTACTACTTGACTAGTGGCATGGAGGACCTTTCCCCACCGTAGCCTCTATATTGGATAAGCTTCCTTGTTTATTGTGTCTCGGCTCTGAGTTGGTGACAAAACTTACCTATGGTGAGTTGGATTTCCTTGTGAAGTTCCCCTAGTTACTAAAGATGTTGTTGGCTAAACCTGAAACTTTTAGTGCTGCCATTAATGCAAAGTATGGAAATGAAATGTTGTATCTTGTATGAAAAGCCCATTCATGCATTGTGTTTCTAAAAGCACATGAATGAAAGGCAAGCCAAATGAAAATGGCTATGAAATATCAAATGTTATATCTTTTGGGAAATGCAAATACCTAGGTAAACAAGCTGTCTATGACACACCTAGAAGTGCTCAGGTAAACAAGTGCCTTGAAAACACACCTGCAACAAGAAGCCTAAATAAATGTAAATTTATGCAATGTGTTTGTAAATGCACATAGATCAAAGGCTATGTAAACTCTAGGCCCAAAAAGCAATGGAACTTAAACTCTATATCAAAAAGATTGTTGGCCTCATTTGTATTATGGATTGTGCGCATCTGTGAAAGGTGAATAAACACTCTTTGAACAACTTATCCATTTGTGAGACACCGCCATTCCCTGTGTTATTGCTTGTCCACTATATGCTATGGTGTGTATTCCCTTTTCCTTTTCCAAAGTATCACAGTGTTAAGTCAGTAAGTCATCCTTTGACCTAGCCACTTATTTCTTAGCCTTCACCCTTCACTAGCAAATTGATCACAACTATGAAGTGAGTATGACCTTGAAAGTCTTGTCTGAGTAATAAAAAATAATTATGATTTATTATATTTGGATTTAGATAACCGGTAATGATTACTTCTTGTTATAATTGCCAATTGAATGGATTGTAAAACATGTTTTAACCTTGGACATCTTGCAACAGCTTGATGACAGTTTGAGTTATATTTTGGTCATGTTGACTTGGTCAAACCCAGTTTGACCAAAAGTTAACCACAGGACACGAGGTGGCAGACCTCATATGTTACAGATAAATGATATATGGTCTGGTACAAGTCACCATGGTGGGCTTATGCATTGGTTTTAGGCTTATTATGATGATTTGTGCTTTTAGCACTTTTACAGATTATTATTATTTGGTCTGCCGGATATGATGAGTATTTATTTTGGACCATGCAGAGGACTATGTGGTGTATGAGTACACACTTTAGATGGATTTGGACCTTCTGAGTCCAATGAGATAGTCTGTTTTCAGTTCCGGGCAGTTACAGTGATGTTTGAGCCTCAATTGGCTATCCTAGTGCAGTTTTGGCCTGTTAGAGGCCCTGTCAGAGCAGTGATGAGATTTATTTGGTTCACTTAGGGCGCTGTGCATGGAGGGGGTGGTCCAGCCACTTGTTATTACCATATTACCCCCCTCCCAGACTCAATGGTGAGCTCAACTTGACAGCGCAGGCACTCCAGGAGACAGCTTGGGCAGTTTGACACTTCCTGAGGCAGTCCATAAATGGTAAAAATGGCTACAGAGGAATTCGATTTGGGCTACTGAGGCAAGTTTATGGCGTGGGATGATCAGTGATGATGAGTGGGATGTCTTCCACACCTTCTCCAGCAGTTTCAGCTTCATCGGGATCCACATCCATCACTTATGGCACTTTTTGATGATTTCTGGAGCCTCCTAAGGCTCACGACTTTCCTAGAGAGGCACGATTGAGGTCTTGATCTTTTATTCTTCAATATTGTGCCATGGGGATTGACCAAGGGTGTTAGAAATTAACCCTTGGACCCACCATGAGCTATTTCTTATGTTTCATCATTATGATTTGGTGGGATCCCCTCTCCTAGGGTGAGTTTGTCCACTTATTGTTATATTTTATTATTGATCCATGTATTGTATTGTTGAGCTCATCTCAACCATTGATTAGATCTTTTGATCTTTTAATCTTAACCACTCATTCAAAAAGTGGTTAGGATTGTGGCCTCTCTCCATTCTATTTAAAGGAGAGAGATTCTCATTGTAAAGGGGACTTTTGGCTCTGGATTATTGGAATAGAGAATTATTATTGCATCTATCTGTTGTGTTGTGGTGAATGCTTTTGGAGTTCGTTTGTTGATTCTTCCTTTGCACTAGGTTCTTGGAGATTTTGTCTTGCTATATTTTGTACCACGTTTTTGCATCTGCAGGTGGAGGTCGAATTCATTTGAGGAGGACATATTGGTAGGGGAGGACTCTCCCTACTTCTTTTTTGGGTTTGTTCGTTGGTAACAGGGAGTATTACTGTCTTTGACCTTCTATTTCATGTTATCATTGCATTTCGCTTGTATTTCCTCCATACTTGATCTAATTGATTGAATCGATTTTCCTTGGTTTGACAGGTAGAGGAGGTCGCACTTGTGGGCTATGACACTTATGATTGTACTAATGCACTTGTGGTATTGTATGAGGATGATGTTGTCTGCTAACATGAAAGTTACATCAAGAAAGACAAATCAAGTTCTAGATCAAGAATATATGACCATGATGACATGAAGACAAAGACTCATCCATAGTCTTTGATCACATAGAAGCTCTACTTACGAGGTATGTATGATTTGGTTCTACTATGCTTAACTTAAGAGATATGTAGGTTACTAGCACAAGGTCTCTAAATCATTGAAGAGAACAAAGAAGATATTGTTCAAGTATGTTAGACATAACTAGCAAGCATGCTAATCCAGGTATGTTTTCCTATATCAAGAATCCTACTGTGTTAGGATCCTAGATAAGTATACTTTTGTATGATTGATAATGATTATTCTGGAAGTTAGAAGTAATCAAGGGTTTATGCATATTATGTTTCTTAGTTTGATTAATGATATAAAAAACTAGAGGAGTCCTATGGTCAAATAAGAATATGCATGAGTAAAAGAAGTACTCCTTGAAACCTTGAATACTAACGCTTGTGATAAATTACCTGTGTATGAAATGATCATCATGACCATACATGTTTAAGATTATTTAGGATTATAATGTTTTGATAGTATTGAGATTATACTAATGAATGTATGATTATGTATGAGGTCTCGAGGATGACAAAATGATGAAACTAGTGCACACTTAAGCATGCATAGTGGTACAGGATGGATAGAAGTTCAAAGACATATAATCATGATGCTATCATAAAGGGAAAATAGAGATCAAGAGGGAGGCAACCACACAAACATAAAAGATAAGTATTTGAGTTGTTATTTGAATTACTTCTTGAATCTCTGAATAATTAATAATATTACTCGTAATAGTTGTATGCATATTTGTATTCCTAGAATCAGGAAATATAGCATGCATAGTGTAAGCATGCATATAGAATTGAACAATATACTACTAATATACATATGATGGGTAAGTTGGACAAACAGTCCATTGTTGCTTGTCTAGAATGAAACCTCTTTGCTAACATGCTGGGAGCTGTGCACGCTCTTGATAGTATGTTCTGGTAGAGATGGAAGGCATCTAGATAGCCACTGTATGCATACAGGATATGGAAAAGTGTTGTGCCAAAGTATTGGTCAAGATAGTTGCATAACTATGTGAATCATATCAGTATGCATATTAGGTTATCATTGAAATGTCAACATGATTTGATGATTATGAAGTGTTACTAATCATGTAATTGAATTTGGTTTGTAGGAAAGATTGTGTGCTATGATCTACAATAGAAGGATGATGAACACTTGTTCCGAAGAACAAGTGATGACTTTTCAACAAGAAGACTTATAAATCAAACATACTATAGAAGTACAAAGCAAGGCTTCTGGGTAGACACACTTCCAGAGATAGATTACACCCATGGATGATTCCCAAGATTTGAAAGAAAACCACATGATTGAAGAAGGCTTTGTATGGGTTCAACAGGTACCCAGGATCGATAGTCATTTGATGAGCTTGATGATCACCATCGGTGATGTGGATTTCAACCTTTGCTACAAGTTTGAAGATGGTTTCTATATACATATGACATGCTTCTCTCAGATGGATGCAAGAAAGAACTCATATTAGTAAACCCATATGACGGGAGATGGCACGGATAGATATGGAGAAGATCACTCAATGCAGAGTGTGAACGATGTTCAGTCATAGAGGAAGGACAATACTCAGATGTAGAAAACTCCACTTCAGAGGGAGTAGATATCAAAGTTAAAGAATCTTGGCATGATTCTTGTGATTAGATATGTGGCTGAGATCAGATGAGATTTTTCCTTAGCCAAGGAAAATGTGAAGTAGAGATCTGGGATGATGGACAATGGTTTCTACAGTTTACAGATAGATGATTGGTTCGTTGATGTATTTAACAAATACCAGGCCAAATATATGCTTTGCTGTGAACACTGTGAGTCAATATCAAGTTAAGTCTAGACGTGTTCACTTGGTAGCTGCAAAGCATGTGATGAGGTACCTGAAAGGTTCGATAGACTTTGCTCTATACTATGTTGGAGATCATGACTACAGATTGTATGGTTATACAAATGCAGATTGTGTGAAAATCCTCACAGCAGATCTAAGAGATGATGTATACCTCACAATAGAATAATGGATTAAGCAAGAGAATAGAAGAAGAGTGATATATGCAGTATAATGAGCAACAGAATAATATGGTACAGTAGAACTCAGATAGAAGCAATAATACTTCGGTCATACTAGATTATTAATCACAAATGGACATATAAATAATACAATGCATGAGGAATTCGAATGCCTAAGGTGGCAATTCGAATTAGCCTTCATGGAGTGATCAAAGGATCACTGGAGTGTCATCGGAGCACAACTAGGTGTCCTCATGATCATCAGAGTGCAACTGGAAGTATTCATCATCATCAGTGGAGTCATCAATGCTCAAGTAAATGTCAACCATCAGTCAAACTAACTCTGGTAGGTGTAACTGAGTGTAACTCAATGTAACTGAGTGTAACTGAATGTAACTGAGTGTAACTAAGTGTAACTGACTGTAACTGAGTGTAACTGAGTGACAACTGGACTGGTAGGTGAAGGAGGGCGAGTTGCTCCCTAAAATCAAGGAAGAAGGGCGCATTAAGCAACTGGAGGGCTAAAACTGAATAGTGAGAAGCTCCTGGGGGCTGGCTAACTGAGGGCTAGGTGCTGGACTGATGACTGGGATGCATGCAAAATGCATGCAAACCCTAGAATGCATGCAAACCCTAAAAGGTGCATGCATGACTGAAAATGTAAATGATCAAAATACTGGTGGGACTAGGATGGAGTATAGGAATATCCTAACAGATTGGGCTGGAAGTGTCTCAGACAGGAAGAGCACCTCAGGTGGATGTTATTGTCTGGGATCCACCATGATCTCATGGTTTAGCAGGAAGCAGTCCAGTGTTGCTCTCAGCATAGCTGAAGCAGAGTATATAACAGCTTGTTTTGCTAGTTGTGAGGCCATATGGCTTCGAAAGTTGATGTCAGGTCTGTTTGACCTGGAGTTGGATACCACAATGATTCTATGTGACAACCAGAGTTGTATAAAGATGACGGAGAACCTAGTATTCCATGACAAGTCAAAGCACATAGAAGTTCGGTATGTTTACATGCGGGATATGGTAAAGAAGGGAGCTATAAAGCTCCAGTATGTGAGAACTGATGAGCAAGTTGCTGATGTGTTGACTAAGCCTCTGTCTTGAGTGAAGTTTGAGTACTTCCTAGAAAAGCTTGGTGTGGTTTGAAAGGACCTTCCTCGAAAGGGGGAGCAGTGCTGATACTGATGATGATGTTGCAGTGGGATTGTATCATCCTTGGACACATGTCCTAAAGGGATTCGTAGACCCGTGTCTCCGAGAAAGATGTTGATGATGATGTTGCAGTTGGATTGTATCATCCCTGGACACATGTCCTAAAAGGATTCGTAGACTCTCGTCTCGGAGAAAGATGTTGATGATGATGTTAAAGTGGGATTGTATCATCCCTGGACACATGTCCTAAAGGGATCCGTAGACTCTTGTCTCCGAGAAAGATGTTGATGATGATGTTGCAGTAGGATTGTATCATCTCTGGACACATGTCCTAAAAGGATCCGTAGACTCTTGTCTCCGAGAATGTGACGATGATGATGTTGTGTTGGTAAATCCTAGATTTGATCTAGGTCACATCCAGTATGAAAAAGCACTGGCTCTGTGGTGGTAAATCCTAGATTTGATCTAGGTCACATCCAATATAAAAAAGGACTGGCTCTGTGGTGGTAAATCCTAGATTTGATCTAGGTCACATCCAATATGAAAAAGGACTGGCACTGTGGTTGGGATTACATCTTCCCTGGACCTTAGTCCTAAAGTGATTCGGAGACTTTTGTCCCCGAGAATGTGGTTGGAGTGTATCTTCCTTGGACCTTAGTCCTAAAGTGATCCGGAGACTTCTGTCCCCGAGAATGTGGTTGGAGTGTATCTTCCTTGGATCTTAGTCCTAAAGTGATCCGGATACTTCTGTCGCCGAGAATGTAGACAGGATTGCATCATCCTTGGCATTATGTCCTAAAGTGAGAGGGATTGATCATCCCGTAACTGGTTCAGGATTGCATCATCCTTGGCATTATGTCCTAAAGTGAGAGGGATTGATCATTCCATATTTGGATCATGTGTGTTGTAGGTTATGCTGTTATGATGATTTTGTTGATCGAAAGATCAAGATGATGATGTCATTGCTGATCGAAAGATCTTGATGTTGATGATGGTATTGATCAAAAGATCAAAATGATGATGTTGTTGATCGAAAGATCCAAATGTTGATGTAGACGATGGAGTGATCGAGTGTTGCAGAAGATGAAGACTCAGTACTGTAGAAGATGATGCTCCAGAATTGAAGATGTTCCAGCAGCTGTTCCAGTTGCTGATGATGTTGAAGAAAGCTTCCAATGATTTATAGATGTATCACTACGATGTTGTTGATGATGATCTCTCTCCTTGCTCCTACAGTTGGTGTTGCTGTTGTCAGTAGAATACCCTTCTCGTTAAGGGGGAGTGTTGAAATATTGTAACTTCGAAGAATATTCTATTGTATTTTATTATTGTAATTTAATCAGAGATGTTTTATTCCTCCATCGGGATGTTATTATTGTATTTGGTCATCATAGAGTCATGAGGTAAATCCTCCCATGTAAATCGGGGCAATAGATCCCCTAGAGTCAAATGTAATGGGGTTTTTAAGTCCCCTAGAGGAGTCGGCCTAGTCAACATTAGTTGAGTGGTAAAGTTAGTTGAGGCCGACATGTCAAGTTGTAAAATTAAAGTAGAAGTGAATGTATAAATAGAGAGCTAGGCTCTCTCATTTATTCATGCATTCACACACACACACTCACTTGTGTAATTCGCATAGGAGATAGAGAGAGATATCTGCAAGGAGAAGGAGCACTTGTTTGGGGTTTTGTCTTTGTACTTTTGATCATCTATATTGATGAAGTTTTGCTGGGTTTTCTACCCCATGAGGGTTTCCCAGGATAAATTTGGGTCTCGTGTGTTTATGCTGTGTTTGTTATTCTTTTAGTGATCCTGTATATACTATTGTTGTGAAATTGAATTGAATACTGATGTTATATATCTTAGCATATTGAATCTTAACAATACCTGTCTGAGAAGACATCTATGTGGGCCCATGCACATGCCATGTGATGAAAACAAAACTATAGGAGTTTTTGTTTGCCCAAATGTGTCATCAACACAAGGAGCCATGTATAAGAAGGAAGAATTTGAAGCACAAAACAAATTAAAAGCATCAAGGGTTGTCCAGAACCCCTCAAACTCATCGAGAACTGGAGGCCCATCCACCCAAGGTAGTGGATTCTCACGCATGGGGTCACGCTAGACAATATCATATTTCCTTGACCAAGGTGGTAGGGATGACGTGGATGCAAAAGTGTTCCGGTTTCTCTATGCATGTGGCATACCATTCAATGTCCTTCGCTCACCCTATTGGCATGAAATGGTAGAGGCCATTCGCACTGCCCCAACAGGATACAAGAGCTCGGGGTATGACAAAGCTAGAATTGTGGGGCTTGATAAGGAAAGAGGCAAGATTCAAAATGATTTAGGGCAATTCACAAATGCTTGGAATGATTATGGGGTATCAATTGTATTAGATAGATGGACAAATGTAAAAGGCAAGCCATTGATAAATGTTCTTGGTGTGTCTGCTACTGGTGCAGTCTTCCTTTCAGCCCATGGCTACTCAAATAAATTCAAGATCGGCATGAACATTACAGAGCTCCTACTCAAAAACATTGAAGCTATCGGTCCATACAATGTCATCCAAGTCATAACCGATAATGCTGCTAATTGTAAGGCAACGAGAGCAATCATTGAAGATAAATACGCCAACATATTTTGGTTTGGGTGTTTGGTTCACACACTGAACCTTTTGATGCACGACATCATTAAGTTGACGGAAAATGATTACAAATGGATTGGTGAATTGTACAAAAAGGGCAAGTACATGATAAGATTTATAACCAACCATAGCAATGCCCATGGCATTTTCCGCAGTCACTCAAAGTTGGAGCTATTGAAGATAGCAAAGACTAGATTTGCTAGCTACTACCTTATTTTCAGGCTCCTTTTGAAGGTAAGAGAGGCATTGCCTAGCATGGTATCAAGTGAATCATGGCAGGTCTTGAAAGATAGGGCTACATCCACATCTGACAAGCTTGATTTTCAGGAGGTGGAGGACATAGTTCTTGATGGTCAATTTTGGGCAAGTGTAAAGTATGTTTTGCAGTTCACAAAGCCCATTTATTACATGATTTAGTTTGCAGATATAGATAAGCCGGTGATTGGGGAGGTGTATGAGTAGATGGATAGCATGCTGGGCCAAATTAAAAATATTGTTGAACAGAAAGATCCCAACTTGTATGACCATATTCACAGACATTTGGTCAAAAGGTGGGAACATCTCAATGTTCCACTGCATGCCTTAGCGTATGTGTTAACACCAAAATATTATTGTCCATCTTGGTTGGCCAAACCAGCACTTGGGGGTGGGGTTAGGAGAAAGCCCCACACAGATCCAGAGGTACAGGTTGGGTACATGGCTGCTATGGACAAGTTGGTCCCTGATGTAGAGGAATGTGACTTATTGTGTAGTGAATTAAGCAAATACCTCAGTGAAGTTGGTCCATTTGGTACTTTGCATGCATTCAGAGATCGAGATAGGGTGCCTCCTATCGAATGGTGGAACATGTATGGCTCAACATGCCAACGCTTGAATAAATTGGCTGTCAGAGTGCTTTCAAAGGTGGTTAACAATTCCTCTGCAGAAAGTTGTTGGAGCACCTATAGCTTCATCCACTCAGTGAAAAGAAACCGATTAAATGAAAATTGAGTAGAAAGCTTGGTTTATGTACATTGCAACTTGAGGTTGTTGACTCATTATTGTGAGCCTGCCAAAATTGATAGATCATATGTCACTTGGGACAACAATCCGAAGGAGCATAACTTGGAGGATGGAGCCTTAGCTTTATAGCGCTTGGAGGAGGAGCTTTTGGGCGATGAGGATGACCATGCAGCAACAATGCCGCCGCCATCTTCTACCTTGTTTGCACATGCACCATCTTTGCCTAGAGGTTCAACTTCACGACCTCCATCTGCATCAGTGAGGGGTGTCATGCAGGATCGAGTCTTGGACGTGGCTCAACATTGGTGGCTACTGGGGATGGTAATCCCACTCCCATTGTTCATAGAGCATGAGAAATGAAAATGGAAATTTCTTGTGGCAAGAGGAAACATCCATAAAATCTAATTTTCTTGTTTACGGTACTTTCAAGTTTCTGCACTATTGACTCTTTTATGTTTATTATCGTATATTTTGTAAACATTACATGGCATTTCAAGTTTGAAGTTTGAAGTTGCAACTTGAACCTACCTTTGAAGTTCACTATTTGCAACTTTGCATGATTGAGTCATTGACTGCATAAAAGCATATTATAACTCTTTGGTAATGAATATGATGCTTCGTGAATTGTTTCAACTTTCAACTTTCATTTATGGTTGATGTTCTCTGTTATAGACTATGTCACTATAGTTTGGTTACTTGGTAACTTTGGTTACAACTTACAAGTACTAGTGATGAAAAAATGTTTATATATTGAAAATTTGAAGCTTTAAGGTTGAATATTGATGTTATAACTTATGGAATCATGGATACTGGACCTATGGTTGATGAATTCACTAGTAAATGATTAATGATTGATGATTGATGAATTCACTAGTAAATGATTAATGATTGATGATTGATGAATGATATTATATGGTATTATTGTTTATTTCATGATTTTATCCTTTCCATAACTAATTCAACATTCTACATGCATTTGTTGACATATATGCATCAATATATATATATATATAAAACGCTTCTTAACCGCAAGCTTTTGAAAATTTCGCTTCTCGCTCCCGCTCCCAAGTAACCTTGCATCATTCTACGTGACGTTCATTGATGACTTTTCTGTTAGATTTTTAACTTTTAATCAATACTTATCTAGCATCTTACTGAGAGAATAACAAGCACAACATAAACACAAGAGACACAAAGATTTTCCTCGGGGAAACCATAAAGGAGAAAACCCCGCAACTTCCTCAGAGATAGAATGATCACCAATACAATGTCACAAAAGTAAAACCCAAAAATTGAGATGGTATTCAACAACTTCTCTCTTCTCCACTTGTGCGAACTTCTCCTCTCTCTCAGTAATGCGAATTGAGTGTGAGTGAGTGAATGGATAAATGAGAGAGCCTAGCTCTCTATTTATACTTTACTTTCACTTTATCTTTTTCACTTACTAGGTCAGCCCCAGTTGTACCTGACTGGGTCGACTTCTCTAGAAAACTCTATTAACCCTAATACAATCTGACTCTTGGGTCTATTGCCCCGACTTACAATGGAGGGTTGGCCTCAATGACTTTACATGACCAAAATACAATAATGACTTCTGCGACCGGAGGAATAAACATCTCCGTCAGAGGTACAAATAAAATATAATAATAATACAATATAAAATACAAGTGAATATCTTCCGCAATTACAATAACATTAACATTTTCCAGGTAAACCTGGATTTACTTTATGAAGACCAAGGATGAGGCCTTCCGTTGGTTTGGGTAGCTCAAGGCTTAGGTGGAGAACTTGATAGGAAAGAAGATCAAGGTCTTGAGGTTAGACAATGGGGGAAAGTTTTGCGCTGTACTAGTACCAACTCACATTCAGATGTCTGGCCAAGGAGAGGGGTCGCATTAGTTTCAGGGTCATGATGGGGGTATTATCAACATTTTTTGAGAGGTGGTTATGGCCTGACCCTTTGATTGTTTCTTTACGAGTACTATGGCTTAGTGGCATTGCTGACTGCCTCATGTAGGGGCTTGTAGCCCCGAGGTTGGTGTCCGGGGTTCCTAGGGGCAGGTCACTGGGTCACATGATCTCCTACTTGTTTTCTACACTGGTGACAGTATTTCAGCTCTTAGGCTCTTGCCTTCTCTTTTGGTCACCATATGCACCCATCATGGCCCCTTTCTAGCAGAGCGCCCTCTCTCCTTGGTGCATTTCCAGTGATGTCATCATCCTTGGTCACCAAGCCCACAGGCTTGTAGAGGGGGGACGTTGAGGGTTTTTCAACATTTTTGGGGTTAGATGGGGCATGGCGATCCCCCCTGCTCACTCCACCTTTCAGAGTGAAGCCTTTTGTTTAGTTTTAGTCATTTTTATCAGTTTTTAGGCACATAGGGGGAAAATACCCCATGTAGCCATCTTTTAGACTGTTTTATATTATTTCATGTTATATTTTGACATTGACATTTATTTGGCCTGTCGGCCTGGTTATTTTGTAAAAGTGAGTTGAGAACACTATAAATACAACTCGTCACTTGATTTGTAAATCATAACTCATGGGACAAAATTCATAATGTTTCTCTTTTACCCTAGGAGATAACTCTCTTGGAAGTGATGTTCACCTCTTGAAGTACACTCTTCTTGCTCTTGTGGATGAAATTGGATGATTTTCTTTGGTTTTGCTCATTCTTGGTGGATGCTAGAATTGTTGGAATAACACAAGCTCAAGTAAGTCTAGTTTTATGCTTTGCTTGGTGAAAGGTAGGTGAATTCTTGCTTATTGAATGATTGAATGGTGGCCTTAGGGCTGCATTTTTTTTGAATAGGGCCTTTTTGTTTGCCTTCTATCCTCTTTGCATGGTGGAAAACGCTCCCTAAAGGAGGTTTTCCCAAGTTTAGCCTTAGATCTCCAATTTTGCCCTAGATTAGGCCCCTCTAACGAACCCTAGAGGTTGTTATAGGAAGCCGTAATTTAGTAGACAAGGAAAAATTATTCCAAGAGGAAGGCCGGTCACCTTCCTCTAGGGCTAGGGTTAAGGGTTTCATCTATAAAAACCCTAAGTTATCATTCTTTTACCTAATTACTCTTTCATGTACATGTGTAAATATTAGGTTTCATAAATTAAATCATTTAATTAGGTCTAAATTTATTTATTGTTTTTATTAGGTTTTATTTTTGTTGATTATCACAAAACCCTAAAAATATAAAACGCTAGAAAACTAAAAAAACAGTCCTAAAAACTAAGCCCTAATAGCCCTAAGGCTGTTTCCTTTCTCTCACGGCCTGCTCCTAAGGAGCTCGACCTCCCTCCTTTTCTCTCTTTCCTCATCTTCTTATCCTCGGCCTAATCCTAAACACCCTCAGCCTTCTCCTTTCCCTTCTTCTTGGCCTCGGTCCTTTCCCTCTTAAGCTCAACCTGCCTCCCCTTGCTCCCTTGCACCATCAGCCTTACCCTTGAACTGTCCTAAACCCTCGGCCTCCCTCACTTCAGGCCTCGACCTCCCTCACTTTAGGCCTCGACCCTCCTTTGTACCCTCGCCTTCCTTTCTCTAGGCCTTCTCCCATCCTCGACCTCTCATCTAGGGTCTCGGCCCTCCATTTGAAGCCCACGACAAGGCTGTGACAACCTTCTTTGTCATTGTTCCTGAGGTCTGTAGTTTATTGTAGACTGTCCTTACCTACCAGCCCCAACACCTGTCACAAGAAGACTGCAATCATACATAAAAAGGGTTAAAACACAACATAAGTCAGACTCAAATTTGAGCTAATAATGGTTGATAAAGGTTAAGCAAAGGATACATTGATGACTGTTTATTTGAAGGACTGTATTTTCACCTTGAATTAATGCTACATGACTGGTTTTCATATTGTTTACATGTTATATGCACATATAAGATCTTGATGATTAACCTACATTGCTAGAGGTTGGCATTTAAAGTTGATGTGACTTGGTATACATCAAGTACATTGAATCACTGTCTAAATATATTTTCTTTGCTACCTTACTGCTGCAATACTGTCATAAATAGATTGTCCACTACTATTAATTGTGATCATAAACTGGTGGCTACCGTTGAAGTGACAACCCTTATAATGCTTTGTTTACTTATTGAGGGTGGATGTCTTCATAAATAATAGTTGGATTATTTGCTGCTAGATCACTGTCATAAAGGACTGACATTACATGGTCACAACAATATAGGTATTTGGTTGCTTATTGAATGAATGATCTCATACTTATAATGAATGTTAAATGAACAATGCTTTGCTAGAGATATTCATACACTTGTTCAACATATAGTATGTCTTCTTCATTCTGAAGTTGGTTTGTTAAAGGCACTGGTCACTAATATCATTGTGTAGTAGATGTAGTTGTTTTTGTCCAAGTGTCTTGCAGAATAGTTAAAGGGATCTTCCCTTGGAGGTTACGACACTTCTAAGAAGTCGGAGATGTGGCTAAGGTGACAGTGGTCACACTCTCCCTACATTTGTCTTTTGGACACTAGCCCTACTAGTTTGAACGGTAACAAAGAGTACACCTCCAATGACTTCAAGGATTTCGGCAAGGAGGCAGGGATCAAGAGGGAGAAGACAGTCTAATACAACCATCAACAAAATGGGTTTGTGGAAAGAAAGAACCGGTCCATCATCAGTACTGCAAAAGGCTATGATTCATAATTAGGGATTGCTTATGTTTCTTTGGGAAGAGGCATGTAACATAACAATACATTTGCAAAACATGAGTCCTCATAGGATATTGGAGGACAAAACTCTTGAGGAGGCATTCATGGGAGTGAAAGCAGAGATAGGACATTTGAGGATCTTTGGTTGTCCAGTCTACATCCATGTACCCGAGGAGAAGAGGACGAAGCTTGAGCCTTCAAGAGAGGAGGGTGTGTTTGTGGGGTACAATGAGACCTTGAAGGCTTACATGATCTTCATGCCAGCACGCTGGAAAACAATTGTTAGTTGAGATGTTAAGTTCGAGAAGAACTTGGCATCAAGGAAGTCTCATGAGTTACCACTAATGGCAAAGGATGAGGAGTAGGAGGCTTCGAAGGGTGAACAGAGTTAACAGACTTCCAGTTTAGGGAGTCGACCTTTAGGTGAGGAAGAGTTAGCTCCTTCTAGTTATGTTTGGAGACCCAGATGGTTTGAGCAAACATCGAGGGATGCTCGTGAGCATGTTGAGGCTCCCAGGAGATCATTCCTGGGGAGTAGGCCTTCGAAGAGGTTTTCGAACTCTATGGCATTGATGAGCAACATCATTGATTCAAAGCCTTCTAGTTATGAGCAACATTATTGATTCAAAGTAGGCGACCAACAGGTTTGGAGGGATGCCATGGTGGAGTACACATCTTGTTGCCGCTTTAAACACACTTGACCGCGGGTAAGTCTCCCAACCACTACGTGTGTTCTTGAGGGCAACTATGAGTTAAGAACCCAGTGTCACCTCGGTCCTAAACTCCTCCGTTTAGACCACAACTCCTAAAGGCCAAGGGGGGTAGTCCCTACTTACTAAGTTCTTATTATAGTTTGTCTTTTTGGAGTTGTAAATTATCAAAAATTCGAATGAGAGTCAAACGTGCAATAATGCAATGTTTTTTAATGACAAGCAAAACCTTTTACATTGAAGTAATGATGATTGCAAGAGAGAAATAAACAATTAACCAACAAAACTAGTGCCGTCTCTATCGGGCTATGGAGTCACAACAATCAATTAATCAAATACTTTTCCAAAGGATTAACTCATTCATTTAACCAAATATAACAATAAATAACGATTTGCAGCAAATGAACAAATTAATGTAAGCTTGCAATAAGATAATCAAAATGTCACATAAAGCATCAAATTGTAGAACATGAACAACTTAGTGAATCAAAGGTACACATAACAAGATTAAGCTGTAAATGAAATGCTTTGGAAATGAAGTAAATGAAATGCTTTGGAAATGAAGTATTGAGAACAATAATAACAATGTTGTGCAAGTGGTCCTGTAAATTTTAATATATTTTAGGTCTCTCTTTAACTTAGGGGATTAAGGTTTTGCTGCAATGAAACTGAACTATTTTGTGTCTACCCCAAGAGACTATCTCCTTCGATTAGAGAGAGAATGCCGTGTGCTCAACTTGAGAACACAAGGTTCCCAACTAGCTCCACGGGTCAATCCCGAAACTCGCTGGGTGCTCAACTGGAGGACACAAAGTGCCACGAGGCTCCCCACAGTCTCTACCCCACTAGCTCCACAGGTCAATCCTCTTTCTCTGTTCTAATGAAGATAAATTTCTGGGTGCCTATTAGACTAGCCAACTCAAATCTTTGCCATTTCTCACCCAAGATCGGTTGAACTGACGAGGGGAGAGAATACGGGGCAAAATCAGGGCTTAAGTTAAATTTTAACCTTTTAAGCAAAAATTACAAAGTAATGCAAGCCAACGCGATTTCACAAGGGAGGCAGAGCCTTCTCACTTGTGAGGTGCGGGCAAAACAAAATGACTTAAAAATTGTGGAAATGAATGCGAGTCTCAACGATTTTGCATGGATGGGCAGAGCCTCTTCTCATGCAAGGTGTGAGCAAAATAACTTAAAGCAAATAACTAGAAAATAAATGAAAGCCTCAACGATTTTGCATGGATGGGCAAAGCCTCTTCTCATGCAAGGTGTGGGCAAAAGAAAATACAAGAAATTAAATATGCTTAAACCCAAGCTACTTACAAGACCATGCAAGGGTGGCAAAGCCCTCTCACTTGCATGCAATCGAAAGCAAACTAAGTAAGAAGTAAATACTTGAAATGAAATACAATAAACTCAAGCCCAAGAGACTCTCTTGGGCTTGTTACAATGATGTATATTTTAGCACTAGATATATTGCAAGAAAAGAGTGAATTTGATCGTTTTTGGTGAATGACTTGAAGTGGCCACTCTTGGGTGCTCTTGGTGTTTGCTAATGACCAAATTTGAGCATCCCCCCCCCCCGTAACATAAAAAACCTACACAAAACAACAAGCTAATATAGTACAAATGTGATGAAAATGAATTTAGAATAAACTTGACACTTTGGATATAAAATTCAGAAATTTTTTCTAGAGCAATGTAGTATGCAAAAACTTGAAAAAAGATGATATAAGAGTGCAAGAAAAGCTTGTAAAAATCTGCAATAAAAGGAATGTTAGTTTGAAGATACCAAGTCCTTTTGAAAGTTGTTGAACAATGGGGTATCCCACCCGAGAATCCCACTCTCCAAACTTAAGCAACCTGTAACAAACTAGCTCAACATGCAAATGGGGTGAGAGATCAACAAAAACTTGAGAAACAAGATATTCAAATTATAAATATATTAGCTTCTCAAATGCTAAGAATATAACCCACATAACATGCAACAAAACTATTACAATGCTACTCTCAAGCAAAAAACATTGCTTGAGATCCACAAATGCAAAATGGAACTACGAATGGAACAATTTTACCTCATACATATAGCCAAGGACAATATTTCCTCCAAAGATTTTCTTCATTAACATATCAAAGCTTGAAAATATAATGGCTCTCTTCTTGGACAAGAATGGGAGCAAGAGAGCAAGAGGGAGCAAACAGAAGAAAAAGAGCAAGAGCATGAGTGAATGTAACCAAAATGAGGAGGAGGAGCCTTCTTAAATAGGAAAAGAGAGACGGGAGAGTTCCTTTGCATGAATGACATTTGTCACTTGGAGAGAAAGGGGGCCCATGGAGGGGGGTGCACTTCCATGGGTTAAAAATAACAAACAATGGGGAGAGAAAAACCCCCCACTCGTGTTTTATATTTCATTGCTAGGCCAAGGGGAAGGAATCATGAAGGTGGGACCCCCTCTTTTGGTTTATTTCAATTTATCTCATTTCCCATGGTGAGAGAGGGTTTCCCTCCTTTGGCGACAACTTCAAACTTGAAAAACACTTGCTTGGGGGCCCCCCTTTGGCCTTTAATTTTACCTTAGGCACATAATATAAACTTTCAAAACTTAACTTGGCCACCCCAAGTGACTTTAGGCACTTTTCCAAAATTTGCCTTACTAATTAATTGTCCAATTTCCTGATTTCCTTGACTGACTTAGGAAAATGTGTCCAAAACCTTAGCAAGACTAGGCCGAATGACTTCAAACTTTGTCCAAGGGTGTAGGGCGTCTCATTCCATTTATCTTAAATACCCATACCCCTATACAACATCATAAATGACCACTTATCCCTCTTTTACAAAACAATTTTTTTTTATGCTGAGTGACATTTTTTAATCACCAAAAATTAAAAAAACCTATGTAAAACTTAATGAAATTTTGCGAGACTCTGGATAATGTCTAGCATGGTGATATAGAACATTCCTAGGCCCAATCACCCCATGGACTCGATCATTAGAATGCCTTTCACCGCTTTGGAGGTATTTTTGAGTGAAAAACTCAAATAATTAAAATCACTAAAAATTAATTTTAATTATTCAAGGGAAAAAACACTCGATGAAAGGACTTCCCTAATGATAAAGTCTTAGGCAACTTTGCTACACAAAAATACACCCTCATGCTGACATATCCTTACAAAATCCCCCACAGTGGCGCGGAAATTTCATGGAGAGAAGATAAGGAGAGGAGCTGCCTCGCTTGAAAAGTTCATTAGGTACTTCTTTCTCATCTTCAAGGTACATGGTACATGGTTGTCCACCTAGTCGGTTTTGGTGGTCAACACCTCCATCATGAAGAATGATTGGGATATTGTGCCGAGGTTGGAGGGGAAGTTTGTGGTGACTTTTAAGTGGCTCTTCAAGATCAAGCATGCTGTAGATGGCAACATAGAGAAGTTCAAGGCGAGGTTTGTGGCAAGAGGGTTCTCTTAGAGAGAGGGAGTGGACTATGTGGAGACATTTGCTCTTGTCGCCAAGTATGCTTCCATACGGGCTGTGATATCTATTGCCTTAGTCATGAGGTGGAGGATTCATCAGATGGACGTGAAGACACTCTTCTTCAATAGAATCATTGAGGAGGAAGTATACATAGAAAAACATTAGGGATTTGTGGTACATGGGAGAGAGTGTCATGTGTCTAGGCTTAAGAAAGCCTTGTACGGACTCAAGCATGCATCGAAGGCATGGTATTTTTGGATTAACAGATATTTGCTGAGCATGGACTTCACTGAGAGTGAGGCAGATCCGAATTTGTACTTCATAATTGTTGGATCTGAGCCACTCGTCTTGGTGCTGTATGTAGATGATTTATTTCTCACAGGTGCAGAGGAGCTTATAGCGGGCTACAAGGCTGATTTGGTCATGGAGTTTGAGATGAAGGACATCGGCTTGATGCATTACTTCTTGGGGTTAGAGGTATGGAAAAGATCGACTAAGATCTTCCTTAGTCAAGGGAAGTACACAGTGGAGATCCTGAAGAGATTCAAGATGGAGGATTGTAGACTGATGGCTACACCTATGGTATCCAACTTGAAGAAGATTGATTCTTCAGATTCAAAGTTGTTGGATTCGAGAATATACAGACAATTGATAGGATCATTAATACATTTGGTCAACACTAGGCTAGATATATGTTTTGCCGTGAACACATTGAGTCAGTTCATGGTGGAGCTGAGACAAGTGCATTGGGTAGAAGCGAAGCAGGTGCTCAGATATTTGAGGGGCACAGTGGAGTATGGATTGAGGTACCTTGGAGGTGCTGGAATGGAGTTGTAGGGTTATTCAAACTCTTGGGAAGGGAGTGCATTTGATCGGAAGAGCATCTCAGGGTGTTGCTTTATCTTAGGCTCAACAACGATTTCTTGGTTCAACAAGAAGTAGACTTCCATGGCACTCATTTTAGTAGAGGCAGAGTACATGGCAGTGAGTGTGGTGAGTTGTGAAACTCTTTGGCTTCACAAATTGCTTACGGGGTTATTTGATTAGGAGTTGGAGCCTACAATGATTCACTGCGATAATTAGAGTTGTATCAAACTCTTTGAGAATCCAGTCTTCCATGACAGGTCCAAGCGCATTGAGATTAGATATCACTTCATCAGAGACAGGGTCCCAAAGGGAGCAGTCAAATTCCAGTATATTTCCATAGATGAGCAAGTTGTAGACATTCTCCCAAGTCCTTGGTGAAAGGGAAGTTTGTCTTCTTCAGAGATAAGCTAGGGGTGGTGGAGAATACCTTATTCACTAAGAGGGAGTGTTGATGTTTGTAGTGTGGACATGTATTTTCATGAGTTAGTCGCTTATGGAAATCATCACTAATACCTCACTGGAACTTTGGAAATTCACTTTAGTAAAGTCAATTAGTAAAGTGAATGTCTTTTTAGATTAATTGGGGTTAATTTGGAGAAAAGCCTAAGTTTTTTGCATTGGTGAGTTAAGTTAATTAAATGAATCACAACCATTGATCTCAAGTGAGTGAAATCTAATCTCAGCCATTGGAGTTAGGGTTTTGGTTCATCCCAATAGTATAAAGGACACCCAAGGGGAGAGGAGAAGACACATTTTTCACTAGAGAGAAACTCAAGCATTGAGTGGGGGAGAAGAAGGAGTTTTTGATTTCCAGTCTCTTGGCCAAGAGAGAGAAAGCAGCAGTCCGGGATGCAACGGGGCAGCTGTACCAGATTAGGCAGAGGCGACGTTCAGCAAAAGCAGGTTGTACTGCCGTACAGATAGCTCGTACATATTTTGTATAGGTGTGCGGACAGACTGTACAGAATTTGCACAGTCGTATGGAGAGACTGTACGGAATCCGTACAGTTGCACGGATAAGTCGTGTGGATCCGTATTGTCCGTACAGTTTGACGTACAGGGTAGCAGAGAAGTGGATTTTTTTGGGTTTTTGCTGAAGTTTTCTGGGGTAGATTTGCAGGGGGGAGATTGTCTTTTGAAGGGCAGATTTTGCCAGGTTTGTTGTGTATTTTTCAGGGCCATTTTCCTAGGAAGGGAGCCCTTGTAAGCTTGGAATATTTTAATGAAAAGTCGATTTGAAGGGCAGAAAAATTGTGCATGTTTTTTATTTTATTTGACCTGTTTCCTATATTTTGCCCTCGCTAGAAAAATGCTGTTAATTAATTCCAGCAGTGCAAATAAATCAGTGAGCTGATATTTAATATTTGAGCAAGGAAAATCACTTGGAGTTTGTTTGTCTAGATCTGGGGTTTAAAGGATAAAATTTAACAACTCTTTTAGAGTAACCCACAAACAAACAATTGATATGAAATTTTTGACCGTCTCTCAACAACATCCATTGACTTGAGCCTTGAAACAAAGAATTGAACATACTTGTTTCCAAAATTCTCATCTTTAACTAAGCTTTGTACTTAACACGTTCTTCAAAGAAGAGATCTCATGCATTGTCCTCAGACTTACTAGCACATTCCGAAGCATCATCAAACAATTATGTTTTTCTTGATTCAACCCCTCTTTGGATCTCTTCAATTTTTTAACGTTCATCATCAGGTGCTCTTATAGAGATGTGATCTTTGTATACGGGCTTAGGGTTAAAAACACTATCTTACTTCAGGATTGTATTCTTTAATTTCTTTATAAGATTTTCTTGTTCTTCCCCCTTCGACTCAAGTAGACCATCAATGGTTGTATGCATCTTTACTGTTCTTGCAACTTTTATGTCTTTAACATCAAATCAACTGACACATCTACTTTCTTCCTCCCTGCTATTTGGTTTTCAACATCTGCAAGACTTGCTTGTTTTTATTATAATTGGATTCATGAAGGGTTAGTGAATTATCCTTAAAAATAGATAGGTTACTAGTGATAGCCTGAGTTGAACTTTCTTATCTTTCTTTTATTTATGTAATTGTCCCTGAAGGAAACATATTCACATCTATAATTTATATATCTGTATTATTCACAATTATCATCATCAACAACATTTTTCTCATAGCAATTCCGTAAGCATCATCAAACAATTTCATTCTATCATCCAAGTTGTTGTTCTCAATAGATTTTCTCACGCTTCTCATCAGGATCTCATTGATTCAACCCTTCTTTCAATCTCCTGACACTGTTCATGATTATCATTAGGTCCCCTTACAGAGATGGGCTAATTGTATAAGGGATCAGGGTTCAATACATTTTTTTATCTCAAGAATTGTATTCTTCAATTTCTCTATTATAATGTCTGTTTTCCATTTTCGACTCAAGCAGAGTACCAATAATTCTATGCATCTTTACTGTTCCTGCAACTTTTACGTCTTTAAGATCAAAATCAACTGACACATCTTCTACTTTCTTCCTCCCTGCTATTTGGTTTTCAACATCTGCAAGACTTGCTTGTTTTTATTATAACTGGATTCATGAAGGGTTAGTGAATTATCCTTAAAAATAGGTAGGTTACTAGTGATAGCCTGAGTTGAACTTCCTTATCTTTCTTTTATTTATGAATTGTCCCTGAAGGAAACATATTCACATCTATAATTGCTATATCTGTATTATTCACAATTATCATCATCATCAACATTTTTCTCATAGCAATTCCCTTAGCATCATCAAACATTTTCATTCTATCATCCAAGTTGTTCTCAATAGCTTTTTTCGCACTTCTCATTAGGATCTCATTGATTCAACCCTTGTTTCAATCTCCTAACACTGTTCATGATCATCATTAGGTCCCCTTACAGAGATGGGCTAATTGTATAAGTGCTCAGGGTTCAATACATTTTTTTATCTCAAGAATTGTATTCTTCAATTTCTCTATTATAATGTCTGTTTTCCACCTCCGACTCAAGCAGAGTACCAATAATTCTATGCTTCTTTACTGTCCATGCAGCTTTTACATCATTAACATAAAAATCAATTGACACATCTTCTGCTTTCTTCCTCCCTCTTGTTTTGATTTTGGACATCTGCAAGACTGTTTCTCTTTATTACAATTGAATTGATGGAGTGTAAATGAATTATCCTAAAATACTAGTAGGGTACTTGTGATAGCCTGAGGTTCTTCCTTCTCTTTCTTTTATTTCTGCAATTGTTACTTGAAGGTAAAATATCCACAATTCCACATATAATTTCCATATCTGTATTATTTGCAACCATGGATTTATCATCAACAACAACATTTTCTTTCTCAACCTCTTTCTCCTTTTGAAAGGCACAACCCCATGCTCTTTTGGCCTTTTAGGATTCTTGGGGTCCACCCCATTTCATCCATTGCCTGCATTTCTTACATTAGTCTTGTCCACTATTTTAAGTGGAGAAGTAGCAGAGGCTCCCATAGTAGTAGTATTGACACGATTAGAAGGGATTTTCTTGTTACTAGAAATTGATCTTCTACGTTGATGGATTTGGGGATGTCTTGGAATTTGAGTTTGGTCAATGTTTACCTCTTCAGCAACTACTATTCCAATGGCCTTTTCTTTGGCAGTTAGAGGTGAAGCTTGCGCTTCATTGATGAGTTTACTTCATCTTGATACTTGGGCTTCTATTCCACCAAGATTTATGCTTTCGAAAGATCATATATCAACTTGATTATTTCGATGATCAAAATCATAGTCAGCTCCAGGGTTATCCTGAGCTCTCCTTATCTTGATCAACATTGTCACTTTCATCTCCCTTGTCCATTTCATTTTTCTGCACCCATTTAGGTGGCCTTTTTTGGGAATGCAATACCATATTTGATGGACATGATGTGTCTGAAATATACCTTCTGGGTCATAACCTCTTTTTTTCATATGCCAAGTTCAAATTGAAAATATCCAATTCTTTGGCTACAGTTTTGAAATGCTCTGTGTCTGATACAAAGTAACTGACAAATGTATACTTTTTCTAAACTTTGAAACTTTTTCTATAATACTTGGAGAAGAAGTATTTGTCACAAACAAACTTAGGGAGGAGCCTAGGGTTCTCCTCAAAGTTGTACATCCTGATGTAAGTATGATATCTATTGAAGAATAATCTCCCGTCTCCTTGAGCAATTCCTTTTATTTACTAGTCAACATTGTAGTCTTAACACCTGTTAACATAGCACTAATACCAGATATGAAAGAATTCCAAACTTAGCAAAAATTATGACCAATGTTTTGATTCAAGAGCACAGGATATGATAATTTATACAGGGTCTTTATTTGGGTTCACATCACCTCACATAGAAAAGCCATCAAAAGAATTCCAGTAAACTAGCATAAGTCAGATACACATACATATAAAACTTCTCAGTCTTGGGGTTTTTAATTTGTTGATGTGAAATCTCATTCAATATGATCTCTCCCCAATTGAATACTAGTTCGTTTACCTGAACTTGACAAATAATGTAGTCTACATACCTAGGAATCTTTATGATATTTTAGTTGGGCCAATTGATCGAGTAAAGAGCCAAAGCAATTTCCTTGCATGGATTGGTGAAATCAACAAACTCATAGCTTGCACCTTTGGAGGCTCTTGTCATGACTCCTTTTTCCATTTATTTGACAGACTGCACCCTGAGTGTTTGCAGTCATGAATGCATCTACATCTGATATCTTGAACTTCCTTGAGTATTTTGGTACCTTCAACATCTTTCTAAAGCTGTTCGGAATCGATGAAATATGCTTTTTTTGCTCCTGATCAAGTATAATGAGCTTACCACTTCTTTAAAATTAAAATTAATCACAATGAACTCAGCTAGCACAAGGCCTGAAGTCCCAAGATTTTATTTAATTCCTTTGTTTTGCAGACAAGTACAGATACTTCCTATAAATTGCATACTGGTGAAATTTTTTATTGTGAGAAGACAAACTATTAGTGCTATTGCCTGCAAAGAACTCATTTCCCTTCTTTGACACCATTAGACTTCTATAAGGACTTTGAATTGTGTGTTGGCACTTAGAAAAATCTTGAAAACAATGGAGGGTTGTAATCCTCGGGAGCTTAGTGATATGATACCCTCAAGTGTGTTCGCCAACTTTTCAATGAATTGCTCATAAATGTGCTTTTAAGGACTTCATTTATTGGTGTCATGTGTTAGTCTTTGATTGACCAATTGTCCATTTAGTTGGTATCCTCAAACGACCTCAAATTCCACAAGTCATCTCATTCCTGAGTTAGGATTTTGGTGGGCCTCAAGTTGTTCGCTTTTGTGGGGGATGCAGGGTGTCATATGAAATATTTAGAACAGGATTATCCCACTCTCTGCACTTCGCATCTCACGCATCTAATTTCTATCATTGGTGTGGGGTATAGGGTGTAGGAATGGTGGGTATATGTGGATGAGTGGGATGAAGACTTGTGCAAGGTGTGCAATGCAAGCTTACGACTCAAGATTTTTCTAAAAACATTCATTTGGGGATAATCCCACATGAATAGATAGTGTAATTATATAAATGCTCAACAAATGATCACAAAAGTAGGTCAATGGGATTGTTGTGTACAATAGTGCTGATATAAAGTGGGAGCACAACAACTCCTAAATGAAGCAAGATGCAGAAAGCAAAGTACTTCTCCAAACTAAGATCTAAAAATTGAGCAATAATAGTAGAAAACAGATTTAAGAGAAATGGACCTAGAATTTGGAATACAGATAATGCAAGCATATCATGATCCACTAGTGTTCACTTCCCTAACATATGAGGTCAAATGGAGAAAAATCTGAATAGAAAACTGTTCGGAAGAGGGGCTAGAAGAGAATTTGGATGCATGGAATTGGTCGTTGGCCACTAAGGCCTAGGTGGCCTTATTTGATTATTGGTATGGGATCTAGAACGACAGTCGCTGTGTTCTGTGGGAAGTAGGAATATCCCCATGGTCACTCACCGATCTAAAATTGTGAGCAACACTGTGAATGATTTGTCCCTTGCTACCCATGGTAGATAGTAGCATCAAAAAGAAGAAAGTGATTCTCGATGGAGACTAGTTTAGGGTATAATTAGAGAATTTGGGATCAAAGTTTGAGGGCCTCTTGCATGTATAGAGCTAGGCATTACTGGTTGGGATGCCAGAGGAATTGGATAGGGCCTATGATTCCTAGAACAAACAATGGAATTTCCCTTGGATCTTGTAATAAATGGGGTAGCAGAAAATGAAGTGCACCTTAGTCTCAACCTCATGAAGATGGCACAACTGGTGGATCTTGTTTGATTAGTCAAGCCAGTGCTCTACTTCCACTTGAAGTCTATGTGATCCCACTTTGAACTGGCCTAGGGGTGTGCGAAGAGCATGCATTAACTGATGAAGTGTGTACGGAGGTCATATAATGAGTTTGTCCCTCAACTTCATGAAGTGCTTGGTATAAAAGGTCATCTTTGGATGTTCGATGGATTTGTCCAAGTTACTCATGTATATTGCGCTTGTGTAGAATTTTTCTAAGTGTTGGAATTCCATCTTTGAGAAAATAATTTGGGATGCTTCAAAAGCATTAAATGGCCAAGGCATAATTCTTGAGGAAACTTAATTTTTTTTTTCTATAAAAATTGACGAGATTTAAAAACATGAAAATTGAAGGTTTATGATTTAGACTCCGAGTGTAGTTGAAACATGTCAATGCGTAGATAAACAATAGCAAGGCCAGGAAACAGGTTGGTGTTGTGTAGATTGAGGGTGGAGATTTTTTTTGTTGTTTCTTTGTAATTCCTAAAAGCAAAATTAAGTATTTATAATATTCCTAATGTTCATAATTGTGGATGCTTGAAAAAATTATTTTAGGAGGAAAATCAAACTTTGGTAGACGTGATATGCCTGTGGTAGTGATGTGAACGATGTGTTGTCACTATATGTGTAATATGTCTAGGAGAGAGACATGAACAACATGACGGGATGTAGTGAAGGATATCTTCAACATGATCATAGACACACCTAACAAAGAAAGAGCATGCAAATTAGATATTTTTTGAAGTTTATGCAATAGATTATATATGCACAGGTCATCCAGTGTGAGTCAACCTGCAAGAGTAATTTTTAGAGGAGAGCATAGCGAGGTAGAGGGGTGTAGTAGTGCCATAGTAGGGGCATGGGAGCAGTGCTTGCCAAGCCTACATTCCTTTTATCCATGGAAGCACAAAAAATGCCAAAATTCTAAATGAGAATAGCATTAAACCATTTTCAAATCTCACAAAAGCCTTAAAAATGCCTTTCTCTTCATTAAAGACAAAATTAACCCTCCCCAACAACGAGGTGTTTATGAAATCCCTATTCCTGAGGAGTCTTCAACATTGGTTGTCCTAGTTGTTCCATTCACACTTGACTTAAATAAAATATCAATGGCAAACTTAGTCTTATAGTTGTAACAACCCTCATATACGAATATAGGGAATATTTAATATAATATAATATAATATAATATAATGTAAAATAATAAAATGAAACATGACAAAAGAAGTAACGGAAATCAAATTTTGCATAAAGATAGAAATTAAATAAGAAATTAGGAAAATGGGAGAAGAGGGAGATAAAAGGAGGAGAAGAAGTGGAGAGGGATCTTTTTGGTCTTTTGGCATTATGGAAGGAGAGCTCTGGAGGAGCCAAGAAAGAGGAAAGTAAGCAAGCTCTGGCATAGGGTTAATTGTTGGGGGCTCGGGGGCCTCAGCCATTGGCTGGGGGTTGGTTGGGTGGAGAGTTCTCTCCCCACCTTCAGTTGCGGGCATTGGAGTTGTCAAGGTAATGGTAGCTGCTAGGTCATCTAATCAAGTATGGCTCCTTAAATGTTCGTGGAATGTTTTATGTTATTATTGATTAGATGCATTGTTTTTATCAAATCTTCTTTGCATGCTGTGTATTTGTTTGTATTGTTATTTTTATGAGTTTACAGATCTTACATAAGTTTTCCATTGTTGAACATTCCCATCATACCAAACGATACATTTGTTTCGAACAAATTGGAATCCTATCCGAAACCCAATTGTATTGGACTAGACTAATTAGGGAAGTTGTCAAAACATAAAAGAACACTAGCATTGTGAACAAAGAAGACAATGTGATGTTGAGTTAAACCTTGGCTCATGTAACTTCTTGTGAACCATCCCGGTTCATAAGAGCTATTCGAGAATAGTAAAAAAATCCATAATGGATAAAAAGTAATATGAAGATGATTTACAAATATAGAAATGCCTATATAAATAATCATTAAAGGGCATTTTAGTGACACTTCATAAAGAGTTGCGACCTTTTAATAATTATTTATTATTGATATTATATTATATATATTTTTCTGTTATTTATGTTAATGACATTGCCTTCCTTTTCGGAAATGCTTTGTCCTCAAATCATATTGATGAAGAAACTTTACGTCTTTACTTTTGTTTGTAAAGTTGTTGCACCATTCTATGTTTTGCCATAATTGATGATACAAGATATGGACCTGTGAGTGTTGAACAAAATTTTCGAAACGTAAAAGGATCGATCCATCCTAATTCAATTATTTGTGGAACGTTGCACTTCCACGATGAACTCTTATCATGAGACTTAATTGCACCGATATCAATATTTTTCGGATAATTTAGTTGTACCTTCATTAAGGGATATTGATACTCTGATTGTTTAAGATATCTGCTTTTATGATTTGGATATCGATAAGGAGTTCTTATAATATTATTTTCCCTTATCATGCTTGTAATGTTTTGTTGGTTTAATGTTGATATATCATTTTCTTCACGTATTGATGTTGCTTGGTTAATTGATGAACTTCTGTTAGTACGTACACTTGGAGTTCCCATCATTTGTACTCCAACATCTTTATATGTTTGTTCTTCAATTGGATTGGCATCTTCTTGAGCTGTGATGTGTATTGAATCCGTATTTGTTCCTTTTTCTACAACTTGGATTTTATTTCCTTTTTATGCCTCCTTCTGGATTTGCCCTAACTTGTTTTCCAACAACTTTTTATCATTCGTAAGATTCTTAAACATTTCTTCTTGTGACTTCTCGTCAACATTTAACTTCTTAGTTTGCTCCATCAGATCTTGATTATGATTTCTAAGGTGGCAAACCTCTTCATTTTCTGATAATTTCCCTTCGATATCTTCATTAGCTTGTTTCGACTTTCAAATATTCTTTAACTTCCTGATTTTTGTGACTAGATTTTTATTATGATTTCTCAACCGGAAGATCTCATCATTATTGTTCGATATCGTTTTATTGATCTTTGCAATCTCTAATTTGTGAGCATTTTTAAGGTCGTTGTTTTGTTGTTCTAGATCTTTAATTTGTTGTTGAAGCTGGTACAACTCTGAATCTTGGCATTCTAATTTCTTTTGGGAGTGCATAATTACTTTATCTTTGTGAATAAGGAGTTTGGTCAAATGCGTTATTTCTCTTTCTACTATACCCTTGTCAAATTTCCTCTTGAAATCTTGATTTTGTAATTTTTGATTTAGTTGCTTTTCATCCTTTAATTCATTAATTGTGCGAACAACTCTTCATTGCGATATTTTTGGTCATAAATAGTCTTTTCTTTGAATTCCATTTGAATTTTTTGTATTTCAATCGCAATTTGTAATTTTCTATTGTCCTCTTGATAATTGACTAGTTCATCTTCTAATTTTTTTATTTGTAATTTTGATCTATACTCCATGGTTCACGACTTCGACTTCTATTCTTTATTTTACGTCACTTCTTCAACAATAAATGGACACAAAAAGTGCAAAAAACCCCCAATGTGGTCCTTATGTAAAGAGCTTAATTTTTTGTTTGTTTGTCAATGGCTAAATTTTAAATATAATAATAAATATTATTATATTTAATAATAATATAATAATAATATTATTACTATTAATAATAATAATTATTATAATAAATAATAAATCTTATTAATAGTATTTATTATAATAATAATTAAGAGCGACGTTGAGAATGGAAAGAAGAGAAGACGTGAGCAATGGCGTGGATGTGGAATGGAGAAGACGACGAGAAGGCATAGGAGTAGAGGATGGTTGGAAGGTGACGTGGTGCAGGAATTGGAGGGAAAGTAGGGAAGGGATGAGATGGAAGGTCGTGGCTCCGTGGGACGAAGGAGAGCAGTGGAGTGGAGAAAGGCTAAGCAGATAGGGAGGAAGGAGAGTGGCAGAGTGGGTGGGAGATATGAGAGGAGGAAGTAAAGGTGAATGGGTAGAGGCGTGGAAGGAGCTTAGCAGAAGGGAAGGTGCGAGAGAGTAGTTGTGCAGGTGGGCATGGGCCAAGTCACCGGATTCGATGAATTTCAAGGTTGAAATTCAAAAATCCTTGAATTTAAAAGATAACCGAATTATTTCATTGAAATTTGCCGAATTTAAAAAGTCAACTAAGTGGTGGCCTTGCAGTTTATTATACCCAAAGTCTGTTGACAATTCAATGCACATTCGGCTCCAAGTCTACGTCACCCTTGCCCTCACGACTTGTCCAACGTCCAACTCCAAGGCTCCTCGTCGATGGTCTGGACTATCCCGTGAATCGCAACTTGATTTCACCCGTTCCCTTGCCCCAGTGCCCACGTGACTCGGCGGTCCCCATCCACTCTGCAACTCGACTCAGCTCCAAGTTTGATTTCCAGACATTCCTTCCAAGTTCCAAGTTCTTGTCACTGCCCACGGTTTAGTTTGAAATTTTCAAGCCCTTGCCCAATGATTCGCCCTCGCGATGTCACCTCCCACGGTTTAGTTTGAAATTTTCAAACCCTTGCCCAACGATTCGCCCTCACGATGTGGGTAGTGTTTTTGAAATCTGTATTAATCATTAATTTTTATTGAAATTGAATTTTATTATAAATTTCATATAAAATTATTTTTTATCGACATTGACTTTTATTGTAATATATATATTAATCATTAATTTTTATCAAAATTGAATTCTATTAGAAAATTCATATAAATTATTTTTTTTATCAAAATTGACTTTTAGTATAATATTGAATTTTATTATAAAAAATCATATATTTTTTTATTTTTTCTTTTATGATAGAAATTCATATATTTTTAATTTTCAATTTTATAATATGTCAAACTTAATGCCGAATTTTATAACCAAATTTTCCATTGCCGAATTTTTGTCGAACTTTAAGGTCGCTGAACTCGAACACGAATTCGAACCAAGTGATTTAGGGCGTGGGAGATGAGAGTGGAGTAGAAGGGCGGTGTGAGAGGGCAACGCAAAAGAAAATGGGCACAATGGAGGATGGACACAACGAGAGGGCAAGGGCGATGGTCAAGGGAGAGGTATGTGAGTGTAGAGGGTAATAGTGTGGGAGATTGGAGTGCTTGCAACAACGATGGATGAGTGGTCAAGGACCTTGATTTCTAGGAAACTATGGAATTGATGGCTAAAAGCCGAGGTTTAGAGAAGCTTTGAGATAGTGATGACCAATGCATGAATCAACGAAAGCTCGAGAAAAGGGCTCTGATACCAATGTTGTGAATCGACCCAGTTCACAAGAGCTATATGAAAGAATAGTAAAAAAATCCATAATGGATAAAAATAAATGTATAAAGAGTAATATGAAGATGATTTACAAATAAAGAAATGCCCGTATAAATAATCATTAAAGGGCATCTTAGTGACTCTTCATAAAGAGTTGCAACATTTTAATAATAATAATAATTATTATTCATTATTGATATTATATTATATATATTTATTGTTGTTTATGTTCATAACATAATCTAGCCTGTGACCTAAACCCCGACCACCACACTTAACCTCTCTTTCCTCTCTGAACTTCACTTTCACTTAATTTCTATTACCATATTAACTCCTCCTTTGTTTTAGATCCCTTCCTAATCCTTCCCTTGCCCCAGTTTTCCTTCCCTATTCAAAACCCAAAATTTCTCCTTATAATATTTTTTCTTGAAATTTACTAATATCTCTCATTCCCTTATATTTTCTCTCCCAATCTTAAACTCTCTCCCCAATTTAACCTCCAAAGTCTCATAATTCTAAATAAATTTACTAATTCCTTTTCTATCAACCCCTCCCCTTGAATTTATACTATTTTCATCCAATAATATTAACACATGAATATTAATAATTCCCACCCTTCACCCATTTGAATCTCTTAAAACTTCTCTTACATCTCCATTAAGGAGCCAACCCACTAAGCCACCATTTTTTTTAATAAATTGCCCCCCTTTAAATAATTATAAATTCACCATTATCATTTCATTGCCTCTTCATAATCAACATGATTTACTTCCTTGATGATGGGTAATGATATTACTCGAAATGTCAGATTACTCAAAAACATTCCATAATAATAATAATAATAATCGATTTTTAATGTCATCGCCCAGCGAGACACCAATTTGGTGTATGAGACCCCCTTGTTTGTGGGACAAGGGCCCCACCTCCGCGCAACGATTTAACTGCTAAAGTCTACAGAGGTGTACATACCCTACCCCCCTCCGGATTTGAACCTGTGACCTCCTAGGAGGAAACACATGCTCTTAACCGTTAGGCTAAGTATTATTCCAAAAGCTAAATGGACAACAATGACTCTCATTGTGAGAATAAAATTAACAGAGATTGGGAACATAACAAGGGTTTTTATCAAGCACATAATAGATAGGCTGAAACAAACGTGGATTTGGTGCCAATAGACTTAGGAGGCACAAATTGCATTGTGTGGCACATATGCGATTGGGCACAAGCAAACCTAGAATGCTAGGTCTGTATGTTTATGATTTGAAATGATTTTTTTTGTGTAAATCGGCTTGTGAGATAGGTGGACAGAAAATTCTGTGGGGTTGTTTGTGTTGGATTGTTGTTACAACAAAAGTGTAGTGTTTAGTCACTTTGGAACACAAGTTAATTCTACATTGTAGAAACAACAAACAACGTATGTGGTAACAATTGTTTTTTATTTAACAAGAGTGGTTAATTTTGTATTAGAAAAAGGTCGTGATGTATGACATTGTAATACAAAATTGAAGGAGAGGGGTTGAAGCCCTCTTCAAAAATTTCAAATTTGCTTCCTAAGAGTCTACTATACTACTAAGCCAAGAGCAGGCATTGCAAAATTGGCTAGTAAATTGCCGAACAAACTACTCCAATGTAAACAAAAGTTTGCAAAACATTCAGTAATGACTAGAATTTTATAAGGCTGGTCCATAAAGGACCTCCTCCAAAACTTGAGGTTCTTTCATTGCTAGGTTCACTTCTTCCACCACTATAATTTGGGGACGCTCATACATGACTTCCAAAACCACACTTGGTCTTCCAGTTGGATGAAGGGGAGAGTGCATAGTGAGATCTTTGTAGGTCCTCATGGCTTTTTCTAGATTGTCCACTTTAGCAACCACCAAGCCCAAGTTTTTCTCTAATGCCAAGCTCCTTACATCTTGGGCATGCATGTGATCTTTCATAACTACTTCTATGGCCCTCATGTCCAAGTTTGCACTGTCATTTCTAGTCTAGCCTATATCTCTCCTATGCTTCAATTTGTAGATTGTTCTACCAGATTGAGTGTCGACCCCATTGCTATGTTGCCTTTGTTACCTTACCTTATGCTATATGCTTCGGAGAGGCCATGCTCAAAACCTCTCTTGTGCCACTGGAAATCAACAAATTGGCACATTACATACCTCCTATTTTAACATTGAAATACCACTTGTTGAGTGAAGATAAATCCACAGAGAATATGCACGGGCCCTTTCCTCCTCACTGCATCCTCCTACCCTAAACCAAAGTTGGAATTGGGTTGCTGCGAGAGAGGCGACCTCTGTGCCTAATTGATGCATATGGAACCCTACAATAATCCCAAATTGTTTTGATAAACCTATCACCCCCCTCTTTAAAGCTCCATCAGTCGTCACAATGGATGATAGGAATTTTAGTTTTTGGTAGCTCGGTAGGTGCTTCAATGTTGGGGGTGTCTAGCAACGTAGATGGGGCTGATATAGTCTCTCTAGACAGTCTTGTAATAATGTCTTTTGTAATTCTTTATAGTCAATGGTATTGGATGGTGTTCTGTGGTACTGGGTGTCCCATGGTATTGACATAAAGTGATGTTATAAAAGATTCTATTGGGAGTTGTAAGGTATCAAAGTTAGGAGTGAGTCATATCTATTGTGTGGTCATTGTTAGTGTGAGTAACATCATTGATAGTGAATGATCATATCTAAGAGAGGGAGTCTCTCAGAGGCTTGGGAGTGAGGGATTCACTCAAGCCGTGGTTTGTTGACATCGCTGAGGGTTTGGGCATAGTTGCAGCAAGGGAGAGTTAGGAGTTGACTGAGATCTTGTATGCATATCTAGAAGCCTGGTGTTGTAAATGTTGTTTAACAAGTCTGCAATATAAGACAAATCTGTTGCTGGTTTTTCCCATTGGGGTTTTGAGAGTACATCTTGTGTTTGGTTTTCTTTGTATTGTTAGTTCTAGTGTGTTATTAATTAATAATTGGCAATTTAATTATTTGAGATTAGTAACCAGATCTGGCTCAGTAAAATTTCACAGGTGGCATGAGTGATAGATTTAATGCTCTACCGCTTCAACTCTTCATTGCTATCCACTTTCCCATCGTCATGAAAAATGTAAATCCAAAGTTTATTACACAATGGCTTCATGAAATGAAGCCCCTCTTTTTATACGAATGTTTTTTTCTTCCATTATTGTGCTTGGAGTCCTTGCTATAAACTACTCGATAAGCATGAACATGTGCACTACCAAGATCAAAACATAAGCAACATAAAATTTTTACTTTTTTTTTTTTACTAGACAATAGATCCATGATCCTGACAGGCAACATATTGACAAATAACAGATCTATACATCTATACTCCATATTTTAAAGCAAATCACACTATGACAATTAATAATCGGAAATCATTAACTGCAAAATACCTATCAAATCCCAAAGTTGCCGAAGGTTGATGTAGCTGCCGAAGATCTACCGCAAGTTCTGTCGTCGATTTGCCAATCACAATAGGTCCACCGGTCCACCCTACCGTACCCAACGGGTACTCTTTTGCGATCTCAAGACTTGGAAGAATGATATTGTTTCAAAGTGTCTTTCTAGGTCTAGAGTTTGATATATGATCCTTTTGAGAGTTGTAGAATTGGAATAGGAAATCTTAAGGAGAAATTCTCAAGACTTGGAAGAACGATATTGTTTCAAAGTGTCTTGTTAGGTCCAGTGTTTGATATATGATCCTTTTGAGAGTTGTATAACTGGGAGAGGAAATTTTAAGGAGAAATTAGATTACAATTGTAGAGTCTTCTAAGATAGTGAGATGAGTGATCCCATGCACATTGGCCTTGTGAAATGCTTGGTAGACAGCCAAGGCTTGTGCCTCGTTATTTGAGGAGATTCTTAATCCCCAAGCATAGCTAATTTCATCTTTTACCTAAGGGTCAATGAGGACCCCCCTCCGACACCTGCCAGCCCTATATGAGGTAATTGTTGTTGATGTTGACTAATATTCATAGTTTAGAATTTTGGCGCCTGGATAGTGGGTTGTTGCTTGGTATTTATTTAGGAAATATGGCTAGTCTGTCAAATATCATGCTAGATTTTAGTTTGAAGTTTAATGGCCACAATATTAGTGCTTGGAAGCAACATATTATAGCCATTTTGTAGTATATATGTTTATAGAGGCTGTCATGAATAAAGAGGTGAAAAAGCTTGATGACGAGGAAGACTAGACACTCTGGCAAGGGATGTGATTTTGGTGGAGGATACCTATGATGCAAAGAATTATGAAGTGGTGATACTTATTAAATTGTCTGTCATTAACGTTATGATTCTTGAAGTGCAGGATGCCGAGGACACATTCAATTTGGAAGTGGATGCGAAGGACACATACACATTCAATAAAGACAAAGCAATCTTCCTTAAAAGGCCAATTTTTTATATAGAAATCTAAGGAAAGTGACTTCTAGAACACTTTATTAAAAATTAAAGATATCTTAGTTTAGTTATATCTGCCATTGATAGGAAAATTGATGAAGATCTCATTGTAATCACCTCGAAGAGTCTTCCACCCTCTTTTGAAATTTTTTTGTTGAAACATTAAATATCACATCTGGATCAACTATTTTTTTTTCCAAGAAAAAAAAAGCGTAATTTTATTTCAGTAGAGGTGAACAAAATTACATTCTGTATATGCATTACAAGTATGCATGCGGATACCCACTTAAAAGTGTCAGTACTTAAAACTGTAGTATCTTCTTTACATTAGTCTGGTGTGTTCATACCATCACCATTTTTAAAAAACCAAAAATTAAGTTCTATAGTAATATTTTCGAGTGGCTCCTCGAGCCTCATGAGACATTAAACATAAAATAACCTGTAAAAAAAATCCTGTCATGATAGATAAATAGTGTCGTGACAAAAAAGAATGCAGTGGTAGTCTTTCTCAATTCTCAGTTTTCTAGTAATGCCATTTCATCAACAAAAGGTCGATGATAGTACTCATAGAGTGTCCCCTCACGATACTCCTTTATCTTCCACACCCCCATTGTCAGGACCCTGCCAGCTTTAGAAGCCTCGTCCGCCTCCTTGTTATTCTCCTTGTAAATATGTATGCAAGAAAAATGTATGAATGAGTGCTGAAGCTCACGAATGTCCTGTAGGATGTTAGCAAGTCTAAGATCTTTGCATTGTTGTATACCAAGTGACCAGTTAGTAACATTCATAGAATCACCAAAAACATTGATACTCTGACATCCAGTCTCAATGGCGAACAAAAGGAGTTTGAAGCTCATGAGTTTTGCATAATTATTCCCACCACCCCCCAGGCCCCATAATAGGTGAAAGTAGTGGGAGATAGAGAGATGTAAAATGGCCCCTCCCCCGCACACATTTTCCTGTGTAGATCCATCATAGAATCCCAAAGGGATGGTTCGGTCAATGTCCACTTCCATAACCACTTTCTATTTTGCAACTCTAATACGTTGTGGGAACACGGTTAGAAAGCCACATATGAGTGTGGCAGAGATAGCAGGAGTACAAGGTTTATCTGAGAAAAGAAGGTTGTTATGTGCCAGCTAAATCCCCCAAGAAACCATCAAAGGTAGAGCTTTAAAAGATTTGCCAATTGGATCATTGTACCATTGAGTCCAAGCTTGTAACAGTGAATCACCCACCCAGTTATACTGTGAATTTGTAATCAAGGAGCATTCTGCCCACACTTGCATCGTGAATGGACAGTGTAAAAATAAGTGTAAATAGGTCTCCTCGACCGCTTTGCATAAGATACACCACCCCGGCCCCACCCGATTCTTTCTCTGTAAAAAATCCCAGGTAGGAACCGAGTTCTCAAGAACATTCCACATAAATAATCTTTGTTTCATGGGACAATTTAGTTTCCAGAGTGGCTTCCACCACCAAACCAGATCGCAAGGATTGACAAAATAACTTAAGCTGATATATCCATTCTTCAGAGAAAAAATGCCATTCGGGGCCCCTTCCCAAACCAAACAATCTTCCCTTTCGTGGGTAAGAATTTGAGAAAGAGTAAGCGCCCTATAATAAATCCTCAATTCCTCCTGTTCATCCACCGTTAAATCCAGAGTATTGACATCTAACCAAGTTTGAATCCATGGACGATCCAAAACTCGATTGGCAAGCTGTGAGAGATATATGATACCCATGTCCTGGAGTGATGCAATCAACCCTTCCGATAAGATATGTCTGCCTTCGCTCCCAAACCAGGGGTCTTCCCCCACCCGAAGTGAATGGCCATTCCTAATTTTCCAGGCCAAAAGGTCACCAACAACAGAGAAAGAATCCACAACAGCTTTCCAAATGATCGATCCTCCTTGATGTGACTTGTCAAGATTCCGAACCCAGTCCAGAACAGATGTAGGAGCGATGTATTTCTGTATGACCACTCGGGTCCATAGACTGTCAGTCTTTAAGATCCTCGATACTCCTTTGGCCGCCAGGGATTTTGAAAAATGGTGAATGTTTTTAAGACCCCACCCTCCCAAAGCCTTGGGGATTGCAGTTCTCTGCCATCGAACCCATGGGGATTGCAATTCTCTGCCATCGAACCCGTGGGGATACAAAATCTCCTTTACCGCTCCAAAGAAAACGAAAGCAAATCTCCCGAGCCTTCTCCATCGTTCCTTTGGGAATCCAAGAAAGGGACATCCAATAGACAGGTATGGCCTCAAGAATAGATTTCACCAAGACCAACCTTCCTGCTCTCGAAAGCCACTTGTGGCTCCACACCTTCAAACGTTTGTGGAGTTTCTCAATAAGCCAGTTCCAATCCTGTTTGGTATAAGCATTCGACTTTAATTGGAACCCAAGGTAGCTAAAACCAACATCAAGAACCGTTGGTGTAAGGAAAGATCCTCTTTATGGACACAATCTCAACATCTCTTAGCAAATGGACCGACAAGGTAGATTTCCTTTCATTTATCTCCATACCAATAGCTGTTGAAAAAAGTTGAGTAATACCCTGTAGAGTTTCAATATCACCATGCGAGCCTGAACAAAAGATGAGAATATCATCCACAAAAAGTAGATGGGAAATGAAAAGATCCGGAGCCACTTGAATACCGTGTAGAGTGCCCTCCCTACAAGCTTTCTTTAGGGCCTTACTTAGCCCTTCTGCTACCAGAAGAAAAAGTAAGGGTGACAAGGGACAACCTTGGCGAAGGCCTCTTTTCGAGTGAAAGAAAGGAGAGGCTGCCCCATTTATGATTACTGCAAAGGAGACTGTAGAGACACAACTCATTATCCACCTGATAAAATCCACAGCAAAGCCCAGATGAGTAAGAAGCAAATGAATGTATAGCCAACTCACCTTGTCATATTCCTTTGACAAATCTATCTTGATAATGGCTCCTTTAAGTTTCCTTGGTTTCATACTATGAATGCCTTCTTGAGCCACACCAATAGCTTCATGAATTTGACAGCCCTCCAGAAACCCAAATTGTTCTGCAGAGATATGTTTGGATAGAATGACTTTCAGTCTCTTGGCTATAATTTTTGATACCACCTTATACACATAGTTGCACAGGGAGATGGGTCTGAAGTCACCAAGAGAGGAGGAATTATCTGTCTTAGGGATAGGGGCAATAAAAGTAGAATTTAGGGCAGCTGGAATTTGCCCAGAAATTCTTGTATCTTCAACCAACTGTAATAAGTCTTCCCTAATGAGATCAAAAAGAGCCAAAAAAACTTCAATTGTCCAACCATCCAGACCCGGACTTTTATCTTTCTGGAATCTCTGAAGGACCCCCTTCAGTTCTTCTTCCGTAACATTTGCCAACAAGGACTGATTATCTTCCTCTTCAACAAACCGTGGAAAAAGCTGTGCCATCCTAACAATTTCAACAACGGTTACCTGTGCAGGGGCTTTAAAAAGAGTCTGGAAATGTTCTACCCCCACCCCAGCCATTCCTTCAAAGGAAGTCTGTGTTTCCCCCAACGAGTCCTCAAGGCTCCAAGCAAGGCTAAAACAAGACTTACTTGAGCATTGTGTTGTTCCAACAATTCCTAGCATCCACCTTGCACGAGCAAACCCTAGAAAGCATCCAAATTTCATGCACAAGGAAAATTAGAGAAAACTCCAAGAGGTGCACTTCACTTTCCAAAAGACTATTTTGGGTAAAAGAGCAACATAATGTAATTTATCCCTTGTGTTATGATTTACAAATGAAGTGAGGAGGCTTATTTATAGTCTTCTCAACTCACTTTTACAAAATAACCAGGTTGACAAGCCAATTATAATGTCAATGTAAAAATATAACTTGAAATAATATAAAATAGTCTAAAAGATAGCTACCTGGGGTATTTCCCCCTAGGTGACCAAAAACTGCTAAAAATAGGTAAAACTGAACAAAAGGATTCACTCCAAAAGGTGGAGTGAGCAACGGGGATCGTCATGCCCCATCTAACCCCAACAATGCTAGAAAATTCTCAACGTCCCCCCTTTACAAGCCTGTGGGCTTGGTGACCAAGGATGACGTTAGAATTTGAAAAGCCCCAAGGAGAGAGGGCGCTCTGCTGGAAAGGGGCCAGAATAGGTGTCGAGGGTGACCGAAAGAGGAGGCGAGTACCTCAGATTTGAAATACTGTCACCGGTGTAGAAAACAAGTAGGGGGTCATGTGACCCAGTGACCTACCCCTAAGAGCCCTGGACACTAAAGCCACAGTACTCCTAAAGGAAGGACCAAAGGGTCCAACCATAACCACCTCTCCGAAAGTACTGATAATACCCCCATCATGGCCCTGAAGAAAAATACGACTCCTCTTATTGCGCTAACATCTGAATGTGCGGTGGTACTGGTACCATGTAACAAACCATAAGTTCTTTGTTGATGTCTCATACTCAAGACACTTATTCTCTATAAGAATGGTCTTAACAGACTCAATCATGGAATCCCACCCCTCATGGACATCTCCTAAGATGGGTTGGTTTGTGTCTACAAACTGAAACAAAGAAATGATAGGGTCCATGATCTGACAAACCATAAGTTCTCTGTTGATGTCTCATACTCGAGACACTTATTCTCTATAAGAATGGTCTTCACAGATTCAATCATGGAATCCCACCCCTCATGGACATCTCCTAAGATGGGTTGGTTTGTGTCTACAAAATGAAACAAAGAAATGATAGGGTCCATGATTTGAATGACAAGATCTACCCTCTCCCACCAAAAATCATCTAACACTGTGTCGTTTACTTATTTTGAAGTAGCTTGATCTGTTTTTCTACAAAAAGACCAAATCTCTGAAATAACGATGGCCCCAAGAGCGGCCTTGACTTCCCTTTACCTCTTAAGCATGTTGAATGAGGAAGCAAATAGAGTAGCTGCAACCTTCAACATTGATAGATGAGTGTACTCTTTATACATTGTGAGGGCATTGGCATGGTTTTGTACAAAATTGCGGATATGGGCTCCATCATCTATAAGGTTGCCAATCCATGTCACATCTGAAGCAATAGATAAGTGTGAAATTCAAAGAGTGAACAATGCAAGGTGTTCAACATATTTGTGGATATTTAGCTTTTACAATCATGCCAGCAGCTTTGCAAACATGTGCATTATCCGCGAGTTTGGTAAAAATAGCACACTGTTTGCTTTAGGCCAAAGGTCTGTCAACTAGGTTTTGGGTAGAAGTCATATGGGATATGACTCTAGTCGAAAAATGGAGAGGAAGAAAATCCTTTGTCGAACACCTCTAAACATTTGGATGCATTGCATGAGCTCATATTCCAGATGACCGTTCGAAGAAACTACATTCTAAAATTCATTCCTGTATCATGATAGATTACTCTAAAAAGTGGAAGGCCTTTAAACTATTTGATCCTTTCAAATAGGAGATTATCTGTATAAAATATGTTTTCTTTGATGAGAAGACCTCAAACATTACTTTGTTGAACTTCTCTTATGGCTTGTTGGATAGTGATCCACTGGAAATTCTATGTAGTTTTGGATGGACTGTGTATCCTACAGGGTTGTTGTCTGGACAATCAACTTATCTGTCAGGCTAGACTGATCGTTGAACTTCCATAGCAAAATTGACTACAAAACTTAAGACCCCTACTAATAAAAACCTCACACCTCATTTTCTTGATTCGTTAGCTATGTGGAAAGGATATGTTTTCTTATTATATGGGTTTTTTGATATTTCAACAACTGAAAGACGTGTATAGGAAACCGAAAGAATCAACACCTACATCTTCAATAACTTTAATAAACAACTCACCCATATATTGTGCATCTTTGTATTTTCCAAGTGCATACACCGCTTTCAAGAACATTGGTCTTTGGGAAGACACCATGAAATTGATGCGTGGATGGCGTGCTGCATCCGTCCATCCATTGGAAACTATAGTAACACCAAATGTGGGCCATGATGATTTGATTGGGTTTAGGATTTTTTCCACCTCCTTCTTTGCCTTAGTCAACAATGTGGTCATACGCTTCTATGAACTTAGAGGCGCATACTCGGTTGGAGCCTTTTCAACTAGTGTTCGACACATCTCAATGAACAAAAGTGATCATGCAACATTAAATGAAATGAAGTTGAGATAGAAAAATAATGCAATGGGAAGATCAACCTCATCTCTCTTCTCTTGTTGATAAATCTTGTCCATTGGACCATAAGTTGGGGTTGCCCTCCTTTTTTGTGGCTGAATTTCATCCCCACTACCAAATTCGCTAGATTCATTTCTTAAGGCTAGAAAAGGATTATCATGTTTTTGAAATTTCTTGCTTGTTGCTGCCACATTCCTCAAGCTAATCGTATACTCTTTTTCCAACTCATATCTTTGGGTAGCATTGACCACTTTGCCTATTGCAAGTTCACATGGAAGGTCCAACAAATGGCCTTTAACTCGGTAGTATGTGCTATTGAATTCACCCTTGTAGAAATTACAAGACCAAGCAACATTCCCTCCCCCAACAAGCTTTGATCCATGCCCTTGTTTCCTTGTTACATACTTCCACAGGGGCTAATTTTTTTCTTGTGCTTATTGTTTTTCTACAACATGGTTATATGAGGGTATGGAAGCACCAACAACTTCACATGAAACATTGTCACCGACACACAATGTAAGACTAGGAGGAGAGGGATCACCAACATTGACATTCCTCCCTTTTTTTTAACCTTTGCTAGCAAATTTTGAAGATTGAGCCATTTTATAATTTTTTGACAATCCACAGTGAAAATTCATGGCATCTAGTGGAGAGTCTGCGATGGGTGAGTTATAGTCAACGTTTCGAGCCATCCTTGGCTCATCATTAGGATATTAGCGATGCCAAGAGAATCTTCTCCCTCATCAATTCCTTAAATACAAAATAGTAAAAAAAGGGGGTGGTTTATGGAGCCGACACTAGGGTTTTGGGGAAGCAATTTAGTTGAATTCCCATGTTAAGTTAATTAATGGCAAGTTTTTATGTTTTAGGGTTTGTTACATTAAATTCATAAAGTTTTAAAGATTTGTTCTTTTTATTTTATATTATTTAACATTAAAGTGTAAGTTTTTTATTATCAAATTAATTCAATTAATTTTATTTACACAATAAATTATTATTAGTTTTTGTTTTTTTATTTTATATTAATTTACATGCAAGTTAAAGTATTTGATTTCAATTTCATATTAAATCTTTTAATTTTAATTAAATAATGAATTAATATTAGTGTTGTTTCATATTAATTCTTCTTATTTAGTAATAAATTTTTATTTAGTTTTGAAAATTTACTAATTCTTATTATTAGTAATTAATTTTAATATTCTTATTAATTTAATTTTTATTAAATTCAATTGGTATTTGTTTAATAGTGATAAAGTAATTTGTTAATAGTGGGCTTTATGTTGATAGCATATTAAGTTGTTTAGTTGGTTAGAATGAAATTATTAAATAATTAATTTAATTAATTGATGATTAAATAATTTCAATTTTTTTAATTAGGGTTAGGGTTTGATAATTTAGTTAAATTTACCATGATAAGTTAGATTAATTTCAAATAATTCAATTTAATAAGGGATAGGGTTTATTACTATTAAATTTATAATGTTATTTAGTTCAATTTAATTTAATTTCTTCAAGTTTGATAAATTTATATAGTTTTAGGTTTTTTTAGGGGTTTTTAGAGTTTATTAAATTTGATTTTTTAGGGTTTTAAAATTTAAGTTAATTCCTATTAAATTATAGTTAAAATTTTAATTACTTTAGCTTAATTAGATTAAGTTAGAAACTTAGCTTATTTTGTGAGGTTAAGAAGCCAGGTTTTATTAATGGTCAGGCCGTCATCCCTATTCAAACATTACTTGAATCCTTGAGCTAAATGAAAAATCTGTGCTGCTGGGGTAAAAAATATTTGTTGTGTAAAAAAATCAAACCACTAGCTGCTTGATGTAGCCAAGAAAATTTAATTCATTCACAAGATCTACAAACCATGCAAACACATGAGAGTGGAAAAATATCAATATTTTATTCCTTCTCCATCCTAACTATTACAGTGGAGGTTCAACCTCTTATAACTGATATTTGAATTTTTTTAAAATTGCTAATTTTAGAAAATTCTCGCATGACTCTAATACTAACCACTAACTTAAAGCTAAATAGAGCGACACAGATAACTCGCTTTTATGATTAGGTGCATAAAGTAACAGATAACTGATAATTACAAATTTAAAAAATCCCGCAAAAACATTAAAACCCCAATTTAAGGCACTATACGAAGAAATTAGGCCTTAGAAAAGTGTTGAAAAAGGTTCGATCAGAAGGATTTGATCGTCACTGCAGTGAACTCTTTGAAACACAACCCTGTTAAATTTGAGACCAAATGGATAAATGAGTCAAAATTTATGACCCTTAGAAATCTCTGCATTATTATTATTATTATTTTTAATTTAAAATTTCAGCCCACGGAAATCCCTGCATCATTCTCCTCTGGCTGTAAAGAACTCAACTCTTGCAAGTCACTGTCTTCAAATTGCTTCCACTTAACGAGATCTAGATTTAGCAAGTCTCCCTCTGTGATCCATGTACTTTCTGCTGGTGCTAAGCCTTCTCATTGGACCAGATATCGGTTGTGTTGGCCTTGCCAAGTATGAAGGGTCTTCTTATATAACATATGTGCAATATTTTCCTTTTTCTTGCTCGTAATGGCCCGTTTCCAATCCACCTCTACCTCACTGTCATCACTCAGGTCGTCCCCATGGAAGATATATAAATCATAAATATTACACAAGGGAAATATCAAGATCAACTGGTAAATCGACCTTATAAGCATTGTCGTTATTTTTTTGAGAATCTTGCAAGGACCAATTTTGTTATACTTCAATTTGTGGTAGGTTCGTCTAGGAAATCACTCTTTCTGTAAATAAACCATCACCAAATCACCTTTATTAAATACCTGATGTCGTCGGCGGGAATCTTTTATAATTTTGTTCTGCTCGTTACTAGTTTGCAGCTTTTGTCTCACTTGTTGTTGTAACCATTGAATATGTGATGCAAATGCTTCACCATCATCACCGATTCTATCTCCAAGCGGTAGCTACAACAAATCTAGGACACCCATAGGATTTCTACTGTAAACAATCTGAAATGGAGATTTACCTATAGATATGTTCACTGAACTATTGTAGGCAAATTCTGCTTGAGGTAAAGCCAAATCCCACTACTTGGGGTTTCTCTTCAACAATGCTCCATAACAAGTTTTCCCAACTCCGATTTTCTACCTTGATTTTCCCATTTGTTTGGGGGTGATAGGCACTGCTGAACTTTAATTTAGTCTCTATTTTCTTCCATAAAGTCCTTCAAAAATGACCCAAGAACGAGTATCTCTATCAGAGGTAATAGTTTTTGGAACACCATGCATTCTAACAATTTCTGAAAAACACAGTTCTGCTACCATTGATGCATCACTAGTTTTCTTGCAAGCAATGAAATGAGCCATTTTAGAGAACATATCAACAACCACAAAAATAGAATCATTACCTTGCTGTGTGTGTTGGGAGCCCTAACACAAAGTCCATGCTCCGATTTGTCCATGGGTCTGTGGCCACCGGTAATGGCATGTACAACCTTGTATTCTATGAGTGTCCCTTGGCCATTTGAAAAATCCTGCATCGTGCCACATATCGGGTTATATCCTTTTTCATCTTTGGTTAATAATATTTATCTTCGATTAAGGCTAGTGTCTTATCCTTCCCAAAATGTCTTGCCAAGCCACTGCTGTGAAGTTCTCTGATAATATTCTCTCATAGAACCAATTGGAAATCAACAGTTTGTTGCTGTTCTTCTTTTGGATCTTGGACCGGATCTTAAGTACTGGTTGGGTCATACTCTACGGTTTGCGTATTTTCAACTTCGCTCTCCTCTGATGTAGTAATGAGTATCTCTGGCGCGTCGTCTTCCACTCTAGCTACCAATCTTCTCTAGCTACCAATCTTCCATGATAAGATCGATTTTCTGCGCATCCAGCTGATATAGCCCTGCAAACCATTTAGGATTCTTTAGTTGCGCTCTCGGCTGAATATAAATGAAATGAAGTCCGACTTTGAATGTCATCTTGCGAATGTATACAGTTGTTACTTCTTAGGTAATGCGCGGATTCCTCTGGATAACTTCGCATAGATGCTCATAGTACGTAAGCAACTATCTGCTGTTTAGCCTTTGTCTGTCCGGCTTCGAATTTGCCCACATGTTCACAAACCTGGGTCCTCGGCAATCTCCAATGAGTACCGGGAAATTCTGCAGATACTTAGGCTCTTTCTAGCCTACAAATCCGATTAAAACTAACAACCAACTATAATCGAACGAATTTCCACCATCTTGTGTATCTCTAACATCATCTAGAAATTTGTTGAGCAGATAGCTTGCCCAGTTGTACTGGAGTCCATCCTTGGCCTTCGCAGCTAAGGATATCGCAGCGACGACACCTTGTTTGGTATGCATTTACTTAGGATTCTTCCTGCGAGCAATTGAACTGTGAACCACGTAGCTTGATCCTTGATGCCAATTGTTGTATAACCACGGTTTCCCTTGAGCAAACCAAATTCGCTCTTCATTATTTTGGCAAGCTCTTTGTCCTTGGTCTTGCCAACAAACTCAACTGAGGGATCAACACCTCTCTTTCTCAAGTGTGTGATTTGGTAGATGAGATCTATGTTGATGTCGATCTTGCGGTCTAGCCATAAGTATCCCTGGTGCGTACATGAAAGCAGTGTGTGCACAACCACTGTGATCTCTGGGCTCCTGTCAAAGTACGAAATGCACAACAGGTTCAACAACCTTGATGGCCGCAACAACGCAATCCAGTCTTGCGTTTGAATTGTTGTCTATTTCCTGGCTTCGTTATGTCTTCTACACATGTACTGGTTCGGTTGAAATTGCAGGTACTTCGTATCTTGCAGCAAGTCATGATCCGAAAATTTGCACTCTGGAATTCTACCAAGCAAATTCTCCTTAATGCGCACATGACTCGACATGGGTGGCAGTGGAATCTCATACTGCGGATTCTTTGTGAGAAACGCCACTGGCACATTATCTCTTCTTAGGGATGTACTCTGGAACAAGCAGGATCGGCCTGTCGCGAGGTTGTTCTGGTGGAAATGGCTTCGGAATACTTGCGGTCTTCGGATTTTCTTGCTCAGTAGCCTTCTGCTTATCTTTCAGCTTTGGCTCTCGTACATTCCTCAGTAAAACTCAAGATGATCCACCCCTCTTTGGGACTTTTTGCTTTACTGGTGTCTTCATGACTCCTTCCAACCCTGAATGTTAGAATTCTCTTAATATTTCTTCTAGGGTTGATTTCTCAGACATACAATGTCAGATTACTCTTGCTCTTGACTGGTAAAAAACTTGGAAATTATAGGCAGTAACAATTAAAATTCGCGGTAAAATCGATAACTATGCGGTCTTCACTATTTATAGGCGCAACAACACCAATGCGCGCTATAAAATAACTAACTTAGCATTAAATTCCATGTCCGTTGGCCAAATATTGCTTAGATCTTGGTCCTTTCCCTTCATTTAATGTGTCTTCAACAAACGAATATGCCTTAAAAGAGGAAACATCTAGTTCCCAAAAGTACTGTATAACGACTACTTTTTGACAAAAAACTGCAACGACAAGTTTTCTTTAGCTTTGCTGACGGTTAGGTGAATTGCGAGGTTCCCTGTGCATTTCCCTTCTCTCAACCTGAACTTCGCAGTGTGACTCCCTTCTTTTACTTTGCAGTTTAGCTTGCTAGGTGTTCTTTCTAGCATATCTTCCCATGTTGTGAAATTGCGTATTTTAACAAAACTGTGTGCAGACTCTGCCCTCTGTTTTAATGTCCAATTTCAACTGCACTTGACACTTAAAATATTCTTTCTTTGCTTAACTGATTCCCGGAGGAGTAGAGCCATCCCTGTAACGATTTAGTCTATTTCCATTAACAAGTCCTTGCAAATTTTCTCCAAGTAATGTGGCTAACTGAACTGCGCCACCATTAGTGACATGTTTAACAATGTATGGTCCTAACCAATGCATTTTGAATTTTCCAGGAAACTTCATGAATTTGCTATCATAAAGGACGACAAGGTATCCTACCTGGAAGAATTTATTCTTGATGTGTCTATCATGCCATACCTTTTCTCTATCTTTCTGCACTTCTGGTGAAAACATGTGATGAAGCTATCTTCCTCCAATCCAACTAACTGTAGTAGCCTTTCATCCATCGTCTCATCATCAACCATATCTGTGAATGTTGCAATTCTCAAGCTTGGTACTATGTATTCCTTGGGCATGGCAACTTCCTGTCCATATGCTAATCTAAGGGGTGTATGACCTGTCAACTTCTTATAAGTTGTTTTATATGCCCATAATACTGTTGGTATTCTAAGATCCCAATCATCCCTGTTAGTATTGGATACCTTAATCAATGCATTCTCCAATACTTTATTGAAGGCTTCTACAATGCCATTAGCTTGTGGATGATATGGTGTGCTCTTGTGATGGTAGATCTGAAATTCTTTTGTCAGGGCTTCAATAGTTCTGTTCAGGAAATGGGTTCCCTGATCACTCATTAGAATCTTTGGACATCCAAACCTTGTCAAAATGTTCTCAAAGATGAACTACACGACGGTAATTCCGCTACAGTCCTTTACTACTTTTGCCTCTGCCCATCTGGTTAGTTAATCTGTAGCTGTGATGATATATCTTGAACCAGTTCGCTTCCCTAGTGGGTTAATAGGTCCCACGAAGTCAATAGCCTATTTATCAAAGGCTTGCAATCTCAATTGTGGCATCAATGGCATCTCATCTGTATGAGATGGCTTTCCTATCCTTTGGCATACATTGTACTTCCGACAATGTTCTTTTGAATCTTTGTGTAAGATTATGGTAACTTCGGGATGTCCTCCATGAATCAGATGCCTTGCATGGAGGTACATTAGCTGTATAGCATAAGTATGGAGTAGAGGTTGAGATACACTCTACTCAGTGGCATGAGTCTAGTGGTGGTTTCATGCGGACCTTCCAGAGTGTTTTGACCTTTGCATGCATGAGATATGCATGACCTGTCAGTGATCATTGGATGCATGCAAAAGTGACTTTTGCATGCACCGAGAATTAGGGTTTTGGTAAACCCAATTCATCGGTGAGATTATTTATAGAGGCAGGGGGTCCCCAGATGAGGTTGCTCAGTTGTATTATCAGAGAGTAATAGTGCTGGAGTGAGGAGGGTGCACTTGTGCATGCAAGGCGACTTTCTGAGAGAGAGAGAGAGGAGCTGTTGTAGGAACTAGGGTCGTCAGATCCGAGCTGGATCAGTGACCATTAGTTCTAGAGGCACTAGTCACCCAGGACTGTGAATTGAGATAACTGATAAGTGGGATTTCTTCTCAGTTTAGAGGAGGACGTGTTCACTTGGAGGAGGGCGCATTTCCCAAGGAGGGAGAAGCTCGTTTGGAGCCAGATCGATCGATTCAGAGTCTGAGACTTCTAGGATAGCCTGGCCTCAGCATTCGAGGAAGGTTAGGGATGATCAGAGCTCAGATCTGCTAAGATTTGGTCGATACAAGCATCGAATATCCAGAGGGGAGGGCGCACTTCTGCATGCAGTGGAGGTCGCATTCTTCAGAGGGCAGTCTTCAGAGAGAGCAGATCAGAGCAGTGTGATATAGAGAGGCAGATTAGTCAGAGGCACCTGTAGAAATACTTAGATCCAGTTTACCATTTAGGGCTTACTCTTCTAGTGCATGTATCAACTGACGCATGCAGATCTAGAGTCTGTCCGGTTCAGGGATTGAGTTACCTTTGAGGTAATATTGTATTGTACTTGTCCACTTATATATATTTCTGGGATTGAGAGAGAAGATAGCCCCACAGTTTGCTGGTTTTCCCCGGTTGGGGTTTCCAGGGTATTTGGTATTCTTTGTGTGATTGCATGTGTTTCAGTTTGGTAATGAGATCTAGCTGTTGAGTTTATATTTATATGAGCTTGTATTGATATCGAGACTCAAACTGCTTGAGATCTCAGGGTGATTCAGAGGGAGTAGTGATCTCCGAATCAAAGATTTATATGGTATCAAATCCTTGGTAAGGGTCAGAGAGGGCAGTCACACAATGATCTGTGGTGTTGGAGACTAGATCTGAGATAGATCTAATGGATCAGTGGAGATAGAGACCAAATCTACCAGATCTGAGTAGCACAGTTCAGATTTGAGGTTGTAGAGGTCAGATCTATCAGATCAGTGGGTTCAGTGGTTAGATCTGTGATAGATCTACCAGATCTGTGATTAAGAGAGATTCCTTTTCACTGTGGGTTACAATATTTCAATTGAGAGAGTATGGCCACCAGCTTGAGAGTGGAGGACCGGTTGGATGGGGCCTCCAACTATAGTGCATGGAGGGCACGTATTACACTCTTGCTGAAAGAGTGTGAACTATGAGATGTTGTGAACAACACAACGAAAAATCTAGTTACAGTTCTGTCAGATTCCACTGCCAATGCAATGTATGATAAAAAGTGTTGAAATATTGTAACTTCTAAGAATATTATATTTGTACTATATTATTTCGGAGATGTTTCATTCCTCCATGAAGACCTTATTGTATATCCGGAGATGTTTTATTCCTCCGTGGAGATTGTGGTAACTTGGGTTATTAGACTTCCCTAGTGGGGGTCGACGTTGTATGAGTCATGTGGGTTAAAGGGTTATTAGACCACCCTAGTGGGGTCGTCCCTATCACATTATGTTAAATGGTTAAGTTGGGGCCGATCTAGTTAGTGTAAAGGTCAAGTCGGAGTTGTGTATAAATAGAGGAGGTGTGTTCCTCATTTAACACATTCACTCACTTGTGAGTGGTGCATAGGTGAGAGAGAGATCTGCTATGGAGGAGAAGGAGCTCATGTTTGGGATACACATCTCTGTATTGTTGATAATCTATATTGAGGAAGCTTTGCTGGGTTTTCTACCCCATGAGGATTTCCCAGGATAAATCTGTCTCTTGTGTTTATGTTGTGCTTGTTGTTCTTTCAGTGATCCTGTATATGCTATTATTGTGAAATGAAATACAATGCTGATATTTTCTGTCTTAGCATATTGAATCTTAACATGGTATCGAAACTAACCTGAGAAGAAAACACTGTGCAGTTGCGGAAGCTAGGGCTTCATGTTTTTTGGGTTTCTCTCCATAGATCTTGAAAGCAGAAGGCTAGATTGACTCTCCTCAGTAAGGCACATCTTTTTGTCGAGACAGAATTCAATTCTGAGCATTTTTATTTTTGACCTAAAAATTAGGGTTTCAAAGAAAATTGGAATTTTTGGAATATGAGTCCATGGCTGGATGCTCCTCAGGAAAATCGAATTTTTAAGATCAAGATCGAATTTTTTGGTTGGGTGAAGCTCCAGGAAAATCAAACCCTAGTTTGGGGCCCTCTCTAGTAAATCCAGAAATTAGGGTTTCTGCAAAAATTGGAAATTTTGAAATCTAAGACCATGGCTGGAAGCTCCTTGGAAAAATCGAATTTTAGAGCTTTGGATTGAACTTTTTGGTTGGGTGAAGCTCCGGGAAAATCAAACCCTAGTTTGGCGTCTTGTCTAATAAATCCAGAAATTAGGGTTTCTGTAAAAATTGGAATTTTTGAACTCTAAGACCATGGTTGGAAGCTCCTTGGAAAAATCGAAGTTTAGAGCTTTGGATTGAACTTTTTGGCTGGGTGAAGCTTCGGGAAACTCAAACCCTAATTCAGGGTCCTCCCTAGTGAATCCAAAAGTTTCAAAAGCAATTTTGAGGGGTGAAACTTTGCAGTTTTCAAATTCTGAGTATATTGGCTTGATCATCTCAGCAAGGCGCATCTTTCTATCCTTTTAGAAGTTTGAAATTCAAAGTTTGAATTTTTAGGGTTTCTTTGACAAACCCTAATCCAACTCTAGATCCAGTTTCAGAAGGAGATGGCTAAGGCCTTACATAAGAAGACTACAAGAAATATCGACAGGTATGACTTGAGGAGATATAGGTATGTGTTGAAATCTGTTCATGATATGTTTGTCTTCATATTATTGAGGTTAGTACAATCTTGATTAATCTTAGAATTGTCTTATCACCCTATTAAAAGTATGAATGCATGTGAATGATAGAAGACATTCATTGATTAGGGTTATATGATTGTACTAATGCACTTGTGGTGTTGTATGAGGATGATGTTGTCTGCTAACAAGATACATGTACATCAAGAAAGACAAATCAAGTTCTATGACATGATGACATGAAGACAAAGACTCATCCATAATCTTTGACCATATAGAAACTCTACTTACGAGGTATGTATGACTTTGTTCTACTATGCTTAACTTATGAGATATGCAGGTTCTAGCACAAGGTCTCTAAATCATTGAAGAGAATGAAGAAGATATTGTTTGGGTATGTTAAGACATAACCAAGCATGATAATCCAGCTATGTTTTCCTATATCAAGTTAGAATCCTACTGTGTTAGGATCTTAGGTAAGTATACCCATGTATGAAATAATCATGACCATACATACTTAAGATTATTTAGAATTATAATGTTTTGATAGTATTGAGATTATACTAATGAATGTATGTTTGTGTATGAGATCATGAGGATGACACTAGTGCACACTTAAGCATGCATAGTGGTACATAATGAATAGAAGTTCAAAGACATATAGAGATCAAGTGGGAGGCAACCACACAAACATAAGAGATAAGTATTTGAGTTGTTATTTGAATCTCTGAATAGTCAATAATATTGCTCATAATAGTTGTATGCATATTTGTATATATCATGCATAGTGTAAGCATTCATATGGCATTGAACAGTATACTACGAATATGCATATGATGGGTAAGTTGGACAAACATTCCATTGTTGCTTATCTAGAATGAAACCTCTTTGCTGACATGCTGAGAGCTGTGCATGCTCTCGATAGTATGTTCTGGTTAGAGATGGAAGGCATCTAGATAACCACTATATGCATACAGGATATGGAAAAGTGTTGTGCCAAAGTATTGGTCAAGATAGTTGCATAACCATGTGAATCATATTTGTATGCATTAATAGGTTATCATGTCAACATGATTTGATGATTATGAAGTATTACTAAATTAACTTTGATTTGTAGGAAATATCATGAAGAATGATGAACACCGAACAAGTGATGGATGTTCAACAAGAAGACTTACAAATCAAACATACTATAGAAGGCTCGTGGTTGGAAGATTCTCTTAGAAAGAGAAAGAGGATCATGACGAGATGTTTGCTCCAAGTGGCTAGATAAGACCATTCTCTTAATGGTGTAATTGAAGAAGTACGAATCAAGAAAACTCCCAGGATTCAATTGAAGAAAGCTCTGTATGGGTACCCAAGATCGATAGTCATTTGATGAGTTTATGATCACCATGGGTGATGTGGATTTCAACCTTTTCCACAAGGTTGAAGATGGTTTCTATATACAGATGACATGGATGCAAGAAGGAACTCACCACAGAGTTCGAATGATCTTGAGGCTCATATCAGTAGACCCATCTGATGGGAGATGACACATATAGATATGCATAAGATCACTCAATGCAGAATGTAAATGATGTTCAGTCACAGAGGGAGAATTGATAGCTCTTTGACAAGATTGGGATTTACCAAAAGTAAATCTGATCCTAACCTTTATCTTAAGGTTATGGATGATGAACATGTCATACTATTACTGTATGTGGATGATCTTTTTCTGACAGGGAATGAGAAACAGATCATGGAAATCAAGAAGAAGCTAGCTACAGAATTTGAGATGAAAGATCTCAGATTGATGCATTACTTCCTAGGTTTGGAAGTGTGGCAAGGCCCAGAAGGAATCTTTCTCAACGAGGGAAAGTATTTGATATGTTGGAATGAAAAATCCATGGCCACTCCCATGGATTTCAACTTGAAGCTGTTAGTTGATGACTTATCAGAGTTAGTGGATGTGACTCTGTACAGACAAATTATTGGGTCATTGATGTATCTGACAAATACCAGGCTAGATATATGCTTTGTTGTGAACACCTTGAGTCAGTATCTAGTGGAACCTAGGCATGTTCACCTGATAGCTGCAAAGCATGTGATGAGGTACTTAAAGGGTACGATACACTTTGGTCTATGTTGGAGATCATGACTTCAGATTGTATGGCTACATAGATGCTGATTGGGCAGGAAGTGTATCATACAGGAAAAGCACATCGGGCAGATGTTATTGTCTGGGATCTGCCATGATCTCATGGTTTAGCAGGAAGCAGTATAGTGTGGCTCTCAGCACAGCCAAAGCATAATATATAGATGCTTGCTCTGCTAGTTGTGAAGCAATATGGCTTCGAAAGTTGTTATCAGGACTATTTGAATTAGAGATGGACCCCACTGTGATCATGTGTGACAACCAGAGTTGTATCAAGATGACAGAGAAGCCAGTGTTCCATGATAAGTCAAAGCACATAGAGATGTGAAATTGCCCACATAAGATCCAAAGAGATGATGTAAACCTCACAGTGAAAGAATTAAGGAATTAAGGAAGAAGAGAGAAGCAATAGAACATAGATCCAATAGAGGCAGAATAATTACACACATTCCATTAATCAGAATAGTAACCGGGTAAATATACAATGCTGAGTATGAGGATTCGAATTCACTAGGTGTAATTCGAATTATCCTTCATGCACAGATCCATAATCAGTGGAGAGTCATCAGTGCCAAACTAGGAGTCTATCTCATCATCAGTGAAGTCATCAATGCACAAGTAGTGATCAACCGGGAGTCAAACTGAGTCTAACTGAGTGTGGTTGGTGTAACTGGCACATGGAAGCACTGATATAGTGAAGGAGACTCAGTGGGGGGTGCTCATGGAGCTAACTGGAGTCAAAACAGTCTATCTAGTCACACTGGAGGTCCAAAAGAGTGATAAGGTCAGTTAGGAGTCAGTTAATCCTTAAATCAAGGAAGAACTGAAGATAACTGAACTAAACTGGACTGGCAGATGAAGAAAGGCGCCCTTCTCATGCAATAACTGAAAAAAGGGTGCACTAAGCTCTAGGAGAGCTAAGACTGATCCGAGAGAAGCTCCTGGGGCTAGTTTGCCGAGGGCTAGGTGCTGGTGCTGCAAACCCTAATTGCATGCAAACCCTAATTTTGCATGCAGGACTGAAAATGACAGAAATGTTAGAAGGACTAGGATGGAGTATAGGAATATCCTAACACCCCCCCTTAATCCATCATGGGCCCTGGTAACTAGGACCAAAGGTCACCCATACAATCAATGAAATGATAAAAGAATGCTGCCTCAATTTTTCTTTTTCCCTTTTTTTTGTTTTATATTTTTGAATAACTCAAGGAGCCATTACTCTAAGCAGAAAAGAAGCAAGCTTTCATCAGTGAAAACTTTGCAAAGAGACTTGGTAAGCTAATCCTCTGTAAAGTGCGAATGCAAGTGCTAGAGAATGTGCTGAATGTAGCAAGTCTTTCAGGAACCTTTTCTGTCACTGGAGCGAATGTATCATGATGAGTTTTCCCAAAGAATGGAAGAGTAAACCCCATCATCTTGCTGCATCTCTCATGGAGAGGTGGATGGCATAATGCAAGGTTAGCATGCTGCTGAAGTCTAGTAGTTCTGTAAGCAAATAAATCATCAACTGTGTTCTTAGTAGTAGCAAGGACTGTGTGAGAACATATTTCTCTTGAATCTGGACTAAGAATAGGTGTTGGTTCTGAATCTTCTTGAACCATGATCTCAACATCAAAATCTTGATCTTCTTCCTCACTAGAATAGGAGTCACTGGAAGAGAAGTCACTGTGATCTTCATCAGAATCTGAAGGGATAGTTGGAGAGAAGGGCATGAAGTGGGAGAACTCATATGCCTTTGAGGCATGATTAGCAATCCCGTTCGCTATAACCTTTCCAGTGGAGATTTCTGTAATCTCTACTGTGTCTGGACCAAAAATTACTTGTTTTGGAGATCCTGTATGAGTCATTTGATATACTGATAACAAATTAGCTGTAAGAGAAGGAACAAATAAGACATTTTTGAACTTACCATGCTCCATATGAACTGTACCCAAACCTTTGGTAGAAATCTGAGAGTTGTCTCCCATGTGAATGGTAGGCCCATCTTGGAGATCCAAAGAGGAGAAGGATTCTTCTTGTGCCATCATGTGGTTGGAAGCTCCAGAATCTATGAGGAGAGCTTTTGTCTTTGAAAAACCAGCCATCAATGCATGACAATCATCAGATCCACTTCCAGAATTAGACATCTTTGCTTCTTTTGGAACAACAATTTGGTTTTGTTCAAGAAGCTTGGTTAGAAGATCAATCTTCTTATGCATGCAGGCATGCTCAGGATGGTTTCCTCTCTTGCAGTAGGTACAATTTGGTCTCTTTTGTTTGTCATTCTTGGATCTTGAAGGTTTCTTTCCTTTGCCTTTTTGTCCCCCTTTTGCATTCGCTCCACTTGATTCACCAACTAAAAGAGCTAGATCTCTGGAGATTTTGATGTCACCCATTTGAAACAGTTTGTTCTCTTCTTGAGTGAGGGTTTCAATGAAGTCACTTAAGGTGGGAAACTTCCATCCAGGGATGGACATTCGAACAGAATGAAAGGTAGATACAAAGACAGAAAATTGAGATCCAAGTTTGCTCAATATAGAGAGTATCAATTGCTCATCACTTTTAGTGATGCCACATTGCTTGCAATGCAAAACCAAATTCTGAAATTTGGAGAAGAAATCTTGGATGCTCTCGAAATTGCTAGGTTGAAGGGCAACCAATTCATTCTCAAGAATGTAGCCTCTCAGTTCGTCTTGTTTGCCAAAAAGACTCCTCAATTTGATCCATAAATCATATGGAGACTTCAATCCATCAGCATGAAACAATAGATCATCAGATATATGAAGGCATATGAATCCAAAAGTTTCATCCATTTTGTTTAGGTGCTTGATTCTCTTTTCAGCTTGATGTGGTATGGCATCTTTTTCCTCAACTACTCTAGTAAACCCTCTTGATAGCAAGAGTATTATCATCTTCCTCTTCCATTCGGAATAATTGAAAGGAGTGAGAAGTATGGAAGAAGAAGCATTCGAATTGCTCATTTTGATTGCTTGAACAAGTGCAAATGGAAAGCCACTGAATCTGCTCCTGCAACTGCTGGAACTTCAAAGTACCTGCAAAAAACTCTCAAGAATGGAGGTAGAATATACTCTCAAGGCTCTGATACCATGTGAAATTGCCCACATAAGATCCAAAGAGATGATGTAAACCTCACAGTGAAAGAATTAAGGAATTAAGGAAGAAGAGAGAAGCAATAGAACATAGATCCAATAGAGGCAGAATAATTACACACATTCCATTAATCAGAATAGTAACCGGGTAAATATACAATGCTGAGTATGAGGATTCGAATTCACTAGGTGTAATTCGAATTATCCTTCATGCACAGATCCATAATCAGTGGAGAGTCATCGGTGCCAAACTAGGAGTCTATCTCATCATCAGTGAAGTCATCAATGCACAAGTAGTGATCAACCGGGAGTCAAACTGAGTCTAACTGAGTGTGGTTGGTGTAACTGGCACATGGAAGCACTGATATAGTGAAGGAGACTCAGTGGGGGGCGCTCATGGAGCTAACTGGAGTCAAAACAGTCTATCTAGTCACACTGGAGTTCCAAAAGAGTGATATGGTCAGTTAGGAGTCAGTTAATCCTTAAATCAAGGAAGAACTGAAGATAACTGAACTAAACTGGACTGGCAGATGAAGAAAGGCGCCCTTCTCATGCAATAACTGAAAAGAGGGCACACTAAGCTCTAGGAGAGCTAAGACTGATCCGAGAGAAGCTCCTGGGGCTAGTTTGGCGAGGGCTAGGTGCTGGTGCTGCAAACCCTAATTTTGCATGCAGGACTGAAAATGACAGAAATGTTAGAAGGACTAGGATGGAGTATAGGAATATCCTAACAAGAGATTCGATATTTCTATATATGGGATATGGTGCAGAAAGGAGCTATAAAGCTCGAGTATGTGAGCACTGATGAACAAGTTGCTGATGTATTGACCAAACCTCTGTCTCGAGTAAAGTTTGAGTATTGTCGAGACAAGCTTGGTGTATTTCAGAAGGACCCTCCTCGAAAGGGGGAGTGATATGGTTGATGATATGGATACATGTATCGATGATGAGGTTACCTGTTCCGACGATGAGGTTACCTGTCCCGACGATGAGGTCGTTGATATCAACGATAAGGTTGAGAAGTGGTCCCTAGTGGACGAGAGGGATTGTATCATCCCTGGAATTCGGTCCCTGAATTGATCCGTAGACATATGTCTCTGAGAAGTGGTCCATAGTGGATAAGAGGGATTGTATAATCCTTGGAATTCGGTCCCTGAATTGATCCATAGACATATGTCCCCGAGAAGTGGTCCCTAGTGGATGAGAGGGATTATATCATCCTTGGACTTCGGTCCCTAAATTGATCTGTAGATTCTTGTCTTCGAGAAAGATGTTGGTGAATGATGTAATGTGCGCTACTGCACTGCTCAACATAGCAGTAGGTGATCATTCACAAAACCTGTAATGATGTAATGTTCGCTCCTGGATTAGTAAGTGATCATTCATAGGTTGTAAATCCTAGATATGATCTAGGTCACACCCTAGTTGAAATAGTACTGTCTCTGTGGTTGACTAAAATGATGTAATGTTCACTCCTGGACTGCTCAGTGTAGCAGCAGGTGATTATTCGCAGGTCCTGTAATGATGTAATGTTCACTCCTGGATTAGCAGGTGATCATTCACAGGTTGTAAATCCTATATCTGATCTAGATCACACCCCAGTTGAAATAGTACTGGCTTTGTGGTTGAATGGAATGATGTAATGTTCGCTCCTGGACTGCTCAGTGTAGCAGCAGGTGATCATTCGCAGGTCCTGTAATGATGTAATGTTTGCTCCTGGACTGCTTAGTACAGCAGCAGGTGATCATTCACAGGTGGTAAAATCCTAGGTTTAATCTAGGTCACATCCAGTATGAAAAAGGATTGGCACCATGGTCAGGATTGCATCGTCCCTAGACATGAGAGATGTCTTAAAGTGATAAGGATTGATCATCCTGTAAGTAGATCGGGATTGCATCATCCCTAGACATGAGAGGTGTCTTAAAGTGAGAAGGATTGATCACCCTGTAAGCAGATCGGGACTGCATCGTCCCTGAACGTTTGGTTCAAAATGTATGGGATAGGACTGCATCATCCCTGGACGTTTGGTTCAAAATGTACGTGATAGGACTGCATCGTCCCTGAACGTTTGGTTCAAAATGCACGTGATAGGATTGTATCATCCTTGGACTTATGTCCTAAAGTGAGCGGGATTGATCATCCTGTAATTGGATCTTGTACATTGGAGAGTATGCTGCTATGTTGATGCTGTTGATCGAGAGGATCTAGATGTTGATCGTGATGGTCTAGATGACGATGCTGTTGATCGAGATGGTCTAGATGACGATGTTGTTGATTGTGATGGTCTAGATGACGATGCTGTTGATCGTGATCGTCTAGATGATGATGTTGTTGATCGTGATGATCCAGATGACGATGTTGTTGATCGTGATGGTCTAGATGACGATGTTGTTGATCGTGATGATCTAGATTATGATGCTATTGATCGTGATGATCTAGATGACGATGTTGTTGATCGTGAGGATCCGATGATGATGTTGATCGGTAGATCCAGATGACGATGCTGTAGCTGATCGAGTGCTGCAGAAGATGAAGACTCAATACTGACGATGCTGATGTTCCAGTATTGATTATGTTCCAGTAATTGAATGAGTTACTGATGATGTATAAAGAAAGCTTCCAATGATTTATAGATGTATCATGTATCATGTAGTCGATGACTCCTTGCTCCTGCAGATGTTGTTATAATATCCTTCTCGTTAAGGGGGAGTGTTGAAATATTGTAACTTCTAAGAATATTATATTTGTACTTTATTATTCTGGAGATGTTTCATTCCTCCGTGAAGACCTTATTGTATATCCGGAGATGTTTTATTCCTCCGTGGAGATTGTGGAAACTTGGGTTATTAGACTTCCCTAGTGGGGGTCGACCCTGTATGAGTCATGTGGGTTAAAGGGTTATTAGAACACCCTAGTGGGGTCAGCCCTATCAAATTATGTTAAATGGTTAAGTTGGGGCCGACCTAGTTAGTGTAAAGGTCAAGTCGGATTTGTGTATAAATAGAGGTGTGTTCCTCATTTAACACACATTCACTCACTTGTGAGTGGCGCATAGGTGAGAGAGAGATCTGCTATGGAGGAGAAGGAGCTCATGTTTGGGATATACATCTTTGTATTGTTGATCATCTATATTGAGGAAGCTTTGCTGGGTTTTCTACCCCATGAGGGTTTCCCAGGATAAATTTGTGTCTCTTGTGTTTATGTTGTGCTTGTTGTTCTTTTAGTGTCCTGTATATGCTATTATTGTGAAATGAAATACAATGTTGATATTTTCTGCCTTAGCATGTTGAATCTTAACAAAAAGAATGTGAAGGCTTAGAGGATCCTTCTTGATGCGATCAAGGATCATGTTATCCCACATGTCTCTACCAAGGACAACGCGTTTGAGATGTGGGATGCATTGAGTAGTCTGTACCAGAGCTCCAATGTAAATAGGAAGATGGTTCTCAGGGAGAAGCTGAGAAGCATCAAGATGGGGAAGGATGAGAGCATGACTACCTATCTCACCAAGATAACTTAGGTGAGGGCTGAGTTGGGAGCAGTGGGTGAGAAGGTAGAGGATAGTGAGATGGTTTGACAGGCCTTGAATGGCGTGATTGTGCCATGGGCAGTGTTCGTTCAGTCTATCATAGCTTGAGAGAACCTTCCCAAGTGGGATCATCTGTGGGATGATTTCACATAGGAGGAGATCTGGAGAGGGTACATACAGGGTTCAGTTTCTGCTATTCCAGAGGAGGAGGATGTGGCTCTCGCAGCAGGCGGGAAACATAGAGGTAGTCAGAAGAAGGATCTGAGCAAGATCAAATGCTTCGCCTGCAACGACTTTGGACATGATGCGAGACAATGCACGCATAAGAAGAAAGGGAAGTAGGAGAAGGATGAGCAGGTGGCAGTTGCAAAGGAGGTTGATGAGTTTACTTCTTGGTTTGAGAAGGAGTTCTCATTAGCCTTAGTTCAGTCAGGACATGATAGTAACGTACCAGAGGCTCAGGTTGATTAGAGTTGGAGGGTTGGATGCATGCTCAACAGTCACATGATAGGAGTGTCAGATGCATTTCTTATCCTAGAGCACACACCCTTGTAGTTGGCTCGGGATGTGCAGGGGGGTTGACCACTTGGTCACTAGAGTGGGAATAGTGAGATTTCTGCTTGACCTTGGGGAGCTCCTAGAGGTGTCTGGAGTTCTATTTGTTCCAGGATCGAGAGGGAGTATCCTTTCAGTGTCAGCTTTGGCAGCTGTTGGCTACTCAATGGTGTTTCAATGGGATATGCTCTTCACCTCTTTTAGAGGAGTAGACCCAGTATTGTTGGGTCACATGATCGATGGTGAATATTTGGTTCAGGGACAACCTACTACGAGCACATCAATATGGATGAGTACATCCTCTTCAGAGTCAAAGGGGGATGATGAGCGAGATACTCATAGCAGAGAAGAGGCCAGGAGGAGTGAGTCTGGTTAGCAGATGGGTGGGAGAGATGCTCACCATGATGAGGAGGATCAAGGGAGTGATTCTGGAGTTTAGATGGATGAGCGATATGCTCTTGATAATGATGAGTCTCAGGAGATTGAGCCCTTGGGCTCATATCAGATGATTGAGCATGCTGTTCATGTAGGCACCAGTCAGAGATTGAGCTGGTATGATATGGTTGAGATGGACTTAACTTAGGAGAGAGCTGAGTCAGCTCAAAGACATAGAGAGTTGACTTACAGAACTAAGTCGACTCAGGTACATAGAGAAATCACCTATAGAGAATTGGATCCACTTGACATCAGTCTTCAGGACTGGTTACAACAACAAAGATTCAGAGGGAGTCTGAATTAGAGTGCAGTGACAGAGTCAACAATGGTTGATCAGGGGGATTCTTCTGAATCCGCACTTATGGATATTGATCAGGGTTCTTCAGGTTAGATGGCAGCAATGACAGGCAAGTCAGGTAGATCAATGTCAGTAGTAGGGGATTTGTTGGTTCCAGGCATTAGTGGTAGGAATTTTCTTGTTAAGAGGGAGTGTTAGATTATGGTAACTTTGAGATGTCCTCCATGATTCATATTCCTTGCATGGAGTTACATTAGTTGTATAAGCATCAACATGGAGTAGAGGGTGAGATACACTCTACTCAGTGGCATGAGTCCAGTGGTGGCTGCATGCAGACCTTCCAGAGTGTTTTGACCTTTGCATGCATGAGATATGCATGACCTGTCAGTGATCATTGGATGCATGCAAAAGTGACTTTTACATGCACTGAGAATTAGGGTTTTGGTAAACCTAATTCATCGGTGAGATTATTTATAGAGGTAGGGGGTCCCCAGATGAGGTTGCTCAGTTGTATTATCAGAGAGTGATAGTGCTGGAGTGAGGAGGGCGCACTTGTGCATGCAGGGCGACTTTCTGAGAGAGAGAGAGGAGATGCTGCAGCAGTTAGGGTGGTTAGATCTGAGCTGGATTAGGGGCCATTAGTTCTAGAGGAACTAGTCACCTAGGAATGTGAGATGAGATAGCTCATCAATGGGATTTCTGCTCAGTTTAGAGGAGGACGTGTTCACTTGGAGGAGGGTGCATTTTCCAAGGAGGGAGAAGCTCGTTTGGAGCCATATTGACCGATTCGGAGTCTGAGACTTCCAGGATGGCCTTGCCTCAAAATTTGAGAAAGGTTAGGGATGATCAGAGCTTAGATCTGCTCAGATTCGGTCCGATACGAGCATCGAAGATCCAGAGGGGAGGGCACACTTCTGCATGCAGTGGAGGTTTCATTCTTCAGAGGGCAGTCTTCAGAGAGAGCAGATCAGAGCAGTGTGATACAGAGAGGAAGATTAGTCAAAGGCAGCTGCAAAGATACTCAGATCCAGTTGACCAGTTAGGGATTACTCTTCCACTGCATGCGTCAGTTGATGCATGTAGATCTAGAGTCTGTCCGGTTCAGGGATTGAGTTACCTTTGAGGTAATACTGTATTGTACTTGTCCATTTATATATATGCTCTGGGCTCGAGAGAGAAGATATCCCCATAGTTTGCTGTTTTTCCTCGGTTGGGGTTTCCAGGGTATATTTGGTATTCTTTATGTGATTGCATGTGTTCAGTTTGGTAATGAGATCTAGTTGTTGAGTTTATATTTATATGAGCATGTATTGATATTGAGACTCAAACTGCTTGAGATATCAGGGTGATTCAGAGGGAGTAGTGATCTCAAAATTTTCTGCGTAGCTCTTCCTGCGTAGTGTCATCTGGATACAACTGAATGTGCTTCAGCCAATATAATAGGTCTTTCATGTCCTAGTATGCATCTTCGCAGTATTTCATCTGGTCCCAATTTGTATAATTGTTCTGTAATTAGAGTACAATCAACTGCTCTTACCACTAATTGTTTCTTCTGATGCGTAGTAAGTTCCATAGGTGCTAATCTTGTAGTCAGAAATTCTATAATATCTTTGAAATAGTCATCTTCTATATGGATATCAAACAACTATGCATCTGGCAGATTATCTTCCAAATTATTGGGTTCTTCGCCTGACTCAATTCTTGAAAGATGGTCAGGCCCTGCGTTCAATATTCCCGGTTTCACAATGATTTCAAAATCATATTCCTGAAACAGTAACATCCATCTGCATATTCTCCCCCCTGACACTGGTTTATTGACCAAGTACTTCAAAGCTGAATGGTTAGTAAACATTCAAAAATGCGAACCTAGCAGATAGTGTCTAAATTTCTTCAATGCATACACCATAGATAAGCCTTCCCTTTCTGTTGTGGTATAATTCTTTTATGCTGAAGATACCTTCTTGCTTGAAAATGCAATGGGATGATCAATGCCTCCCTCACGTGGTTTCACTATTACAATGCTAAGTGTTATAGATGAAGCATCTACATGTACATGAAATGGTTTATTCCATTCAGGAAAGACGATAATAGGCGCTGTAACCATTTTCTCTTTCAATGTGTCCAATCCTTTTTTGACAATCTTCACTCCAATTGTACTTTACTTCTTTCTTCAACAGTTTCTCCATAGGCGTAGTGATCTGGGCATATCCTTTAATGAATTTTCTATAGTATCCTGTGTGCCCCAATGTTGTGTGTAGCTGTTTAATTGAATTAGGAGCTGGAAGATTTACTATGATTGCTATCTTTGCTGGGTCAACCATCAATCCTTGCTTACATACTATGTGTCTAAATAAAATAACATAAGGAACACAAAAGACGCATTTCTTCAGGTTTAAGGAAATCTGATATTGTCTACACTTTGCTAACATCATTTTTAAGTTTGCATGATGGTTCTTCAAAAGGACGAATACTGTCCAGTCATCGAAGTAAAATTCTAATAGTTTATGAATATAATCCTTAATTGCAGCTACAACTCTCGAAAATATAGCAGGTGCGTTCTTCAATCCAAAAGGCATAACAGTGTACTGATATGATCTCCATTCAGTAGCAAATGTAGTCTTATGTTTGTCTTCTGTAGCAATTCTGATCTGATGATATCCAGAAAATCCATCAGTGAAAGAGTATGCCTCCTGGCCACCTACGTTATCTAGCATTTCGTCTATGAATGGAGTAGGAAATGGGTCATGTAGAGATGCATCATTCAATTTCCTGAGGTCCACACAAATTCCGATTTCACCTTTAGCTTTCTTGTCTTGAATTACCATGGGACTTATCCATTTTGATTCTTCTACTGGTTCAATGATTCCTGCCTCAAGCATTTTATCAATTTCTGCGTTCACTATTTCTTTATATTTGGAATTCAATCTGTAAGGTATTTTCTTAATAGGCTTCGCATCAGGCTTGAGAGGTATTTTCATAACTCCCAAGTCACCTAAAATGCCTTTCATTTCAGAAAACTTAGTAGGGAACAAATCTTGATATTCCAGTAGGTTAAAAATCTGTCCTATTGTTTCTTCATCCCAATAATCCCAATGGAAGCAAAAATTGGTTCATCATTGGTACCAATATTGATCTTTCTGGTCTTCACAGGGTTACTCAGGTCTAGAATTTCTAAATCAGGTCCTTGTACATTGCGCTTTCCTTTAGAATCATGTATATTCACATCGTGAGGATCTTCATCTTCATCTTCATCTAGGGCGAAGTTATAACATTCAAGGGCATGTTCTAACTGTATTGTCCAATCCGGTTTCTTATAAACAAGCAACGAGACATCATTAAATATCTTCTTCTTAATGATTTGTAAAGCCTCATTGACACTCGGACAATCATCCTCAAAGCTGAAAGTGGATTGAAAGTCGCTTATCATTATGTGCCAATCCGTTGTGCCTCTGCGGAGTTATGCTTCTGTATACCAGTTCTTTAGTATTTGATCTAATGTGTGCACGAACATATGAACCCATTCTGTCTTTGGTATATGGATCCATTCTTTCAAGCAAAACTCTATATGATCTCTAGGATCGGTCTGTCCATTGTATTTTGCTTGTACAATATCAGTTTGTTATGCAAACATGATTTCCATTATGTGCTTACATTATTCCCATGTGTTCAGGTTCTCTTTATGCGCATCCCAACATCTAGCAGGTGTAGCTCGCAATGCTATATCCAAAGCTGCTAACTTATGTTCATCTGAAACGGATACTAAATATTCATGAAGGAATGCGTGGATATTACTCAAACCATCATAAGTAGGAATTGAACTTACCTCTGTTTCAATCCAACGTAGTGACTTTGTTATCTTCGCACATTGTCTTGCTGATACTTCATGCATTTGGCTCTGTCAGTTCTCCATTTTTGTGTCTGATTCTGATACGCAAGAACTGTCGCATCTCCAGCTCAATGTTCCATCATCTGTGGGGTTAATGTAATATGCTTGGTTCACTGTCATCTTGTAGATATTATCAAGTTCTTGATCTCTGCATTCTTCTCATACTGGTTCAACATATCTAGGTCCTTGTGAAGGATCCAAGGGTGCGATAACCTTGATATCTGGTCCTTCAAATATCATTTGTTTTTTCTTCAGATTGATAATTGCGAGGTTATCAATTTCCTAGTCAATCCCCAATAATGCAGGATAAGGATTACTGTCATCTATGATCTGAATAACCTCAAAGTCTGCTTTACTTCGCGCGCCATTAATGTCAACAAGAACGCTTGATAATCTCCCAAAAGGTATAACCTTCTGCTGGTTAGCTAATCTCAATTGGATAGGAGACCAAGATAACTTTGGCTTCCCCATCTGTTCCCATGTTTTTTTTGTCAGGACATTCACCTTTGAGCCTATGTCGAGAATGACCTGGTTCATTTCAAAATCTTCGATCTGCGCATTTAAACTTATTTATCTTTCTGTCCTTCTATGGTTCTTGATGTGATGAAATGCTCTATCTGCATCATTTACTATATTATGTTGTTCGTAATGTCCCAATAGGTTATGTAATTCTCCTAAGGTGTTTCCATGCCTTAGCAGCTTTATGCAGCTCTGTAGAAACTGTGTAATAGGACTTATCTGTTCTGGCGAAGTTTGCGATCTGTCATACGAGATTGGAATATCTAATACCAGTGTCTGATCACTTCGCAATTGGATCCTTGTGGTCGAAGGTTCTGACCTGAAAGCCTTTTCTTGCTTCCATGAATACCTTTTTCTCTTGATTAGGGTTGAATGCATGCATTTTTCCAATTGATTTTCTTACCCAAGGCCCATCAGTAGGATTTGATCTGTTTATGTGATCTTCGGAAGTCGAAGCTTCATTTGTCATGTCGTTTCCTGTCACAGCTCCACTTCGCGTCACAACATGGATGTTGCAATCTTCGTTTATTTTCTTAGCTACGATCATCTGAATATTCTGGTTCTGTCCTTCTGGTATTTTCTCTTGCATTTTTCCTTGAAAAATGTGACATGCTTCAATGACATGGTCAAATGAATTACAACACTTACAAGTAGTGCAAGGGTTCTGACAATCTCTTGCTAAATGTCCAGGTTGTGCGTAGTTATAGCAGACGATCTGACCTCTTCAACGTCCTTGGCCAGTGTTATGTCTTCTTCCTTTGAATCCACCACGTCCTCTATATGTGCCTTGATCATACTGTGCATTTTCATTATTGTGCTGTGTCTCTCCTTGGACTCTGTAGACATCATGTTTTCTTTCTATCATGAGGTCATATGCTCTATAGTTGGTACCATCATGGCCAACTGACTTACAAAATGTGCAGTACAGGTTCCTTGGTGTCTGTACATACTTCTAAAGTAGGTAATAGTCCTATGGGCGATGTCCTTTACATCGCCAAATCTAGCACCATGGTCCTTGCTGTTGATTCAATGGATTCGGTGCTCCACTAGCAATGTAATCTCTGAATACAGGACAATGTTCTTTGGAATGTCCTTCTCCTTTACATTTAGTGCACCAAACCTCTTCTCTTATCTCTTTTCCTTTTTTCATATCTTGTAACTGTAATGTCAAGTTTGCAAGCTGTGTTTGTATTTGTACCATTCGTGTGCTAGTATCTCCTATGGGTGAATCTTCTAGCTTCATCGCAATTTACAATGCTTCTGTTTGCGAGGTTACTTTTCATTGCATCAATGGCAATCTAATGTGGGGAAACAACACAACTATGAAGCATTCTTGATGCTGTTGCTGTGCTATTTCAAAGCTACCTTGATCTAACAAGGCTTTGAATTCCTGATCAAACTCCCACACAGTCTCATTAGGTTTCTGTTTGATTTCTTTTATCACTGTAATGCACTGATATTCTGACTTGGGTTTCTTAAATTCTCTAATGAACGCATTTTTTATATCCACTAGCATTTTGTTATTTCCAACAAAGTATTTCATGAACCATGTTAAAGCTCAGTATCTGAAATGTAGTAACTAGCTGAGATTGTTTTACAGCATCATCCTGTACTTGCTTAACGTTCCAGGCAACTTCATAGAGAAACCAATGTTGCTCTGGATCTTCTAGACCGTTCCTTTAAAAATATATAGCTTAATGTCATCTGCCATTTTTCTTCTAGGAGGTGCAGTGTTCTGAAACGATGAAAGTATACCACTACTTGGCTGGTTCTGAGTACTTGCTCCTACAATATTACTACTACTAGTGTTTTGTGAACTAGTAATATTTCTTTCTTCAACTATAGGTTTCTGTGGAGTAATAGGCTGATAGCCAATGCGTCTAGGTTCTGTTTCACTATCAGACTCAAATTGATATGAATTTCTATGACTTCCTGACTCGGTTTCTAGGAATGTGCGAGGTTCAGCCTCACGAGACCTCTTTCTAGTGCTAACTTTATATCTTTTTCCACTACGAAAAATGCCAATATCTTCGTCTGCGTCACTATCCGTGTTACTGAACATTACGACTCAAACCCTTGGAATCTGATTGCATTCTTAAGACTCATTTTTTAGCTAGTAGCATTTTAATGTATAAACTCAGGTTTTTTAGGTACTTACCTCTAAATCCTTGGAAGAAATATCATTCTTCTGTGTTGTGAGAATTCAAAGTGTCCACAACAAACTCTCTAACATAGCCTTCCAGTAATCTATCCAACCAAAAGTCTACTGCTCTTGAAATCTAGTTGTCAATCCCTTTAAGCCTCTAAACCAACTATGGATTCCAAACTGTAGGTTCTCCACCCTGTAGGTTTTCCTTTTGGATGACTTGGGTTCGGCGAAGTTCTTCTTGTAGACCCAACAAAATCCCCTTAACTGGCCCTTTCGGCATCGACCTGCTAATAGGCTGAAGTCTCACCCGAAGTGAAGATGGTTGGTTACAGAATCAGGTTTTTGTAACCTTGGCGATGCGCGGTTGTGTTATGCGAGTTTGTAATGTATGCCTTGCTTAACATATCCTTAAAATAAAAATACAAACATGTAACTACACACCTTGCAGTTATCAACAACCTACAGACTCCGCTGAATTGTTGTTATCCTTACTCCTATAACTACGCATTCCTCATACTTATCATGACTTCGCAACATTCCTACATGTGTGTTTCACTTAACATATTATTCTCATTCACATACATATGAAAGAAAATACATAAGTGTAATCATACATGAACACAAAGCTTAACACAAATTCACACATATACACAGATATTTACGTGGTTCACCCCCCAGATGGGAGCTACGTCCACGGGAACTGTTATTATATTACTTGGAAGGGGTAACAGTTCCAGTATGTGCACTCAGCTGCAGACTCTTCTCTACAATAGATCTCCACGCACTCAACTACAGAATATTTCTGTCTTAGATCTTAGTCTAGATCTAACTCTCTCAGTATCTTACAATCACCAACCAATAACCAACCCTTCCTTATACAAAATCGCCCTTTTTATAGATGTGCCCGAAGGTCACATCTTTACAATAACTATGGGCCAATCCCCATAGTACCCTTAAATCCAAAATGGCATGGTTCTCTTGTTGACCACACTTCGCCTTAACTTTGTCGGAGCTCTGCTGTCCTTTTGCGTCACTTCTTCTAACTCTGACGCTTCGTCTGACAGTCGCAGTTCTGACCGCGTGACTCTGACTCTAAGTGGTGCGTCCTTTGCACCATTTTGCTTCTTTACTCTCTGCTTCTGTAGCCGACAGTTCGCCGCTTCATCCATAACTGCTCCAACTACCTCTGGTCGTCCTTAGTACTTCGCCTTTACTAAGGGGACATGTCATTTCCTGTGAACTTCGCTTCGCTCCATACCCTGCTCCCGGGAATTGCGGAGTTGCTTCTCCAAAAAACTAGTCAATGTTAGGCTTCGTCTCACTATACCTTTGTCATCAAAACTTCCTGCACTTGGGCTGCGCCCAACACAGATGTGGTGTCACTATTTAATAAGCAGAAAATTTCTCCTACTCACAGACAATATAGGATTGAAGTATCTATTTGAACAACCAAATCTTAATGCTAGACAAGCTAGATTGTTATCTTTTCTAAGTGAGTACGATTTTGAAATAAGACATATCAAGGGGAAAGAGAATAAGGTAGATGATTCCTTAAGCAGAAAAACTCATGCTATACATGTTATTACAACAAGAAAACAATAGTGAGACTTGAAATTCAGACTTAAATCAACCTTGCAAAATGACTATTTTTATAAGGAAATTGTGACAAAACTTCAATCTAAACAGGTTGAACAAAATCCTGCAAATTTCGGCATTAATTGAGAAGGATTTTTTTATGTTCAATGATAGGTTTTATATACCCGATGAAATAGATTTAAAGACTTGAATTATAGATGAAATGCATAAAATACCATATTCATGCCATCCAGGGTATCAAAAGATAATAACCTGAGTAAAAAATATATATTATTGGCCCAAAATGAAAAATGAGATAGTTGCATACTTGGCAACATGTATAGAATGTCAACAGGTGAAGGTAGAACACCAACACCCGACATCTTTATTACAACAAATACCCATTCCAAAATGGAAGTGGGAAATTATTTCTATGGACTTCATAATAGGTTTTCCAAAGACCCGAAAACAACATGATGCAATAATGGTGGTAGTCGACAAATGAAGCAAATCAACTCACTTTATCCCAATAAAGTCAACTTTTAAATCCATTAACATAGCATAAATATTTATGAAGGAAATTTTTTGACTTCATGGTATACCAAAAACCATTATATCAGCATAGATACTAAATTTACTTCTAATTTTTGGCATGGTTTGGGTACACAATTGAATTTTAGTACATCATACCATCCACAAGTAGATGGACAAATGGAAAGAACTAACCAAGTTGTTGAAGATATGCTATAGATGTATGTTATGAGTAAACCGATTGAATGGGAAGAGTATTTACATTTAGTAGAGGTTGCATATAATAATAATTATTAGACTTCAACAAAAATGAGTCCATTTGAAGTTTTATATAGCCGTAAATTTAGCACACCTATCAGTTGTGATGATCCCACCAATAGAATAATGCTTGGGCCAGATATGTTAAAAGAGATGGCTGACATTGTAACTAAAGTAAGACACAATTTAAAGGAGGCACAAGACCGACAAAAGAGTTATGCAGATACGAAAAGAACACCAAGATAATTCCAGGTTGGAGAGCATGCATACTTGTAAGTCATTCAAAAAAGAATCTCCCTCAAGTTGGGAACTATGCAAAGTTAGCCGCCAGGTTTTGTAGACCATTACAAATACTAAGTTGTGTTGGACCAATAGCTTATCAATAAGCACTCCCATCTACTACTAGAATTCATAATGTATTTCATGTTTCATTACTCAAAAGATATATACATGATCCTAAACATGTGATTAATTGAGATGTTGTACAGCTAGAACTAGAAGGGGACTTTAAATCCAAACATTTTTCGCATTCTGGACAGGAAGGAAATTTAGCTCAAGAACATAAGCATTGCACAAATAAAAGTGCAATGGAGGCATTTCGAACCTGAAGAAGCAACTTGGAAAATGGAGGATGACATGGAAGAGGCATATCCATTTCTATTTCAACAATAAATTTTAGTGCCGAGGACGACTTGTTTTAAGGTGAGGGGGAATGTAATACCCTAATCTTCCATTATTTTGATGTAATAAGGATAAACGATATCCAAATAGAAATAGGAGAATGAGAAACAATAATGTTTAGTCTACTTATGTTTATTAGTATGCAAGTTATGTTATCTTATAATAATAAGTCAACAACCAAAAAATATGCAAAACAAGATTCCACTAGGGGAGGGGAGGAAAAACTTAAAAAAATAAATTTAAGAAAAGAAAAGAAATTAAGGTAAATGGATATTAAACTAAAGTAATAAATTAACTAAAACCTAATCCTTAACAAATTATAACTGAATTCCAAGAAAATAAAGGATAAAAGAAACAAAAGAAAGGAATCCCAATCTGGTTCGAGGGAAGAAGAAAGAAAGTTGTTTTTATATTTTTTTCACTAGGGTGTAAATGTTCAACATAAGGAATGCTGTAGTTCCAGTACTTGGTATTGAGAGGTAATTGAAATTATCGTATATATATTCTAGCCCTGGGGTGCTGAGAGGTACTTGTAGTACCGACTGACTGTAGCAGGTGTGCAGTCATAATATCTTCCTAGAACTGAACCATTAACTGACTATCTAAATTTTAATTGAGAAAGATAACTCAAAAATAAAGTTAAGGGTTATTAAAAGAAGGGGTTCTCCACCTTAGTGGAATCTTTCTACATTCTATGGATGGGAGGTCAATTGTAGATTTAGTATTATGAGGATCCATAACTTGCATTACATGAAACATATAAGTACTTTTGTACGTTGTTGCAAATTGTTTTCAAGATAAATTCTTATAGTAATATTTTTGATCTGTTATGTTTCCAATGGCAAAGAATGATGAGTATATCTTGAAGATAATCAATGGAGGTTTTAACTTGATCTTGTTAAAAGTTTCTTGATATTCAAAATGTATATTTATTTAGATTAATGTAAAATTGTTAACTTAGTATTGATTGATATATATTTAAAACGTTGGAGTAAAATTATGTTAACTGTTTATATTTATTTTAACCTAAATATTTGATACACAATATTAATATTACTGTAGCCGAGAGGGATTTTCCTTATATGAATAGTTATAATAATGGTAACAAACTGAATCTATAATTAATACTATTGATTGAATTAAGCTAAAAAAACGATTGAATTAAGCTAAAAAAACTAGGTATAATATTTATAATTTTTAATGTAAACCTACGGTCTCTAACTGTGTGAATTCGAATAATCTTTTAAAAGGATTTTATGGGTTATAATATTGGAAGAGTCTACACAATTAGTATTGTTAGGGTATTATTACATTATATTAAGTTGTAGATAATTATTGGAAAGTTAGCATAGGGTCGAAACCCTTGGGAAGCATGTAACCGATACTTAACTAGTGTCAATGGGTGAAACCCTAGATTATACTTTAACTATATTTCTTGCAATAGTAAATACTACATGAGTACACTACCTATCGTGTTAACTTATAGATGATACTATAATGACAATTAAGAATACAGAGATGATGGAGTATATAGAAATTGTGTTCTCATGCAATAGCTAACCCTAGACTGTCATATAAGATACACATATATAATTCCTACAAAGTTACAAACAAACAGTAATTAACTATTTTGTTAACTTTCGGTTAACGGATACAATGCATTATAAAGAGTAAATACGCTCCAACACTCATGATGTTTGGCAATCAAATCCTAAAGAGAAACATACACTCCTCTCCAAGCAGGGCCGAACCCTCAACACATTTGACAAAATGAGATGGATAGTTGTTAGAAGAACGAAGACATCTCAAGACTTGAGGTGCATTCAATTGAGTGTACAATGCATTTAAATGTGTTGTACTAATTGCTAGGTGTAAGACTTTAGCATCACACATAGTAGAATCTGCCAGAAAGCATACATCATTGCAATACATCGCTCCAGTTTAATAAATGAATATTGGAGACAGGTCGAAGTGGATTCAATTTCATAGTATTTCTCCTTTAAAAAAGGTTTGGTCATCAAACTTAATAATGTAACCCCTAAGGGAGTTCACCTTGTCCACCTTCGGGGTTTTGCCATCACAAATACAAAGTTTAGTTAGGTTATGAATCCAGAAAAATATAAGTATAAATTATACCATAATACAATGAATTATGAGCTGTCTTCATGGGCTGTAAAAAAAGGGACATATTAGAACATAGCCATAAAGAAATCAAATAGGGAAGACAATTGAGGAACAACTAGAACAAATAATGACACCAAGTAAATGTAGTGGTACTTGAGGAGATTAATTAGATAATAAACTTTTTATAAAAGAACAAAACACATTTTTTTTGTTGGTTGAATTTTTGGTGATATTACAAAATCTATTGGAAAATGAACTAGGTAGCAAGTAAAATGTTAGGGATGTGAAGGAAACCATATATATAAAGATTTTCCACAAAAGGGAGACAAAATGAGAAATGTGCACAATTTACAGGAAGTGGAGGATATATGCATGAACATTCCCAGGATATATGTAGTGTTGGACAATAAACACGTAGATCATCAGTCCAACATGATTGAGGTTGAAGATAGAATTTCCAACCAACCTATTGTTATTCTCATTGATTATGGAGCAAGTCATAGTTATATTGCTCATAAGCTAGTTGAAATATTTCAGCTAAAGAAAAGTAAGCATGATACAACATGGATGGTTCAGTTGGCTACTAGAACAAAAAGGAAAATTAATGAATTAGTAAAGGGTTGTCCATTGGATATGAATGGACTAAGCATTTTTTTAGATTTGAACATAATACCAATTGGATTATATGATGTCTTGATTGGGATGGACTAGTTAGATGCACACCATGTGATATTAGATTGTCATAACAAGTCATTTACTTGCCTTGATGGCGAAGGACAACAAAAGATAGTGAAAGGCATTCCAAGGCCTATTTCCATAAGAGAAATTTCATCTTTGCAATTAAAGAGGTGCTTCAGAAAAGGTTTCCAACTGTATGCATCTCATGTGCAAGAAACAAAGAAGTGTAAAAGCCCAAGCATAGAGGATTTTCCAATATTGCAAGATTTTGTAGATGTGTTTGAAGACATACCAAGATTGCCACTGAAAAGAGATATTGATTTCTCTATTGATTTGATGCCTAGAGCTGCCCAGTTTCTAAGGTTCCATACAGAATGAGTATACCTAATTTAAAAGAGCTATAAATGCAGTTGAAAGAATTGTTGAAGAAAGGTTATATACGCCCAAGTGTGTGTCCTTGGGGAGCACTAGTACTATTTGTAAAGAAAAAATATGGTACTTTGAGCTTGTGTATTGAATTCAGACAATTGAACAAGGTCACTATGAGGATTTTCTCAAATATAGATTTGAGATCTGGTTATCATCAAGTGAGAATAAAAGATGAAGACATTAGCAAGACAACTTTTAGGACCAGATATGGACATTATGAGTTTGTGGCTGTACCATTTGGGTTAGCAAATGCACTAGCTACATTTATGTGCTTGATGAGTAGGATATTCATAAAGTATTTGGATAAGTTTGTCATTGTATTTCTGGTTTCCATTCTTATTTATTCAAAATCAGAAGAAGAGCATGAGTAACACTTGAGACTAGTACTACAAGTGTTAAGATAACATAATCTTTATGCCAAGTTAAGTAAATGTTCTTTCTATTACAACCATATTCACTAATTGGGACATATCATCTCTAAAGAAGGAATAGCAATGGATCCAGAGAAAATAGAAGCTATTATGGGATGGACTACACCCAGGAATGTATCAGAAGTAAGGTAATTCATGGGATTAGTTGGATACTACAGGAGATTTATAGAAGGCTTCTCCAAAGTGGCACATCCAATTACATCATTGCAAAAGAAATGAGTCAAGTTTCAGTGGACACCGGAGTGTGAAGAAAGTTTTCAGCAGTTAAAGAGATTGCCCAGTAGTACACCAATTCTCAAGATTGTTGATCGAAATGAAGATTTTGTTGTATGTATAGATGCTTGTCAAGAAGGAATTAGTGGAGTCCTTATGCAAAATGGACATGTGATTTGTTATGAATCAAGAAATATTAAAGAGCATGAACACAAGTATGCCACACATGATTTGGAACTTGCTTCTATTGTGCATGCATTAAGGATGTGGAGACATTATATTATGGACAAGAAAATTGAGTTGAGAACAGATCATAGTGGACTGAAATATTTATTTGAGAAGCAAAATTTGAATGCAAGACAAGCAAGATGGTTGGAATTTCTGTGTGAGTTTGATTTTGATATCAAACATATTAAAGTCAAGGAGAACAAGGTTGTTGATGCACTTAGTAGAAGAGTTCATGCTATGCATGCTTTCTCCATTAGTATGTTCAAATCATATTTAAAAACCAAAATTCTTGAAGTTGTTATACCAGATAAACATTACCTTCAGGAAAAACAATAATTACAACATGAAAATATAGAACAAAAATATGAAGCTTATAAGCGGGAAGACAATGAAATTATTACATACAAAACCATAGTTTAGGTTCCTAATTTAGTGGAATTAAGGAAATTGATAATGAATGAGATGCATAATGTACCATATACAGGGCATCCTAGATACCAAAAGACAATTGCATCAGTAAGAAGTCAATATTTTGGGTCGGGAATGAAGAAAGATATTGCTGATTATATAGCAAGCTACATTGAATGCCAAAAAGTAAAGGTTGAGCATAGACAACCAACATGATTGCTTCAACCATTTCCAATACCTGAATGGAAATGGGATGCAGTGACCATTGACTTCATCAGTAAATTGCCTAGGAAAAGAAAGCAACATGATTCCATCATGGTGGTGGTGGATAAGTTAATCAAAGCTTCTCTCTTTATAATAGTAATGTCAATTCATTAGGTAGTTAATATAGAATAATTTATATGAAAGAGATTGCCAAGTTACATGGGATACTAAAGGCAATAGTTTCAGACAGAGATCCAAAGTTTACTTCAAACTTTTGGAAGGGATTATTCAAAATATTTGGAAAAAATATAAATTTAAGCATAACATATCATCCGTAGACATATGGGAAAAATGAGAGAGTTAATCAAGTTATTGAGGACATGTTAAGAATGTATGTGATCGATCACCATCAAAATGGGAAGGCTACCTATATTTGGTAGAATTTGCATACAATAATGGATATCATGTTTGTTTGAAGATGATTCCATTTGAAGCCTTGTATGGAAAAATGTGCAATACTCCAATCAGTTGGGACAATCCAGTTGATAGGGTAATAATTGGGCCATAACTACTCAAACAAATGGAAGAGTAGATGGTAAAAATAAGGAAGAATTTGAATGTGGCATAGGAAAGACAAAAGAGTAATGAAAACAAAGAAAGAACAATAAAAGAATTGAAAGTGGGGGATCATGTGTACTTGAAAGTCAAGCCAAAGTAGAGTTCCATGAAATTGAGAATTTGTCGAAAGCTTGCAACCCGATTTTGTGGGCCATTTGAAATTTTGGATAGGATAGGACCTATAGCTTATGCATTAACATTACTTGCTTGTTTATGTGTGCATAATGTATTTCATGTGTCTTTATTGAAGAAATATGTGCATGATCATAACCACATAATTGATTGGAATTTGATATAGGTGGAACTAGAAGGAGATATTCTAGTATAGCCACTGCGTATTTTCGATCGAAAAGTTACGTTGTCGAGGAACATGGCCATTGGACACGTAAATGTCCAATGGACCCATTACAGTCCTGAAGAAGCAATGTGGGAGCTCGAGGATGTGACACGGGTGGCATACCTGCAACTATTTTGAAATTTTGATCAAAATTTTGTAAATGTATACAGTGTTGATGATGCATTGAGGACAATGCATAAATTAAGGGGGGTGGGAATGTAATACCCTAGTTTGACCCCATAATGCAAATCTATAAATATTGATGTAAAATGCTAAAAGCTAGAAATAAATGGTTGGGATGACCAAGACTATGTAAATATGTACATATTTGATATTGATATAAAAATCTCTAAATGGATGCATAGGAAGAAGGACGAAGAAGAGATGGGGGGCTATGAATCAACAAGTGGGAAAGTGATAGAGGGATTTAGTTTATATCCTTAACCTTATCCATTTAACCAAGTCATTAAACCATGAGAAAGATCCATGCATGATTAAGATTAATTACCCTAAGATGATATTAAGAGGGGAAAATTGGTTCCATGTGGAGGGGCCACATGGAAATCTAAAATATGCCTATAAAAGGGAGTTTTCCAGCTAAAGAGGGGTTGGGGTTCCTCATTCTTTCACCATTATAAAAGACATAAACAAATGGTTGGGATGACCAAGACTATGTAAATGTGTACATATTTGATATTAATATAAAAATCTCTAAATGGCTGCATAGGAAGAAGGGAGAAGAAAATATGGGGGGCTATGAATCCATGATCCAGATGGATATCGGTGGCCACCCACCTATTCCATTGGCTCAAAACAGTTTCCAATTTCGACAATTTTCTAGTAAATTTTCTATGGTTTTTCGGGTCCTAAACTTCTGGGGCCGTTTTGAGGCCCTAAACGACCTTTTTTGGCTATTTGGGGGGATAGATGGTTGCCAAAGGCATGCATTAGCCCTCATTTGAAAGTTGTAAATCTTGGATAGACCTTTCCAAAGGGATATCGAGAGCCCCAAACATAGATCGTATGCAAAATTTATGACCCCGAGAAGTTAAATGTTCAACTAACCACCTTGGGGCCGCAAACGTTATGACAGTTCATCTTCTAGGGTTAGTTTTTTGGATGTTTGGGATTCTTTCCCTCATGCTTATGATAAATAGGCCCTTTCGACCTCTTTTTGTATTCAACTTGGCACGAATGAGCATAGCGGCCACATCTCTTCTTAGAGATAGCTACTACCATTCTAGCTGTTGTATTTTACAGTATGTTCTATTTCCACTATTTAATAGAATATGTGTTTACTGTATCACCGTGTTCTTTGCAATATATATATGTATATGATTATGTATCTGCTGTTTCATTTTGTTCCCACATGAATCCAGATCAGTGGTATCAGAGCAATCTTCTCTTTGATTGTTTCTCGGTGCATGTCCCAAACGAGGTCAGGATATAGAGAGTTGGGTATCGAACTAGTTTCACTTGGGGAAGATCACTCTCGCCGCCCCAAATGGCCTCCCATGGCAGAAGAAAAGAGAGACGACGGAGCATGAGATCCTATCAAGTTGTTGCTCGAGGAAGCCCTCGCGTGACAGACGAACGAGATGATGGATAATTTCTCCCAGATACTTCAATGCATGCCGACGAGGATGGATACACCTCCAACGAGCAGCCGTTTCGGAGATGCGACTCCCTTCAAAGTACAATTTAACTTTGATATCCCTTTATTTGAAGGCCAGATCGATGCTGATTCCCTAGATAAATGGTTGAATCTACTAGAAGGGTATGTCTCTATCCACAATTTTTCCGATAGGGAAAAGATCACCTTTGCTCTCCTCAAGGATGTCCCCCATGTCAAAAATTGGTGGGAAGCTTATTGTGAGCAAACTGCATCAAACGAGTTTGGATTGTTTGAGGCCAATCCCACTTGGGCCTCTTTTATATATGTCGTTAAGGAACAATATTACCTTGTGGGAAACTATGATGACCAGTACAAAAAATGGACCATTCTGCGTCAAGAGAGGGACCAAACGGTGTTAGAGTACACAAACAACTTTCATACCTCGCCCACAAAGCTGGGTATCAAGGACTCCGAACGACACCTAGTATTGAAATATCGCAGTGGCCTACATCGGTACATACGAACAGAGATGGATTTCCTGGACATCTCTTCACTCTGATCTGCCTATCTATATGCTATCAAAATTGAGCAGAAATTTCAGCAAAAGAACAAGTGCGACTTCGGACCTGCGCAAAAGCAGGGAAAGGTAAACTCTGGCTCGCAGAACACGGAACAGGGAAAGGACAACCAGTCCCAACCACAAGCAAAGAAGGGGAACGAAAAGAAAAATAAGGACACCGGGAAATGGTGCGAGTTCCACAAAATCCCCTGGCACAACAATGATGAATATCGCTCAAAACAATCATTGGTGGCTGAGAGCAAAGCTTCAGAATTAGATCCCACTCCCGATTCTGATCCAGAACCCAAAGTCACAGCTGCAGACAAAGGGAAGTAGATCATTGATGCAAAACCTAGTGTCATTGTTGCTACCACAAAGATTCAACCAGAGGAACCTGAAGAGTTGGAGGCAGAGGAGCGCCTCTTCCACTCACAGATGTGGGTGAAGGGAATTCCCCTACATTTTGTTGTGGACAACAACACCCAAAAGAAACTGATTTCAACAGAAGTCATCAAGAGATTGGAGCTACCAATAACACCACACCCGCAACCATACACCATTGGTTGGCTAAGCCAAGCACGAGGGATCCGCGTCAGTCATCAATGTCGCCTACCATACGACACCAAGCCCTTCAAAGATGAGGTATTGCGCGATGTGGCCCCACTTGAAGTATGTGATTTTCTTTTAGGAAAACCATATATGTGGAAGCGTCATGCTATATATGAATCATGACTTCGCAGTGTCATTGTCACTTTGGGAGGACAACTCTATCGGATACTAGAGATAGTTGCACCTACCCCAACCACGGAGGGTAGCAAGATAATCTCCCACACTGGGAAATTTTCCCTATTCGCAATTTCCACTGAAGGAGAACATTAGATTGCAGATACATCCACAGTCTCTGCACATTATCCCTCTATGCAGTAGGAACAAGAAGAACACAAAGTCAGTGCAACATCGCCTATTCGGGTACCTATACAGTGCAAGGCCATGCATTCAAGGTGCTCCTCCAAAAATAAACCATCCACACCGGTGCAGACTAAGGATACCACGACAACCGAAACTGTTGAACAGCTCCAGTGCATCCATCAACAACAATTACAACCCTATGCAGATTGCAAAGTAAGGCAGCCTTTTCACTTCAACAAACGCCGCACTATGAGCTCAACTCAACACATAGTTCGACATATGATAAGGGATTTGACGCAATGGAGAACATTTATTCCTAAGGGGGGAGGAATTATCCAGATAAATATCGGTGGCCACCCACCTATTCCACTGGCTCAAAACAGTTTCCCATTTCGGCATTTTTCTAGTAATTTTTCTACGGTTTTTCAGGTCCTAAACTTCTGAGGCTATTTTGAGACCCTAAACGACCTTTTTTGACAATTTGGGGGGCCAAATGGTTGCCGAAAATATTTAGTTGGTCCTAGTTGAAAGTTGTAAATCTCGGATAGACCTTTCCAATGGGCTACCGAGCGCCCCAAATAGAGATCGTATGCAAAAGTTATGACCTCGGGAAATTGACTGTTCAACTAACCACCTTGGGGCCACAAACTTTATGACAGTTCATCTTATAGGGTTAGGTTTTTGGATGTTTGGGATTCTTTCCCTCATGCTTATGATAAATAGGCCCTTTCGGCCTCTTTTTGTATTAATCTTGGCACTAATGAGCATAACGGCCACATCTCTTCTCAGATATAACTACTACCATTCTAGCTGTTGTATTTTACAATCTGTTCTATTTTCGCTATTTAATAGAATATGTGTTTACTGTATCACTATGTTCTTTGCAATATATCTATATATATTATTATGTATCTGCTCTTTCATTTCATTCCCACATAAATCCGGATCAGTGGTATCAGAGCTATTAGCACTCTATAAAAAATTTGTGCTTAAATTTCTTCTGGCGACATTGATGGTGCAAAATAGATCAGTTTGCGTAATGGAGGTTTCAAACTTGTCCAAGAAAAATCATTTTTGTCCTCGGGTACATACGACACGAAGGTTGCAAAAAGAGGAAGATTGGTTCTATGTGTTTAAGAACTAAAACTTTATGAGGGACCTAGAAGATTTTGGAACTAATATCAAAAATGAGAAAAACCTTTAATGTTTTCATGAATAAACCTAAGCCAAAATTCATGAAGAAAAAGGTTTGATATTTTATTGACTAGAGACAAAAAGCTAAGTATGGAGAAAGGATAAAACTTTAATTAAATTTTATAGCCTAAAGGTTCGTTGTATTTTTGGTTTGATGGAGCAAAAGGTATGAAACGCCCAACACCGAGGGCTCACCATGCGACCAAGCGCCAAGCCAAGAAGGACCAACATAGCCTCCATCGTCCAAGCACAAGCTTTTCTTCCATTGGTACTTGGTATATATTGAGGGCATCGAGGTATATAACGAGTGAAAAGAAACTTTCTACTGTGCATGTGGGATAAAGTCTACAGAGTTAAAAATGAAAATCGCAGAATCTTCCAATTGAGGAAGTTATTGCCGCGGGTGGATCCATCGACTTGTAGAGTTTTTTGGAAGGCATGATTTCTTTCTGTTTCAGTTTGAAGTAGCTTGGGTTTTGATGAATATTGCATCAAGAACCTCTGAGCATACTAGAAATTTGTGATTGAAGCATGGTGCCACGACTATAGAAAAAGATTGTTGTTTTTGTTTCTAGTAATGGTTGTTTGAACCACGTTTTCCTCCATTGATATTAAAATAAACAACATACTAGCTATGGCGTTGGATGTGAGAAGATCAGATCAAGGTAGTATTAGTCTACACGTCGTAGAGGAGATTACTCAAGCGGTTGAGAAGCGCAAACGTCATCAATCTCGTGAAGGAAGAATGGTCGATTAAAGAATAATAACAAATTTCTTTTAATGATTGGCACAAGATTCAATTGTTTCATTATTTAGAGCTTGGGCATTGGTGGTAACACGTGTAAAGTTTTTATTTAAATGGAGAGATCAACGGCTCATGATGTATTCTGCATCGTCCACATGCTCGGGAGATAAAGACAGTTGGTGGGTGCGGTATGAAAACCACTACTACATGTGTCACCCTCTGAGCTCACCGCAGACATATAAGTGGTATCATAAACAACCCAATGGGCCATGCGGTACCACCTCGGCCAATTTGGGGAAAATATAAAAGGGGAGTCGCCCCATTCTTGGCGACTTGTTTTTTCTTTTGACCTGAGTGTCAAGCTCCCAAACATTAACGCCAGGTTTTAAGAAGCATATAGCTAAATTGTCTAAAATAACACTAAGCTGAAGTTTCAAAGGTAAGGATGCAAACTATTAGGTTTTCCGACACTCTTGTAAGCCCTCGACTGGTTTTCAGATCCCAAGCGTCCTTCAGATGAGCCTCTAAAGTTGCCACTTCAGAATGTTTACAAGATTGGTGGTATTGGGACTGTGCTTGTTGGTCGTATGGAGACTGGAGTCATCAAGTCAAAAGGTATCGCCTCCGTGACAACGTGGGATTTAATGTGAAGAATGTTGCTGCTAAAGATGTCAAACGTGGTTATGTGGCATCCCAAAAAACTTCCTCTATTTATTGATGAAAACTCAACATTTTATTTGGTTCAAATAAGCAACCAGCGTTTATTTGCTAGGTGTTGAAGCTACTGCACAAATGTTCAAAAATGAACCCAGGGTTTCAATGAACGTTCGCCACAGATGTCAAATGGAAGCACTACTATTCCAAATGGCCGCAACATCAAAGATTATTACCTCCAGGCATAGAGTAACAAGTGACATTGTTGCACGGGGGTGATTACATCACTTTTGGAGGAGTCAGTGATCTAGCTTCCATCCTAAAACGCAATATGGTATTCATGACATGAGAAGGTGCCGAAGCATTTTTTATTTTCTCAAATGGTCTATGGGATCCATGGAGCAATGGAAATGTAGTGGGGAACATAACTGAAAGTATTGTTGCAATTATCACCCAAAAGGGAATTCATTGCCAAGACCCGCGTAGCTCTTCCTCGCAAGATCTAGAATGGGTTTAAGAACGGAGATCGAAGGAATTCAAGTTTATCAAAACCTAAATTGAACAATACAGAGAAGGTCAACACTGCGTTCCAAATGAATCAAGCATTATGCAGCAATTAGAAGCAGCTATTGTAATACCAAACTACAATAATTTGTTCTCAACTAGTTGGACACTATTTGCTATTTTGATAATAGTTATAGCAGCAACAAAATGCCTAGTTTGTTGGACTCCCATTCAAAGATGTGATAGAAATGGTGATAGTCGGTTTCGTGTTTACTTTTTGGCTTACAAATTATATAATACAGCTTGTGGTGCCCATGTTGACTGTTCTGATAGGACTTTGATCAATAACGAGGAAGCAGGGGAATGGTTTTGTACAGGTGTCAAAGGAGTAGAATACCCCCGAAAGCCCATAAATTCCAGGAAGAGTATCAACAGGTGGCAAAATAATAAATATCGGTTAAAGAAGTGAAAAATTAAAGGGAACTGGCAGCCATCTTCTAACTTCTGAAGACATGACAAAACAAACATTCCATATTTTCTGTCATATTACTGTTTAAAAACTAATTCTTGTAAAGTAGTGATTAGTTATTTGATTGTTATTTTAGTATCGGTGGTTTATTTTTAGAAAAATACAGTTAGGGTTTGCTTAGAGGGCAAATTTTTGTATAAAATATGCATTTGGCAATGTAAACGGGGTTCGGTTTTCAGGAAGAAGGCCTACAGGAAGGTCCTGTTTAATTTTCATATTTAAATAAATATTGCAGAGTCAAGCAAGCATTTTTAACAGAATTAGAGATTCTCGTGTTGTGCTTTTTTACAGTCTGTCCTTTTCCCTTCTCATATGTGCAATGTTTATCTTCTTTGTTAATCCTTTCCATTATGTTTTTCCTGTCATATTTGAATAAAGGTTATAGTGAAACTGGAATTCATGTCTATATGCTCCGGTTCATCCTATTCAAGTATCCACTCAAATATTCCTCTAAAATTAATATGGATTCATCCTAGTTTGATGCCCGTATTTAACGGATTGTTCATCTTTTCTTCCATTACCACTAGAAATCAAGAAACTTGACGGTAAAAAACACAGCTATCCCACCTCTAATGAAAAACTATTTTGCTAAAAACTCTGCACATCTTTTGTATTTCATGATCTTGACTCCATTGCCCAATGATATCCTTCTTTTGTTTATCTAGCCACATCATTTAAAGCCTGTAAAGTTTTTACTCTGATTTTACAAATTTGGCCATTGAATTTATTGTCAAGCTGCTGCCGTGGTGACATTGGATAGAAGATTTGCTGAGAGAGCCCTCTCTGGCTGAAAGAGGCCAACTTTTCAGTCTAAAGATTGGTTTGAAATAGGTTACCTTGGGGTTTCTTTGATACAGCCCAAGGAAAATCCGAGTGCTAACAAGAGCGATCTGCTCTTTGATTGTTTCTTGATGCATGTCCCCGTTGAGGTCAGGATATAGAGAGTTGGGTCTCGAACTAGTTTCACTTAGGGAAGATCACTCTTGCCGCCCAAAACGACCTCCCATGGAGGAAGAAAAGAGAGACGACGAAACATGAGATCCTATCAAGTTGTTTCTCAAGGAATCCCTCGCGCGGCAGAGGAACGAGATGATGGATAATTTCTCCCAGATCCTTCGACGCATGCTGACGATGATAGATACACCTTCAATGAGCAGCCGTTTCGGAGATGTGACTCCCTTCAAGGTACAATTTAACTTTGATATTCCTTTATTTGAAGGCCAGATCGATGCTGATGCCCTAGATAAATGGTTGAATCTACTAGAAGGGTATTTCTCTGTCCACAATTTTTCCGACAAGGAAAGATCACCTTTGCACTCCTCAAGGCTGTCTCCCATGTCAAAAATTGGTGGGAAACTTATTGTGAGCAAAACGCATCAGACGAGTCTGGATTTTTTGAGGCCAATCCCACTTGGGCCTCTTTTATAGATTCTGTTAAGGAGCAATATTACCATCTGGGAAACTATGATGACCAATACACAAAATGGACCATTCTGCATCAAGAGAGGGACCAAATGGTGTCAGAGTACACCAAAACATTTCATACCTTGCGCACAGAACTGGGTATCAAGGACTCGGAACGACACCTAGTATTGAAATATCGCAGTGGCTTACATCAGTACATATGAAAAAAGATGGATTTCCTGGATATCAATTCACTCGGATCTTCCTACCTATATGCTATCAAAATTGAGCAGAAATTTCAGCAAAAGAACAAGTGCGATTTTGGACCTGTGCAAAAGTAGGGAAAGGTAAACTCTGGCTCACAGAACACGAGACAGGGAAAGGACAAACAGTCCCAACCACAAGCAAAGAAGGGGAACAAAAAGAGAAAGGACACTGGGAAGTGATGCGAGTTACACAAAATCCCTTGTCACAACACTGATGAATGTCGCTCAAAACAGTCATTGGTGGCTGAGATCAAAGCTTCGAAATCAGATCCCAGTTCCGATTCTGATTCAGAACCCAATGTCATAGCTGCAAACAAAGGGAAGCATATCATTGATGCAGAACCCAGTGTCATTGTTACTACCACAAAGATTCAACCAGAGGAACCTGAAGAGTTGGAGGTAGAGGAGCGTCTCTTCCACTCATAGATGTGGGTGAAGGGAATTTCCCTACACTTTGTTGTGGACAACAACACCCAAAAGAACCTGATCTCAACATAAGTCATCAAGATATTGGAGCTACCAATAACACCACACCCACAAACATACACCATTGGTTGGCTAAGCCAAGGATGAGGGATCTGCGTCAGTCATCAATGTCACCTACCATACGACATCAAGCCCTTCAAAGATGAGGTATTGCGTGATGTGGCCCCACTTGAAGTATGTGATTTTCTTTTAGGACAACCATACATGTGGAAGCGTCGTGCTGTATATGAATCACGACTTCGCAGTGTCATTGTCACTTTGGGAGGACAACTCTATCGGATACCAGAGATAGTTGCACCTATCCCAACCAAGGAGGGTAGGAAGATAATGTCCCACACTGGGAAATTTTCCCTATTCGCAATTTCCACTGAAGGAGAATGTTAGATTGCAGAGACATCCACAGTCTCTGCACATTATCCCTCTATGTAGTAGGAACAAGAAAAACACAAAGTCAATGCAACATCGCCTATTCAGGTACCTCTATAGTGCAAGGCCACACATCCAAGGTGCTCCAAAAATAAACCATCCACATCGGTGCAGACCAAGGATACCACAACAACCGAAACTGTTGAACAACTCTAGTGCATCCATCAACAACAATTACAACCCTTTGCGGATGTCAAAGTAAGGCAACCTTTCACTTCAGCAAACACCGCACCATGAGCTCCACTCAACACATTATTCGACATATGATAAGGGATTTGACGCAATGGAGACCATTGATTCCTAAGGGGGGAGGAATGATCCAGATAGATATCGGTGGCCACCCACCTATTCCACTGGCTCAAAACAATTTTCCATTTCGGCAATTTTCTAGTAATTTTTCTATGGTTTTTCGGGTCCTAAACTTCTGAGGCCGTTTTGAGGCCCTAAACGACCTTTGTTGGCGATTTGGGTGGCCAAATGATTGCCTATGGCATTCATTTGGTCCTAGGTGGAATTTGTAAATCTATGATAGACCTTTCCAATGGGCTACAGGGCGCCCCAAATGGAGATCATATGCAAAAGTTATGACCCCGGGAAGTTGACTGTTCAACTAACCACCTTGGGGCCGCAAACTTTATGACGGTTCATCTTATAGGGTTAGGTTTTTATATGTTTGGGATTATTTCCCTCATGCTTATGATAAATAGGCCCTTTCGGCCTCTTTTTGTATTCATCTTGGCACAAATGACCATAACGGCCACATCTCTTCTTAGAGATAGCTACTACCATTCTAGCTGTTGTATTTTACAGTCTGTTCTATTTCCGCTATTTAATAGAATATGTGTTTACTGTATCACTGTGTTCTTTGCAACATATTTATGTATATGATTATGTATCTACTCTTTCATTTCATCCCCACATAAATCTAGATCAGTGGTGTCAGAGCGATCTGCTCTTTGATTGTTTCTCGGTGCATGTCCCTGACGAGGTCAGGATATATAGAGTTGGGTCTCGAACTAGTTTCGCTTGGGGAAGATCACTCTTGCCGCCCAAACGGCCTCCCATGGAGGAAGAAAAGAGAGATGACGGAGCAGGAGATCCTATCAAGTTGTTTGTCAAGGAAGCCCTCGCGCGACAGAGGAACGAGATGATGGATAATTTCGCCCAGATCCTTTGACACATGCTGACGACGACAAATACACCTTCAACAAGCAGCCGTTTCGGAGATGCGGCTCCCTTCAAGGTACAATTTAACTTTGATATCCCTTTATTTGAAGGCCAGATCGATGTTGATGCCCTGGATAAATGGTTGAATATACTAGAAGGGTATTTCTCTGTCCACAATTTTTTCGATAGGGAAACGATCACCTTTGCGCTCCTCAAGGCTGCCCCCCATGTCAAAAATTGGTGGGAAACTTATTGTGAGAAAAACGCATCAGACGAGTCTGGATTTTTTGAGGCCAATCCCACTTGGGCCTCTTTTATAGATTCCGTTAAGGAGTAATATTACCCTGTGGGAAACTATGATGACCAATACACAAAATGGACCATTCTGCGTCAAGAGAGGGACCAAACAATGTCGGAGTACATCAACAACTTTCATACCTTGCGCACAAAGCTAGGTATCAAGGACTTTAAACGACACCTAGTATTGAAATATTGCAGTGGCCTACATCGGTACATATGAACATATATGGATTTCCTCGACATCTCTTCACTTGGATCTGCCTATCTATATGCTGTCAAAATTGAGCAGAAATTTCAGCAAAAGAACAAGTGTGACCTTGGACCTGTGCAAAAGCAGGGAAAGGTAAACTCTGGCTCACAGAAAACGAGATAGAGAAAGGACAACCAGTCCCAACCACAAGCAAAGAAGGTGAACAAAAAGACAAAGAAGGACACCGGAAAGTGCTGCGAGTTCCACAAAATCCCCTGGCACAACACTGATGAATGTCGCTCAAAACAATCATTGGTGGTTGAGATCAAAGCTTCGAAATCAAATCCCAGTTCCGATTATGTTTCAGAACCCAATGTCACAGCTGCAAACAAAGGGAAGCAGATCATTGATATAGAACCCAATGTCATTGTTTCTACCACAAAGATTCAAACAGAGGAACCTGAAGAGTTGGAGGCAAATGAGCTCCTCTTCCACTCACAGATGTGGGTGAAGGGAATTCCCCTACATTTTGTTGTGGACATCGGCAACCAAAAGAACCCGATCTTAGCATAAGTCATCAAGAGATTGGAGCTACCAATAACACCACACCTGCAACCATACACCATTGGTTGGCTAAGCCAAGGAGAAGGGATCCACATCAGTCATCAATGTCTCCTACCATACAGCATCAAGCCCTTCAAAGATGAGGTATTGTGTGATGTGGCCCCACTTGAAGTATGTGATGTTCTTTTAGGACAACCATATATGTGGAAGCATCATGCTATATATGAATCACAACCTCGCAGTGTCATTGTCACTTTGGGAGGACAACTCTATCATATACCAGAGATAGTTGCACTTACCCCAACCAAGGAGGGTAGGAAGATAATCTCCCACAATGGGAAATTTTCCCTATTCGCAATTTCCATTGAAGGAGAACATCAGACCGTAGATACATCCACAACCTCTGCACATTATCCCTCTACGTAGCAAGAACAAGTAGAACACAAAGTCAGTGTAGCATCGCCCATTCGGGTACCTCTACAGTGCAAGGCCACACATTCAAGGTGCTCCTCCAAAAAGAAACCATCCACACTGGTGCAGAACAAGGGTACCATGACAACCAAAACTGTTGAACATCTCCAGCGCATCCATCAACAACAATTACAACCCTTTGCATATGTCAAAGTAAGGCAGCCTTTTCACTTTAGCAAACGCCGCACTATGAGATCAACTCAACACATAGTTCGACATATGATAAGGGATTTGACGCAATGGAGACCATTTCTTCCTAAGGGGGAGGGAATTATCCAGATAGATATCGATGGCCATGTAATGTCCCTTGTTAGGAATTTTATTAAAATGACAATTTTCCACTTTTTTTTCCTTGGTTCGACCTTTGACTAGTTTTGATCTCTAGGTCCCAAATTTGCCCCAAATGATCCCAAATCTTCTGAGAATGTATATGAATGATATTAGAACATAAATATGTGTTTCAGGGATGCCTTTGTACCTTTAAAACACTTCTGCAAATACTCTTTCAATTCTGGTCAATGTAGGTAACTTTACTAGTGATTTCCCTTTGACTAGTATTGGTGTCTAGGTCTCAAATTGACTCCAAATTCCTTCAAATCTTCAAGGAAGGTGTATGAATGATATTAGGACTTGAATATGATGTTCAGGGATAACATATGGCCACCAAAAGACCTCTGCAAACTCTCTTAAGATTCTGGACCAAGTATGCAATTTTACTAGTAATTTGGGGTTCAAATCCCCCTGAGGTAAGTACTGAAAATGGCTTCCCAAATGCCTCCAAACCCACTCAAATTTATGAAAAGAGGTATGTAATGTGTTAAGTATGTTATTAAGGTATCATATGAACCATTAATGGTTTATTACAACTGTTCTCACCCTCTCCCATTCAACTGCAAAAATCACCAATTCGACCCTTGGGGAAATGGCACTATTTCTTCTCCCAATGCAATTAAACTGAGTAAAAATACTTCAAATGCTCAAGTACAGTACATGAAACTTGTAAAATATATCCATGGCAGTCCATTAATCACAAATTCATCATAGAATCATCCATTCATTCGAAATTATCATCAATACATTGGTTCAAAACAAGGTAGTGGGGAAATGGCATTGTTCTTCCATTAAAAATGAGATTTATACATTTCTACTTGGAATTTCGACCTGAAACTTTCTGGAGATGAAGAACAGAGTATTTAATTCATATTACAAAAGAAATGGGGCATTAGAAGCTCCCCCAAAGAGTACAATAGCTCACCAAAAACGCCCTCCCTCAAGGATCAAGAATATGCCATCAAAACTGGAAATGGTTGAAGGAGCGAGCTGCAATAGAAGAAACCATGAGCTGCCCTGTAGCTTACACCTGCAAATAAAAACTCCATTAAAGCTCCAAATGAAAGGTCTGAATGGCCTTTCCAATTGCCAACTTGGATGGGAATCTTTCACCCTCGAAATTGGCTAAGGCAAGAAACTAGTCATCCACTAGCTCTCCGTCTTCACAAATGCAATTGCAAATTCTACAAATGATAAAAAGCCGGTTTCATTCTTTTTTATTGACATTTATAAACTTCTAATGTCCTCCATGGGTCGAATTCCTTCCAAGAGACTCATGCCAACTCAAGTTGGGAAGAGATTCCAAAGAACGCCACTTGTACAACAATTCCTAGTCTCCCATTTCCACCAAATCACATGTGGAAGCATCTTAGCTGCCCTAACACCCTTGAGCGCCCTCTTGGAGTCTATATTTAGCCCTGACATGTCATATATGTCATATGTCAGCCTTCAGGTCTGATTTGTGTCATAGGTGTCATAGCATCTTCATCATTGTTGTCATAGAGCTAGGGAATCTAGCCCAAGTGTCTCACTAGCTCCAAATTGCCTCTTCCTCTTCCATGGGAGTTACTCTTCCTCTATATTTTGACCTTGGATGAGTCATGCAATGAATAATACCTTTTGGACTCCCTCAAGTATGTTACCATTCACCTTGAATTCGAATTGGTGAGAGAATGATACCAAGTGTAGTGGGGAAATCTAGCCATATGTGGGTCCCACTTCCTCCATGTGTCTTCATGATGAAATGCCACTTTGATTTTCACTTGTATATATTTATTTATCTCATTTATTAAATATTTATGCCATTATAATGTTCAAACATCATTTATTATCCCCATTATTCCAAATCCCAAAGCTTCCACCCCAAACCTAGGAAACTAGTAATTTTCCTCCTTGGCAATTATTTGACCTTTAGCATCAATTTGACAAACTCTAATGAATAGAGCCAATGTGATTAGGCCATTTTGACCCAATACCAAATTTGGGACATGACAAATCCTCCCTTCCCAATATTGCTTGTCCTCAAGCAATTTTAAACATGGGTGTTGAAGAACCTGCTTTCTGTATAATTCTTTGAAGTTGCCATTGAATTGCCCAACCTTGAGTCTTTGAGTTTCCATGAAGATTTTAGAGAGGAACCAACATGCTTGCTGCTGCACTACTCTGATAAAAATCACTTTATTAAGTGGGGAAATCCATCTCCCATACTGCTTATTTCCCCAAAAAATTTGAAACCAATGAGATAAAAATTATTCCAGGGTCCCATTGCTTGTATTGCACCCGAACAATTAAGAGTGCTCTCCAACCCATACCATCATATAAGAGGATTCCTGGATCCCATTTTCTTGTATGCATTCTTCCAAACATCATGAGTACAAAATATATATCATAAAAGTACATAACTACACAATGAAAATTAATATCAAGGAGGTGCTTCATCAAAGAATCATGAAAGTGCTTATACCTCCAAGCAAGTAGACCACCATTTTCCAAGTGCATACAAGCTTCAAGTGACCAATCAAATCTGCTCCAATGACATAGGTGAGGATCCCATGTCCTATAAAGCTGCTCCAAAAGGATGTGATATGCATCAAAATATTCAGCCATGTATTCTTTCATCCAAGAAGTGAATGAAGAATCTCCACTCAAATCTGAACCAAATAATGAGCAGAAAAAACAAGGAGACTTCAAATGACTCAAAGAAGTCTCACCCATACATCCTTGAATGTGATCATCATAAAGATATAACAAAGTATGTGGCTTCCAGCAAAAATGTTCTCCAATCATAAATCTATTCACCCAAGTGTTGGATGAAGTTCCTCCAACATCAAATGAATCAAGTGTTGAGCAAGAAAAACCATGAGTCTTCAAGTGACTCAAATGCATATCATAGGTGCATCCATGTAGATGTGTATCATCATAAAGTAATAAAGTATGCTGCTGCAAATGTGAATAAGAATGTGCTCCAACCATATCATACTCCTCATGTGGCACCATCAAAAAGAACCCTTTCACCCATACTTCATTGAGACTAATGTTGCAAAACATGGAATTGTAGGATGTAGGAGAATGAACCAAATCACCCAAATGATCAAAAAGTACAGAAGTTTCATCTTGGGGAGGATCCATATGGGTAGTATCATGCAGCTCCTTCAAAAGTGTGAACTCTTTGTCATAGTTTGGTTCCAATGTAGATGAATCATGCTCTTCTTTAAAAATTGCACAACCTTCATCAAGAGGCAATTCAAATTCTTCTTCCACCACATCAAGTGTTTGGATCTCTTCAAGTTCATCTCCAAACACCTCAAGAACATTCAAATTTTCACATTTCTCATGATCCACCATGTCATGAGAATCCTCCAAACAATCTACCATTTGACAATCTGAAACATAGGAGGAAAAACAAGTATCTTGCAACTTTTCAAGAAGTTGCTCATTTTGAATTGTGAGCTTATGAATATCCTCATTATTCTTCAAGTATGCATCATGTAACAATTCATTAAGCTCAAACAAATGGTTTCTATCAAAAAGCAAAGACAGGAAATTACCTTTGATGTGGCACATTGCTCTTTGAATCTTCTCCATATCTTCAAGGAAGGATGTTTCCTCCAATGAAGTAGCTCTCCAACAAGAATTTGACACCAATGCTTGAGTCTCATGGAGAATGCTGAGGGACTCTTGGATCTTCTTTTCATTCATCTTTAAGGACCCTTCAAAAAAATGAGGCTCTTGCAAATGAACCTCCTCATCTTCTTCATTTTTGCTTGGACCAACTTCATGAAGCTCAAGTGGTGATGGGGAAGTTGATCTTGGTTCTTCTTCAATTGCTACAAGGTCTTCATTATCATGCTTAATGGAACTTGGGCTTGCAGCAACACTTTCAAAAGTGATCTCTATGTCACCAACATAGAGGTGTGAGCACCCATCAGTAGGTACTCCTTCATAGTTTAAGCATCCATCAGTAGATGCTCTTTGGTTCATGTCTAAGCTAGAAGGTGTCTCGAAATGATCTTCCATATTTTCAATAGAATCTTCTTCATGCTCTTGTGATGTCTCTTCATTTTTCTCCTTCAAGCAAGTTGATTCATTTTTCCCCTTGTTTTCCTTAGGATCGGTATATTTGGAATCCCTTCTTGAATAAATCTCAAAAGCTCTCATCAAAGAGGACATCATTTCATGCACACATATATGATACTCGCTCCAAGGGTTCTTACAAGAAGGGCATAAACCTTTCTTCACTAACTCCACATCTTCATTTTTGGGCCTATTTTCAAAAACATGTTCAGCATAGTACTCAAAAGACATGGCATTTTGTCTATTTTTGCTCGAAGCAAGATATTCTTGATATTTTTGATATTGCTGGGGCAAGGTTTTATAATTTGCTCTCCATCTTTGGAACTCACTCATAGAATTATCCTTGGTTGGTGTGACACATTCATATTCATCATATTTAAAGTCATAAGAATAATCTTCATTTCTCTTGAAATTGTAAGAAGTGTTGCATGATGGCACCTTTTCCTCATACCATTCACATTCTGCTTCATATTGCTCATAAGCATCTGCATATTCATCATAAGAATTGTACTCATAGGATTCATCATAATAGTAAGACATGGCTGCCAATTATTCTTGAATGTATGTACCTAATACACAGGTGCAAGGACCATGCTCTGATACCACTGTAATGTCCCTTGTTAGGAATTTTATTAAAATGACAATTTTCCACTTTTTTTTCCTTGGTTCGACCTTTGACTAGTTTTGATCTCTAGGTCCCAAATTTGCCCCAAATGATCCCAAATCTTCTGAGAATGTATATGAATGATATTAGAACATAAATATGTGTTTCAGGGATGCCTTTGTACCTTTAAAACACTTCTGCAAATACTCTTTCAATTCTGGTCAATGTAGGTAACTTTACTAGTGATTTCCCTTTGACTAGTATTGGTGTCTAGGTCTCAAATTGACTCCAAATTCCTTCAAATCTTCAAGGAAGGTGTATGAATGATATTAGGACTTGAATATGATGTTCAGGGATAACATATGGCCACCAAAAGACCTCTGCAAACTCTCTTAAGATTCTGGACCAAGTATGCAATTTTACTAGTAATTTGGGGTTCAAATCCCCCTGAGGTAAGTACTGAAAATGGCTTCCCAAATGCCTCCAAACCCACTCAAATTTATGAAAAGAGGTATGTAATGTGTTAAGTATGTTATTAAGGTCTCATATGAACCATTAATGGTTTATTACAACTGTTCTCACCCTCTCCCATTCAACTGCAAAAATCACCAATTCGACCCTTGGGGAAATGGCACTATTTCTTCTCCCAATGCAATTAAACTGAGTAAAAATACTTCAAATGCTCAAGTACAGTACATGAAACTTGTAAAATATATCCATGGAAGTCCATTAATCACAAATTCATCATAGAATCATCCATTCATTCGAAATTATCATCAATACATTGGTTCACAACAAGGTAGTGGGGAAATGGCATTGTTCTTCCATTAAAAATGAGATTTATACATTTCTACTTGGAATTTCGACCTGAAACTTTCTGGAGATGAAGAACAGAGTATTTACTTCATATTACAAAAGAAATGGGGCATTAGAAGCTCCCCCAAAGAGTACAATAGCTCACCAAAAACGCCCTCCCTCAAGGATCAAGAATATGCCATCAAAACTGGAAATGGTTGAAGGAGCGAGCTGCAATAGAAGAAACCATGAGCTGCCCTGTAGCTTACACCTGCAAATAAAAACTCCATTAAAGCTCCAAATGAAAGGTCTGAATGGCCTTTCCAATTGCCAACTTGGATGGGAATCTTTCACCCTCGAAATTGGCTAAGGCAAGAAACTAGTCATCCACTAGCTCTCCCTCTTCACAAATGCAATTGCAAATTCTACAAATGATAAAAAGCCGGTTTCATTCTTTTTTATTGACATTTATAAACTTCTAATGTCCTCCATGGGTCGAATTCCTTCCAAGAGACTCATGCCAACTCAAGTTGGGAAGAGATTCCAAAGAACGCCACTTGTACAACAATTCCTAGTCTCCCATTTCCACCAAATCACATGTGGAAGCATCTTAGCTGCCCTAACACCCTTGAGCGCCCTCTTGGAGTCTATATTTAGCCCTGACATGTCATATATGTCATATGTCAGCCTTCAGGTCTGATTTGTGTCATAGGTGTCATAGCATCTTCATCATTGTTGTCATAGAGCTAGGGAATCTAGCCCAAGTGTCTCACTAGCTCCAAATTGCCTCTTCCTCTTCCATGGGAGTTACTCTTCCTCTATATTTTGACCTTGGATGAGTCATGCAATGAATAATACCTTTTGGACTCCCCCAAGTATGTTACCATTCACCTTGAATTCAAATTGGTGAGAGAATGATACCAAGTGTAGTGGGGAAATCTAGCCATATGTGGGTCCCACTTCCTCCATGTGTCTTCATGATGAAATGCCACTTTGATTTTCACTTGTATATATTTATTTATCTCATTTATTAAATATTTATGCCATTATAATGTTCAAACATCATTTATTATCCCCATTATTCCAAATCCCAAAGCTTCCACCCCAAACCTAGGAAACTAGTAATTTTCCTCCTTGGCAATTATTTGACCTTTAGCATCAATTTGACAAACTCTAATGAATAGAGCCAATGTGATTAGGCCATTTTGACCCAATACCAAATTTGGGACATGACAAATCCTCCCTTCCCAATATTGCTTGTCCTCAAGCAATTTTAAACATGGGTGTTGAAGAACCTGCTTTCTGTATAATTCTTTGAAGTTGCCATTGAATTGCCCAACCTTGAGTCTTTGAGTTTCCATGAAGATTTTAGAGAGGAACCAACATGCTTGCTGCTGCACTACTCTGATAAAAATCACTTTATTAAGTGGGGAAATCCATCTCCCATACTGCTTGTTTCCCCAAAAAATTTGAAACCAATGAGATAAAAATTATTCTAGGGTCCCATTGCTTGTATTGCACCCGAACAATTAAGAGTGCTCTCCAACCCATACCATCATATAAGAGGATTCCTGGATCCCATTTTCTTGTATGCATTCTTCCAAACATCATGAGTACAAAATATATATCATAAAAGTACATAACTACACAATGAAAATTAATATCAAGGAGGTGCTTCATCAAAGAATCATGAAAGTGCTTATACCTCCAAGCAAGTAGACCACCATTTTCCAAGTGCATACAAGCTTCAAGTGACCAATCAAATCTGCTCCAATGACATAGGTGAGGATCCCATGTCCTATAAAGCTGCTCCAAAAGGATGTGATATGCATCAAAATATTCAGCCATGTATTCTTTCATCCAAGAAGTGAATGAAGAATCTCCACTCAAATCTGAACCAAATAATGAGCAGAAAAAACAAGGAGACTTCAAATGACTCAAAGAAGTCTCACCCATACATCCTTGAATGTGATCATCATAAAGATATAACAAAGTATGTGGCTTCCAGCAAAAATGTTCTCCAATCATAAATCTATTCACCCAAGTGTTGGATGAAGTTCCTCCAACATCAAATGAATCAAGTGTTGAGCAAGAAAAACCATGAGTCTTCAAGTGACTCAAATGCATATCATAGGTGCATCCATGTAGATGTGTATCATCATAAAGTAATAAAATATGCTGCTGCAAATGTGAATAAGAATGTGCTCCAACCATATCATACTCCTCATGTGGCACCATCAAAAAGAACCCTTTCACCCATACTTCATTGAGACTAATGTTGCAAAACATGGAATTGTAGGATGTAGGAGAATGAACCAAATCACCCAAATGATCAAAAAGTACAGAAGTTTCATCTTGGGGAGGATCCATATGGGTAGTATCATGCAGCTCCTTCAAAAGTGTGAACTCTTTGTCATAGTTTGGTTCCAATGTAGATGAATCATGCTCTTCTTTAAAAATTGCACAACCTTCATCAAGAGGCAATTCAAATTCTTCTTCCACCACATCAAGTGTTTGGATCTCTTCAAGTTCATCTCCAAACACCTCAAGAACATTCAAATTTTCACATTTCTCATGATCCACCATGTCATGAGAATCCTCCAAACAATCTACCATTTGACAATCTGAAACATAGGAGGAAAAACAAGTATCTTGCAACTTTTCAAGAAGTTGCTCATTTTGAATTGTGAGCTTATGAATATCCTCATTATTCTTCAAGTATGCATCATGTAACAATTCATTAAGCTCAAACAAATGGTTTCTATCAAAAAGCAAAGACAGGAAATTACCTTTGATGTGGCACATTGCTCTTTGAATCTTCTCCATATCTTCAAGGAAGGATGTTTCCTCCAATGAAGTAGCTCTCCAACAAGAATTTGACACCAATGCTTGAGTCTCATGGAGAATGCTGAGGGACTCTTGGATCTTCTTTTCATTCATCTTTAAGGACCCTTCAAAAAAATGAGGCTCTTGCAAATGAACCTCCTCATCTTCTTCATTTTTGCTTGGACCAACTTCATGAAGCTCAAGTGGTGATGGGGAAGTTGATCTTGGTTCTTCTTCAATTGCTACAAGGTCTTCATTATCATGCTTAATGGAACTTGGGCTTGCAGCAACACTTTCAAAAGTGATCTCTATGTCACCAACATAGAGGTGTGAGCACCCATCAGTAGGTACTCCTTCATAGTTTAAGCATCCATCAGTAGATGCTCTTTGGTTCATGTCTAAGCTAGAAGGTGTCTCGAAATGATCTTCCATATTTTCAATAGAATCTTCTTCATGCTCTTGTGATGTCTCTTCATTTTTCTCCTTCAAGCAAGTTGATTCATTTTTCCCCTTGTTTTCCTTAGGATCGGTATATTTGGAATCCCTTCTTGAATAAATCTCAAAAGCTCTCATCAAAGAGGACATCATTTCATGCACACATATATGATACTCGCTCCAAGGGTTCTTACAAGAAGGGCATAAACCTTTCTTCACTAACTCCACATCTTCATTTTTGGGCCTATTTTCAAAAACATGTTCAGCATAGTACTCAAAAGACATGGCATTTTGTCTATTTTTGCTCGAAGCAAGATATTCTTGATATTTTTGATATTGCTGGGGCAAGGTTTTATAATTTGCTCTCCATCTTTGGAACTCACTCATAGAATTATCCTTGGTTGGTGTGACACATTCATATTCATCATATTTAAAGTCATAAGAATAATCTTCATTTCTCTTGAAATTGTAAGAAGTGTTGCATGATGGCACCTTTTCCTCATACCATTCACATTCTGCTTCATATTGCTCATAAGCATCTGCATATTCATCATAAGAATTGTACTCATAGGATTCATCATAATAGTAAGACATGGCTGCCAATTATTCTTGAATGTATGTACCTAATACACAGGTGCAAGGACCATGCTCTGATACCACTGTAATGTCCCTTGTTAGGAATTTTATTAAAATGACAATTTTCCACTTTTTTTTCCTTGGTTCGACCTTTGACTAGTTTTGATCTCTAGGTCCCAAATTTGCCCCAAATGATCCCAAATCTTCTGAGAATGTATATGAATGATATTAGAACATAAATATGTGTTTCAGGGATGCCTTTGTACCTTTAAAACACTTCTGCAAATACTCTTTCAATTCTGGTCAATGTAGGTAACTTTACTAGTGATTTCCCTTTGACTAGTATTGGTGTCTAGGTCTCAAATTGACTCCAAATTCCTTCAAATCTTCAAGGAAGGTGTATGAATGATATTAGGACTTGAATATGATGTTCAGGGATAACATATGGCCACCAAAAGACCTCTGCAAACTCTCTTAAGATTCTGGACCAAGTATGCAATTTTACTAGTAATTTGGGGTTCAAATCCCCCTGAGGTAAGTACTGAAAATGGCTTCCCAAATGCCTCCAAACCCACTCAAATTTATGAAAAGAGGTATGTAATGTGTTAAGTATGTTATTAAGGTCTCATATGAACCATTAATGGTTTATTACAACTGTTCTCACCCTCTCCCATTCAACTGCAAAAATCACCAATTCGACCCTTGGGGAAATGGCACTATTTCTTCTCCCAATGCAATTAAACTGAGTAAAAATACTTCAAATGCTCAAGTACAGTACATGAAACTTGTAAAATATATCCATGGAAGTCCATTAATCACAAATTCATCATAGAATCATCCATTCATTCGAAATTATCATCAATACATTGGTTCACAACAAGGTAGTGGGGAAATGGCATTGTTCTTCCATTAAAAATGAGATTTATACATTTCTACTTGGAATTTCGACCTGAAACTTTCTGGAGATGAAGAACAGAGTATTTACTTCATATTACAAAAGAAATGGGGCATTAGAAGCTCCCCCAAAGAGTACAATAGCTCACCAAAAACGCCCTCCCTCAAGGATCAAGAATATGCCATCAAAACTGGAAATGGTTGAAGGAGCGAGCTGCAATAGAAGAAACCATGAGCTGCCCTGTAGCTTACACCTGCAAATAAAAACTCCATTAAAGCTCCAAATGAAAGGTCTGAATGGCCTTTCCAATTGCCAACTTGGATGGGAATCTTTCACCCTCGAAATTGGCTAAGGCAAGAAACTAGTCATCCACTAGCTCTCCCTCTTCACAAATGCAATTGCAAATTCTACAAATGATAAAAAGCCGGTTTCATTCTTTTTTATTGACATTTATAAACTTCTAATGTCCTCCATGGGTCGAATTCCTTCCAAGAGACTCATGCCAACTCAAGTTGGGAAGAGATTCCAAAGAACGCCACTTGTACAACAATTCCTAGTCTCCCATTTCCACCAAATCACATGTGGAAGCATCTTAGCTGCCCTAACACCCTTGAGCGCCCTCTTGGAGTCTATATTTAGCCCTGACATGTCATATATGTCATATGTCAGCCTTCAGGTCTGATTTGTGTCATAGGTGTCATAGCATCTTCATCATTGTTGTCATAGAGCTAGGGAATCTAGCCCAAGTGTCTCACTAGCTCCAAATTGCCTCTTCCTCTTCCATGGGAGTTACTCTTCCTCTATATTTTGACCTTGGATGAGTCATGCAATGAATAATACCTTTTGGACTCCCCCAAGTATGTTACCATTCACCTTGAATTCAAATTGGTGAGAGAATGATACCAAGTGTAGTGGGGAAATCTAGCCATATGTGGGTCCCACTTCCTCCATGTGTCTTCATGATGAAATGCCACTTTGATTTTCACTTGTATATATTTATTTATCTCATTTATTAAATATTTATGCCATTATAATGTTCAAACATCATTTATTATCCCCATTATTCCAAATCCCAAAGCTTCCACCCCAAACCTAGGAAACTAGTAATTTTCCTCCTTGGCAATTATTTGACCTTTAGCATCAATTTGACAAACTCTAATGAATAGAGCCAATGTGATTAGGCCATTTTGACCCAATACCAAATTTGGGACATGACAAATCCTCCCTTCCCAATATTGCTTGTCCTCAAGCAATTTTAAACATGGGTGTTGAAGAACCTGCTTTCTGTATAATTCTTTGAAGTTGCCATTGAATTGCCCAACCTTGAGTCTTTGAGTTTCCATGAAGATTTTAGAGAGGAACCAACATGCTTGCTGCTGCACTACTCTGATAAAAATCACTTTATTAAGTGGGGAAATCCATCTCCCATACTGCTTGTTTCCCCAAAAAATTTGAAACCAATGAGATAAAAATTATTCCAGGGTCCCATTGCTTGTATTGCACCCGAACAATTAAGAGTGCTCTCCAACCCATACCATCATATAAGAGGATTCCTGGATCCCATTTTCTTGTATGCATTCTTCCAAACATCATGAGTACAAAATATATATCATAAAAGTACATAACTACACAATGAAAATTAATATCAAGGAGGTGCTTCATCAAAGAATCATGAAAGTGCTTATACCTCCAAGCAAGTAGACCACCATTTTCCAAGTGCATACAAGCTTCAAGTGACCAATCAAATCTGCTCCAATGACATAGGTGAGGATCCCATGTCCTATAAAGCTGCTCCAAAAGGATGTGATATGCATCAAAATATTCAGCCATGTATTCTTTCATCCAAGAAGTGAATGAAGAATCTCCACTCAAATCTGAACCAAATAATGAGCAGAAAAAACAAGGAGACTTCAAATGACTCAAAGAAGTCTCACCCATACATCCTTGAATGTGATCATCATAAAGATATAACAAAGTATGTGGCTTCCAGCAAAAATGTTCTCCAATCATAAATCTATTCACCCAAGTGTTGGATGAAGTTCCTCCAACATCAAATGAATCAAGTGTTGAGCAAGAAAAACCATGAGTCTTCAAGTGACTCAAATGCATATCATAGGTGCATCCATGTAGATGTGTATCATCATAAAGTAATAAAATATGCTGCTGCAAATGTGAATAAGAATGTGCTCCAACCATATCATACTCCTCATGTGGCACCATCAAAAAGAACCCTTTCACCCATACTTCATTGAGACTAATGTTGCAAAACATGGAATTGTAGGATGTAGGAGAATGAACCAAATCACCCAAATGATCAAAAAGTACAGAAGTTTCATCTTGGGGAGGATCCATATGGGTAGTATCATGCAGCTCCTTCAAAAGTGTGAACTCTTTGTCATAGTTTGGTTCCAATGTAGATGAATCATGCTCTTCTTTAAAAATTGCACAACCTTCATCAAGAGGCAATTCAAATTCTTCTTCCACCACATCAAGTGTTTGGATCTCTTCAAGTTCATCTCCAAACACCTCAAGAACATTCAAATTTTCACATTTCTCATGATCCACCATGTCATGAGAATCCTCCAAACAATCTACCATTTGACAATCTGAAACATAGGAGGAAAAACAAGTATCTTGCAACTTTTCAAGAAGTTGCTCATTTTGAATTGTGAGCTTATGAATATCCTCATTATTCTTCAAGTATGCATCATGTAACAATTCATTAAGCTCAAACAAATGGTTTCTATCAAAAAGCAAAGACAGGAAATTACCTTTGATGTGGCACATTGCTCTTTGAATCTTCTCCATATCTTCAAGGAAGGATGTTTCCTCCAATGAAGTAGCTCTCCAACAAGAATTTGACACCAATGCTTGAGTCTCATGGAGAATGCTGAGGGACTCTTGGATCTTCTTTTCATTCATCTTTAAGGACCCTTCAAAAAAATGAGGCTCTTGCAAATGAACCTCCTCATCTTCTTCATTTTTGCTTGGACCAACTTCATGAAGCTCAAGTGGTGATGGGGAAGTTGATCTTGGTTCTTCTTCAATTGCTACAAGGTCTTCATTATCATGCTTAATGGAACTTGGGCTTGCAGCAACACTTTCAAAAGTGATCTCTATGTCACCAACATAGAGGTGTGAGCACCCATCAGTAGGTACTCCTTCATAGTTTAAGCATCCATCAGTAGATGCTCTTTGGTTCATGTCTAAGCTAGAAGGTGTCTCGAAATGATCTTCCATATTTTCAATAGAATCTTCTTCATGCTCTTGTGATGTCTCTTCATTTTTCTCCTTCAAGCAAGTTGATTCATTTTTCCCCTTGTTTTCCTTAGGATCGGTATATTTGGAATCCCTTCTTGAATAAATCTCAAAAGCTCTCATCAAAGAGGACATCATTTCATGCACACATATATGATACTCGCTCCAAGGGTTCTTACAAGAAGGGCATAAACCTTTCTTCACTAACTCCACATCTTCATTTTTGGGCCTATTTTCAAAAACATGTTCAGCATAGTACTCAAAAGACATGGCATTTTGTCTATTTTTGCTCGAAGCAAGATATTCTTGATATTTTTGATATTGCTGGGGCAAGGTTTTATAATTTGCTCTCCATCTTTGGAACTCACTCATAGAATTATCCTTGGTTGGTGTGACACATTCATATTCATCATATTTAAAGTCATAAGAATAATCTTCATTTCTCTTGAAATTGTAAGAAGTGTTGCATGATGGCACCTTTTCCTCATACCATTCACATTCTGCTTCATATTGCTCATAAGCATCTGCATATTCATCATAAGAATTGTACTCATAGGATTCATCATAATAGTAAGACATGGCTGCCAATTATTCTTGAATGTATGTACCTAATACACAGGTGCAAGGACCATGCTCTGATACCACTGTAATGTCCCTTGTTAGGAATTTTATTAAAATGACAATTTTCCACTTTTTTTTCCTTGGTTCGACCTTTGACTAGTTTTGATCTCTAGGTCCCAAATTTGCCCCAAATGATCCCAAATCTTCTGAGAATGTATATGAATGATATTAGAACATAAATATGTGTTTCAGGGATGCCTTTGTACCTTTAAAACACTTCTGCAAATACTCTTTCAATTCTGGTCAATGTAGGTAACTTTACTAGTGATTTCCCTTTGACTAGTATTGGTGTCTAGGTCTCAAATTGACTCCAAATTCCTTCAAATCTTCAAGGAAGGTGTATGAATGATATTAGGACTTGAATATGATGTTCAGGGATAACATATGGCCACCAAAAGACCTCTGCAAACTCTCTTAAGATTCTGGACCAAGTATGCAATTTTACTAGTAATTTGGGGTTCAAATCCCCCTGAGGTAAGTACTGAAAATGGCTTCCCAAATGCCTCCAAACCCACTCAAATTTATGAAAAGAGGTATGTAATGTGTTAAGTATGTTATTAAGGTCTCATATGAACCATTAATGGTTTATTACAACTGTTCTCACCCTCTCCCATTCAACTGCAAAAATCACCAATTCGACCCTTGGGGAAATGGCACTATTTCTTCTCCCAATGCAATTAAACTGAGTAAAAATACTTCAAATGCTCAAGTACAGTACATGAAACTTGTAAAATATATCCATGGAAGTCCATTAATCACAAATTCATCATAGAATCATCCATTCATTCGAAATTATCATCAATACATTGGTTCACAACAAGGTAGTGGGGAAATGGCATTGTTCTTCCATTAAAAATGAGATTTATACATTTCTACTTGGAATTTCGACCTGAAACTTTCTGGAGATGAAGAACAGAGTATTTAATTCATATTACAAAAGAAATGGGGCATTAGAAGCTCCCCCAAAGAGTACAATAGCTCACCAAAAACGCCCTCCCTCAAGGATCAAGAATATGCCATCAAAACTGGAAATGGTTGAAGGAGCGAGCTGCAATAGAAGAAACCATGAGCTGCCCTGTAGCTTACACCTGCAAATAAAAACTCCATTAAAGCTCCAAATGAAAGGTCTGAATGGCCTTTCCAATTGCCAACTTGGATGGGAATCTTTCACCCTCGAAATTGGCTAAGGCAAGAAACTAGTCATCCACTAGCTCTCCCTCTTCACAAATGCAATTGCAAATTCTACAAATGATAAAAAGCCGGTTTCATTCTTTTTTATTGACATTTATAAACTTCTAATGTCCTCCATGGGTCGAATTCCTTCCAAGAGACTCATGCCAACTCAAGTTGGGAAGAGATTCCAAAGAACGCCACTTGTACAACAATTCCTAGTCTCCCATTTCCACCAAATCACATGTGGAAGCATCTTAGCTGCCCTAACACCCTTGAGCGCCCTCTTGGAGTCTATATTTAGCCCTGACATGTCATATATGTCATATGTCAGCCTTCAGGTCTGATTTGTGTCATAGGTGTCATAGCATCTTCATCATTGTTGTCATAGAGCTAGGGAATCTAGCCCAAGTGTCTCACTAGCTCCAAATTGCCTCTTCCTCTTCCATGGGAGTTACTCTTCCTCTATATTTTGACCTTGGATGAGTCATGCAATGAATAATACCTTTTGGACTCCCCCAAGTATGTTACCATTCACCTTGAATTCAAATTGGTGAGAGAATGATACCAAGTGTAGTGGGGAAATCTAGCCATATGTGGGTCCCACTTCCTCCATGTGTCTTCATGATGAAATGCCACTTTGATTTTCACTTGTATATATTTATTTATCTCATTTATTAAATATTTATGCCATTATAATGTTCAAACATCATTTATTATCCCCATTATTCCAAATCCCAAAGCTTCCACCCCAAACCTAGGAAACTAGTAATTTTCCTCCTTGGCAATTATTTGACCTTTAGCATCAATTTGACAAACTCTAATGAATAGAGCCAATGTGATTAGGCCATTTTGACCCAATACCAAATTTGGGACATGACAAATCCTCCCTTCCCAATATTGCTTGTCCTCAAGCAATTTTAAACATGGGTGTTGAAGAACCTGCTTTCTGTATAATTCTTTGAAGTTGCCATTGAATTGCCCAACCTTGAGTCTTTGAGTTTCCATGAAGATTTTAGAGAGGAACCAACATGCTTGCTGCTGCACTACTCTGATAAAAATCACTTTATTAAGTGGGGAAATCCATCTCCCATACTGCTTGTTTCCCCAAAAAATTTGAAACCAATGAGATAAAAATTATTCCAGGGTCCCATTGCTTGTATTGCACCCGAACAATTAAGAGTGCTCTCCAACCCATACCATCATATAAGAGGATTCCTGGATCCCATTTTCTTGTATGCATTCTTCCAAACATCATGAGTACAAAATATATATCATAAAAGTACATAACTACACAATGAAAATTAATATCAAGGAGGTGCTTCATCAAAGAATCATGAAAGTGCTTATACCTCCAAGCAAGTAGACCACCATTTTCCAAGTGCATACAAGCTTCAAGTGACCAATCAAATCTGCTCCAATGACATAGGTGAGGATCCCATGTCCTATAAAGCTGCTCCAAAAGGATGTGATATGCATCAAAATATTCAGCCATGTATTCTTTCATCCAAGAAGTGAATGAAGAATCTCCACTCAAATCTGAACCAAATAATGAGCAGAAAAAACAAGGAGACTTCAAATGACTCAAAGAAGTCTCACCCATACATCCTTGAATGTGATCATCATAAAGATATAACAAAGTATGTGGCTTCCAGCAAAAATGTTCTCCAATCATAAATCTATTCACCCAAGTGTTGGATGAAGTTCCTCCAACATCAAATGAATCAAGTGTTGAGCAAGCAAAACCATGAGTCTTCAAGTGACTCAAATGCATATCATAGGTGCATCCATGTAGATGTGTATCATCATAAAGTAATAAAATATGCTGCTGCAAATGTGAATAAGAATGTGCTCCAACCATATCATACTCCTCATGTGGCACCATCAAAAAGAACCCTTTCACCCATACTTCATTGAGACTAATGTTGCAAAACATGGAATTGTAGGATGTAGGAGAATGAACCAAATCACCCAAATGATCAAAAAGTACAGAAGTTTCATCTTGGGGAGGATCCATATGGGTAGTATCATGCAGCTCCTTCAAAAGTGTGAACTCTTTGTCATAGTTTGGTTCCAATGTAGATGAATCATGCTCTTCTTTAAAAATTGCACAACCTTCATCAAGAGGCAATTCAAATTCTTCTTCCACCACATCAAGTGTTTGGATCTCTTCAAGTTCATCTCCAAACACCTCAAGAACATTCAAATTTTCACATTTCTCATGATCCACCATGTCATGAGAATCCTCCAAACAATCTACCATTTGACAATCTGAAACATAGGAGGAAAAACAAGTATCTTGCAACTTTTCAAGAAGTTGCTCATTTTGAATTGTGAGCTTATGAATATCCTCATTATTCTTCAAGTATGCATCATGTAACAATTCATTAAGCTCAAACAAATGGTTTCTATCAAAAAGCAAAGACAGGAAATTACCTTTGATGTGGCACATTGCTCTTTGAATCTTCTCCATATCTTCAAGGAAGGATGTTTCCTCCAATGAAGTAGCTCTCCAACAAGAATTTGACACCAATGCTTGAGTCTCATGGAGAATGCTGAGGGACTCTTGGATCTTCTTTTCATTCATCTTTAAGGACCCTTCAAAAAAATGAGGCTCTTGCAAATGAACCTCCTCATCTTCTTCATTTTTGCTTGGACCAACTTCATGAAGCTCAAGTGGTGATGGGGAAGTTGATCTTGGTTCTTCTTCAATTGCTACAAGGTCTTCATTATCATGCTTAATGGAACTTGGGCTTGCAGCAACACTTTCAAAAGTGATCTCTATGTCACCAACATAGAGGTGTGAGCACCCATCAGTAGGTACTCCTTCATAGTTTAAGCATCCATCAGTAGATGCTCTTTGGTTCATGTCTAAGCTAGAAGGTGTCTCGAAATGATCTTCCATATTTTCAATAGAATCTTCTTCATGCTCTTGTGATGTCTCTTCATTTTTCTCCTTCAAGCAAGTTGATTCATTTTTCCCCTTGTTTTCCTTAGGATCGGTATATTTGGAATCCCTTCTTGAATAAATCTCAAAAGCTCTCATCAAAGAGGACATCATTTCATGCACACATATATGATACTCGCTCCAAGGGTTCTTACAAGAAGGGCATAAACCTTTCTTCACTAACTCCACATCTTCATTTTTGGGCCTATTTTCAAAAACATGTTCAGCATAGTACTCAAAAGACATGGCATTTTGTCTATTTTTGCTCGAAGCAAGATATTCTTGATATTTTTGATATTGCTGGGGCAAGGTTTTATAATTTGCTCTCCATCTTTGGAACTCACTCATAGAATTATCCTTGGTTGGTGTGACACATTCATATTCATCATATTTAAAGTCATAAGAATAATCTTCATTTCTCTTGAAATTGTAAGAAGTGTTGCATGATGGCACCTTTTCCTCATACCATTCACATTCTGCTTCATATTGCTCATAAGCATCTGCATATTCATCATAAGAATTGTACTCATAGGATTCATCATAATAGTAAGACATGGCTGCCAATTATTCTTGAATGTATGTACCTAATACACAGGTGCAAGGACCATGCTCTGATACCACTGTAATGTCCCTTGTTAGGAATTTTATTAAAATGACAATTTTCCACTTTTTTTTCCTTGGTTCGACCTTTGACTAGTTTTGATCTCTAGGTCCCAAATTTGCCCCAAATGATCCCAAATCTTCTGAGAATGTATATGAATGATATTAGAACATAAATATGTGTTTCAGGGATGCCTTTGTACCTTTAAAACACTTCTGCAAATACTCTTTCAATTCTGGTCAATGTAGGTAACTTTACTAGTGATTTCCCTTTGACTAGTATTGGTGTCTAGGTCTCAAATTGACTCCAAATTCCTTCAAATCTTCAAGGAAGGTGTATGAATGATATTAGGACTTGAATATGATGTTCAGGGATAACATATGGCCACCAAAAGACCTCTGCAAACTCTCTTAAGATTCTGGACCAAGTATGCAATTTTACTAGTAATTTGGGGTTCAAATCCCCCTGAGGTAAGTACTGAAAATGGCTTCCCAAATGCCTCCAAACCCACTCAAATTTATGAAAAGAGGTATGTAATGTGTTAAGTATGTTATTAAGGTCTCATATGAACCATTAATGGTTTATTACAACTGTTCTCACCCTCTCCCATTCAACTGCAAAAATCACCAATTCGACCCTTGGGGAAATGGCACTATTTCTTCTCCCAATGCAATTAAACTGAGTAAAAATACTTCAAATGCTCAAGTACAGTACATGAAACTTGTAAAATATATCCATGGAAGTCCATTAATCACAAATTCATCATAGAATCATCCATTCATTCGAAATTATCATCAATACATTGGTTCACAACAAGGTAGTGGGGAAATGGCATTGTTCTTCCATTAAAAATGAGATTTATACATTTCTACTTGGAATTTCGACCTGAAACTTTCTGGAGATGAATAACAGAGTATTTACTTCATATTACAAAAGAAATGGGGCATTAGAAGCTCCCCCAAAGAGTACAATAGCTCACCAAAAACGCCCTCCCTCAAGGATCAAGAATATGCCATCAAAACTGGAAATGGTTGAAGGAGCGAGCTGCAATAGAAGAAACCATGAGTTGCCCTGTAGCTTACACCTGCAAATAAAAACTCCATTAAAGCTCCAAATGAAAGGTCTGAATGGCCTTTCCAATTGCCAACTTGGATGGGAATCTTTCACCCTCGAAATTGGCTAAGGCAAGAAACTAGTCATCCACTAGCTCTCCCTCTTCACAAATGCAATTGCAAATTCTACAAATGATAAAAAGCCGGTTTCATTCTTTTTTATTGACATTTATAAACTTCTAATGTCCTCCATGGGTCGAATTCCTTCCAAGAGACTCACGCCAACTCAAGTTGGGAAGAGATTCCAAAGAACGCCACTTGTACAACAATTCCTAGTCTCCCATTTCCACCAAATCACATGTGGAAGCATCTTAGCTGCCCTAACACCCTTGAGCGCCCTCTTGGAGTCTATATTTAGCCCTGACATGTCATATATGTCATATGTCAGCCTTCAGGTCTGATTTGTGTCATAGGTGTCATAGCATCTTCATCATTGTTGTCATAGAGCCAGGGAATCTAGCCCAAGTGTCTCACTAGCTCCAAATTGCCTCTTCCTCTTCCATGGGAGTTACTCTTCCTCTATATTTCGACCTTGGATGAGTCATGCAATGAATAATACCTTTTGGACTCCCCCAAGTATGTTACCATTCACCTTGAATTCAAATTGGTGAGAGAATGATGCCAAGTGTAGTGGGGAAATCTAGCCATATGTGGGTCCCACTTCCTCCATGTGTCTTCATGATGAAATGCCACTTTGATTTTCACTTGTATATATTTATTTATCTCCTTTATTAAATATTTATGCCATTATAATGTTCAAACATCATTTATTATCCCCATTATTCTAAATCCCAAAGCTTCCACCCCAAACCTAGGAAACTAGTAATTTTCCTCCTTGGCAATTATTTGACCTTTAGCATCAATTTGACAAACTCTAATGAATAGGGCCAATGTGATTAGGCCATTTTGACCCAATACCAAATTTGGGACATGACAGGCCACCCACCTATTCCACTGGCTCAAAACAGTTTCCCATTTCGGCAATTTTGTAGTAATTTTTCTACGATTTTTTGGGTCCTAAACTTTCGGGGCCGTTTTGAGGCCCTAAATGACCTCTTTTGGCGATTTGGGGGGCCAAATGGTTGCCGATCGTAATCATTTGGCCCTAGTTGAAAGTTGTAAATCTAGGATAGACCTTTCCAACGGGCTACCGAGCACCCCAAACAAAGAAGTTGATTGTTCAACTAACCACCTTGGGGCCGCAAACTTTATGACGGTTCATCTTCTAGGGTTAGGTTTTTGGATGTTTGGGATTCTTTCCCTTATGCTTATGATAAATGGGCCCTTTCGACCTCTTTTTGTATTTAGCTTGGCACAAATGAGCATAGCAGCCACATCTCTTCTCAAAGATAACTACTACCATTCTAGATGTTGTATTTTACAGTCTGTTTTATTTCCGCTATTTAATAGAATATGTGTTTATTGTATCACTGTGTTCTTTGCAATATATCTATCTATATGATTATGTATTTGCTCTTTCATTTCATTTCCACATAAATCCAGATCAATCCTTCAGTGGGAAAGTGATGGAGGGATTCAATTTATATCCTTAGCCTTAGGAATTTAACCAAGTCATTAAACCATGATTAATATCCATGCATGATTAAGCTCAGTTACCCGAAGATGAGATTAAGAGGGGAAAAGTGGTTCCATGTGGAGGGGCCACATGGCAATCTAAAATATGCCTATAAAAGGGAGTATTCAAGCAAACACAGAGTTTTGGTTCCTCATTCTTCCACCATTCGAATTCCATTCCACTTCATTGCCATCACCTTTGGAAAGCCATATTTGGATACTGCAATAGAGAATGAAGATGCCACAGTTGAACATGGATTCTGCATGCCATTAACCTAGGTAGAATGGTGAGAGAGATACCTGACCTGCAACTTGTGCCCTGGAATCCCAATTTAGAGACTTCCTATCCATCTTGTGCTGGAAAACCATAAGGGAACTAGAGGGTACCTAAGGGACTGTTAACTTAGAGAAGGGATCTTGTTCCTAACATTGTACAGGTTGATGGGGAAGGATAATTGAGGATTGTGATAACTGTGGAGGGGTTTTAAGTACCAATGGGTTGCATGAGAGATTCAACTGAATAATTGGGATTGAGGGAGAGCTTCTTCCTTGTGGATTAATAGCCTCATCTCGGGGGTGGCTTGTCAAAGTAATATTTGGATTGACAGTGACTATGGCTGGGAGGAACATCCTTCACATGAGCCAGTTGGAGAACATTAAGATAAGTACCGTACTATGTATGGAAATGTTATGGTTTTAGCATGTTATATTTATTGCATCAATGTTACTAGTGTAATTAAATAAATGCATCGAATTGCTTGACATGGATTGTTATTTATGTTGATTGAATGTAAATTATAATGAATGCATAACCTATTTTGGGCGACCATTTCATTTATTTTCCACTATTAAATTGGATGAAATTGTTTAAAAATGAAATTGGGAATAAAATATGTATTCAGATATGGAAATTGAGTAACCCATGGTCTCATTAGTTAAAAGAGTATATTGGTTACATTACACTCCCAGCTGCACATGTCCTTTTTGTGTATTTCCCACCATTTCATAGGCATCCCCTGACTACTACATCCATCACTTTGATTCTCTGGGCCTCTAGTAATTGTTCTTCCATTTGTTCTAGAAAGGTATCCACCCTTTCTATTCCATCGAACATTAGTGGATCTCACAACTTTGATCCCATCCAACGCACTGACTTGGTAACCAAGGAGAATATCCGGGAGGAAATTTCATACATCCAATTTTTCCATTGGTCCAACATGTATTGGGAATCCATATCAAAGGAGTAGACACTTTTCCAATTTAGTTCTCCATTAGCATAAGGATTTACATAGTCTTCCCTTCATCCAGTCGCATTGTATATATTCTCAATCTCAGTGTTACATGTATCATCCTTGACAGGATCTATGTAGTGCTCTCCTTCTGTAGCATCAAGAGGGACCAACACCCGCAACTCCTCTATTTCAAATGACATGAGCCACTACTTCATATTCAAGATGGATTTGTTTTCAAACACCCAGTCTATCCCCAATAGAACTAGATAGTGTTAAATTTTCAGAATTTACTTCAATTTGATCTAGGATCTTAACTGAGAGAACAACATGTACAACAAATCTACAACATATCAATCATGGACACAATAATGCAAGCACACAAGAGACACAGAGTTTACATGGGGAAAACCATAAAGGTGAAAAACCCCAATAACTTCCTCAGAGATAGAGCAATGACACAACCATAATACAAGAGATAGTCTTCTCCTAGCAGCAGAGCCTCATCCTCCCCAAGTGCGTCACTCTCCAAAGTGTGAGTGAGAGAATAGAATATGTAAAATGAGAGAGACACACTCTCTATTTATACACTAACTTGACCTGACCTTTACTCAACTAGGTCGACCTCAACTTAACCACTTAACATAATTCTGATTGGGCCGACCCCCACTAGGGTGGTCTAATAACCCTTTGACCCACATGGCCGACCCCCAATAGGGTGGTCTAAGAACCCTTTGATCGACATGACTTATATAGGGCCGACCCCAACAAGGTGGTCTAATAACCCATCAAGTATAAGTTACGACACTTACAATATAAATGACGACACTTCCATATAGAGGAATAATAACATCTCTATAGGAATACAACCACTTCCGTATAGAGGAATAATAACATCTCTATAGGAATACAATATACATATATGTGAAATACATTATGAAGTTACATATACATCAACACTCCCTCTTAACTAGGAAGGTATTTCTCGACACAGGTCTCTTAGCACAAGTCATCTTCTCTGGATCATCGTCACTGGATAATCGTCATCGAGTCATCATCATCGTCACTGCTGCTGCTATCTCAATCAATCTCTGAATCTACTCGTCATAGGAAGTTCTACAGAGCCAGTCCTTTTTCATACTGGATGCAGGCCCACCACCTGCAGGTCTTCATCATCTGTGCTAACGGTCTGATAGAGGTGGCCTCTCAGGACTAATTTTATGTGCGAATGCAATACCAGAAAGAGTATCCCAGGAACATTTATGTGCCTAAGCACGACCGGCAAGATCTCCCAGGACTGATTACATGCATCTCCTCCACAATACCTTTAAAGAGCATCCTAGGAACATTTAAGTGCCGCAGCATGACCGGCAAGATCTCTAAAGAGCATCCCAGGACTTATTACGAGCACACAGCTCAACCTATCGGATCTCTAGGACTGATTACATGTGGATAGACAAAACCTTTAAAGAGCATCCCAGGAACATTTATGTGCCACAACACGACCGACAAGATCTCTAAAGAGCATCCCAGGACTAATTACGAGCACACAGCTCAACCTCTTGGATCTCTAGGACTGATTACATGTCTCTGTAGTAATACCTCATCCCAGGATTGATTACGAGAACATAGCTCAACCTATCGGATATCTGAGGACTGATTACATACTACATAGCAATACCGGAAAGAGTATCCCAGGAACATTTATGTGCCACAGCACGACCGACAAGATCTCCCAAGACTGATTACATGCTATTTGCACAACCTGCCACATATCATCTCTGACCTCCAAGTATCAACCTGATACTCATGATCCCATGGATCATCATCGCACAAAGCATCATCCTGATTCTCATGATCACACTGATCATCATCACTGTACCATCCTGATACATATCATCTGGAGCAACATCCTGAAGCTCGTCATCATGATCATCCTGATCATACAATGCATCCACCTGATGCATACCAAGTATCTACCTGATACATATCATCATACATGATCCACCTGATACAAATACAAATACATGATCCACCTGATCATATCTGATACATATCAACATACATGATCTACCTGATCATACAATGTATCCACCTGGTACATATACAGATACATGGTCCAAGCATCCAACATGATGCATATACAAAATACATACAAATGGTCCAACTGATCATATCCAACATCCAACATGATGCGTATATACATATACATATAAATGATCCAACTGATCATATCCAGCATCATCCTGATGCATATACAGAGTACTAATTGGAGCATCGTCCTGATGCTCATCATCCATGATCCTCCTGATCATCATAACATCGTCCTCTTCAAATCATCTCATCGTCCACGAAGCACATCCCAGATGCACATCATCCAATACTTACACCACCGACATGGGAGAACACATCTACCACCATTCGGGGAAGGCTCTAGCCCTTACTTTTTCACCATGGGAGAACACATCTACCACCATTCGGGGAAGGCTCTAGCCCTTACTTTTTCACCATGGGAGAACACATCTACCACCATATGAAAAATGGCTCAGCAATTATATCACAACCAAGGGAGAACACATCAACCATGTCAGAAAAGCTCATGTGCATCTGCATCTTTTGGACTCATCACTTCCCTTTGGAAGGAACCTCGATCTGAAGTGCACCAAGCCTCTCTCTGAAGTACTCAAACTCCACTCTAGCCAACGGCTTGGTCAATACATCTGCAACCTGCTCATCTATCGCAACATACTCTGCTTTGGCTGTACTCAGTGCTACGCAAGACTGCTTCCTGCTAAAACAAGAGATCACACCTGATCCCATACTGAAGCAACACCCAAAAGTGCTCTTCCTATCTGCAGCACTGTCTTGCCAATCTGAATCAACATAACCCTGTAGGTTAAACTTTTGATTCGCATCATACTTGAGCCCATAATCAACTGTACCCTTCAGGTACCTCAGAATATGCTTTACAGCAACCAGGTGAACATCTCTCGGATCCGTCAGGAACTGGCTCAATGTGTTCACCGCAAAGCAAATATCTGGTCTCGTGTTCGTCAGGTACATAGAGGACCCAATCATCTGATGATACATCGTGACATCGACCGGATCAGATGAAGCATCACACAGAAGCTTCAGGTTTGATGCCATAGGTGTGGCCATAGCCTTGCAGTCCATCATCCCAAACCTCTTCAGAATCTCTACTGCATACTTCCCTTGTCCAAGGAAGATTCCATCTGTACTTTGCCACACCTCCATACCAAGAAAATAGTGCATCATCCCCAAGTCCTTCATCTCGAACTCGGCTGCAAGCTTCCGCTACGTGTCGACAATCAATCTATCATCTCTTGTTACAAACAGGTCATCCATATAAAATAAGAGTATCCCTGGATTGCCTACCTCAACCTTGTAGTAAAGGTTGGAACCCGCTTTACTCTTGGTAAAGACCAAATTGGATAGAAAGCTGCCTATCCTACCATTTCAAGTTCTGCACATATATGATTTCCTGTCATGTGTCTCAGAACCAAGTGGCTGCTCCACATACACTTTTTCTTCAACTACACCATTCAAGAAAGCTGTCTTGAAATCCATCTGGTGTATCTTCTATTTCATCACTTTTATATTTCTCTATGCTGCCATTTGTAGCATGCTTGATCTTGATAGATCCATATGGAAGTCATAACAAACTTCCTTTCAGGTCTTGGGACTACATCCCAAACATCATTCTTCATGATCGACGGATCATGGCATTCTTCCCATATCCTGGGAACTTCAATATCTTCAATAGATAATTTTGTTGCTGAACAAATGTTGTAGCTCTTCTTTTGTAGGTGATGGCATACGATCTTTCCTACACAACAAGTTAAATTGCATGATTAGAAAACATCTCATAGTTTTCAGAACAAATTCTTACACATAAAGAAATATGTCATACAGTCATGCAATTATCTTAGCCAATGCTTCAATACAACATTTATCCATATCCCGTAACTTTCTAGATGCCTTCCAATCTCTACCAGAACATTGTTAAGAGTGTGCACAAATCCCAACATGTCAGCAAAGAGGTTTCATTCTAGATAAGTAGCAATGGAATGTTGTATAGTGCCATAGGCCACTTACCTATGCATATTAGTAGTATACTGTTCATCAATGCAACTATTCTAATATGCATAATACACAAACTAATTCTAGGAACATTAGTATATACATTATTGAACAGTATTATTTAAACAATAAAATATGCAAGTAATGACAATTCAAATACTTATCTTTGTTTGTTTGTTGGGTTGACTCCCTTTCAGTCTTTGCTTATTTTCTGCAACTCCATTCTTATGTGGATTGTGAGAAGTGGTCAACTCCCTCTGAATATCTGCATCCTTGCAGAAACTACTGAAGTGTGCTCCTTTGCTTTCTTGCAGGGACAACTAGAGTGTGCTCCCTCTTGATCTTTGCTTCCTAGATTACCTGTCCTTGAACTTACATCCATCCTTAATCACTATGTATGCTTATTAGTATCATCATTGTGTTATCCTTGGGGTCTCATACATAACCACACATTTATTAGTATAATCTTAATACTATCAAAACATGTGCTCCTTTGCTTTCTTGCAGGGACAACTAGAGTGTGCTCCCTCTTGATCTTTGCTTCCTAGATTACCTGTCCTTGAACTTACATCCATCCTTAATCACTATGTATGCTTATTAGTATCATCATTGTGTTATCCTTGGGGTCTCATACATAACCACACATTTATTAGTATAATCTTAATACTATCAAAACACAATAATCTTAAACATGTATATTCATGATCATTCACAGATAATAAACATTAGTATTCAAGGTTTCAGGGAAGTCTTCTTTTACTCATACATATTCTTATTTGATCATAGGACTCTTCTGGTTAGTTGAATCATCAATCAAGATAAGAGATATAATATGCATAAAACCCGTGATTATTCAAACCTATACCTTCATGATTCTTGTGGTTAGTCATATCATCAATTATGGTAAGAAACATAATATGCATACAACCATGATTATTCAAACCTATGACTTCATGAATAATCATTATCAACAACACAACAGTATAAGATCCTAACACAAGGTAGGATTCTAGCTTGATATAGGAAAAACATACCTGGATTAGCATGCTAGCTAGTTATGTCTAACATACCCGCATAATGTCTTCTGGTTCTCTTCAGTGACTTGTGCTAGTAACCTGCATGTCTCATAAGTTAACCATTGTAGAACCAAGTTATACATACCTCGAAAGTAGATCTTCTATGTGTTATAGCTTGAAATGACACCTCTCCGTCCGTGACGACACTTGCTTCCCTTGGTCGCATGACGACACTTCTTGAGATCAAGTTCAGTCACACAACAGGACATTTGTGGATGGAGGAGTCATTTGGGACACTAAAAATGGTTGAAATTACCTCATTCTTGACCCATTTGATGTATATGACCCTTAGGAACATTTTTCCAGACCAAACTATCTCCTGAAAATGAGCAGAAACGCCTGTTTTTGGCCATTTTTCACTATGAGCGCGACTCTACTGTTATAATAGTAGCGTGTGTACGCGACTTTGTCTCATTTAAAGTAGCGCCCATTGCCATATGTACGCGACTTTGTATACTGTAGAGTAGGGTACACTCTTATTTTGGTCAAAATCTCGAAATTCGAGTAAGTTAAGTTGGTTGGGAAACCTCTTGAGTGGTTATAAATTCTTTTCCTCTTCCTCATTGATTATATAAGGAGGGTAGAAGGGCCATGTGAAAGGAGCAAGCCTAATTGCAAAGTTATGCTGGAGGAATGGAGACCCTCATCCCCCTCTCTTGTGCTTCAGTTTTGGTAAACCCTAGTACAATTGCTTAGAGGCTGGGATCCTTGGAGAACGGAAGCAGGAGACCTTGAATCTAGGTTTCGTGAAGTGCCAAGCTTGAAAGAAGATATAACTTTATGTACTTGCTTTCATTCATCAATAAAGATCAGACGTTCTTCTCTTTCCAAATATGACCTATTAAGGTGTCTCAGATTTGATTACAGTTTGTTTATAATCTGATGTCTTCTTCTATTATTAATATCAGTCTTATATATGTAGTCAAATGTATTTGAGAAAGGTATCAAGTTGTTTTGCAGGTCTGGGCATTGCGACACTGGATAAGCATTGAAGAGCGAGGGAAGCAAAGCTAGGATCAACCTTCTGAATGAGGTGCCTACATCTCTAAACCCTAATCTCTTCATTTATTTGTTGTACTTGCAGAATGCTTGTAAGTCTATCTTTATCACCGTAAGTTGGTAGTTTCTCCCCTGAACTATAGGTGCATTTTCCCCACAACAGAATGGCGACTCCGCTGGGGAAAGCCTAACTGCTTAGGGGTATCCAAGGTCATTTCTTCAGTCTTGTTTGATGGTCTTTGTTCATTTTCTTGATTAGGATCAGTTAGTAGGCTCTGTTTGACCCTCTTGGGCTTTTTACAGACCCTTCCCAGCCCTTGCAAACCTTTGTGGACCCAGTTTGGGGGTTTTAACCCCGTTTTTTAGACTTTTTTTTTTGTACGCTACTGTTTGTACCACACAGTAGCGCCCATACTACTATGAGCGCTAGTTTCCTTCATACACAGTAGCGCCCATACTGCTATGAGCGCTAGTTTCCTTCATATACAGTAGCGCTCAAAATCTGGGTTTGAAATTTTTGAGTTTTTGGGTTGTGGACCCAAATCTGGGGGCTGTGGCTGCATTTTTGGGGGTCCCTGATGACCTTAGGTCTGTGTTAAACCCCTGTAGGTGGTCTCCCATCCTTGTATTGATCCTACATTCATGATTTGAACCTCTTTTGATCAATTTGGGTTTGTTTGGAAAGTTTTGGGGTTTGTTGACTTAAGTTGGGGGGTTGTGGACCTGTTTGGTGTTTTGTACCCTAATTTGAGTCTGATTGAACTTGCTTGCCCCATTTCCACTGGATTTGAAACCTCTTGAGTCTTTTTGACCCTGTTTGTATCTATTTGAGTGAAATTTCTCTTTTAGGTTGGTTTCTTGTCCTCCCTTATGCTTTTAGTTTTTCTTTTGTAGTGAAAGCTCAAGTGTTTTGGCTGTTGTTCAAGACCTTGTTTGCATTGTTTACGTGCAGACCTGACTTTACCAAACCATACTTCTTCGTAGGTCATTTGCTTCGTTTGGGTCTAAAAGTAGTTTTTGTACTCTTTTCCCAATGTTTGGCATGCTTACATCAATAAGAATTTGAAAGTCATATTGGTAGCTTTTACTGTTTCATAAAGAGAACCTGAAAGTTTCTTTGCTTTGCTTTGATAGTAGGTTAGTTTCAGTTTTTTGTTTCTTACCTTTGAAAAGCATAAAGAATTTTGATTCATTTTCTAAATAGAGTACCTTGCAAGTGGCTTAAAAGATTTTAGATTGCTTTGCATCAAAAAGAACAAGTTTTCTTTTGCATACCTAGTTGCTTGAGTAGCTGCATTCTTAGGTTTTGAGTTTAATTTTTTACATTTAGACTTTATTTTTACCTTTTTTGCATTCAAAAGATTAAAAAATTGCATTTGCACATGCATTCTAGATCAGAATTTTAAGACTTGCATTGAAAAGAAAAAGATTTGTTTGGTGGTAAATATTTCATTTTCAGTACTCTATTTCTATTATAACCACTCTCACACACCCACTACCTTTTTGAGTAATCAAGTAACCTTTAAAATGAACTCTAATAAAATGAACTAGCAACATTTTCTTTTCTAGGTTACACTACACCAACTAGTCTTGGTTAGGATCTTGGGTTTAAAACACCTTAAACCACCCAAGATCACACATTGCGCAAAAATCGTAGTGAGACTATCATTAGGCAAACCCACCTCACTCAAAATTTGCCTGGGAGCATATGCAGTAGGTCAATGTGAGATCAGTTTGTGGGAATACCCCTCCTACTTTCTGTTCGAGCATACGCCAGGATCGGATTGCGTATTGGGGACTCTTTCGAGTTTCGGGCTTAGCTACCCTGCCCACGCTTTCTGATTCGACCGGTGACTGTTCCCCCAGGAGTTTTCGGTGTTGTGGTATCCTTAGTATCAGACTCTAGGTTCATACACAGGTGACAGCGGAGGGTATATCCGCTGTACCTAGGACAGACGTGGGAGGAAATCCCTTGCAGGTCTTTGGGAGGGCGGTTGGGTGATTCCAGCGCTTGCACCCTTAGTCATTGTATTGTGGACCCCGGGTAACTGTCCTTCATCCTTCGTTGATCTGTTCTGGGCCCTCATCATCCCAGACTCTTCTCCGGAAGGCATCTGTTTTCCTGGTTTGATTTACTTAGGACCTTTTTTTTAGTGGTGTGCTCTTTGTGCTACTTTTTTTTTTTAGTTTGCCTTAGAGAACTTCTTGTTCATTTGTGCAGGAAACTATGTCTAGCATTCCGGCGAGTGCCAATCAAGGTACCCCTGTTCCGGGGGATCCTTGTGCTGTTCCATTCATTGGAAACATTGGTGCTCCCTTAATGGCTACTCTGAATCTTCCTGGATTCACTATTGGGCTTCCGGTTTGGTTGTTTTCCACTCCGAATGCCTTGCATGCTCCTGACGCTTCTTTTGTGAGCACCTCAAATCAAGAGCATCAGAACCCTGTGCCTCCTTTTCCAGTAACATCTTCTCCTCCTCCTTCTACCTCATGTGGCGAAAGTAGCAATACTAGTAACCAGCAGTCTAAAAGGAATAGACGGGGGAAGAATAGGAAGAAGATGCCAAAACAAGGGGGCAAGCACCCTGCCTCTGCAAATCATGCAGGGGGCACCCACCCAGCCTCTGGAGGTCATGCTGGGAGAAAAATTTTAGTCACTGAAAATCATACTGAAAGTTTGTCTTCAACCACTGTCAGTCATGTTGAGGACACGTCATTGATCACTGCTAGCCATATTAATGACAAGTCACCAGTTCCTGTGAGTCATACTGGAGACACCAGATCAGCCACTGCAAGTCATGCTGAGGGAGTTGACATTGTCGACAAACCCAACAAACAGAAGCTTAAGTTCCCTTGTAAGTTTTGCGAGGGAGACCACCTTACTTACTTGTGCCCTGTACTTCCAGAAGTGCAAAAAGTGTGGTCCTTAGTTCAAAAGTCTTCTGCTTCTGAGCAACCAGCCTCTGTGAGTCATGCTGGGGGCAAGCTGTCAGCCAATGTTAGTCATGCTGAGAGTACTGACGTTGTAAAGGAGTCTAAACCTATAGGACAGAAACCAAAGTTCCCTTGTAAACTTTGTAAGGGAGATCACCTTACTCACCGATGCCCTGCCATTCCAGAGGTACGAAGAGTGTGGTCCATGTCTGAAGGAACCTCTGTTCTTGAGTTGTCTATAGATTCCCTGCAGTCAGATCAACCTTTGGTTGATAAAGTGGTTGAACCAATGCAATCTTTGGTCGACCCCACTCTTCCTTCGGAGAGTGAAGTGATTGAATCGATGCAATCTTCGACCGATCCCATCAGTCCTTCAGAGATTGATGCACCTACTACTGAAGTCTTCTGCATTTCCAGTTTGGATGTTCCTGAAAAAGGGGGCACTTCATCTGTGCCATGTGAACCCCTACCAAGCCCTAGGATTGTTTCCTTTGATTGGAATAGTCTAGCCGAGCCTCGCCTTCCTTCTTCGACACCTTTCCAGATAAAGGTTGATATCGGGAACCATACGGTTGATCGATGCATTGTTGATGAAGGTGCTTCTGTTAGTATCTTATCCGCTTATGCTTGGAGAGATTTGGGTTTCCCTAATATTATTCCAGCTGTTAATTGGCCGTTGACCTTCGATAGAAGACCTAGTGAACCGATCGGATTCCTCCGTCAGGCACCTGTTACCTTGGGTGGAAAAACAGTCTTAGTTGATTTTATGGTTCTAAAGGACCCTATGGACTTTGATATGATCCTCGAGCATGATTACGTTTATGCTATGCATGCTGTGGTGTCTACGCTTTTTCGTGTGATGCATTTCCCTCATAACGAAAACATTGTCACCATCGACCAGCTTGCATTCGTTGATCCTCCTTATTACCCAACTGTAGACCAGTCTGATCCCTCGTCATTAGGCACTACTATGTCACATGCGCCTCATGTGGCATATTGTTCCTTGAGTTCAACTGCTACTGAGAAGAAGTCTCTGAGTTCATGCTTACCTTCTCGGGACTTGGTCCCAGCTTTTGACCAAGTGACATCTCCATCTGAATGTTTAGATATGTATTCTATCTGGGATGATATACTTCCTTCCGATGAAGTTTTCCTAGAGTCTATGGTACAGTCTGCCATTCACTTGGATGTTGATCCAGTCACAGTTATGTCCAGCCCCGGTTTGACCTTAAAGTCTGATCTTCCTACTGTTAAGTCTTTGGACTCTCCTATAGATCAGCAAATCGGTGTTCCTGCTGAGTTTGATTATGCTTCTAGAATTTTCAACTCCCGTGATGATGAATTTGTTTCTGCAGATTCCATCATGTCCTTCAACTTTGATCTTCATCCTGAATTTGATCTTGTTGATTGTAAGTCCTCGGGCTTGGGTACCATAGAGTCTTCATTCGAAGACTCTGCCTTGTTTATGCCTGCTGTTGATGATAGTGAAGTTGAAAGTATTTCTACCACAGTGACTTGTATCGGGTCTTCCTTTACATATGTTTTAGATATGATCCCGGTACTAATGTTTCTTGGAGACAGGATTCTTAGCTGGATGTATACTTGCTTACTGGTCCTTTTCGACACCTTGTGCGACCATGTCAGGTATATTCAGAACCTTGCATATAGGTTTAGGCTTCCCCGCTGTTATGTTGCATTTGAACCTTTTGCCATCCGAATTCGCCATAGGGTCGAACCTGTTGGATATTGGTGTGATAGCCATCTCTTTATGCATTGTGCACCAGTCCGACAGCAGAACCTACCTAACATGGGTCATCCTAGTCAGCACCCTTATGCCATTCTGGTGCCCATGCTGAGTTTTTCTCATAGGTTCGGGAGCCTTTTTAGATTCACCATGACTTTGAGAAGAAGCCTCATATCTTTCTTCCTCATATATTTCTGGCCATCCCTGATAAGGTTCCCATCTTTGTGTTCAAATTGCATATGCATCTATTATGATCCCGCTTGCGCTAATGAGCCTGAAGCCGGCTTCCACGCTTTTAGGCCGTTGTATAAGCCTCCATCTCTGATCTCATTTCCGCTAAGCCCTGTATCATTTTGCCTTTTCAATTTGACACCTTTTACCTGGAGGAGACACACCCTGAGTGTCCTTATCTTGCCCATGTTCCTTGCATTAGGCATAGCTTTGTTCCATGCGCTTGGAGCTAGTTTTGCATGTCCCTGACACTCGTCTCTTCCCACATCGAGCATTCTTCTGCCTTCACTTCGAGCTCGTTAAAAACAGTAAGTAGGTTACGAGCAGTCTTCCACCTTTCCTTCGAGCTCGTTAAAAACAGTAAGGATGAAACATAATATGCATACAACCATGATTATTCAAACCTATGACTTCATGAATAATCATTATCAACAACACAACAGTATAAGATCCTAACACAAGGTAGGATTCTAGCTTGATATAGGAAAAACATACCTGGATTAGCATGCTAGCTAGTTATGTCTAACATACCCGCATAATGTCTTCTGGTTCTCTTCAGTGACTTGTGCTAGTAACCTGCATGTCTCATAAGTTAACCATTGTAGAACCAAGTTATACATACCTCGAAAGTAGATCTTCTATGTGATCCATGACAATGGATGAATCTTTGTCTTCATGTCACCATAAGCATATGTTCTTGAAGTGGAACATGATTTGACTTTCTTGGTGTACCTTTTGTGTTAGCAAACAACATAAACCTCATACAACATCACAATGCATTAGTACAATCATAAGTGTCAAAACCTTAATCAATGAATATCTTCTATTAAGGTAATACGACAAGTCTAGTAATTAATCAAGATTGTACTGTAATGATATGAAGACAAACATAGCATAAACTTAACCATGAAAAGAATTGGAAACATACCTGTAAGCCATACCTGTCAAGATTGCTTGTAATCTTCTTATGGAAGGCCTTAGCCTCATCTCCCTCTGAAACAGGAACTTCTTCACTTATGCAGGTGACCAATCCATCCTCTTCTAGGATTAACCCAATCCACTTGATTTGCAGGAACTGGATCTGGAGCTGTAATAGGGTTTGTTAGAGAAACCCCAAAAATTCAAACTTTGAATTTCAAACTTCCGAAAGGATAGAAATATGCACCTTAATGAGCTGATCAAGCTGGTGTATTCAGAATTTGAAAACTGCAAAGTTTCACTCCTCAATTTTTCCTTTGAAACTTTCGGATTCACTAGACGTGACCTCGAACTAGGGTTTGATGAAGCCCACTCTTCTGCCCAATCAAAAGGTTTGATCCAAAGCTCAAAGCTTCTATTTTTATGAGGATCTTCCAGCCGTGGTCACAGATTTCAAAAATTTCCATTTTTGTAGAAGCCCTAATTTTCCACTTTTCTGATCAAAGTCCTGAACTAGGGTCTGATCAAGCCCGGCCTTCTTCCCAACCAAAAATTCTGATCTTGGTCTCTAAATTTCGATTTTGATGAGTAGAATTTAGCCGTGGTCTCCGATTACAAAAATTCCAACTTTCTCCAAAGCCCTAAATTCCAGAAGCCATGAATGAAGGAGCTCAAAAATAATTCTGACTTGACAGAAATATGTACCTGATTGTTTCTGGTGTAACTCTAAACTTTTCGATCCACAGGGTCTGAAATGTTTTTCTGAGATATCCTGACCTGTTATATTTCCATCCCGATAGGTCTAACCTCAATTGGATTCTCTGAGAGAGAGTTATACCAAGTGTCGCAACGTGACCTGTTTTTGGGATAATACAGGAGAGCGAACTTGTACGGCGTGCCACGTGTCACTGGTTCAACTTCGACCTCTGAATATTTTTCCTGAGATAGTACAGTCTGTGTACTACCTGTCACGTTTTACGAAATTTTATTTGGATCTTCCTAGCCCAAGTTATGACCTTTTTTCCAAGGTCACCTGATTTTGACTCAGATCTGGAAGAGGCGGAAACCCTATATTGTACAGATCATAAATCACAAAGTACAACACATTAGAGGTTGTCCTTTGGACACAAGGTACATGTGGATCTAATCTTCAACCTGTAAAAGTTTCAGATCCGAAAACTTCGCCAAAATGGATTTATAGCGAAAGTGCTATGATGACTAGTTTTTTCTATATCAAACCCTAGCATCGTAAGTGCAACAAGTGTCATACATGCCATATCATGCCTTCTTTCAGGCTAGCTCTGATTCCATGTTAAATTTTTAGAATTTACTTCAATCTGATCTAGGATCTTAACTGAGAGAACAACATGTACAGCAAATCTACAACATATCAATCATGGACACAATAATGCAAGCACACAAGAGACACAGAGTTTACTTGGGGAAAACCATAAAGGTGAAAAACCCCAATAACTTCCTCAGAGATAGATAGAGCAATGATACAACCAGAATACAAGAGATAGTCTTCTCCTAGCAGTAGAGCCTCCTCCTCCACAAGTGCGCCACTCTCCAAAGTGTGAGTGAGAGAATAGAATATGTAAAATGAGAGAGACACACTCTCTATTTATACACTAACTTGACTTGACCTTTACTCAACTAGGTCGGCCTCAACTTAACCACTTAACATAATGCTGATTGGGCCGACCCCCACTAGGGTGGTCTAATAACCCTTTGACCCACATGGCCGACCCCCAATAGGGTGGTCTAAGAACCCTTTGACCCACATGACTTATACAGGGCCGACCCCACCAAGGTGGTCTAATAACCCATCAAGTATAAGTTACGACACTTACAATATAAATGACGACACTTCCGTATAGAGGAATAATAACATCTCTATAGGAATACAACCACTTCCGTATAAAGGAATAATAACATCTCTATAGGAATACAATATAGATATATGTGAAATACATTCCGAAGTTACATATACATCAACAAAAAGGGATCTGTATCCTCGAGTATCTCTATTACTTCAAGTCTGACACTATATTTACCCCATCAATATTCACCTCGACATTTTCCATCCTACCGATGGGATATATTTTATATTGGTTTACCAATTTGAGTTGTTGAGGAGACCACACCAACTTTGGTTTCCGCATCAGTTCCCATGAATTCTTTGGAAAATGTTAATGTATGACCCTAGGCCGAGAATTACGTCTTTCATTTTGTACCGTCCCAACTCAAGTGTTAGCTTGAAATATTTTCTTGTGTGCCTTTTCTTACTCACCCATCACACATTCCGCTCAGGTAGCAGTGTTGAAATGGTCTCCTCCATTTCGCTTAGCGTCACCAACTTCATAAGCGGGATAGTTATTGTGGATATTTCTCCCTTGCGGATAGGTGAGAATTCCCTTGTATATTTTCCCTAATCCAAGACAGACTGTAGGGTAGACCAACATGACATTTTCCACTAGATCCAATTAACCACACTATATTTAAGCATGTATTCACATACAAAATATGAGAAGAGAGGGAAGAAGGGTTGTAATGTCCCTTGGGGCTATCATGTTGGAATATTCTCACCATCTTATTTTGGTTTTGCATATTTTTCATGCATGCATGTATTCCGTGCAACACTCCATGCATCCATGCATCAACAGATGAGTCTCCTAGCACCTAGTCCCTATTTTGGACCCCTGGAGCTTGTTTTTGGCCATCATTATCCCTCCTAGTCACTCAGAGCACCTTGTTTCCATCAATGGAGTCCCGATGCACTCTCATGGATAGATTTAGGAGTTCTGACAGTCAGTTCCATGATTTAGGGAGCCTTGTCCCCTTGATTGATCAGTTAACTGACTGTAGCTCCTAGTTTGACTGCTACTGAGTGTAGGAGCACCCTCCTTGACCACTGAAAACTAGTTATGTGCCCCCTTGGATTCTCCTCCCGTATTTTGGTGCCCACATCATTCAGTTATGCTCAGTCCTACCTCAGTTGACTGATTATTCATCATCGATTTCCAAACTAAGCCTATACTTGAGGTGAATTCGAATCCTTCCACGTGCATTGAATTCATTCTATTGTAGCATTCTTTGATTTCCAACTTACAATTGATTAATGTATCAACAATAGTTTTTCATGTGTGTTTCAATTTTAGGAGTGAATTGATCCATGCTCTTGTCTAATTCTTATCAGTAATTACATTGTGAAATTGTGAGGTTTGTTCAAGCTCAGTGATATACCCCTGTGGAATTTCACATGGTATCAGAGCTTGTGAGAGATTTTGAGTGCAGCAATTGCAACGGTATCAGCAGTTGCAGCAATAGATTCAGTAACAATCCTCCATATATTTTTCCATTGTTTTTGCAGGAATTCTACAACAACTTCCATGAATATGAAAGCAGTTCCTCCTCTCTCTCATTCAATTATTATGAGTGGAAACCAAATATGATAGTGTATCTGAAGAGACAAGGTCTTTTTGATATGTGTATTGATGTTATGAGAGATTTTTCTTCTTACGAAGAGGAGAATGATTGGATAAATGACCATGACAGATCCTTTGGAGCAATGTGTATTTCTATGTCTCCTAGTATGCGCTACCTCATTGATACTGCTAAATATCCAAGTGATCTCTAGACAAATTTGGATAGAGAATTTGGAAAGTAGAAGGAAGAGGATCATGCTAGCCATTTGGAGAACAAGCCCAATGATACCTCCTCAAGTGTTCTCTTTGATTATGTCTCAGCCTTAATCATATCTCATGATGAAGTTGTTCAATATGAAGAAGAAGATCCAGTTTCAACACATAAAGTTCATGTTGAAGACATTCCTTCCTCTGTTGCTCTAGAAGTTGAAGATAGTTTCAAATTGTCCCCTTCCCATGTAGCCGATGCAGATGAAAGTGATACAACTAATGAAGCTAATCCTTTTGGAGAGATTATCCATTCCTCACTCATGTTCTCAATGTCTTCTATTTCAAATTCTGAACAAGATATGTCAGTTACTACTCTAAAGGTTGAAGAGAGTTTCAAATTCTCTACTTCCCATGAGTCTGCTAGTGTGCATAATGATAATCTACTGAATGTTTTGGAGGTTAAATCAGAGTTTGGAGGCGATGCATTCGCCCTCCTTGATCACATACTTCCTATGAACATCTATTTGATCATTGGCACATGTTCTCAGAGTTTCACTAAAGATGGATGACACTACCATTTGCTTGGGTTCAAGTCTTAGGCACATTTTGGTGATTTTGGTTTTGATCTAACCCCTACTAGTTCAAAGGATATCACATGAAACCATCTATCAATTCTTGGAGCTGATTTAATTTTCACTGATAAGAAGTTCAAGTTTCAAGAGCAATTAGATCTGATTGGAGTTGATCCTACCTAATTTGGTTCGAATTACAGGTTCCCGGATGATCTTCATATTTTTGGATTTGTTCTCACCATGTTTGGTTTGAAGAGTAAGTTCAGAAAGCCTCCAGATTTGCTAGCATCCATTGAAGGAGAATTCAAGCACATGTTTTTGGAGCATGATCCACTTCTTCCCAAGAGGATGATACCTCCATAAATTGAATCAAACATCACACCTACTTGAGTCTTGAGCAATAATTTTTGGTGTGTTTCAGTCTATCTTGAGGGTTTTTTTTCCCCATTGGGTTTTCCCTCTTTCCTCATTATTTCTAAATTGATTGTACGGGGTGACCTTTGGTCTCAGTAACCAGGGCCCTAATTTCCATTTATTTACTTGTATTTTTCCTCATAGTTTGGCTTAAGGGGGGGTGTTGGAATATTCTCACCATCTTATTTTGGTTTTGCATGCATGCATACATTCCATGAAGCACTCTATGCATCCATGCATCAACAATTGAGTCTCCTAGCACCTAGTCTCTATTTTGGCCCCCCTGGAGCTTGTTTTTTGCCATCATTATACCTCCTAGTCACTCATAGCACCTTTTTTCCATCACTGGAGTTCCAATGGGCCCTCATGCACATATTTAGGAGTTCTGACAATCAGTTCCATGATTTATGGACCCTTGTCCCCTTGATTGCTTAGTTAACTAACTATAGCTCCTAGTTTGACTGCTACTGAGTGTAGGGGCGACCTCCTTGACCACTGAAAACTAGTTATTCACCCCCTTAGAGTATCCTCCCCTATTTTTGTGCCCACATGATTCAATTATGCTCAGTCCTACCTCATTTGACTGATTATTCATCATCGATGGCCACTGAACCTTATCAGGAGATGGTTCCAATGCAAACTAAGCCTATACTTGAGGTGAATTTGAATCCTTCTAGGTCTATCAAATTCATTCTATTGTAACATTATTTTATTTCCAACTTACAACTTATTAGTGTATCAACACCATTTTTTCATGTGTGTTTCAGTTTTATCAATGAATTGATCCATGTTCTTGTCTAATTCTTCTCAGTAATTACATTGTGAAATTGTGAGGTTTGTTCAAGCTCAGTGATCTACCCCTGTGGAATTTCACATATAAAAGGGTCTTATGAACATATAATTATATCTCTAGGGCTAATTAGAATATTTTAGCACAGTGAAATAATTTCATTTTCTACAATTTAATTATGAAAAAATATCGATAATTCCAAATAAATTAAAATAAGATTCATAACTGATCAAACAAATTGAACCAAGATTGGGAAAGCTTATACAACACTATCTAACATCATTATGAATCCATCCCAAGCCATAACACAGGTTACTTGCACCTAAAAAGGTCATTTTCACTTAATCATGATTAACTAATAATTAGTGTACTAATTTTGACACTTAGCGACACTTAGCACATAATTGACGACACTTAACATAACTTCATTTGTTTATCACCTAATCATAATTTATAAATTCCAATGGATAATTAACACCCAATATAATGTAAATAAGGCCCAATTATCATTTTCCAATTAATTAAACAAAACAATTACAAAAATGACTCCACAGGACCAATTAACTAGTATTTAACACAAACAACTAGTCTTATACAAATTCAACACACAACCATGCCATTGAACCAAAAAGTGAACATAATTCCATTATACATGTATTTAAGCATGCACATATAGCCAAATAAAATTGCATTTGCAGGTCAGATCCTTTCACATAAACAATTATTTTTTCAAGCTAAATCAATGCAACTAGTTAACAGACATTGCTAGGAATTTAACCCAATCAATTGTACTGAGTTCCGGAGCACACATAAGAGAATATGAATTCTACAGAAAAATAACATTCTACAGAAAAATAACATTCTACAAGAAAATTAAAGTACCAAAAACAAATCATATGGCTGTACATTCCAAAAATTACGAAAACATAGATTCAATCTACAAACTAGTTATTAATTTCCACCGATTTGAAGCTAGTTTCTGTTTCTAGCATCGAAATGAAAAACATTAAGAAAGTATTGAGTAATGTAGCTCATGGAAATAATATCAGAGGTCCACTATAGCCAAATGGATGTATATTTCCACTCATAAACAATCCTCTTATTAATTCATCAAACTAGCTAAATCTACTTCTCCAAATTGGCTAGAAATTGAGGAATCAAGTAAGATAAATGCATAAACAATTTGAAGAGTAATTCAGAAGACATTCAAAATATAAATACCATGTATTATCAATATTATCATAGGTATAAACCATGTAAACATTTCATCAAGCACTTCTCATGCAAAGTCATAAATCCATTTAAAACAATTCTTTCAAAAGAGCTAGTGAATGGAAACAAAACTAGGATTTCGATAAGAAAATATAGAACTATCTAGTAACTCTTCCACATTTATTCATACATTTCAAGTGTAATTATTATATATCAGATCATTTATCTCACTTAGGATTTTTCTCAAAAATTTCACAAACCAAGTCTCGAAACTACATCAAACAACCCAACCGGTGAACTAGTTTTCGAATCGAGGCTAGAAACACCGTAGAGAGGTGTTTCCAATCATTCCTAATATATTTAAAAATAAAAGTACTCATAATATATATAATATAGGCACAATTATCATATCTGTAGAATAGGTTCCAAATAAACATTTCTCTCAAGCACTTGCTCACAAAATACCAAAAACTACTTATCTATTTTTCTCAAAAACTAGTAGCATAATGTAACTAAAATATATGAGAGATTTATTCCATAATTAGCTCATATATTTTTTCATAAATTTCATGTGAAACCATATAAGAATCATATTAGAGCCAAGTAATTCAAATAAACATGAAATAAAGTACTTGCAAAATACGCAACCGAAATTGACCGTGCCACGCTCCACCCAGCCGTAAACATAATGAAAGACAAAACTCACTTTGCAATGGTCACCCTCGAGCAAGAACCATGATTCCAAAAGCAAGAGTGCAATAAACCACAAAACCCATCTAACATTGGTCCAACCATAATCCAATGGCAAGTGGATTCCACATCACTTCCAATCTAGGATCTCCGGTGGCAATTCCAGGACAAATTTTTCAGGAGAAATTAGTCCAACCAAAACCCAATGGAAAGTCTTCCTCGACTTCCACTCCAGGGAAATTCCAGTGGCTCTAGGACAAAAGATTAAAAAATATATCACTCCAACCTCAAATACAATGGCAAGTGGATTACACATCACTTCCAATCTAGGATCTCTATAGGAAATTCCAGGACAAAACAATGACAATTCCAGAGTAACTCAATTTGGGCACAGGCTCAGAAAGGGCACACCAACTAGCAAAAAATCATGTCAAGAGAAACAAAAAAAAATCACACCAGTACCATATAAAAAAAAGAGCCAAGGGCATGCATAACCAACAAGAGAGACTAACTCACATCCACCCAAATCCCATTTCCCACGAGCAATTCAAATTGGGGGGGGAGAGAGACACAAGGGAGGAGTTACATTCCCAAATTAGAAAAATGGGAGTTACACTTATCAAGAGGGTGCATTATAGGGGATATGAAGAGTCCTCATCAAGGTGGGAGTTACAAATTTTCATGAGGAGTGCACTAGGTGAGGAAAAAAATCTAACTCCAAATAAAATTAATCCTAGAATAAAATAAAAACCAAGGGGTAGCATAACACATGAGGGTGCATAAATCAAGAGGTTCCACCAAGTCCACAAGAAGGGTGTATCACATCCATGTAGGTTAAAACACAAGGTAACACTTTCCCCACAACCCCTTGCTCATTACATCATGGTTCCTCATACCCTTTTTTGTGGCATCAGTCGATCCAGTTGTTTTATTTAATTAATTAATTAATAATGTCCAACACAATATTAATAATGTGCAAACCATAGTCTTGGCACCTTGTTCCATGTCACAACAAAAATAATAACCACAACATATGTCCAGGGGCTAAAACAGAGGGTATTACACCCCCCTCCCCTTAAACCATGAATCACCCTCGATGCATATTACATACATGCCTTTACAAAAGGATAACATACATGCCCATACATGCCTCAGAAAGATAACATCTTTCTAACCACAATACTTCCCACTACCACCTACTTTCCTGTCCGTTTCCACTGCCCATGGGAGAACTGAGACTAGTAGAGTGGACTCAAGGAAGCAATGATCGATATTCAATCCCCATGACAGGGTCTTCAAACCTCTTTACAAGGCCTTCAAACTTCAACAAGGATACATCCACTTGAAAATCATATTTCAATCACCCATATGATTAACATCAGGAATAGAAATATATGATACATGATATTCTTCATGAAGAATACTTTCTTCACATTCCAACAACACATGGTTAGCAACAAATATATATATATATATATTGTTCATCTAGATACATAAAATACATCTTCAAGATACATGATACATTAAATAAATGAAATGAAATACATTATTATATACAAGGTACATGAGATATAGATAATTCTTCAACAAAATACTTGAAATGCATCTACTTGAATCTTATTCTAATCATTTTCAATCATACTGTTATCACTAGAGTTGGACCTAGACTACTAAGGTTCAAGCCTAGAGAAATATTAACAATAGGTAAAGGATAGCTTAGGGATGATTGTATATAAATAGGTAAAAATAAGACATAGATCAGAATATGGTACAAGGTATGATTGCAGAAGGTATATGATGTAACATACTGTAATACGAAGGTCTACGAGCATGAATTTATAAAAAGAATGAATTCAAATCAATAAAAACATACATGTGTTCCACCTAAAATCCTACCATCATGAGATTCAGTGTATACATCCCTAAAGTTTCCTTGACTAAGTTATTGGCCTAGAAGAGATATAACCCATTTACACTAGGTTTTGAGAGGTCGTCGTAGGCTACACTCATGCAACCTGCGGCGTCGCATCTTTCTCTCTTGCAGGGTGCGATGATGTCAGTTAATGGACAAAAATAGCTCCTTCGAGCCCATTTTCGGAGCCAGCTGACATGGATCCCTATCCCTGACCTTTTGGGAGAGTTGGCACTCGGTTTCTAACCTCTTGGAAGGATCCCCTATCTCTCTCCTACCATATCTCAACCTACCCTATCCATACCATATCCACTTAGTCCTATATAAATGAAGTTCTATCCCTTCCAAGGGGAGGAAGTCTATAGTGTCTACATTGTAGTGAAATCATCTTGGAGAGATCTCTACTCATCCATTGAGAGACTCACACTTCCTTGTGAGGATATGGCATTGGCTTGGATGGAGAAGGATTGCCACGTTAAGCCTTGGTTGTAATCATTCTTTTCTATGTACTTTCTCTATTATTACAGTAATATAAACGCTTTCCACCAATATTGTTGTGTTGATGATATTGTGTAGTTTACCTGCTTAACTGTTTACTTAGATCTATTATTGTTTGAATACTTTTACTTGTTTGTCTTGTTTTGTGCATCTTGACAGGTCTTGAAGCTTTAGATATGACGACCACAAGGCGTGGAACAACATCCATGAAAAGGGACTGCAAACTTAAGGTAAGACATCCGATAACTTGATCCTTAACTAGATCTAGGAAAGAAGTTTATTGTCTGTACTATTTGTTCTAGACTCACATTGAGCTAGGGAGATCCGGTTCGCGTCCGCTCGAGTGGATTGTCCGTCAAACAAATCTGGCGACCATACTGGGGAAGAACATTGTTTTGGAGTTGTCAATTTGAATGTCATTTTTAGTTGATTTCTTGTTACAAGCCATTTTATTTGTCATTTTCCTCTTAAACTGGTTTTACCATCATATATTTATTTTGAAGAGTTTGATTACCTTCCTTTGAGTTTGTACTTCTCATTTTCAAACCTTTTCATGCTCACTGTTTGGAGAATTGGTTCATTTTTGAACTCAGATCTCACCTGTCGCATCTGGTCAGTGGACTCAGAGCGACATTGTGTCAATTTTGATCTCTGTTCTTTTCCTATTAGCCTGTCGTTGCAACCGTTTCATTAGTATTTTGCGACACCGTCGCACTTCCCGCATTGGTGAACTGTGACGTCGCACTGTGTACAAGCATAGAGTGCGCCGATCTACCATTTTTTCCATCAGGAACCCCTTCTCCATTTCTGATTTGAGTTATGGTTTGTGTGCAAACTCCCTCTGTACTATAAGATCCAGTCAGAGACCCCATTTTGATTTCTGTGATTGAGTTGTCTGTTTTATTTGGAGTTGTTTTGGTTTCCATCTTGGACACATCTGAGATTTGGTAGTGGTGGACACTCTTATCTCCCCCACCTGCATCCACTCACCCTTGCATTCCCTCCTCTCCTTTCCAGATCTGATCATTGTATTAGATCAGTTTCCAGACCTCATTTACATTCATTGTTGAGCTTTGCTTGCTTTAGTGCTACTTGTTACTGATTGATTTTGAGTGTTTCTGTGTACTTTTAGTCCATTGAGTGCTCATCTTTTCTTGAGATTTTCTGAGTTATTAAAGTGCTACAAGTAATCTTTTCATTTCAGTATTTGTGTTTAAAAAGCATCGTTGTTATCAAATTGTTATTTTGATACATCCATTGAAAGATAAAAAGTACTTTATTTCCATCATTTCTCAAGCTCATTTGAAGAATTGCATATGCATTGGAATGTTTCATTTGTAGATCTTTTGGAAAAGTTGAAAGAAAATTGCATTATTTGTGTGTTTTCACGAATTATGAGTTGCTAATTTTCTTGAAAAATTTGAATAGATATCAAGTTTTGCAAAAGTAGTTCCATGCTTGGAAAGATAAATGCATCTTTTGGTTTTTATAGTGAAAGTGAAAAGCTTGCATACTCTACTTAGAAACTCTCTCTTTTCATTGCTTAGCATCATTTTTGTTTTGAAAAGATAAAGGAAAAAATAAAAAACATGCTTTGATTTGGTTTAGTAGTGTTGTGCCTTTTATGTTTCGCTCGAAAAGGAAAAGAACACTTCATAGTCATTTTTTGGTAGATTTGGGATTGCATTGCATTGGTAAAATTAGAAAGAAGTTTCTCCCTCCCATACATAGAGTTCATCAAAAGAAAAGTGTGTTTTTGCATGTAGTTAGGGCTTGCATTATGTTTACGATTGTGTATTCACCTCATGCATTCAACTAAGCATCCAGATAAAATTAACGGTCGAACTAGGGTAAAATTTCTAGTAACTTGTGTGTAAGTTAGAGACGTGTTTCGGCGTTGTTAAGCGTGGCAACTGTTGTTATTTTCCAGCACTATGTCCTGGGGGTATTGTAGTATTCCACGTACTTATCGGTATATCGAGCTATTTCACGTACCCACCAAGTACCACACTTACTTGGCGTATATCGAAAGGTATTTCACGTACTCGGTAGTATATCGGAAGGTCTCTTGCCGAATGGTTGTGCATTAGAAAACACCACTACGGATTTGAGCTCCCACGTACCTTGCGAATATCAGGAGACACCTTTAGGATTCCTAAAACCAACTGAGTTAACCTTTTGGCCATCTTGGCGGAGCAATACACCGAGAATAGCTCTCGGGGAGATTACTATGCACATACCGTCCAGGTAATCGGGTATTCAGGAAAGGGTACGGTCCCAATCCTCCTTGTCGCGTTTTACTATTGGACCTTGCGGTATATAACGATTTGCAAAGCCTTGACAATCCTGTGAGATTCCAGACCTGTGAATCCACTCTTATAACATAATTTTGCTTGTGGACTTAGTTTGTGTAGGTTTGTCTGGTCTGCTTTTCTTTTGTGTAGCTTTCCTTAGGAGAAATGTTTTGTTTCAGTCACTTTGGATGACTTTCCTTGGAGAAGGTCTCGCAGGATTCAGAATTTGCCACCCGAATATCCCCTTAACCAGGAGGTAATTTCGATGGTAAGAATGGATCCACGAGCCAAGGTCGGGTTACATGAAGTGGAAAAACCCACTTTGAATGTTGGAGGATTTTTGTTTCCTCACACTCCTCTAGATTCACCTGCTTCTCACCCCCCGTCAGGTGAAGAAGCACAAATCCCCACTTCACAAGACTTACCTCCCATTGCACTGGGAGAGCTTGGATCATTGGAATTGATGAATCAACCCCAATATGACCCCACAGTAGCTGTTGGTCCTTCAGCAGCTTATTGGACATCTTCTCTAGGCTACCCAGTGGCCCATTTTCCATTGCATCCCCACCCAGTTGGCCTACCCCTGAAGAAATATTCGCACCCATTCATGATCGTTTGGAACGATTACGTGTTAGGGGTGATGAAATTCGAAGATAGAGTCTTTCACAAAGGGTAGAAGACCCACCGTTATGCTCTTACCAACCAATCCCAGGTTGCTCTTTATCTTTTGAGTCACCAGAATCATCCATGCAACACGTGACCACTGCTGTAACTGGTCAACCATTCATTCTTGCACATATGTCCCCTAGACAGGAGACCAGTTCAGCACCTCTCACAACCCAACCTGTTGAAGCACAACAGTCCAACACACCTGTGATCACCACAGTTACGTTACCTGCTCCTCCCCCACCTCAAACTTCAAGGGGAGGATACTCTTTACCCCCTACCTTCCTTACAAGTAACATTAATCCTATGGTAAATGATCAACAACCAGTGTTGGGTCATCCTTTACTTAGTGGTCAGCAAGTTGTTGCTGGGGGGTGACCCCCGTGTATTAACCATAATACTGCAGCAGGAGTTCCCATCGGGCCTACTGTTGGAAATTCCTGACCTCCCGGACCTTCCACTACGGGACTATCCTATGTCGGGGGACCGTCCAATGTAATTCAACCTCCATCGAGTCAAGCGTATCCAGGTCATCCTAACCCTGTGCCGTGTCAACTTAATCCTGGAAACACAATCTATGGGGTACCCTACCTCAAAAATCCTTACACTCTATGGGGACAGCAAAATTTTTTACAACATGGACCCCCACTTATAGTCCCTCAAGTCCCTCCATCCCCATTTGGTCCACCCCACCTCCCATTGGAGGCGGCGGGCCCCCACATAACTATGGAGGAGGCTGACCTTTACCTTCTGGCGGAGGACCACCTCATTTCGGTCATCATGGCCCACCCCCCCTGGTGGAGGTGGTGGAGGACCACCCCCTCCTGGCAGTGGTGGTGGGGGAGGACCATCCCATCCCGGTGGTGGTGGTGGAGGACCATCCCATCCTGACGGTGGTGGTGGAGGACCTTCTCATTCTAGTGGCGGTGGTGGTGGACCACCACCCTGTTACACCTAAAATCTCCTCATCATCAGATTCAATGTATACATCCCTGAAGTTACCCTGATTAAGTGATTAACCTGGAAGGATTTGTACTCATTTGTACTAGGTTTTGAGAGGTCATCGCAGGATGCACTCAAGCAACCTACGACGTCGCACCTTGCCCCATTATAGGGTGCGACAAAGTCAGTTGGATGGAAAAAATAGCTTCTTCGAGTCCCTTCTCGAAGGCTGCTGACTTGGGACCCTATCCTTGACCTCTTGGGGGAGCTGGCATTCGGTTCGTAACACCTTGGAAAGATCCCTTAAGCCTCTCCTATCATATCTCAACCTATCCTATCCAGTTAGTCCTATTTAAATGAAGCTCACTCCCATTCCAAAGGGAGGAAGTCTATGGTATCTACATGCTGGTGAAATCATCCTTGGGAGACCTCTAATCACCTATTGGGAGACTCATACTTCCTTGGGAGGATATGGAAAATGGCTTGGATGGAGAAGGGTTGCAACGTTAAGCCTTGGTTGTAGTTCTATATCTCTACTATGTATTCCCCTCTATTTACAGTAATACAAATGCTTTCCACCAATATTGTTAATGTGTGATGATATTGAGTAGTTTACTTGCTTAACTGTTTACTTAGATCTCTTATTGTATAGATGCTCTTTACTTGTTTCATTTTGTTTGTGTCTTGACAGGTCTTGCAACTTAGATTTGATGACCGTTGGACGTGGAATAACATTCAAGAAAAGAGGATTGTGAAGTAAAAGGTAAGACATCTAACACTTGATCCTTAAGTAGATCTAGGAAATCCATTTGTAGTCTGTTCTATTTGTTCTAGACTTGCATTGAGCTAGGGAGATCCGGCTCGCGTTCGCTCGAGTGGATTGTCCGTCAAACAAATCCGGTGACCATACTAGGGAACATACATCTTGTTTAGTAGTTGTCAATCTGAGAGTCATTTTCATTTGATTGCTTGACACAAGCCTTTTATTTGTCATTTTCTTTGTGAGTTGATTTCACTATCAGATCTTCACATTGAAGACTCCGATCTACTTCCTTTGAGTTCATTATACTCATTTTTAAACCATTCCTCATTGCTGGGATATCTGATTCATTTTTGAATTTAGACTCCGCCGGTCGCACCTGGTTAGTGGAAATAGAGCGACACTATGTCACTTTTGGCCTCTGTTCTTTACCTGTTAGTCACTTGTCGCAGCCCTTTCATTGGTAAACTATGATGTCGTCGCACTTCCCATATAGGTAAACTGCGACATCACACTATGTACAAGCACAGAGTGTGCCGATTTGTCAAAACTTGGCATACATGCATTCCCTCTCTAGTTTTCAGTCTGAACTTTGGTTTGCTGTATGAACTCCCTCTGTGCTGCAAGATCCAACCAGAGATCCCATCTTTAATTTGTGTGTTGAACGTTTGGTTTTGTTTGGATTGATTCTAGGTTCCGTCTTGGACAAGTCTGAAGACCGGTAGTGGTGGATACTCTTGTCTCCTCCACCTTCATCCGCTCACCCTTGCATTCCCTTCCTTCCATCCCTGATATGGTCATTGCATTATATCGGGCTCTAGACCTCATTTACATTTATTGTTTGAGCTTTGCTTGCTACTGTCTGATTTTGAGTCTTGTGTGTCTTTCAACTTAACTGAGTGCTTGTCTTTTCTTGAGTTTTCTGAGTGTACTGAGTGCTGCAAGTAGTGTTTTATTTTCAATCATTTACATCTGAAAGCATAGTTGTTATCAAGCTAATCTTTTGATGCATCCATTGAAAAGTTAAAAGTGCTTCTTTCCCATCATTTCTCAAGCATTTTTGAAGAAAATTGTTGCGCATTGGAACGTTTTCATTTATGTTTTGGAAAAATTGAATGAATGTATGACCAATTGTGTTTTTTTTGAATTATGAATCACTCATCTTCTTGAAAGACTCAAAGATGATTCAATTTTTGCAAAATTAATTCCATGCTAAGGAAAGATAGATGCATTTTTAATTTTTATTGCTTTTAGGTCATTGAAAGTGAAATTGAAAAGCTTGCATACTCCACCTTGGAATCCTCTCTTTTCATTACCTAGTATTGCTTTACTTTGAAAAGAAAAAGAAAAGGAAAATTGTTGAGATTTGGTTTTAGTAGTGTTGTGAATTTTTTGCGTTTCGCATGAAAAGGAAAAGAATGCTTCGACATCATTTTTCGTAGAGTTGGGATTGTGTTGCATTGCATTGCTTTGGTCAAAATTGTCGGAAAGAAAAAGAAAATTTCTCCTTCCCATAGGTAGCATTCATCGAAAGAAAAGCATATTTTTTGCATCTAGCTAGTACTTGCATTATGTTTCTGATTATGTACTCACCTCATGCATTCACCTAACTGACGTCGTTAAGCGTGGCCGCTGTCATTATTTGCCAGCACTGTATCCCGGGGGTACTGTAGTCTTCCATGTACTTATCGGTATATCGAGCTCCTTCACATACCCACCAAGTACCATAATCCGTACTTGGCGTATATCGAAGGGTGTATCACGTACTTGGTAGTATATCGGAAGGTCTCTTGCCGAACGGTTGTGCATTAGACAGAACCACTACGGATTTGAGCTCCCATGTACCTTGCATATATCGGGAGACACCACTAGGATTCCCGAAACCAACCAAGTTAACCATTTGGCCGTCTTGGAAAAGCAATACACCGAGAACAACACTCGGGGAGATTAGCATGCACGTACTGTCCAGGTAATTGGGTATGCAGGAAAGGGTATGGTCCCAATCCTCCTTGTCGTGTCATATTGTTGGACCCTGCAGTATATTGTGGTTTGCGATGCCTTGATAATCTCGTGAGGTTCCAGACTTTGAATCCACTCTGTCACATAAGTCTGCTTGTTTCCTTAGTTTGAGTAGGTTTTTCTGGACTGCTTTTCTTTTGTAGCATACCCTCAGGAGAAACGCTGTTTCAGCCATCCTGGCTGATTTTCCTGACACTCTGGTGGATCTCCCCTGTAGAATATCCCATAGGATATTAAACTTATCACCTGAATATCCCCTTAATCTGGAGGTTATTTTGAGGGTAAGAATGGATCAGCGTAACACGGTCGGGTCACATGAAGTGGAAAACCCCACTTTGAATGTTGGAGGACTTTTGTTTCCACATACTCCTCCAGATTCACCTGCTTCTCATCCCCCACAGGATGAAGAAGCACAAATTCCCACTTCACAAGACCTACCTCCCATTGCTTCGGGAGAGCCTGGGTCATTAGAATGGATAAACCAACCCCAGGACAACCCCACAGCCGTTGCTGTCCCATCAGCATCCTACTAGACATCTTCTACCGACCACCTAGTGGCTCATTTTTCCATCGCATCCCCACCTAACTGGACTGCTCCAGAACCCTCTAGACCCGTCTACAGACCCGACCTTGCCAAAATATTTGGCCCTATTCATGATATTCTAGAAGGATTACGTGTTAGGGGCGACGATCTTCGAAGACAAAGTCTGGAGCAACGACCTGGGTATAGAGACCCCCCAGCTCATCCAATATCTTTTGGTTCACTCGAACCATCCCTCCACAATCTGACCATTAATGAGACTGGTCAACCCTTGCAAGAGTCCAGTCCTACACACCAAATGAACCAACCGGTTGAAGGACAACAGTCCAACACACTTGCCACTACCACAGTTACTTTACCAGTTCCTCCCCCACCTCAAAATTCGAATGGAGGATACTCCATTCCCCTGGATTACCCTATTGGTAATGTTATTACTACAATAGCTAGCCACCAACTAGTGTTGGGTCAACCTTTACCGAATGGTCAGCCTATTGTGGCTGGGGGCAACCCCTGTCTCTTAACCATAATACTACAGTTGGAGTCCCTATCGGACCTACCATTAGCAACTTGCTACCTCCTAGACCTTCTACGATGGGACTATCCTATGCTGGAAGACCGTCCAATGTAATCCAACCTCCATCGAGTCAAACGTATCCAAGTTATCCTAACCCCGTGCCGGGTCAACCTAACCCTGGAAACGTACTTTACGGGGTACCATACCCCGGTAATCCTTACACTCTTTGGGGACAGCAAAATGTTTTACAACATGGACCCCCACTCACAGTCCTTCAAATCCCCCCACCTCGCATTGGTCCACCCCCACCTCCCAACAGAGGCATCGGGCCCCCACATAACCCTGAGGGAAACGAACCTCTACCTTCTGGTGGAGGAACCCCTCATTTCGGTCATCATGGCCCACCCCCCCTGGCGGAGGTGGCGGAGGACTGCCACCACCACCTCCTTGCGGTGGTGGTGGTGGAGGACCATCTTATCCTGGCAGTGGTGGTGGCGGTCCATCACCCCACCATGGTGGAGGCGGCGGAGGAAACCGTTTCCCATCTGGTAGTGGTGGTAGTGGACCACCACCCCCTCCTGGCAGAGGCGGTGGAGGATCATCTTGTTCTAGCAGCGGTGGTGGACCACCCCCGCCCCCTGGCGGAGGTGGTGGAGGCCCACCTTACCCCGGCAGTGGTGGTGGACCACCCCCTTTCGGCAGCGGCCCTTCCCCTCCCGGCAGTGGAAGTGGACCACTCCCTTATGGTCATCTCCCACCTTATTATGGTAATGGACCACCCCACTACAGTGGCGGACCTCCTTCTGGTCTGGGCGGCACATACCCCTACAGACAGTTTCCTCTTGGTAGACCTTATGGTCATACGGGTCCTTATACGCCTTATCCGTATTATCAGTACGCGTAGCCTAATCTGCAGCTGCCCTTTTTGGATACTTTGGACCTACCTGACCTCTCTCATTTAACCAATGACCCCATTTACCACAGAGCTAACTGGCCATCCATTCCAGTGAAACTTTCGTCTGATATCCCAAAATTTGATGGCAAGCTGGGTGAAGATCCTAAAAACCACGTGATGACATACCATTTATGGTGCTCATCCAACTCCTTAATAGATGACTCGATTCGTCCTAGATTGTTTCAAAGGACCCTCACCGCTTCGGCTTCCAAGTGGTACATTGAGTTACCACCCCACTCTTTCCCTGATTTTGGATCTCTTGCCATGAAGTTTTTGACTCACTTCCAGCTGCCTAAACGGTATGAAACTAGTATTGAGATTTTAACCTCGCTCCGTCAGAATACCACCACTCACATCTTGAATCACATCCACGAGTGGCGAAGGAGATGTCGTCTCATTAAATCTCCCATTCTAGATCAACTCCTAGCAGACTGGTTTACGAAGTCTCTCATCCCTACCATAGCACGAGATGTTGCCATGAGAGGTGCTGTCACTAAAGAACAGGTCATCGCTAGTGCCCATGTGCTATACTTAGTTTATACCCAATCCGACATGTTGTTTGATATTCTTCTCGATGCACCTCGTGACGCTAATGATCCTGTGAAACCACCCAAGGGACCCCAAGCCGATGGCATCATTGGATCCCTTCACACCCAACCTTCTCATCAACCTGTTGGTTCTGCAAACCTCCAAGATTCGTCTCCATTACCAATGCGGGCTGGTCTCAGCACCACCAAATCATCCACCCCTGTTGCTACTGAAGAAGTGAATTCTGTTTCATCAGCTTCGCCTCAGAAGAACGACGGTGAGAAGAAGAACAGAGGGAAACCGAAGAAACCTTCTGCCCAACAGGAACAAAAGAGAACCCCTGATGATACCAAGCAGAAAAGGAAGTTATAATTTCCTTGTCTACTGTGTGGTGATGATCATTTTTCGAAGGAATGCCCCTATAGAGACGAAGTTCAAAAATTTCTCAAGGGAAAATCCACACCCGCAGTTCTCAACGATCCTTTCCCTGCTCAAAATCAGCAGTCGATCGCTCACACTTCTTCTTCCCAGGAAGAAGCATCCAACACCGCACACGTTCTCATGGTAAGTAATGAGATTGTCAACTTGATCACTCGTTCTCATTCGTACAACATTGTTCCAGCCAAAGAACCCAGCGGAAGTAATACTGAAAAAGATTCCACCTCTACACCCGATGTCACTATAACGGATATGCCTCTCACCATCGAGAAGCCGTCTTTTGAGTCAGTATTGCATCCACCCAAGAGCACGATTAGAAAATCAGTTTTAAATCCTAATGCTCGGGCTGCCCAAAACTACAATATTGTAGAGGACCTAGCACAAGCTCCTTGTGCTATGTTGACGCTCGAAGTCTTGCAAAACTGTCCAAATCAGCGCAAGCCTCTCCTCGTTGCTATCGGTGCAATTGACCCAGATCTATCAAACATTACGTTCCAGCTGGAACACTTCAAATCGAGGCTCTCCCATCAATTGGCATTCCAAGTTGCCACAAATATTGCTGGGAAGATTATCCATCGTACCCTCTTAGACGAAGGAGCCTCTACGTCTGTCATGTTGATCGCATGTTGGAGAGCCATAGGTTCTCCCGAGTTGAATCGTTCTCCTACTACTTTGAGAGCCTTTGACGGCCGTGGCTTTCAACCTCATGGGCTGTTACAAGCTCTACCGATAGAGCTAGGGGAAAGACCGTAACCCTTAACGTGGAAGTGGTCGCTGCCCCGTTAGATTATAACATTCTGCTTGGTCGCAATTTGTTTTATGCCATTCACACGGTTGCGTCATCTATCTTCTGCATAATACAATTCCCCCATCAAGGGCGAATTGTCACAGTCGACCAACTGGATTCATGCACTCCTGTCACCATTTCTCATCCAGGCGATCACGTTCCTTCCATTGGACAGTCTTTGCAAAAATATGAGAGTGTGGGGGTTGGCCTCCTTAAGGTTTCATCCCTTATGGGCGTTTTTTCCTATCTCGGATCCCCCAAATCATGTTGCTATGATCCACATGATCTCTTTGTAGTTATCCTCTATCTCCACCTCTACTTGTTGATGTATATGTAACTTCGGAATGTATTTCATTTATATATTATTGTACTCCTATAGAGATGTGTCATTCCTCTATACGAAAGTGTCGTCATGTGTATTGACAAGTGTCGCAAGTGTGTTGACTTGCCGATGGGTTATTAGAACACCATGTGTGGGGTCGGCCCTAATTTATGTAATATATGGTTGATGTACCTAGCTAGACAAGTCGGCCCCATAAGGTCACTGAGCAAACATAACAAGTATAAATAGAGATTGGGAGATCTCTATTTGGATCACTCAGAAACTCATTCTTCCTTCACTTGGAAAGTGGCACACATGTGAGGAGGAGGATCATCTGCTACTAGGAGACTATCTCTATGTATTTGGTTGTACTTTGGTTGAGCTATTGCTCTCTCTATCTCCAAGGAAGTTGTAAGGTTTTTCACCTTAGGGTTTTCCCCACGAAAACTTTGTGTGTCTATTGTCTCTCATGCTTTTCATTCTTGTGATGATTGACATGCTTGTTATGATTAATATGCATTTCTATACTGTACATGTTTTTCTCTCAGTAAAGATCCTAGAGTATTGTGAATTAATGCTCAAAATTTAACATGGTATAAGAGCTAACCTGAGAAGAAGACATTGTGCAGTGACGGAAACTAGGGTTTCTTGTTTATTGGGTTTCTCTCCACCGATTTTGGAAAAGTAGCATAGTAGATTGACTCTACTCATCAAGGAGAATATATCTGTCCAATCATAATTCAATTCTGAGCATTTTTTGATTTGGCCCTAAAAATTAGGGTTTCCACAAAAATATGAATTTTTGAAATCTGAAGACATAGCTGGAAGCTCCTTAAAAAAATAGAAGTTTAGAGCTTTGGATCGATATTTTTGGCTGAGTAAATCTTCGATAAACTCAAACCCTAATTCAGTGTCCTCCTTAGTGAATCCGAGAAGATTAAAAGGCACTTCTAAAGGGTGAAACTTTGCAGAAATTAAATTCTGAGTATACTAGGCTGATCAACCCATCAAGGCGCATCTTTCTATCCTTTCAGAAAGTTGAAATTCACATTTTGAATTTTTAGGGTTTTTCTGACAAACCTTGATCTGGGACCAGATCCAGTTTTCAGCAAATTAAGTGGTAAGACCTAAATATTTTCTCTTTTCATTTGAAGTACTCTTTAAAGATGTCTCACCACACCAAGCTTGAGGATAAGCTTGAAGGGGCTCACAACTTCCGAGCCTGGAAGTATAGGATTGGGTTAATCCTGGAAGAAAATGAATTGGATTCTTACATCAGCTCTGAGGTCCCTATCCCAGAGGATGAAGAGGCTAATATATTACATAAGAAGAACTTGGTCAAGGCAAAGAGAATCATTGCTAATTCTATCAAAGACCATCTTATACCACATGTGTCATCTCTAAAGACACCCAAGGAGATGTTTGAATCCCTGACCAAGTTATTTGAAGGGAAGAACATAAATCGGAAGATGACTCTGTGGAATCAATTGAAAGGAGTCAAGATGATGAATGGAGAAACCATTCAATCTTACTTCTCCAAGGTCTCTCATATCAAGGAACAACTTGAAGCTGTGGATGAAGTAGTGGACAATGGTGAAGTTGTTATGACCACTCTGAATGGCCTACCTAGGTCATGGGACTCCTTTATTCAAGGAATCTGTGCAAGAAATAAATTGATCTCTTTCAGTAGACTGTGGGAGGAATGCTCTCAAGAAGAAGCTAGGCTTGTGGCACGAGAAGAAAAGATGGGTAATGAAGATCAAGCTCTCGCAGCTCAAACCAAAAGAAGCAAGCCTAAGAGGGAGCACTCTCAACAGAAGAGATCCACTCACTATCACCAAAAGAATAAGAAGGACTTAAGGTGCTTCACATGCAATGAGAAGGGTCACTTTGCTTTAGAATGTACCAAGAACAAAAGGGATAAAAACAACAACAACAACTCCAGCAAGAATAAGAAGGGAAGCAAAAGAAATTTCCATGCTCATGCTGCCGAAGATGATGAACCTCCAAAGAAGAAGGCTAGGGCAGAAAGTGATGATGACTCATTAAGTGAAGAAGAGTATGTCCTAATCTCTGCTCTCATAGGTACTATCTCTCATGGTTGTAATGATTGGCTTATTGATAGTGGGGCTTCCAAACACATGACTGGGTTTAAAGAATCTTTTGTAAATCTATCTGAACAGGAATCACCCCATAAAGTGAAACTTGGGGATGACTATCAATACCCCATCAAAGGAAGTGGTGAAGCCTCCTACAACCTAGATTCTGGAAAATCTTTGAAGATGAAAGAAGTCCTTTATGTACCTGGGCTCAAGAAGAACCTACTCTCCATATTTGCATTGGATGCAAAAGGTATGAGGGTTGCATTTGTGGATGGCCAAGTTCTAATGTGGCCAAAAGGTAAAACTATCGATGATGTAGTAGTGATTGGAGAGAAAGAGGGAGGCTTGTATAAATTGAAGGGACAACCTGAACATGCCATGGTGCATGATTCCATGGAGCCAAGTGAACTTTGGCATAGAAGACTTGCACATATGCACTACAGGCCATTACCAATTGCAAGTAAGGCTATAGAAGGTCTTCCTAAAATTAAGACAAAGCATGAAGGTGTTTGCAAAGGATGTGCAAAAGGAAATAACATTAAGAAGGCATTTCCAAGCAGTGAAAGCAAGGCAAAAGGTATCTTGGAAATCATCCACTTCGATGTATGCGGTCCTATGTCATCCAGTTCTCTGAGTGGGTATGTTTACTATGTCTCTTTCATTGATGACTTCTCCAGGAAGACTTGGGTTTACTTCTTGAAGAAAAAAATTTGATAAATTCAAGGAATTCAAAACCTTGAAGGAGAACCAAACTGATAAGAAGATCAAAACATTCAGATTTGACAATGGTGGAGAATTCACCTCAGGAGACTTCAAGAAGCTATGCAGTGATTCAGGGATTAAGAGGGAGTTGACTACTCCTTACAATCCACAACATAATGGAGTTGCAGAAAGAAAGAATAGAACAATCATGGAAGCAGCAAGGGCAATGCTGCATGACCAGGATCTACCTATGCATCTATGGGTAGAAGCAGCTAGAACAATTGTATATGTGCAGAACAGAACACCCCACAAGATATTGGACAACAAGACACCAGAAGAGGTCTTCTCTGGTAAGAAACTTGAAGTTATCCATCTCAGAATATTTGGTTGTCCAGTATACACTCATGTCCCAAAGGAAAAGAGGATCAAGCTAGATCCTTCAGGAAATAAGGGTATCTTTGTGGGTTACAGTGAAAGTTCGAAGGCTTACAGAATATACTTTCCAAGGTTCAAGAAGATTGATGTCAGCAGGGATGTGACATTTGATGAAAACTCAGCATTCATCAAATCAAGAAAGACACCTGTTGAAAATTATGAAGAACCTAAGGAAACTAGATATCAAGACACTACCATGACTGAAGCAATTCCAGATGTTGATCGTGAAATTGAAGATCCATAACAACCTGTAGATCCACCACGTGAGAACAAATCTCATAAGAGGAAACCTACATGGGCTAGAGAGCTCATTCAAGATGCAAAAATATTTGGCATTCCAGAAGAAGAGCACAGAGCAAAGAAGAGAACTAGATCTCATACCAGCTATGTTGCTTTACTCTGTGATATCATGAAAAAGAACCTTCCAGTTATGAAGAAGCAACGGAAAAGAAAGAATGGAAGGATGCCATGGTCGAAGAATACCAATCAATAATGAAGAATGATGTTTGGGATGTTGTCCCAAGTGTTACATCGTAATCTTCCACCCTGTGAGCATCAACATTCTTTGGCCTGTAGGATCCATTTCAGTGACTCATATCCACTTATATCCTTCAGAGACTATTTTTCCCTATTTTTATTCCTACCTGCATGTTGCATCATTATAGCATGCGTACTCGCGAGTTGCATCACTATAGCCAGCGGGTATCAAGTAAAATGGTAAAAACCACTAATTTATTACTTTTTACTCCCAAAAAGCGGTCATTGGGTGACCTTTGGCTCTCCATATGCCCGAGTAATGCCTCGATGTGTCCTTTCACCTACCTTTTAGAGGACTATATATTGAGCACATATGGCTTATGGACGAAAGGAAGAAGAGAATAGTAAGAGAACTCTAGTGGATTTTTGCCCTATCTTGAGTCTGCAATCATTGATCCTTGTAGTTGTGAACCCCTTATGTTCACCTTCCAAACTCCTTTGTAGTTTGAGTTTTCCATTCATGGAGGATTGAAGTGGTGGAGGCACAAGTGGATTGATCTAGATCTTGGTTCAGATTGGTTGCCGGCAAGAGGTCGTATCACTTTGTACTTCTTCTTGTTCATTAATAGAAATACTCATATTCTCATCCATGATGTTGTGAATGTTGTTTATTATACATTGGGTTACATTTGCTTGTGATATTATGGACCATTGTTATTGTTAATGTCATTTATATATTATATGTGCTTATTGGATATTGGCTGTCAAGACTAATTTGCATATTTCAAGTGCATGGATTGAAAGCTCCAACGGGGATCTACTTCAAACTTTTGGATCGAGGTTGGTTACATTTCTCCATTATCTTAACATTATCATTTATAATAGCATTGTTTTGAGAATTGAGTTGATTTCTGGTATTCATCTTTTTGTTGTGGTATTCCCAAGCCAGAGTGAGTTTTCTCCAATACAGAAATGGCAACTCCGCTGGGGAAAACATCCATGTTTGGGAAATTTTTTGAGCATTAGTCCATAATTAGAGTTGCTGTTTATCGAAGCTCTGTGTCACTGATTGGCCGTTAAGATACACTATAGAAAACTTGCTTTTTCTGAGCCCTTGGACTCTTTATTTTCCCATTTTCCTTTCCTCACCCGTGGGCTAGCTTAGCTCAGCTCGTGTATACCCGCCTCTGTTTTCTCTACTGCTCGTGGGTACCGGCAGGTATTCCTTCGACAATAGCGTACAACTCCAGCTTTTGTTGGTTTATGGCTTTTGGTTGTTGTTGGGTTGGCTTTGATGGTTCCTGAGTCTTTGTTGGCCTCTTTCTTGACTATTTCATGCCTTGGTTGTGTCCAGATCTCTTCGTTTCTCTTGGTTGAGACTTCTTGGTTTTTTACCAATCTTTGGATTTAGCCTCTTGGTTTTTCCTTTTGAACTCCTTCCTTTGGCTAAGTCTTGCTGTTTAGGATCTGCTGGGTTGTCTTAGTGATCTTCTTGGCACTTCAGTGACTGAATAGTAGGATTTTGCTTGCATTTTTTCATTCCATCTATATTGAAAAAATACAAAAATATACATTTAGTTTTTTGCATTTTCCTTCTTGTTTATAAGCGAAAATACATTTTTTTTTTTACTTTCATGTACTACATCTTGCATTGAGTGCTTGTTGCTTTCATTTAGGTTCTGCTAGTGCATTGAAAAGATAAAAGATTACATCTTTATTTCGGAATTGTTGGTTGATTTTGCATATTAGTGACATTGTTTTATTGGATAGATGAGTCTAGGATTGGATGATTTTGCATACTATTGAGTCTACACATCACTAGTTTCATGATCATATCGCTTGAGTAACCACAACCACTAAAATTAACGCTTAATCTTAAAATTGATTAGACTGATTTTATTTATAGGGTACACCAACTAGCATAGGTTTAGAGTCTTGGAATAGATCATTGTGAGTAAACGATCCAAGACTACTAAACGAAACATTAGGTGTTTGACTAGGGAGTGGAGGAATCCATGGTATAGATCGGTGTTCTCATGAAGCTCTACTCAATCTAGAGTTAAGCACGAGGTCACGGGAGGTCAGTTAAGGAGATATCTCTCTGATACTGGGTGAACGTGGGAGATATATCCAGGATTTGTTCGTATCTAGGGGTACCAGAGGCTTGTCCTCTTGTGCTTCGGGCTTAGCTACCCTACCCATACGACGGGTCCCACCTGCGACTGTCCCCCTGAGCATTGGTTATATTGTGGTGACCATAGTTTCCTTACCTAGGTATCACACTTCGGATTCTTACGAGACTTACGTCCAAGACATTATGACTGCTCCACATTCCGATACTGAGGAAAAACCTTCGACTCCATCGGGTAGAGTTGACCACACTTTCGATCCCCATACTCCTCATGAGGAGTGGGGAGGTGATCCACCTGAGACTCAACCTGGTTCTATTTGTCCTAATCCACTTGAATGAGATCCATTTGATCCTTTAAATCCGGATAATTATCTTTACGGAATGCTCGACTCACCCGAGGACGAAGAACAGGACAACACGTTCATTCCTTCGTTTCCACACAGTTATAGACACAGAATGCCAGAGTTACATGACGACACTGGCCCTACGATCAACCCAACCGCACTCTCTTTTGGTATGCCTAGTCATAGTACTATCGAAACTTCCGCTATGTTTGGTAGTCACGCTGGCACCAGTCATGGTGTTAGCCATACTATACCCATTGGGGGCACTACCCTCACTGGGGGCACTATGTTGTCCACCCACACACATAGTATGGGGACTGGTCATGCTCCTCCTAATAATGCTAATATTGGAAGACGACCACCTCCTAGGATTTCCCAATTTAATAGGAATTTTTTTCGAAACACAACTCCCCATCCACCACCTAATACACGTGCCGCTACTCGTCAACCTAGGACTACTTTTACAGATGTTAATGTTCCTCCCAACCATGGGGGTGGACATATACCGCACACTTTTGTGTCCACTGCCGCCACTAGTAATGCTAATGTAGGGGGTGGGAATATCTCATATCCACATGGACATCACGCCACCATCCCTGCTACTAGTCACACCAATGTTGGGGATGGGAATACTTCTCATGCTTTTGGTCACCACACGATTGCTCAAACTAATCCTAATGCTGGGGTTGGGAACATACCATACCATTACGGTCATTACAACACGGTTCCCACTATGAATAGTACATACATGCCCCATACTCATGGGGGAAACCCTTACTACAACACAGTTGGTGCTGGCCACCAGTATCACCCACCACCCCAATATGGTGCCCAAAACACACATATACCTGCTTTCTCTCAAATGGGTCAGGCAGGAGGAGGTTATCAATCCTATGGCCATGGGAAAGCTTATGGTCCGTTAGGTCCTTATCATCAGCAGTTTAATCCTCATGTTCAAGCTTTTGGTCCATCTTATAACATGGTTCCATTTAACCAACCTTTTATGGGGGCTTATAATCAAGCTTTCTAGCCTTGGTTCCCATTCTTTGCACACTTGAATCTCCCGGATCTTTCGAAGCTCACGAATGATCCGGTGTGTCACGACCCTACTTGGCCTCCGGTCCCTACCAAGCTCCCTTTGGACATTCTGAAGTTTGAGGGGAAAGGTGGTGAGGACCTGGGAGATCATGTCACGACATTTCACCTTTGGTGCTCCTCCAACTCTTTGAATCATGATTCCATTAGATTACGACTATTTCAATGCACCCTCACGGGGGCAGCCGTGAAGTGGTATGTGGAGTTTCCTGGAAACACCTATAGGGGATTCAATGAGATTGCTTTGGTTTTCTTAGACCATTTCCAGTTGCCAGTTCGTTATGATACTGGTACTGAGTTGTTGTCCACCTTCTGTCAGAATAAGGCCACACATATTTCTGACCACGTTCAAGAGTGGCGTCATCAGAAGAGATTAGTGAAAGCCAACATTCCTCCAGAGTTCCTGTTGGAATGGTTCCTCAAGTCTCTACTCCCATATATTTCTAAGGATGTTTGGATGTCCGACATTGTGACTGAGGAACAACCTATCTTGAAAGTCCAGCAGTTAGATCTACTTTATTCTCAGTCTGGCATTTTGTATGACATTATTCCTGATGCACCGAGAACAAGACAGGAGCCCACGTCAGTTCCTAGACCACATGCTGATGGCATTGTGGGGTCCGCATGCACTCTCCCTATAGACTTGGTAGCTAATCAAATGCAAAATTTGTCGCTAAACCAGTCTACTCCCGGACAGGTTCACACCTTGTCCACTTCCACTCCGTTGTCTGATGTACACAATGTGCAATCAATGAAACCGTCGAGTAACCAACAACCTGGTGGTAAGAAAAAGGGGAGAAATAATCATAGGGGTGGAAACAATGGAAGTAATAACAATAGCAGTCGTAATACTCCTCGTAAAGAGAATGCCAACCCTCCTCGGGAAGGCAGTAATGCTGGCGAGGATTGTAAACCTAGGCGTAAGGTGAAATTCCCTTGCAAGCTTTGTGGGGAGGATCATCTTACTCACTTATTGTTGGGGCCAAGGTCGCAGCTATAGTAAAAGCTGCGAATTTTGGGAAAAAGTACGAGTATGGAAGGAAAGTGCTAATTTTGGGACAAGCACTAAGTTTTGGGTAAGAAGGAGACGGTGCGCAGTACGGTGCCAGATGGATGATCTCAGCGCAGATCACGGACCGGAAATTGCGGAGCTCGCGCGCACGTCATCGAAGAATGAAGGTGGCTCAGCTACCATAATAAATAAGGCGATGGAGTAGAGGGCTCAGCTACCCTCATTTAAAGGCTCAGTACAGAAGTTATGGTTGCTCGGATCAAGGAGGAGCAACGGACCAGAGCATTGAAGGCGAAGGACGATCGCCCATACCCATAATCTGCGCCGGAATTCATGGAGCCTGCAGGAAGCGGCGACGTGACTGCAAGCGGCGCCTACAGTACACCTAGCCATGTGCGTGGTTAGGGTTTTTGGGAATCACTGTTGGGAAAGGCCCACAGTTTTGTAAAGGTGTGACCGTCATGGCCACCTATATATATGAATAATTGTAATGGGTAGAAGGGTTTTTTTGGAGAGTTAGAGAGAGCTAGATAGACTGTTAGATAGCCAGTCTAAAGGATAGATCATGTGTTGATTATCCTTCACTGTATTTTCTACCCAGTGTGTAGAACTAGAGAGGAAACCGGATAGCCGAGGAGCTAATCCCTGAGTTGCCAGACAGTCTGAGTCGACGTCTGTGCCTTTGTAATCTCCATAGAGAGGAGACTTGATTGAGAGAAGGGCTCCCAGCTGTGTGCGTGGAGTTTCCTGGAAAGATCTAAGGCTGCAGCTGTGTGCGCAGCATATTGTATACTCTACCATTTTCTGGTTAATATAACACTCCCGTGGACGTGGTTTTCCTCGAGGAGATGAGCTTCACATATATCTTCTTGTTATAATGTTTGCGTGAATAATAACTGTTTAAGATCATTACCTGTGTGTACATCTTTTGCATCATCTTTGCGACTGTTTAAGTGAGTGTAGGAAGGTCCTTTATTGTTATAATAGCCGAGTATAGAAGGAGTGGTGGAACGCTGTCGCTGCAGCGACCGAGTTTCGCGTGACTGCGATGAGTGCGCAGGGCGAGAAGGTATTTTAGCGCATCGACGCAAGGAATAGGCGCCTTCCGCGCCCGGAGGACGTGACTGCGCAGTGGGTCTTCAGGAAGGAAGGCATCCGTGCAGTGGTGTTGCGAGGCCTGCGGGAAAGTCCGACCGCCGATATAAGGGGAAGAAGAAGATATACAGAACAATCTCAGTGTCACCACGGTTAAGGAAAGCTGATTCCTTAACCCCCCCATAGCCACTTCGGGTGAGACCTCGAGCTTCCGCCCAGCTCGTTGCCGAGAGGGCCAGTGCGCCAAGGGGTTTTGTTGCTGCGCTTCATTAAAACCTGGGTCTGCCCAGTAAAGCAGCCAACAAATGGTTCCATTGCCGGGACAGCGAGACTTCTTATTCCAGTGACGCGCGAGATTGAGGAGCCAACAAATGGTTCCGTTGCCGCGTGAGCGAGACTTCTTATTCCAGTGACGCGCGAGATTGAGGAGCCAACAAATGGTTCCGTTGCCGCGTGAGCGAGACTTCTTATTCCAGTGACACGCGAGATTGAGGAGCCAACAAATGGTTCCGTTGCCGCGTGAGCGAGACTTCTTATTCCAGTGACGTGCGAGATTGAGGAGCCAACAAATGGTTCCATTGCCTTATGACTTTTTGATTACATTACTTCCATGGCTTTGAACCCTGTTGATTGAGCCAACAAATGGTTCCGTTGCCTTGCGACTTGTTCCTGTAAGACTTACTAGTTACGCGACATCTGAGATTGTTGCTGAAGAAAACATAAGGTTCTGTTACACTGAGACTTGCTCAGTTAACAAATGTGTTACTGGAATCCTACAGCTAAAGAAATTGGAGATTGGTTTGATTTAAAGGCTAAAGAGTTCGCTGAACAAGAAAATAGAAGCCTTACATTTCAAACAGAAGACTGGTTACAGAAGTATATTTATGCTGACCTTTACGAAATTTTCTTTGTTACGTTTGCATTGGAGTTACACGCTTGGATAGCCAAGTTAGCAGATTCTACACCTACGCTGCATGTTGATCGACCCGTCACGTGGACGCCTGAGCTAGTCAGTATTGTGAAGCGGATCGACAACTTTGTTTCCCGCGCAGTAGACTTTTGGTTGAATAGTCTACTGGAAGGTTTCATTACCGAATTTGCAGTTGATACAAGAAAGAGTTTCAGTGAAGCTGAGAGGAGTTTCTTCCAAGTACACAGAGGTAAGTTCTTAAATTCTCTGAACTTATGGATTAAAATGCTTCTGTATGAAAAAGGAAAGCTATGTATTGCTTCTGATGAATAGCATAGACAAGTAATGTCCGTAGATTCTGATAGTGATCCTGAAGTTATTGGTTGCACTCGTAGTGGAAAACGATATAAAGTAGGCCTTGACCAATATTCTTTTGAGTCTAGCCCAGACGATAGCCAAGTCCCTAGAACAAGCCATATAGAACGACAAGGGAGTGCTCATATCCCTTATTTCCCCTTTACACCGCAAAAACCAGACGGAGCTCAGTATAATCCTACAGTAACACCTTCTAGTAGCCCACACGGTACTTCTAGTACCTCTGTACCACCTTTGTTTAACCATCCCGGAGGCACAGCCACAGTACCTCCACTTCAAACCCGCGCAAGAAGGATGGGTGATGACATGAAGCTACCAACTTTTAGAGGAACAGGGATAGAAGACCCTGAGCAGCACTGGTTCTTATGTGAAGCCATTTGGACAATTAAGCAAATTAATGACGATGCTGTTAAACTGGTTCAGTTAGAAACCACACTAAGAGAAAGAGCCTTGACTTGGTTCATGAAATACTCAGCAGCACAGAATAGGACGCTTGCTGAGGTAAGAAATGCTATGATTCGGGAATTTAAGAAACCTAAATCAGAATCACAGTGTATAACAGAGCTCAAAGACATCAAACAGTTACCTACAGAATCAGTATGGGACTTTGACCAGAAGTTCAAAGCCTTGATAGATCAAGTAAGCTTCGAGTTTGCACCACAGCAACACAAAGAATGGTTCATTGCTGCACTGCTCCCACACATTAGACTTCCTCTTATGCAACAGAATCTCAATACTCAGGAACAAGCTCTAGAGATGGCTATGAAACTAGAAGCTTCGCCAATTGCAGGAACAAGCAATGATGTTGCGCATTTACAGAACCAATTAGCAAACTTAACCTTGCAAGTGCATGATATTAAGAAAGGCAAGGAGATTAAGGAAGAAATTTGGTGTACAAAATGTAAAGCCCAAGGTCATTCAAAGGACCATTGTCCTGTTTTCATAGACTATATTGCAACTGGAGCACCTAATCCTTTACCACAGGCACAAGGGCCTTGGTGCGGAATCTGTAGAACTAGAGGTCATAGACCACAAGAATGTCACTTACTCCAGAAATATGTGCAAACCCCAAAGAATCTCTATTGTAATTTCTGTAAATCAGTAGGTCATGATGAGAACAATTGTAGAGCATATGATCTTATGATAGAAAGAAAGCATGATGTTTATAGGGTACAAGCAGAGACACAAGGACCCACAGCAGGTCCACCTTATGACCAAACTCGGGACGCCCGAGCAGCAAATTACAGAGGACGCGGACGCACAACAAATTTTGGTCACGGAAGAGGACAGATCACTTGTTATAATTGCGGAACACAAGGTCATTTTGTTAGGGATTGCCAAAATCCTACAACCCTCTGCAGGTATTGTAAATCTTCTGACCATATCATTGAAGAATGCCCTCAGTTACAGGCTAAGATGCAAGCAAAGACACCACAGGTCAATCAGAATATCCAGTTGATTGGAGCAGAAAAAAGAGAACCAGACCCTACAGTTAATATAGTGACACGCAGTGGAGCAACCACTGGTGCGCAAGAGATGGGAACGGGAAAGCAAGCGACGCAATGGGTGCGCCGCGCTAACATTAAACCAGCCCCACTTAACCTACAGAAGCAAAAAGAAGCATTTAAGCAAGCTCAAGAGTATTTCTCAGATCCGAGAGCTTCAAGTTCTGCCGCAATTCCGCAGAACATTAGTAGATCGCAAGTGCTAAGACAAGACAACCTGGTACAAGAACAGGCCACTACAGCTGGAAGACCTGATGATGATGATGAGCATGCACGAGGCAGTGTTCAAGCATTCCTGCGACAATGTTTAGAACTGTTGCGCAATAAAAAAGCAACTCTAGAACTCCAACACCTGTTGGATCAGTGCCAACACTCTGCTTCGACGAACACACCGCAGTGTGCTGTTCACCAGATCAGGAGTCACATTAGAACTGGAAAAGAGATGAGGCTCACAGCGCAGATTGGAGCATTTGAAATGGATGAAGTCATGTTAGATTTGGGCTCCGAAGCCAATGTTCTCACTATGCAGACATGGGAACAGATGGGAAGCCCTCAGCTTACAAGATCCCCTATCCAGCTAAGACTCGCAAATCAGCAACGAGTCTCTCCATTGGGTAGATTACCCAATGTACCTATTGATATTGAAGGAGTAAGAAGCTCTGCAGATTTTGAAGTAATCAAAATTATGGATGATAGTAGACCATACCCAGCGCTGTTAGGAATAGACTGGGCATGTGATAATTTGGCTGTCATTAACCTGAAGAAAAGACAGATGACCTTTGAGGATGACCAGATCAGGGTCATCGCACCTCTTGATCCTATTCAAGGACCAAGATATATAGAACCCATTCGCGCAGAAGAGGAAGCGCGCCACATGGAAAGCTTGTATCAGATGACCACTAACCACAGTGACTATGTCAACCCCACGGCAGACGGCCATATCAGCTGGCGATGTGATAGCTCGTGCACATCAAATTCAGATGCAGGATTGGAAAACTGGCAGAATCGTCTACATGAGGTTTCTGCAAGACGTTGCGCCATGATAACTAAATCCATTCGATGGATTGGCACAGAATTAACTGACACTCCAACTTTTGATGGTCTAACCGAAGCAACTAAATTCATACAGGAATATGAACAAAAGCTTCCAGAACCGCAGCGCATACAGGCACTGGATGTAGCATTGCGCGCTACACCCGCAAGATGGTGGATTGCGCACAAGGAGAATATTCATACATGGAAAGACTGTCGCAGATTGATACTGCGCAGATTTCAGGACACCACAGCCGAAGCGCTACGCAAATATGAAGGACAGAGTGACCCCAAGTCACACATTGAAGCATGTACTCAGCAATGGTCAGATATTCCGGAAGATGAATGGGTTCACCAATTCATCCACACATTGGATACAATTCCAAGGAATTGGTATACTGAAACAGAATTGCGCAGAGGCACTCTTACTTGGGCTCTTATGATAGAAAGCTTTCAACTTACCTTCAACTTTGAGTCAGAACATCCAAGCATCGATCAGGCTTTGAAGTGTATTAGAAAGAAGGTATTTGAACACTATCCAGTAACAGAGTATTCCCAACCAGATTGGGCTGTCCAGATAGAACATGCCCTGGAATGTTATAACTTCACCGCTGAAGATGAGGAGGACGATCCTCGCAACATCAATATCCCAGAATCAGAAGGGACGCGCAATATTGAAGGTCCTAAGCTTGATATTCCTGCCATCACAGAACACGTCAAGCTCAAGAAAGTTAACATTGGCACAGAAGCTGACCCAAAGTTTGCTTCTATAGGAGATTATTGGGATGATGAAACTGTTGCGCACGTTTCAGATTTATTGCGTGACTACCAGGATATCTTTCCTACCAAGTTCACAGAAATGAAAGGCATCCTAGGAGACTTAGGAGTGATGCGCATACCTCTGAAACCAGATGCCAAGCCAGTAAAGCAGCGCCCATACAGGTTGAACCCGCGCTACAAAGAAAAAGTCAAAGAAGAAATTGATAAGATGCTTGCAGCAGGTATTATTGAGCCAGTAGAGGAAAGCGATTGGATTAGTCCTATGGTGGTCCAAGAAAAGAAAACGAAAGGTGAAATAAGAATTTGTGTCGACTTGCGCAAACTCAATGATGCATCAGCGCACGATCCATTTCCCACTCCTTTCACAGATGAAGTACTTGATAATGTTGGAGGACAAGAGGCTTACTCTTTCACTGATGGTTTCTCGGGATATCATCAGATCAGAATCCATCCGGACGACCGCCACAAGACTACTTTTGCAACTGAATGGGGCTCATTCCAGTATACGGTAATGCCCTTTGGTCTTAAAAACGCACCTGCTATCTTCTCTAGAGTTGTTGTTGCTGTTTTTAAAGAATTTATCCACAAGTTTTTAGAAGTCTATTTTGATGACTGGACTGTATTTGGTTTACTAAAGAACCATATTGCGAATCTGCGCATGATGCTAGAAAAATGTAGACAGCATCAGATTTCCCTTAACTTGAAAAAATGTATATTTTGTGCGCCCTTTGGTATTCTGTTGGGACATATTGTATGCAGACAAGGACTTCTGATGGATCCTGCGAAGGTTGCCATCATTGCTAATTTACCGGCGCCCAACTCAGTTAAGCAATTGCGCACTACATTGGGACATACAGGATACTACAGAAAATTCATCAAAGGATATGCAAGGATCACAGCACCTATGGAAAGATTGCTGAAGAAGGATTCGAAGTTCCACTGGACAGAAGAATGCCAACAGAGCTTGGACACACTTAAAGAAAAGATGATCACAGCGCCTATTCTAGTTTTCCCGGACTGGAGAAAACCTTTTCATGTTCATGTTGATGCTTCTTCCATAGCACTAGGAATCGTGCTTACACAGTCTGGAGAAGGAAGTATTGACCACCCAATTGCTTACTCCAGCAGAAAGTTATCTACAGCTGAGAAGAATTACACCACTACAGAAAGGGAAGGACTAGCTATGGTATATGCCCTACAGAAATTCAGACACTACCTGTTAGGAGCTCACTTTAAAATGTATACTGACCATTCTACTTTGAAATATTTGGTCAATAAACCAGTTTTAGGAGGAAGAATTTGCAGATGGCTACTGCTCTTTCAAGAGTATGATTTTGAGGTTATCGTAAAGCCAAGCAGATTGAATGCAGGGCCTGACCATCTATCCAGAATAGAGTCAGGAGAGGAACCTACGAGTCTGGAGGACAATCTGCCTGACGCACAGTTGTTTTCTATCCAAGCAGCAGACGAATATTATTCTGATATTCTTGAGTTTCTCACTACCGGACAAGCACCGGCTGAGCTGACAATCCAGCAGAAAAAGCAACTTGTTGTTAGAGCCGCAGACTTCACTTTGATAGCAGGCCAGCTTTATAAGTTGGGCCCTGATGAAATTTTTCGCAGATGTATCTTACCACATGAAAAGAGCTCTATCATCGCAGAAGCGCATTCAGGTACTGCAGGAGGCCATTTCGCAGGAAAGCCGACTGCGCAAAAGATATTAGCCGCAGGTCTTTGGTGGCCGACATTGCACAAGGACACTAAGGAATTCTGTAAATGTTGCGATCTGTGCCAGCGCACAGGAAAACCCTCAAGGAGAGATGAAATGCCGCTAAGACCCCAGATCACACTGCGTGCTTTTGATAAATGGGCCATTGACTTTGTAGGACCTATTAACCCACCAGGAAAAAGAACTGGCGCAAGATATATCATTACAGCTACTGAATACCTCACCAGATGGGCTGAGGCGAAGCCAGTTAAGAACTGCGACGCTGCTACTGCCGCGCAGTTCATTTTCGAGAACATTATCACTAGGTTTGGATGCCCAGTGATCCTCATGAGTGATCAAGGTACACATTTCCTCAATAAGACTATAGAGGCCCTTACTGAAGAATTTCAAATTAATCACCATAAGAGTACACCCTACCATCCTCAAGCTAATGGTACGGTGGAAGCATTCAATAAGATCCTTGAGAATGCCCTGACGAAGATCTGTAATCAACAAAGAGATGATTGGGACCTTAGAGTCACAGCTGTATTATGGGCTTACAGAACCACTTGCAAGAAACTAACAGGTCACACACCTTTCAGCTTGGTGTATGGACAAGAAGCAGTTATGCCCATGGAATACATTGTTCCCAGTCTCCGAATTGCGCAAATTACAGAAATGGCAGATCCTGATACTATGAATGAAAGACTTTCGCAACTGCTTTCCTTAGAAGAAGACAGACTTTTGGCCGGATTTCATCAACAGGTACAGAAGGCAAGACAGAAAGCTTGGCACGACAGGCACATTAAGCATAAGCACTTTGAAGAAGGAAACTTGGTACTCCTTTATGATAGTAAATTCATCAAGTTTCCAGGCAAGTTTCGTGTGCATTGGTTAGGCCGTTTTCAGGTAATAAAAATAACAGACGGAGGCGCAGTTCAGCTTGCGAAGCTGAATGGAGAATTCCTACCTACAATGATAAACGGGAGTCGGCTTAAGCTTTATTGCGACGGCCACTCCGCCCTGTCGACATAATATATTGCTCAGAAGTGCAGATGTCCGGTGTAGTTGAAAGAGACATCGCATTCAGTCTACACGGAAGCTGCGACACACCCTCAGTTTCCAGCTTCCTGCGCAGTTCCTTGAAATATCTGCGCATCCTGAATAAAAATTGCTTGAAGAGAGCTTATCGGTGCGCTCTGGCGAAGTTTTGCTTTTGGACCGTCGAACTATCGCTCTTGCGGAGTTCCCTTTGATAAATTACCGCTTGAAAAAAGTTTTGTTGTGGACCCATAGAGGCACAGTTTCCTAAGTTGAAATGACCCGCCGGAAATTTTGAATTACAGCAGTTATGTAGCCGCGTTTGAATAAATGAAGGATAAGGCCGGTATTTAAGTCTAGCCGTTTTGACGGATTCGGCTTAATCTCCGAAAGATTTGCATTTAATTCAGGCGCCGAAAGCATTAGCTTCTCCCGGAAGGCTGTCAGAACCCGTCAATCACAATAAATGCACCGCTACGGCAAGGAGGATAGCGTGTTGTCAACTTACGTATAGTTTCCTACAGCTACGTAACCCCACTTGGTCGCATTTACTATCCCCGCTGGCTATAAATACCTCACACTTGTATCATTTTCGGGTTACTGTCTCGAGTTGCATAGTTGTGTTTGAAGATCTAAATTATTGTTTTCAGAGCCGAGTGTGCAGAGTATTTTCCCTTGTTTTCAGCATCCATACCCTACGCAGGTCCGCCATTTGCTATCCAGAGTTTTGTTATTTACATTGGTTCACGACGGAGAATTTATCGACTGAAGAAGTTGTTCGTCAATTTCTACGCCGAGGCTTAGATTTCGGCATGGCCACTCCGGTGACGCCTTCGACCTACGTACACCCTGGTGCTACTGATCCCAGAACATCTCCAGGCACAAGAGCATCTCAGCAGCAGCCGGAGGAACCTGTTCCAGAGCCGCTCGCGTCTATGGTGAACTATATTCCGCCGCGTCCAGATGATGCGCCGGATGTACAGATTCCGAAGAATGCAAAATATCCAATTCCGCTACCGCCACTACCGGCTAGTGTGCGGGTAGAAGGCCAACTATTGGGAAACATTCCATTGGTTAAATTCTCTGATTTTAACCTTGGAGACTATAAGACATATCCTCAGTTCCAGTTGGACCGATATCTGGATATCGTCCATAATCCCACCAGAAAAGTTGACGAGTTTATCCCGAAGGGATTTGCAGCAAATCTTGAGCGCCCTGGACTCTTGAATTTGCTGAAGCTACCGCACTTTGGGCGTAGCAATGAAGTGAACGCAGTTGTTAAAACATTGCTATCCTGCGTTCATGGAGGTTACCTTTGGCTCGGGAGGCCAATTGATCTAAATGTTGATTTGATACACCGTATCACAGGTCTATCTAAGGTTGGTAAGGATCCCAATATCCATTTTGTGGGAAAGGAAAAGGACCGAAAATTGGCTGCAAAGCTGGTCCAGAAATATAACTTGACAAGAGGAGGTCGGGCTTATGACCTCACGACAGTAGAAGATGAGGCACTTCGCTTCACAGGAAGTCTGCTTGCAGGCAGACTTCTCACAAAGTGCCGACCAAAAGAAGTTACTGGAGTTGTTGTGGAGCTCGCTATCGCAGCTGCGGAGGGAGAACAGTACAACTGGTCTCTCTTCCTGCTGAATTCTTTTTTGGCTGATTGCCTGAATGTGCAGGACAATGCAGCCCAATCATTCCATTTTTCGTGGCTTCTAATTTTATGCGCTCTCGTCGGGTGGAAGGAGCCCCCGAATACTCAGTTCCTTCCGCGCCGCGCAGGAGAGGTTGCCGGCATGCGCTACATCAACCTCTGGGATTCCCCTAATCCCGCGAAGCGCAAGATGAATCGCGCTGTCTTTTGTGAGTACTACTATCTCCTCCGAGATACCATACAAGATATGCCAAGGCTGAGCGAGGAGACAGCCACATTGTATGAAGGGAAGTTGGCTTTTACTGCCGACATCCATCAACTATACCTTCGGCCTTGCGACATTCCAGGTGACTGGGCGCTAGGTCTTTACAGGATGACCACAGAAGATGTCGAAGAAACCATTAAGTCGTGGTCGGACGAATGGAGAGCAGCAGCCGACATCGCACCTGCGATGCCACCCGCCGCTGCGAAAGAGAAGGATAAGGGCAAGGAAGCCCCTGAGCAAAGAAGCGATGAAGCCTCAACAGAACCAGCCACCAAGAAGCAGAAAGTGTCGCATCACACTGAGGCCATTCCCTCGGAGATCGACAAATACTTGAAAGAGCAATTTCGTGAGATGAGGAACACGCATGCTCACATCCGAAGTGCTCTAGACTTACAGTTTGTAGAATTGAAAGGTCTCGCAGGAAGGATTGCGCAGACCCATGCGCCAGCATCTACTTCGCAGGCGCCACAAGAAATTCCAAGTGATGTGCGAGTTGAAGAACTCACAGAAAGGCACACTGTCGTGCATATTCCGCCTACCAGCATGACACTTCCAGATCCTCTAGCTGAATTACAGGAAAGCACAGTTGGACCTGTAGAAATTAATTTGTCTATAATTCCTATAGAGACTCTACAGCTTGTACAGGAGAAAGTTTCTCTTGAGTTGAGAGCTAGAGAGCTCTCTACTTTCCAGGCAAACCAACGACTGCAATCGCAGGAGATAGAGCTGAGAGAAAGTAATAAGAATATCTTTGCGAAGCTTGCACTCTATGAGGCGCAAGACACCGGCATCAGAAACGCAATAGAAGAGATTGCCCAGGAACTGCCGGCTTGCGAGATTCAACCAGACCTCCCTCTGGTTGCAAAAGTTCAAATTATTGGCGAAAGGGCGAAAACCCTGGAGCAAGAAATAGTTGCTATGGCAGAAGGCCATAGAACCCAGATTGCTGAGCTAGAAGCTCGCGTTGCTGCACATCTTACGGATGATGCGCAGATACAATTTGAAGCACTGAGCAGAGCTTCCACACGGATGAAAGATCGAGTACAGGAAGCCAAGAACCTGATGGACCAGGCTATGGAAGCTTGGTCAGAGCTTGTGAACCTCCCTTTTAAAGTGGGACTGTCAGAACAAGTGCAAGCTGCAGAACAGTCTGTCACTGTTCTCAATGAAGAAGCTAAGGCCCTAACAGGCCTACCAAAAATGAAGAAAATGGGCGAAGTGCGCAAAATGCAGCAGCAACTGCACAAGCTCAGAACTGAAGATGAGAAGCTCACCAACAGCATTCAGCCATTCATGGATGAGTATGCTGAAATCGTTGGCCAGATTGAGACAAAAATCAAAGAGATTGCCGAGTCTCAGGAGATCATTGATACACTCACTAAAGACGAAGCGACCGCAGAAACAGTGCAAACAGCTGATGAGTGTATTGAGGAATTGGACTCCGCTATTGCGAAGTGGCAGAAAACATTCGCGGAGATTCAAGCAAACGCAGATGCGCAAATCAAACGACCACGCGCTAGTGCGAGTGGCTCGAGGGCGAGCCACAAGTGAGTGTTGGGGGCCTGTTGGGGCCAAGGTCGCAGCTATAGTAAAAGCTGCGAATTTTGGGAAAAAGTACGAGTATGGAAGGAAAGTGCTAATTTTGGGACAAGCACTAAGTTTTGGGTAAGAAGGAGACGGTGCGCAGTACGGTGCCAGATGGATGATCTCAGCGCAGATCACGGACCGAAAATTGCAGAGCTCGCGCGCACGTCATCGAAGAATGAAGGTGGCTCAGCTACCATAATAAATAAGGCGATGGAGTAGAGGGCTCAGCTACCCTCATTTAAAGGCTCAGTACAGAAGTTATGGTTGCTCGGATCAAGGAGGAGCAACGGACCAGAGCATTGAAGGCGAAGGACGATCGCCCATACCCACAATCTGCGCCAGAATTCATGGAGCCTGCAGGAAGCGGCGACGTGACTGCAAGCGGCACCTACAGTACACCTAGCCATGTGCGTGGTTAGGGTTTTTGGGAATCACTGTTGGGAAAGGCCCACAGTTTTGTAAAGGTGTGACCGTCATGGCCACCTATATATATGAATAATTGTAATGGGTAGAAGGGTTTTTTTGGAGAGTTAGAGAGAGCTAGATAGACTGTTAGATAGCCAGTCTAAAGGATAGATCATGTGTTGATTATCCTTCACTGTATTTTCTACCCAGTGTGTAGAACTAGAGAGGAAACCGGATAGCCGAGGAGCTAATCCCTGAGTTGCCAGACAGTCTGAGTCGACGTCTGTGCCTTTGTAATCTCCATAGAGAGGAGACTTGATTGAGAGAAGGGCTCCCAGCTGTGTGCGTGGAGTTTCCTGGAAAGATCTAAGGCTGCAGCTGTGTGCGCAGCATATTGTATACTCTACCATTTTCTGGTTAATATAACACTCCCGTGGACGTGGTTTTCCTCGAGGAGATGAGCTTCACATATATCTTCTTGTTATAATGTTTGCGTGAATAATAACTGTTTAAGATCATTACCTGTGTGTACATCTTTTGCATCATCTTTGCGACTGTTTAAGTGAGTGTAGGAAGGTCCTTTATTGTTATAATAGCCGAGTATAGAAGGAGTGGTGGAACGCTGTCGCTGCAGCGACCGAGTTTCGCGTGACTGCGATGAGTGCGCAGGGCGAGAAGGTATTTTAGCGCATCGACGCAAGGAATAGGCGCCTTCCGCGCCCGGAGGACGTGACTGCGCAGTGGGTCTTCAGGAAGGAAGGCATCCGTGCAGTGGTGTCGCGAGGCCTGCGGGAAAGTCCGACCGCCGATATAAGGGGAAGAAGAAGATATACAGAACAATCTCAGCGTCACCACGGTTAAGGAAAGCTGATTCCTTAACCCCCCCATAGCCACTTCGGGTGAGACCTCGAGCTGCCGCCCAGCTCGTTGCCGAGAGGGCCAGTGCGCCAAGGGGTTTTGTTGCTGCGCTTCATTAAAACCCGGGTCTGCCCAGTAAAGCAGCCAACACTTATGTCCTCGAATTGAAGAAGCATCGAATCATTTGGAATAGAGCCTAGCTGTGTTGAAGGATCCCCTTCCTCATTATCAAAACATGGCTTCGCATGCTCCCACCTCTGGTTATGGTACTAATGAAATGGCAATGTCTTCTTCCAATACTAGTGGGTATGGATGTGTGAATATGGTTCAGTCGGAGGTTTGTGTTGCTACTTGTCAGCGTGATTATGGTGCACCACAACCTAATTTGGGGAGTGAGCCTCCCCCTCCTCCTGACAATTCCTTGCATATCGAGAAGCCCTCCATTATGCTGTGTATACCGAAAGGTGTTCTCAAGTGATCTACGCATAATCCTAATGCTCGAGCCTCCCATAACTACTCCATCGTAGAAGATTTGGGCCAAATTCCGTGTGCCATGTTGGCTCTTGAAGTTTTGCAATCCCGTCCTTCTCAGAAGCATGCCCTTTTGAGTGCCTTAGGAGTTTAGGATGGGGGAAATCCTAGTGTTATCACGTTAGATACTATTGATGTCCAACCTCGCTTACCTTACCACGCGGATTTTCAAATCCAGGTGGTTTTCCTTAAGAGCTTCGTCAAACATACTATGGTTGATGAAGGTGCCTCCGTGTCAGTAATGTCGTTAGCTTGTTGGAAATCTCTTGGCTCTCCTCCTTTGCTCGCGTCTAGAACTACACTCACTGCATTCGACGGTAGATCTTTTACGCTGCATGGAATTGTCCCTTCCCTTGTTGTCTCATTGGGAGGTAAGTCTGTGCCTATTGAATTCGAAGTGGTTGATGCACCCATCGACTACAACCTTTTACTGGGTTGGAATTGGATGTACGCTATGAAGGCTGTCGCATCTACTATATTTAGAGTTATCTGCTTTCCCCATGAAGGAAAGATTGTGATGATCGATCAACTGGATTTTGTTGGCACTCCTTCCGCAACATCCATGGGATCTGTAGTCCCACAAGTTTCTAATTCTCATTCGGCAACTGGGAACATAGGTGTTGGAATGTACCCCTCGTTGATGGGAACTTATAATCTTTCTGCACCTGTGAATTTTATTCGAACCATTATCGACAATGCATCTCCTCCTTCGAATAATATGTTATTCCAGACCTCCTATTTAGATGATCCATGGACTTTACCATCCACGAGTTCCACGTCTAGAGACATTGCGCATGTCGGGATGTTTATGCCTTTATCAGTAGCGGAGCTCGCTGACAATCATATCCAACAAACCATTGCCGATCCGAATATCTCTCCTTCCCAGATAGTTGAAGAAGATCCCCATTACGCTGCCAGTTTGGGCAAACAACTCATCTTGCTCCCACGATTGCCTTGATGATAATTTACCATCTGATGAAGCTATCCTCGAGGCCATGTGTGGTAGTGAGAGGCCTTGGGAAGATATGCACCATCGCTCTTATTTCCTTCCCAACCTCGAGCTTGTTGAGCAAGAGGAGTTTAGGATGACTCTAGCAGAGATGGTTGGTCACCCTGTGGCTCTTTTGGAGTCGCATGATATTTTTGCGGAGGGGAATATGGCCAATATTTCCCCAACCACTTCGATCAACATCTATCGCACTCCCAGAAAGTTGGAGAACGTTTACGTCAGTGCCGATTGCACTCCTGAGGAGATCGCTATTTACACTGATTTGTTTACAAAAATCTGGGAAGCTTTCGCCTGGTCATACGAGGAGATTCCAGGAATAGACCCCCGCATTGTTGAACACGAGATTAGAACGTATCCTGATGCGAAACCGGTTCGACAATGCTTACGTGCTGTGAACCCTAGAAAGGCAGTTGCTATTAAGACAGAGGTGGAGAAACTGGTCAAAGCTGGTTTCATCTACCCCATTCCCCTTACCGAATGGGTGTCAAACCCCGTTCCTGTGGATAAGAAGCAGGGAATGATTCGTGTATGCACTGATTTTAGACATTTGAACTGTGCATGTCCGAAAGACAAATTCCCCACACCATTCATTGATCAAATTTTGGATGCTTGTGCGGGGAGTGAGATTTTTTCATTCATGGACGGCTTGTTAGGTTATAATCAGATTCAAATCAAACACGTGGACCAACATAAGATGACATTTATTTGTCCATGGGGAACGTTTGCATATCGGAAAATGCCCTTCGGCCTTAAAAACGTCGGAGCTACTTTTCAGCGAGTCATGACCTATGCCTTTCACTATCTTAAGATGATTATGGAATTTTTCTTGGATGATCTTGTTGGCCATTCTCGCAAGAGAGTGGACCACCCCAAGCACCTCCGTATGATTATCGAACGATGTATCCACTACAAAATTCGATTGAATCCAAACAAATGCATCTTCGCTGTTAGGACTGGTCGCCTTCTAGGATTCATAGTTTCAAAAGAGGGTATTAGAGTTGATCCTCTCAAAGTTGAGGCAATACTTCAGTTGCCTCCTCCGCATAATTTGTTACAACTTCAGAGCCTCCAAGGGAGAGCTACTTTTCTGCATCGGTTTATAGCTAACTATGCTAATATTACCAAAGGTTTCGCACGCTTATTGAAGAAAGACACACCTTTTATTTGGGATGAGAGAGCCCAGCAGTCTTTCGACGCCCTTAAGAAAGCTTTAGTATCGGCCCCTATGCTTAGTCCACTAGATTTCGCACGAGATTTCATTCTTTATGTGGACGCGTCTCTAGAGACTATTGGCATGGTATTGGTTCAAGTAGATGATGCGCTTGTCGAGCATGTTATCTATTATCTCAGTTGAAATTTAGTAGACGCTGAACTAAGGTACACTCACGTAGAAAAGCTGGCACTTGCAACTGTCCACGTAGTCTAGCGGTTACGACATTACATTTTGCTTCGAACAACCACAGTTGTAGCTCACATCAAACCATTTCAGTTCATGCTATCATGACGCCTTATCGAGGGTAAGTGTAATAAATGGATTGTAATCCTTCAGGAATTTGATCTTGATTTTGCTTCGGCAAAATCGGTGAAATCGTTGGTGTTCGCTAAGCTTATGTCGGACCTTCCATGACTTGATGTGGATGTCATTCATGAAGATTCCTTTGTGGATGAACACTTATTTCTTATCTCGTCTGAGGACCCTTGGTATGGGGATGTCATTGTATATCTCCAAACTTTGAAGTTTCCTCCGCATTATTCACGAGACGAGCAATGGCGTGCGAGACATCACGCTAAAGATTATACTATCGTTGGTGATACTTTGTATTGCCGAGGAAAGGATTCCATTCTCCGTCGTTGTTTGACTCATGAAGAAGCGGAATGGGTACTTAATGATTGCCATGCAGAGGCGTGTGGCGGTCACTTATCCGGGCTTGCTACAACCCAGCGTATCATGCGAGCTGGTTATTTTTGGCCTACCATCTTTAAAGATTGTATTAACGTTGTGAAGAGATGTCACCCTTGCCAGGTGTTTTCTCGGAACATACACTCGCATCCAGCGCCCCTCCATCCGATCGTCACTGTCGATCCCTTCACTAAGTGGGGGGTAGATTTCATGGATTGCAAACCAGCTTCGGCTGGGGGGCATCACCATATTATCGTGGCCGTGGATTAGTTTTCCACAAGTGGTCTGAGGCCATGCCTACTGTAAAAGCCGACGGTGCTACTGTAAAAGCCGATGGTGCTACTCGGTTCGGTATCCCGAAAGAGATTGTCACTAACCATGGCAGTCACTTTCAAAACAAGACGATGGAGGATTTGTCTCTCAAGCTTGGGTTTCGTCAGGAACACTCCTCTTCCTACTATCCTCAAGCGAATGGTCAGGTTGAAGCAGTAAATAAGTCTTTGAAGACCATTCTCCAACGTACCATCCAACAAAGCAAGACCAATTGGCATATCATGTTATATCCTGCTTTGTGGGCATATCGAACCGCAGTTAAGACTGCCACCGAGTTCTCACCGTTCCAGTTAGTTCATGGTGTGGAGTCGCTTTTATCGATTGAATGCGAAATCCCTTCACTCAAGCTAGCCATAGAGCTCCTCCCTGATATGACAGATATTGAGCAACGTTTAGTACACCTCGAGCAACTTGACGAGCAATGTCGAGATGCCACTGTGGCCATTGATGTTAACAAGCGTCGTGCCAAGGTTCAATATGATAGGTCTGTCCATCCCCGACAATATGCTGAAGGTGACTTGGTACTTTTGTATGACCAAGCTAAAGAACCCCTGGGGGTAGGCAAGTTCAATCCCATGTGGCATGGTCCTTACATTGTGAGGTGTGTCCTCGAAAAAAGAGCTTATGAGTTAGAAGACTATGATGGGACTGTCTTGAAGGAACCTAGAAATGGGCTCTACCTCAAGCGGTATTACGCTTGAACCTCCGGTTAAGGCTGATACTTTTGTACACTATTGTATAGTTTTTCTGTACATAGTTTAGCTTGCCTTTTGGTTATCGGGTCTATTGATTAGCCTCTATTTGATTGACAGATGTCAACGGGATCTCCTACATTCTTAGGTTTCGCGGATGGTGCTAGCCGACATACGCAGCAGCTTGCTTCTGTTGCCTCGGTTATCTTCTCACCTGACCACCTAGTTGTGTCCTCAGGAGGTGCTTGTCTCGGTCCTACATCTAATAATGTGGCTGAGTATAGTGTCATTATTGAGCTACTTCGGGATGCTATTTCACATGGCGTCCAGTCTTTAGAAGTCCGCCTGGATTCACAACTAGTTGTGTCTCAACTGAATGGGCAGTACCGTGTACGAGACCCTACATTACTACGGATATTCCTTAAGGTACAAATCTTGGAGAGACATTTTGTTTCAATTACATATATTCATATTCTGAGAAGTCTTAATTACATATCTGATGCATATGCTAACTATGTATTAGATTGGCATTTGTCACATTCATCATGAAGCACATAAATACAAAGACATTCATACATTTGTACATACACACATATAGTAGAACCGATAACCAAAGTTTTCTATATATATATATAAATATGTCAAAAAAAAATGGTAGTGTCATACAAAACTGGATCCCGTAGCCCTAAAAAATATACATATCAATACAAAAAATGAGACCCTGGGATATCTATTCCCTCTAGGGAGGCCTAGCTGTCACCTCGATGGGATGTGTCTCATAGAAGTACTGTACTGCATTGGCCACCTGCTGCAGTAGTTGCACCCACTCACCAGGAGCACCCACTACTTGGCGCTGCATGGCCTCAGGTAGTCGGGCTACCTCTATCTGTGGTACTCGGGCAACCATCCGTGATATGTTGCGCCACAACGTCTGAAGTGTGCGCCCTGCTGCAACATCTGCTACCTCTTCACCTCTACCCCGATGACCATGTCTTGGGAAGCCCTCGGGTCTCACTGGGCCTTTGTATGCAAGCAAATAGTCAAACTTTAGCACTTGATACTACCACCAAAAAGATTTTTTGCATTTCAACTATAATAAAAAAATCCATAAAAATTTAATAAACACAAAACCAAAAGAGTACTCACCGATGTCTTCGAACACTGCGCCTGGTGGCAGTGGCATGTCACAGTCCTATTTGAATTCTATCCCCGCATAGGGGTAGTCCTCTATAGCGATCACCTGCCAGTTCCACCAGCGGAAGAACTCCTCAGTATATGGTGACGCCAGATGGACACCACCCTGTCGTGTTAGGATCTCAGCCCACTGGGTCAGGGCTGGATCACGGAGGCTACGAGGAGGGACATCCACACTCGGACTAAGTCCCAGAACCCTCTCAAAGAAGAATCTACATAGGATGATACCATACCCAAATTTTTTGGCCTTCCCCTCTTTGCATTCCGTCAGTTGTGTCTTCATAGACACCAGTAGAGTAGTACACCAGTCGAATATCGTAGGTTGCATGCATTGTGATGCATAAAAAATCACCGGCCTGGATGCCTGGTGCAGTGCTTTGGATCCAGTGATCCGCACTAGGGTATCCACAATGATCTTTGTAATCAGATCCACTATGGCGTTGATGGGCACTTGGCTTCCCACCGCTCGTGTGTTTGTGGGACAATACCGTGCTATGTAGTCCTGAATAGTGATCCCACCACTCACGGTCTGAGACCGAAGACTGGCCACCTCCCCTTTACGTGACAAACCGGTAATGAAATAGATATCCCCTACTTCCAGTGTCATAATTTGCCCGTTGAGGATGAAGTTTTGTGCATCCACATCCTAGTAGTCTATCAGATGGCAGAGTAATAGGTTTTGGGCCCTTAAACCCCTTATGCTCCAGTACTTATACAAAACACATGCTTGCAATGCCTGTTGCACTTACAAATCATTGCGCACGGCCTCATCAACCTGGTCATGCTCTCTCTCCCTTCACTCTAGAACCATCCTGGAGTGCAAAACAAGTAAATTTTGGTCAATTTCATGATTAAAAATTTCTTCACGGCCGTACCTGCATGCTAATTTGTATATAGTGGCAGGTACCCGCGGGCAGTCTATTTTTTGACTGTGCGTTTGGTGCCCTACCTGCGACCCGCATAGTTATAGCCAGCGGGTAGCGCCGAATCCATCTAGGGCTTGGCCAAACAAAAAATCCCACAGAAAAAATTGAAATAAAAGCATTGAAATGAAAGGTATGGAAGTAACCACCAACCTGCTCTAGACGGTTCGCTGAACGGTCTCCTGTAGCTCCCAGAGTCGGCAACTGAACTTTTAGGTAAAAACTAACCACTAAACTCCAAATTGGTGAATAGTGCAAATGAATTGTAATTTGGAAAATTTTATTACTATTTATAATTTTTTGGACCCACTTCTCTATAGTTTTTTCCATTTTGAGCCGTTATGAACTAATATCGTGTCATGGAGTAGTGTTTTTTAATTAGATTTCCTCGACAAAAGTTGTTCTTAATCATTTCACACCTACGGAAGGTACATTTCACACTTGGCATATAGGTTAGATGCCATTTTCGCATGCATTATGCATTTGACCTATTGACCATTTCCATAAACCCTAGGTGCGACCCCGCTTCGTAACTGACACAGAACCTTCACACTGCTATAGAATTGTCATTATGTGGTGGTAGGGATTTTCCAAACATGGGTACCCTAGTTAGAACCCCTTTATGCATTCTGGTGCCCATGTCGTCGTTTGTCCTTAGGATTGGGAGTCCTTTGTAGTCATGCCATGACATTGTGATAAAGACTCATACTCTACTTTGTCTTATGCTGGCCATCTCCTTTAAGGACTCCCCTCAGTTATATCATGTTGTGATTGCATTGCATCATCCTGCTTGCCGCTTGAGCCTTGTGCTGGCTCCCGCTTACTCAATTGTTAGCCTAGTGCTTGAGCACTTTTCCCTGTCGAGCCCTGCAGAGCTTATATATTTTCCCTTCACAATTTGATGACCTTTTGACTCTGAGGAAACATACCCCCGAGTGTCCACATCCTGCACGCACTTCCTTGCATTGAGCATAGGTATGTTCCACTGCTTGGGACTAGTCTGCTAGCTATTTGACACTCGTTCCCTCACTTGTTGTACTATAAGCAATTTTATTCTTTTTCAAGCTTTTCCCAAATATGAAAAAGACCAAAAAATTCAAATATTCCAAAAAGCCGGATGGGATTATGGTCACTATTTCTTGTTGGTACCTGTTGCGTCTCCTTTGAATAGAGCATTCATTCCACTCCGTACATTACGAGTCGGGACTATAGTTGGGCCTTAGGAGCTGTACTTGTTTCTCAGTTTACTCCACCGATTGGTTAAGCTTCCAGTCATTATGGAGCCCTTTGTGATGCCTCCTGCATTACACAGTTTATGTCAAGTCTATGCTGCCTGAGTCTATCCATCTGCTCATGCTCTTGTTCAAAGGAAGTCCTGAAACCAGTGTCGGCCACTTGTCAGATCTATTGACTATTGCATGTCGGCCATCTTTATTGAGTCAGTTCGTTTCACCTGAGATCTTCCAAATCTTTCAGCATTGCTGGTACCTCGTGCTGGTTGATGGGGGATGCCTTATCTCTCTCCTTCCAGCAAGTCTCGTTCCATCGACTTCAACCCATTTATTTTGGGACTTAAGGCTTAGAGTTAAGTTCAGTACCTTGAGGCTTGCAGTCATTAGTGGTAGGTTCTCTTGACATCAACAGTTTTGGGAATACATCAATGTCCCTTGATCGATGGATTCATCTTAGTGTTCGAATTCAACCCATTTATTCACACTCTGATGATTGTGCTTTGTGCCTTGATGCCCATTTTCATTATTGGTGGGTCATCTCGCGTCTGTTAACGGTATACATCATTGACCGATAATCAAACGATGTCTCATCAGGTTCGACCCCAACTCCTTTATTCACTTGATGGGACTTGCACCGTCGAAGACTTGTGTAGAAGACCCTAGGCGATTGTGGCATTCAGTATGCTACATATGACTTTGACTTTACATCTGAGATATCACCTCTCAGATTTCAGCAGTTTGTACCTCTAGTTTGCACCGACTGTTTCCTTTTCAGTAGGAGACCATATCTTACTGTAGAGGGATCATGGCTATGATCACTTATGACATGTATCCATTATGTACTGCCTATTCATGGCCATTGTATCAGATTATTGTACTATACCGACATGTATTCAGAGATATTATTGTATTATGACGAGTGAGCTGCTCTTTCCACTTGTGTCTCCATCACTACACTTCTGAGTTTTATAATGTATTTCAGCCATTGTAGCATCAGTCTCTGACCTCACACATTAGGGGGCATCTGTTACATTGTAATCTCCCACCCTGTGAGCATCAGCATTCTTTGGCTTGTAGGATCCATTTCAGTGACTCAGATCCACTTATATCCTTCAGACACTATTTTTCCCTATTTTTATTCCTACCCGCATGTTGCATCATTATAGCATGCGTACCCGTGAGTTGCATCACTATAGCCAGCGGGTATCAAGTAAAATGGTAAAAATCACTAATTTATTACTTTTTACTCCCAAAAAGCGGTCATTGGGTGACCTTTGGCTCTCCATCTGCTCGAGTAACGCCTCGATGTGTCCTTTCACCTACCTTTGAGAGGACTATATATTGAGCACATATGGCTTATGGACGGGAGGAAGAAGAGAATAGTAAGAGAACTCTAGTGGATTTTTGCCCTATCTTGAGTTTGCACTCATTGATCCTTGTAGTTGTGAACCCCTTATGTTCACCTTCCAAAATCCTTTCTAGTTTGAGTTTGCCATTCATGGAGGATTGAAGTGGTGGAGGCACAAGTGGATTGATCTAGATCTTGGTTCAGATTGGTTGCCGACAAGAGGTCATATCACTTTGTACTTCTTCTTGTTCATTAATAGAAATACTCATATTCTCGTCCATCATGTTGTGAATATTGTTTATTATACATTGGGTTACATTTACTTGTGATATTATGGACCATTGTTATTGTTAATGTCATTTATATATTATATGTGCTTATTGGATATTGGCTGTCAAGACTAATTTGCAGATTTCAAGTGCATGGATTGAAAGCTCCAACGGGGATCTACTTCAAATGTTTGGATCAAGGTTGGTTACATTTCTCCATTATATTAACATTATCATTTATAATAGCATTGTTTTGAGAATTGAGTTGATTTCTGGTAGTCATCTTTCTGTTGTGGTATTCCCAAGCCATAGTGAGTTTTCTCCAATACACCAAGACCTGAAGGGAATTCTGTTGTGACTTCCAAATGGATCTACAAGATCAAGCATGCTACAAATGGCAACATAGATAAATACAAGGCAAGATTTGTAGCTCGTGGCTTCTCTCAAAAAGAGGGAATAGACTATGAAGAAACTTTTGTTCATGTATCCAGGTACACTTTGATTAGATCAGTACTTTCCCTGGCTGTAGTGATGAAATGGAAGATACAACAGATGGATATCAAGACTGCCTTCTTGAATGGTGTAGTCGAAGAGGAAGTGTATGTGGAGCAGCCACTCGGATTTGAAACACATGACAGGGAGTCACATGTGTGCAGATGATAGATTGATTGTCGATACAAAGAGGAAGCTTGCTGCCGAGTTCGATATGAAGGACTTGGGAATGATGCACTATTTCCTAGGTATGGAGGTGTGGCAGAGTGTAGATGGGATCCTCCTTGGACAAGTGAAGTATACTGTAGATATCCTGAAGAGGTTTGGGATGATGGATTGCAAGGCCATGGCCACACCTATGGCATCAAATTTGAAGCTTCTATGTGATGCTTCATCTGAGCCGGTTGATGTCTCTATGTATTGTCAGATGATTGGGTCCTTGATGTACTTGACGAACACGAGACCAGATATTTGCTTTGCGGTGAACACATTGAGCTAGTTCCCGATGGATCCGAGGAGTGTTCACCTGGTTGCTATAAAGCATATTCTGAGGTACCTGAAGGGTACAGTTGATTATGGGCTCAAGTATGAAGCGAATCAAAAGTTTAACCTGCAGGGTTATGTTGATTCAGATTGGGCAGGCAATGCTGCAGATAGGAAGAGCACATCTGGGTGCTGCTTCAGTATGGGATCAGGTGTGATCTCTTGGTTTAGCAGGAAGCAGTCCTGCGTAGCACTGAGTACAACCGAGGTAGAGTATGTTGTAGCCTGTTCGGCTAGTTGTGAGGTAGTATGGCTTTGGAGGCTACTGCCAGAGTTATTTGATCCCCCGCTGGAGACTACTGGTATCTTTTGTGACAACCAGAGTTGTGTGAAGCTGTTTGAGAACCTGGTGTTCCATGACAGGTCGAAACACATAGAGATCAAATACCACTATATCAGGGATATGGTGCAGAGAGGAGCAGTGAAGCTCCTGTATGTTGCGACGGACGAGCAGATTGCAGATGTGCTGACGAAACCACTAGCCAGAGTGAAGTTTGAGTACTTTAGAGAGATGCTTGGTGTTCTTCAGATTGATGACACTTCAAGGAAGAAGTGATGGACACATTTGCAGAAGCCATTCCAAGCATGTTGGAAGGAGGATCCTTCACATGGTTGTGGATGTAAGTGCTGGATGATGAGCATTAGGACGATGCTCCAGTTACTACTCTATATATGTATGTACGCATCATGTTGGATGCTGGATATGATCAGTTGGATCATTTATGTATGTACGCATCATGTTGGATGATGGATATGATCAATTGGATCATTTATGTATGTACGCATCATGTTGGATGCTGGATATGATCAGTTGGATCATTTATATATGTATGCATCATGTTGGATGCTTGGACCTTATATCTGTATATGTATCAGGTGGATATGTTGTATGATCATGTAGATCATGTATATTGATATGTATCAAGTAGATACAGTGTGTATCTAGGTATCAAGTTGATACAGTGTATGATCAGGTGGATCATGATGATATGTATCAGGTAGATACTTGGTATGCATAAGATGGATGCAATGTATGATCAGGATGACGAGCTTCAGGATGTTGCTCCAGATGATATGCATCAGGATGATGTAGTGATGATGATCAGGATGATCATGTGTACATCAGGATGATGTATGGTGAGTATCATGATGATACTTTGTGGCCGTGGATAAGGTTGTGCAGATGAGCATGTTTGGGAGATCCTATAGGTCGGAGTTGTGTACCCGTAACAGCCTGGGATGCTCTTTCGAGACATTTCTCTATGAGGACATGTAATTTGTGCCCTGGGAGATCCTTTAGGTCGGATTTGTGTAATTGTAACATCCTGGGATGCTCTTGCGAGGTTTTGTCCTATGGCATCTAATTTGGGCCCAGGGAGATCCTTTAGGTCAGAGTTGTGTACCTGTAACATCCTGGGATGTTGTTTCGAGGTTTTTCCATGACCACATGTAATTTGTGCCTTGGGAGATTCTTCAGGTTGGAGTTGTGTACCCGTAACATCCTGGGATGCTCTTGCGAGGTTTTGTGGTGACCACATGTAATTTGTGCCCTGGGAGATCCTACAGGTTGGAGTTGTGTACCCGTAACATCCTGGGATGCTCTTTCGAGGTTTTGTGGTGGGGTCACATGTAGTAGCGCCCTGGGAGATCCTACAGGTCGGAGTTGTGTACCCGTAACATCTTGGGATGCTCTTTCGAGGTTTTGTGACACACGTAATAAGTCATGAGGATTCCACAGTATGTCCATTGATGATGAAGACCTGCAGGTAGTGGGCCTACATCCAGTATGAAAAAGGACTAGCTCTATAGAACTTCCTATGACGAGTAGATTCAGAGATTGGTTGAGATAGCAATAGCAGTGACGATGACGCTGATGATGCATCGATGACAATGATCCAGAGAAGAATACTTGTGCTAGCAGATCTGTGTCAAGAAATACCTTCCTAGTTAAGAGGGAGTGTTGATGTATATGTAACTTCGGAATGTATTTCATCCATGTATTTCATTTATATATTATTGTACTCCTATAGAGATGTGTCATTCCTCTATACGGAAGTGTCGTCACGTGTATTGACAAGTGTCGCAAGTGTGTTAACTTGCCGATGGGTTATTAGACTACCATGTGTGGGGTCGACCCTGATTTATGTAATATATGGTTGATGTACCTAGCTAGACAAGTCGGCCCCATAAGGTCAATGGGAAAACATAACAAGTATAAATAGAGATCGGGAGATCTCTATTTGGATCACTCAGAAACTCATTCTTCCTTCACTCAGAAAGTGGTGCACATGTGAGGATGAGGATCATCTGCTACTAGGAGACTATCTCTGTGTATTTGGTTGTAGTTTGGTTGAGCTATTGCTCTCTCTATCTCTGAGGAAGTTGTGGGGTTTTTCACCTTAGCGTTTTCTCCACGGAAACTCTGTGTGTCTATTGTCTCTCATGTTTTTGATTCTTGTGATGATTGACATGCTTGTTATGATTAATATGCATTGATATACTGTACATGTTGTTCTCTTAGTAAAGATCCTAGAGTATTGTGAATTAATGCTCAACATTTAACACTACTGATACGTGGCTTGTACCTGATGAAGCCACCACACACCTGATTGGAGACCGCATGCCTCTGTCACCCGCTGAACTTATGTACGAGGCTATCCAGTTAGCCCCGGAGGATCACTTATCTATGACCTCCACCCCTAGTTCTCTGCAACGGACCTCCTCCGACCCCTTTTTACAAACTTTTCATTCTGATGAGTCCATCATGGAAGTCATGAGCATGGACGATCCTCCGTGGGAAGATCTGCACCATCATTCGTCTTCCCTTCCCATTTCGGCTACTGTAGAGAACGACATCCGCACCATTTTTACACTGAATGATATTTCTGGCTCTCCATCTTTGATACTCACGTGTCAAACCAATTCTGAAGGCAACTTAGCCAACATCGAGCCTACTACTTTGATCGACATCTTGGTTAAACCTGGTGTAGTGGAACACATTCATTTAGGCCAGAAGTGTTCCCCTGAAGAAATCATCTTCGCTACAGCCTTGTTCAAATGATTTCGAGATGTATTCGCTTGGACTTACGAGGAGATGCCTGGGATAGACCCCTCCATTGTTTTGCATGAGATCAAAACCTATCCCGACATCAAACCCGTTCGCCAAAAGTTGTGACCGGTAAACCCCCAGAAGACTGCGGCAATCAAGGCAGAGATTGAAAAGCTCTTGAAGGCTAGTTTCATTTACCCTGTCCCGTTGATAGAATGGGTCTCAAATGTCATTCCTGTGAACAAAAAGCAAGGAACCATCCGTGTTTGCGTCGATTATCGGGATCTCAACAAAGCTTGTCCTAAGGACAACTACCCGACTCCCTTCATCGACCATATCATCGACAATTGTGCCGGGAGTGTCATTTTTTCATTTATGGATGGTTTTTCCGGTTACAACCAAATTGAGATCCACCCGGCTGATCAACACAAGACAACTTTCATCTGCCCTTGGGGGACATTTGCATATCGCAAACTCCCTTTTGGCCTTAAAAACGCTGGCGCCACTTTCCAGCGGGCCATTTCATATGCTTTCCACGATGTGAAGGACTTTGTGGAACCTTACTTGGATGATCTTCTTGCCCATTCAAAGCAACGTGAGTTCCACTTTGATCATCTAACGACCGTTTTCCTCAGATTCAGGCGATATAACATCCGCCTGAATCCTCACAAAATTATTTTTTGTGTCGAGTCCGGACGCCTCCTCGGCTTTATCGTCTCCAAAGATGGGATCCGCATTGATCCCTCAAAGGTGGAAGCCATGGTCACTCTTCCGCCTCCTACTAATATCACAAAACTTCAAAGCCTGCAAGGCAGAGCAACTTACTTACCTGCGTTTCATTTGTAATTTTGCACAAAAGACGTAGGGCTACATGAGATTAATGAAAAAGGACGTCCTGTTCATTTGGGATAACCAGGCTCAACAATATTTCGATAGTCTGAAGCATGCCATCACGCATGCCCCTGTGATCCAACCACCGAATTACTATCGAGATTACATCCTATACCGCGCTGCTTCCGACACCACTATCGCCATGGTTTTGGTTCAGGAAGACGAGAACGCCTAGGAACATGTGATCTATTATGCCAGTTGAGAAGCGGATCCCATCTTTGGAGTTCCTAAGGCGATAGTCACCGATCATGGTTCTCACTTTTAGAACCATATGGTTGATGAACTAAGCAATAGATTGGGTTTTCGCCATGAAAACTCAACACCCTACTACCCGCAATCCAATGGACAGGTCGAGGCCATTAACAAGGTCTTATAAACTATGGTCCAAAGGATGGTGGGTACGCATAAGTCCAACTGGAATAATATGCTCTTTTTAGCATTATGGGCCTACAAAAATTCCGTAAAAACCGCCACAAGTTTTACTCCTTTCCAATTGGTGTATGGATTGGAGCCTGTCCTCCCCATAGAGTGTGAAATCCTGTCTCTACAACTCGCTGTCAAACTTCTTCCTAACAAAACTGCCGAGGAAGAACGTTTCCTATACTTAGCAAAACTTGACGAGTCTCGCCAAGATGCCTCTCTTGCTAACAAAGCACATAAGAAATGCATCAAAGCTCAGTACGACAAGTCAGTGCAACCTCGTATCTTCAACTAGGGAGACCTGGTCCTCACATACGACCATAAACATGACAAGGTGGGGGCAAGAAAGTTCGAGTCCATGTGGCATGGACCTTACATTGTCAAACGTGTTTTGGAAAAGGGAGCTTATGAGCTTGAAGATTATGACGAAATATCTTTGGGTGAACCCCATAATGGGCTTTACCTAAAGGGGTACTATGCCTGATTCTGTCATGCATAGACTTTTGTATATACTGTACATGGTGTGTGTGTGTTTTTGTGTGGTGTGACGCACTTATTATTTAGTGTCTCTCGATCTTGTTTATGCTTCTTATATCATGTTCTGTCTGCGTGTGTAGATGGAAAAGTGCTATGGATTCGGGGATGGAGCCAGCCAGCATACCCGTAACCTTGTCTCGACAGCCTGTGTACTGTATTCCCCAACAGGTGAGATCATCAGCTCAGGAGGAAGTTGCCTTGGATTCGCAACCAATAATGTCGCAGAGTATCTGGTAGTAATTGGAACCTTAACCGATGCTACTTCCTTGGGTATGGACCACATTGTCATCCACATGGATTCTCAATTAGTGGTCTCCCATCTTAACCGGATCTATGCTATCCGCCATCCCACCCTACTCTGTCTCTTTAGGTGAGTACGTCTCTTGGAAAGGTCATTTGAATCCATTCCTTACCTGCATATTCCATGAGAGTTAAACACAGTTGCTGACTCGATGGCCAACTTCATTCTAGATTGGTACATCGCACACACATGATACTCATAACATGTAAAAGCATTCACAACATGTAAATAATGCACTGTATAGAAGCAAGCATATAAACAAGATCACATCGTCATTTTTTGAAACACATAATGTATAAATCGTCGGACTGTCTGTATATATATATAATTTCAAAAAGGTAGTGCTGATACAAAAGTCTGAAGCATGCTGGCTTTCAGTGAGTCTCTACAAAACCTGAAGCCTCGCATATTTCAGTAGTACAAAATCTGAGGCCTCTAAGCTCTTAGTACACACACAATAAAAACATGTGGCCTATCGTCTGGCCCGTACAACCCTAGGTGGTCCAATAGCCCTAGCCTGCTGAGACTGGAAGTAGTCCACTGCTCTCGCAACCCTGCGAAGCAGTGCGTTGAAGCGCGCAGTTGCTCCAACCATGTGTACCTGCATGGGTCACAACACCTCATCTACCGCCAGCTCAGGAATGTCTAGTGTCAACCCACTCAGGTTGGCATAGAATCTGTCCATCTCCGCGATGGCAGCATGCACAGCAGGACCCACGATTGCTCCCTCTCCTCTCTCTCTCCTAGCCAAAAGAGAGGTACCCACTGGTCGTGTAGGCCCCACATTTGCACACACATGTTGTTCACCTGTCAGCACTATATAAAAAAAAATCATAAATGCACAAAACTTAAAAAATACAAGGGTCATTTGTTCTTACCGAGGTCTCCCCATGCTGCTCCCTCTGGCAGCGGCAAGTCTAGATCATTTGTGAAGTTAGTGCCACTATATGGAAAATCCTCCACCATCAGTAACTATCCCTCCAGCCAAGCAAAGAACTCAGGAGGGAATCCAATGATAGGACCCCCACCATTTCGACTCATCACATCAGTCCACCTGGCCATGTGTGGATCCCTGAGGTCCCTATCCTCCAGTGGTACCTGAGGATGCAAATGGGGAACTTGTTCCAGCAAGAACGAGATCACTATAGATCCATAGCCAAACTGTTTGAGCTCTCCCCACTGACACTTTGTCAGCTGAGCTCGCATGTTTGCGAGGACTCCCTCACACCAGTTGAATATCTTCGAAGACAAATAGTCCTCCGCATAAAGCATCTATGCCCTAGTGGCTAAGTGAGGAGCTTGACTCCCCACCATCCTCGTAATGGCGAATAGTATGGCACGTAATGGACCCGTCGGTACATCTTTGATACAAATATTTCCACTAGATGCATGGGCGTTGGGACCACAATGCTGCCGGATCAAGTCCTCCACAGTACGATCACTCCCACGTGACCCGGTGAGTACCATATTGTCCCCACTTCGGGACAAACCAGTCAGAAAGTAGATGTCCTCGACATCTATGGTAAGCTCGTGCTCACTAATCATGAAGTACTGCTGAGCCGCATCCTAGCATCGGAGCATATGGTTCATTAGTGGGAGTTGGGATCTCATCCTCTGAATGTTGAAGAACTTGAGGAGCTCACATCTCCTCAATGCTTCCACACAATGTGGATCATTTGCAGCTTGTTCATCATCGAGTTCATGTTCCCTTTCCCGCCATTCCAAAACCATTGTGATGCTTGGAACCTGTCAATAGGAGGTTTTTAACATTATTATAACTTGCTTCAACCTCCGTGGGTCTTTCTTTTGAGTTTGGTTAAAGTTTGGGGATGGACGTCACCATCGTTACACCCCACTTTTGCACGCAGAGCGACATCATTGCAATCTAGTTACATGACCTTTGCGACGACTCGATCTCGTCGCAGTTCCCGAAAGGGAAAACTGCGACGAGCCGAGGGTGCAATGGCCCTTCCCAAATCAAGCCAAAACCCAAAAAATTGACTAAAAATCAAAATTTTAAACCACTACAAACATGCTAGATGAAGTGTAGGATTACCTGTTCCTGATGGTAGGTGAAATAGTTGATCATAGCTCCCGGAATCAACAAGTGAAAATCTGGCTCCAAATGGCACTACTCCTCCCAAATTTGGCAAATAAGAGAATGGTGACTATATTTGGTTTTTGTTTCTATTTATAAACAAAATGGAATATTCATTTTTCAAATATTTGATGCCGTTATATCGTTTTCTATAGTTTGGATTAGTTTTATTATATTTGAACGTTCGGTTGACTATTTGACCTAGTTTCCGAGTGTGCAGGAGTTGCCAAGTGCCTTTCTACGCCATTTTCATATTGGAACGGTCACCTCAGGTATGAACACCCCTTATGGTTTTTGTCATTTATTCTTTTCATAGATTGCAATTAATGAGATTACTCTTTGTTTGTTCTCATGCTCTCGAAACTATGAGAATAATTACCGAGTTATGATTTATCGCTTTTTCAGGTTCGTTAAACTCCTACGAAAAATGAATCCCCCGGAGTCTATCTTTAAGCTCTTTTCAGGCTCTCGAAATACGAAAATATTTCCAAGCAAACTTGTCGCATTCATGCTTGTAAAAGAATTTGAATGGTCGTCCTCCCGGTCATAGTTTACCCCTTTTTCGAACCAGGGGGCACTAGTTACGAAAAAGGTATACTCCAGCCAATCATGACTTGTAGAGTCCTCTCTCGCATTGTTTTAGCCTTCTTCGGGGGATGAGGCTAACTTTACGAAAAATGACCGTTGGAGTCTTTTTTAGTTCTTTTCAGACTCTCTAAACATGAAATGACGACTGAGTTTACCTTCTATGGACTCATTAAATTCTTACATTGAAGAGCCCACCATGGGACGAACCCCTCCTATCCCAGGTTTGGAAAATATTTGGGATTGGACTCATCTATGAGATGAGCTATACCGAGCATCTGGTTACCCTCATCAAACTCGTAAAAAACACATGAGGCACTCATCATTCATGATGGGGAAAAAGGAAAGCTTTTGTGTTACAAACTTTATTAGTGGAAGTACATAGTCGTTCTTGAACATGGCACTCATTTGCATTTGCATACAAGTACTTGGACCATCTGTTTGTCCTCGAGTTCCGCTTACTTCCCGAGTCTTATTACTCCTTTGAGTCATTCAAAGAAATCTTATTTCGTCAGTCGCATTGGAAATTTGTGTCATACTCGTTATGTCAATACTGCCAAGTCATGCCATGCCCATGTTCAAGAATACATTTTTCATCTGCAGTCAGTATACCCGTCACCATGTCGGTCTACTCTGAGTCAGTCTTGCATATTACTGTACCATCCGATCTACTCTACACATTTTTTGTCGTGTTTCATGTCGATTGATGGGGGATTCATCATGGCCCTCCTTTGATGGATTCATCCTTTTCGACTTCAACTCATCATTCGAGGATTGAATCTAGAAACCAATCAAGTACCTTGGCCCTGCATGCCTCAATGGCAGGTTACCTCGCTTTCAACATGAGTTTACATTATTGACTCTTGATTGAAACATTTCATCTTGCCTTCGACTTCAACTCATTTATTCACGCTTGATGATATGTACTGTGATACCTTGGGAATCATTGACATCAATGGTGATCTCCCTCGTGCTTGTTAACGGTTTACATCAATGACTAATAATCAAGTGGTTTCTACCATGTTCGACATCAAGACATTTGTAATCACATGGATAGATTTGTATCATTGTGGGTTTAGCTTGAAGACCCTGGGAGTCATGTTTTACCTAGGCCACGACGGAGTTTGTATTTAGTCATATTGCACGGATCCACAGTTGTATTGGTCATGGCTGTGTTATCATCTCATCATGGATCTACGCTTGTGTCTAGTAGCCATGATTGTGTTTACTCAGTCATTACTACCATGGATCTGCATTGTATTGTTCGACATCCATGTTGTACGTCATATGCGATTGTCAGTTCAGAGTCAGTTGTACTGCAGCAGTGCCCTTCATCCGACAAGTCCATTTCCATTCCTTCTATCAAAGCATTTCACCTGTCCAATCTTTAAACAACTTCATGCTTTGGGGGGCATTCTCTTACACCTAAAATATCCTCATCATCAGATTCAGTGTATACATCCCTGAAGTTACCCTTATTAAGTGATTACCCTTGAAGGATTTGTACTAGGTTTCGAGAGGTCGTCGCAGGATGCACTCAAGCAACTTGCGACGTCGCACCTTGCCCCATTATAGGGTGCGACGAAGTCAGTTGGATGGAAAAAATAGATTCTTCGAGTCCCTTCTCGAAGCCTGTTGACTTGGGACCCTATCCTTGACCTCTTGGGGGAGCTGGCATTCGGTTCCTAACACTTTGGAAAGATCCCTTAAGCCTCTCCTATCATATCTCAACCTATCCTATCCATATCCTATCCACTTAGTCCTATTTAAATGAAGCTCACTCCCATTCCAAAGGGAGAAAGTCTATGGTATCTACATGCTGGTGAAATCATCCTTGGGAGACCTCTAATCACCTATTGGGAGACTCATAATTCCTTGGGAGGATATGGAAAATGGCTTGGATGGAGAAGGGTTGCAGCATTAAGCCTTGGTTGTAGTTCTATATCTCTACTATGTATTCCCCTCTATTTATAGTAATACAAATGCTTTCCACCAATATTGTTAATGTGTGATTATATTGAGTACTTTACTTGCTTAACTGTTTACTTAGATCTCTTATTGTATAGATGCTCTGCTATATCCGTGTCCGGATATACTCAGTGATTATTCAAGTGAATAATCCGCCAATGGAAAATAACTCCATTTGATAAAATAATAATATATAATTGATGATGGATGATTAATAATTTACAATGAGGCTCGCTTTTATAAGCTTGAGCGTGTATAGTGAAGGGTTACACCCTTTCACTTAATAATTAATAACTTTAATTAACATACATATAATATTCATAGCATTGCCACTCTCTTAGAAAGGCTTTGTCCTCAAAGCCTTATAATTTTGTTGCATTGTTCTTTGCGATGCCATGGCTGATGAAACATGTCGATATGAACTGCTAAGTGTAGAGCATAACTTCCGATACATCGACGGATCAATCCATCCCAAACTGATTTGTTGTGGACTGATGGGATTTCCTACTGATGTGTCGTCAGGAGATTTGATCACATTAGTACCATTATTTTTCGACATTTCCCACTTTTTCAAATATCGGTTTTTATGGTTGGGGTGTCGATAAGGAAATTTCACGATGTCATTTTCGTTTATGAATGTCGCCTTTAGATCATTGATCTGAGTTGGAAGTTGTATTTTCGTCTCTTGAGGATTTAAGTTTTTGTTTTGTATCTTTTCCAACTTGTTTTCTAACTGCCTATTATCATTTTGAAACTTCTTAATCAATTCGACTTGCGATTTTCTGTCATCTTCAGATGTCTTAAGTTGTTCTTTAAGATCTTCATTATGAATTCTGATACAACTATTTTCTTCCTGTTTGTCTAGAAGATTCCCTTCAATGTTGTCCATAGGTTGTTCTATCTTCTGACTATTTTTCAACTTCTTAATTTTTGTGACTAGTATCTTGTTATGATTTCTTAGTCTAAAAATTTCTTCAGCATTGTTAGATAATGCTTTATTACTTTTCGCGATCTCTGACTTATGTGTCTTTTTAGAGTCGTCATTTTGTTGTTGAAGAACTTTTATCTGTTGTCGACACTGGCAGACCTCTGATTCTTGACTTTCTAATTTATGTCGTAACTGCATTAGTTCTTCATCTTTGTCGCTAACGATTTTGTTCAAGCGTATTATTTCTGCTTCGTAATTATTTATTTCCTTCTTTATATCTTGATTTTTCAATCTTTGATTGAAATCACTTTCATCTTTTAATTCCTTGATTTGCGCACATAATTTTTCTATGTGATTTTTCTGGCTGGACATTGTTTGTTCATTGAACCGTTCTTGTATCTTATGTAGTTCAATCTTTATTTCTGATTGTCTATTAATGTCTCGTAATTCTTCATTGTCTTTTCGATAATGCTTTAACTTGGCTTCTAATTTCTCTCGCAAATCGGCTTCCATAGTTTCTGTCTTCTTCGACAGTGGACTGATCTTCTTTGATTTTGATTTTTCTGATGATAGCGCGTCTCGACTTCTTGATGATTGCTTTGAATTCTTCTTGATTTGTTCTTGACTTGATTTCTTCGATGATAAGTGTTCTTTGACTTCTTTGATAATAAGGAGACTTGCTTGGACTTCGTCTTTAATGTCTTCTTTGACTTGAATTTGCTTTGTTTCTTCAAACAATTCTTATTTCAAAAAGAATTGACTTTTTTTTTTATAATAATAATAATAATTAAAATTTAATAATAATAATATTATTAATATATATATATATATATATATATTTATAATAATAATTATTAATTTATTAATTAATAATATTATTATATTAACTTTTTATAAACTATATATATATATATATAGTTTAATATATATTTTTTTCTTTTCCACAAATTAAAATATTAACCAATATAATAATATTATTATACCTTTAATATTTAATTTCAAAAATAAAGTTTAGGGTTTTGAATGGGAGATGGATGGCGGGAGAATGCGACCGAGGTGGTGGTTGCCGGTGGTGGTTGAGTGAGGCAGGCGATGGCGGGAGAACTACGAAGGGAATTGCACGGAGGGGTTGGAGATGCATGGGGGACGAGGATGGATGAGGACACTGGTGGAATGCTCTGGAATGCGGGAGGGCGTGATGAAGAGGATTCGAGAGATGGGGTGGCGTGTGGAAAGGAGGTGAGCGGGTAAGTGTAGCGCGTGAGGGAGAGGAGCGTGGGTCGGAGGGTGTGGCAGAAGGGAGGATGCGGGGAGAGGGAGGAAGGTGGACGTAGGTGGGAAGGAGGGCGTATGCAGAGGGGGGGGTGGACGCAGCAGGGAGCTGCGCAGGGTTGGAGGGATGGCTGCGAGGAGGGATGAGACGCTGGGTAGAGGAGCAGCGCGGGGGTGGGGAGATGGAGGGTGGCGCAACAGGATGAGAGGGATGAGGATGCAGCGTGGAGAAGTGGTGGGGGATGGCGGGGAAAGTGGTGAAGGGAGGGCGCGGCAGTAGGCAGGGGGTGAGTGCACAGGCGAGGATCAGAGGGAGGAGGATGCAACGCGAAGAGTTGGGAGTAGAGCGGAATGGAGTGCTGGAGGGAGTGAAGGGAGTGCAAGGAGTGCAGGTCACGGTGGAGGGAGATAGAGTGTGGGGATGTGGACGCAAGGGCTGTGGAGATGCGGTGGTAGAGAGCGGATGCGTGAGGGAGAAAGGGATGAGGTGATGGAGGCGGAAGGAAGAAGAGATCCTGGCAGCCGGGGAGTTGTAGTGTGTTGTAATTTTATGGTCAAAGACCAAAATTCAGGGAAACCCTAGTTAATGGCTAAAATCCCAAAGACAGCCAAAGGCTGGAATCTAGCATGAAGCTCTGATACCAATGCTATATCCGTGTCTGGATATACTCAGTGATTATTCAAGCGAATAATCCGCCAATGGAAAATAACTCCATTTGATAAAATAATAATATATAATTGATGATGGATGATTAATAATTTACAATGAGGCTCGCTTTTATAAGCTTGAGCGTGTATAGTGAAGGGTTACACCCTTTCACTTAATAATTAATAACTTTAATTAACATACATATAATATTCATAGCATGCTCTTTACTCGTTTCATGTTGTTTGTGTCTTGACAGGTCTTGCAGCTTAGATCTGATGACTGTTGGACGTGGACTAACATTCAAGAAAAGAGGATTGTGAAGTAAAAGGTAAGACATCTAGCACTTGATCCTTAAGTAGATCTAGGAAATCCATTTGTAGTCTGTTCTATTTGTTCTAGATTCGCATTGATCTAGGGAGATCCGTCTCGCGTCTGCTCGAGTGGATTGTCCGTCAAACACACCCTACTATGGTGGAGGTGGCGAAGGAGGCTCTTACCCTTCCGGCGGTGGCGATGGCCCACCACCTCCTCCCGACGGAGGTGGTGGAGGCCCGTCCTATTCTGGTGGCGGTAGCGGACCACCACCCCCTCTCGGCGGAGGCAGTGGCGGCCCATCCTACCTTAGTGGTGGTGGTGGACCCCCACCATTTGGAAGCGGCCCACCCCCTCCCAACGGTGGAGGTGGGCCCCCACCTTATGGTAATGGGCCACCTTATTATGGCAATGGACCACCTTACTATGGCGGTGGACTTGCATTCAGTCCGGGCGACCCATACCCCTATATCTAGTTTCCTCCTGGAACACCCTATGGTCAGTCGATACAAGGCCCACAGGTCCTTACATGCCTTATCAGTACTATTAGTACTCGCAGCCTAATCCGCAACTGCCCTTTTTGGCTACTTTGGACCTACCCAACTTGTCTCGCCTGACTAATGACCCCATCTACCACAGAACTAACTGGCCACCCATTCCGATGAAACTTCCATCAGATATCCTAAAATTTGATGGCAAGCCGGGTGAGGATCCTAAAAACCACATGATGACATACCACTTATGGTGTTCATCCAACTCCTTGATGGACGAATTGATCCGTCTTAGGTTATTTCAACAGAATCTCATTGGTTCGGCTGCCAATTGGTATATTGAACTAACACACCATTCTTTTCCCGATTTTGGTTCTCTTGCTATGAATTTTTTGTCTCATTTCCAGCTATCTATATGGTATGAAACTGGTACAGAGTTTTTAACCTCGCTCCGTCAAAATACCGCTACTCACATCTTAGATCATATACATGAGTGGCGGAGGAGATGACGTCTCATTAAGGCTCCTATTCCAGATCAACTCCTAGCATACTGGTTTACGAAGTCTCTCATTCCTACCATAGCATGAGATGTTGCCATGGGAGGTGCTGTCATTGAGGAACAAGCTATCGCTCGTGCCCATTTGCTATACTTAGTCTATGCTCAATCTGGAACGTTGTTTGATATTCTTCCTGACACACCCTGCAACACTTACGACGCCACGAAACCACCAAGGGACCCCAAGCCAGTGGCCTCATTGGATCCCTTCACACCCATCCTTCTTCTCAAACTGTTGGTTCGTCGAACCCCCAGGGTTCTTCCCCATCACCAACTCAGGCTGGTCATGGCACCACCAAATCATCCACTCCTGCTGTCACTGAAGAAGTGAATTCTGTTTCATCAGCTTCACCTCAAAAGTCTGGTGGTAAGAAAAAGAACAAATGGAAACCTAAGAAATCTTCCACCCAGCAGGAACAAAAGAGCACCCCTGATGATACCAAACAGAAAAGTAAGTTGAAGTATCCTTGTCTACTATGTCGTGATGATCACTTTTCTAAAGAGTTCCCCCATAGAGATGAAGTTCAAAAGTTTCTTAAGGGAAAAACCACACCCGCAGTTCTCAATGATCCCTTCCCTGCTCAAAATCAGCAGTCGATCGCTCACACTTCTTCTTCCCAAGGATAAGCATCCACCACCGCACATGTTCTCATGGTACGTAATGAGACCATCAACTTGAACACCCATTCCCATTCGTATGACTCTGTTCCGACAAAAGAACCCTTTGGAAGCAATACTGAAAAAGCTTCCACTTCGATGCCCGACGTCACCGTACCGGCTGCTCCTCTCACCATTGAGAATCCCTCTTTCGAATCAGTGTTGCGTCCACCTAAGAGCACAATTAGGAAATCGGTTTTCAATCCTAATGCTCGGGTTGCTCAAAACTACAACATTGTAGAGGACCTAGCACAAGCTCCTTGTGCTATGTCGACACTCGAGGTCTTGCAAAACTGTCCGAATCAGCGCAAGACTCTCCTCGTTTCCATCCGTACAGTTGAACCGGATTCATCGAATACCATCATGTTCTAGCTATAATACTTCAAACCGAGGCTCTCCCATCAGTTGGCATTTCAATTTGCCACAAACATTGCTAGGAAGATAATCCATCGTACCGTTTTGGACAAAGGAGCCTCTACGTCAATCATGTCGATCGCATGTTGGAGAGCCATTGGTTCTCCCGAGTTGAACCATTTTCCTACCACTTTGAGATCCTTGGACGGATGTGGATTTCAACCTCATGGGTTATTACAAGCTTTACCAGTCGAGCTGGGGGGAAAGACCGCAACCCTTAACATGGAAGTGGTTGTTGCCCCATTGGATTATAACATTCTGCTTGGTTGTAATTGGTTTTACGCCATGATTGCGGTCGCATCATCTGTTTTCCACATAGTACAATTCCCCCATCAAGGTCGAATTGTTATTGTTGACCAACTGGATTTCTGCACACCTGACATCACTACTCACGCAGGCGATAATGTTCCTTCAATTGGACAATCTTCACAGAAGTATGAGAGTGTGGGGGTTGGCCTCATTAAGGATTCATCCCTTATGGGCACCTTTCCTACTTCGGATCCCCCAAACCATGTTGCCACGGTGAACATGATGTCCTTGCATATTTCATCTATCCCCAACTCCGTTGATCCATGGCTTGTACCTGATAAAGCCACCACACACCTGATTGGAAACATTATGCCTCCCTCACCCACTGAACTCATGTACGAGGCTATCCAATCAGCGCCGAAGGACCACTTAGCCGTGGCCTCCACCTCCTTTTCTCTACAATGGACATCATCTGATCCTCTGATATGGACTTTTTATTTTGACGAGTCCATTATGGAAATCATGAGTGCAGATGATCCTCCGTGGGAAGACCTCCATCATCGTTCATCTTTCCATCCCTTGTTGGATACTGTGGAGAGAAACATTCACACCATCTTTACACTAGATATCTACTCTGGCTCTTAGTCCTCGATACTCGCATGTCAAACGAACTCTGAAGGAAACTTAGCCAACATTGATCCTACCACTTTGATAGACATTTCGTTTACTCCTGGTCTAGTGGAACACATTCAGTTAGGCCAGAAGTGTTCCCCTAAATAAGTCATTGCCTCCATGGCCTTATTCAAATGATTCCGAGACGTGTTCGCTTGGACCTACGAGGAGATTCCTGGGATAGACCCCTCCATTTTTTTACATGAAATTAAAACCTATCCCGACATCAAACCCGTCCGCCAAAAGTTGTGACCAGTACACCCTTCGAAGACTGCGGAAATCAAGGCAGAGATGGAGAAACTCTTGAAGGCCGGTTTCATTTACCCTATCCCGTTGACAGAGTGGGTCTCAAACATTGTCCCTGTTAATGAAAAGCAGGGGACCATCCATGTCTGTGTCGATTATCGGGATCTCAACAAAGCTTGTCCCAAGGACAACTACCCGACTCCCTTCATCGACCAGATTATCGACATTTGTGCTGAGAGTGTCATTTTTTCATTCATGGATGGCTTTTCCAGATACAACCAAATTGAGATCCACCCTGCAGACCAACAAAAGACTGCATTCATTTGTCCTTGGGGAACGTTTTCATATCGTAAAATTCTGTTTGGTCTTAAAAACACTGGTGCCACATTCCAGCGGGCCATGTCGTACGCCTTCCATGATGTGAAGGAATTTGTGGAACCCTACTTGGATGACCTCCCTGCCCACTCAAAGCAGCGTGAGTTCCACTTAGATCATCTGATGGCTATTTTCCTCAGATGCAGGTGGTACAATATCTGTCTGAATCCTCATAAGAGTATTTTTGTGTCGAGTCCGGACGCCTCTTAGGCTTTATCATCTCGAAATATGGGATCCATATTGATCCCTCGAAGGTGGATGTTAGGATATCTCATCATTCACTTTTGTACTTTGCATGCATGCATTGCATGCACCTGCATGCTGCCCAGTCACCAGTATGATGTCTCCAACACCTAGTCCCTAGTCTCCCAGCACTCGGGAGCTACTTTCCACTCAGAATTAGCCTTCCTAGCCTGTCATGCGCCCACTTCTCACCTACCACTTGAGAAGGGCGCCTTTCTCACCTAGTAGTCCAGTTAAACTTCAGTTATCACTCCGATTTACCTTCGATTGACCCATAACTGATGTTATCACTCCGATTGACCTCGATGAGACATGAATGACAGTTCTGAGTGCAGTTAAGCCCTCATGTGCCCTCCACTGAGCCTCCATCCCTATTTTAGTGCCACTTACCATCAGTTACACTTATTACACTTAGTTACACTCAGTTAGACTCATTTTGACACCTGGATGATAGTTACTTGTGCATTGATGACCACCACTGATTGATGAGATGGACTCCTAGTTGGAGCCAAGCTACACCATGCAGATATTCGAATGACCTTCAAGGCTAATTCGAATTGCTCACTCATTGTGATAGTATTGCAATGTAATTCTACCATTCTGGGTTATAGAGCAATGATGCATCTCTCTTGCACAGTTTTTACTCCAAATTGTTTTACATCTTTGTGATTGATTTACTTGTTCAATAGATCTACTGTGACTAATTTTACATTGTATCAGAGCCATTGCAGGGACAAGATCTCTCTCCTACAGGTGTTCTACATGAATATTTGAGTGAATTTGCTCAAAATTACTGAAGTTTTGGCATGCAAAATCTCACGTGCATTCGCTCATGTGCATGCAAGCTGGAAAATACACTCCAATCCACTCCAGAAGCTTGAGTTTTCCACAGAATTTCTGGAGATGATACATTGGATCTTCAAGCTTGCTTGATCTCCAAATCCTAGTTGTGATGCAACTCTAAAAGGGTGGATTGTTCGACCTAATGGCTATTGTTTGTGTGTGATTTGCAGGTTTCTTACTTCCTCCATTTGCATTCGCTAATGCAGAGATGGAGACTTCTTCTTCACAAAATATTCTTACTCCATTCAACTATGATGAATGGAAACCAAAGATGATTGCATTCTTGAAGAGACAATGTCTTTTTGATATGTGCATTGGTAATACAATATATTTTGATTCCGATGAAGAGGAGAATGATTGGCTCGATGATTGTGACAGAGCTTTTGGAGCATAATGTCTTGTTATGTCTCCTTGTATGTGCTACCTTAGTAACACTGCTGAAAATCCAAGTGATCTATGGGTCCAACTTGACAAAGAATTTGGAAAGCAGGAAGAAGAGGATGATGCTATCCTTTTGGAGAACAAGCCCAGTGAGATCTCCTTATGTGTTCTTTCTGATCATGTCTTGGCCTCAACAATTGTTCAAGATGAAGAAGAAACTGTAGATTCAAAACTCACTCTCTCAAAGTCTTCTATTTCTAATTCTGAGCAAGATAAACTAGCTCATACTCTAGATTCCGAAGAGGTTCTTGAATCCTCTCTTTCACATGAGTTTGTCGGCATGCAGAATAATGATCTAATTGATGTTTTAGAGGTAAAATCTGATTTTGGAGGTGAAGCATTCGTCCTCCTTGATTGCATGCCTCCTATAAACTTTTGTTCTATCATTTGCACAGTTTCTCAGTGTTTTAATGAAGATGAAGAGCACTACCATTCGCTTGAGTTCAATTCTCATGCACTTTTTGCTGATTTTGGTTTTGATCTCACCCTTGTTGGTTCAAAAGAGATCTCAAGAAACCATTCATCTATTCTTGGAGCTGATTTAACTTCTACTGATAAGAAGTTCAAGTTTCAAGAGCTATTTGATCTTATTGGAGCTTATCCTACCTCACTTGGTTTGAATCATAGGTTCCAAGATCATCCTCATATTTTCAGATTTGTTCTCACCATTTTTGGTATGAAGAGCAAGTTCATAAAGTCTCCACATTCACTTGCATCCGCTGATGGAGAATTCAAGCACATCTTTTTGGAGCATGATCCATTTACTCCCAAGAGTAAGATACCTCCAAACATATCTACTTGAGTTTGGAGCAGTTAAATCTTTTGGTGTGTTACAGTTCATTTTGAGGGGGGGTTTTTCCCATGAGGTTTTATCCATTTCCTCGGTTCATGGATTGTTCTTTATTTGGATTATTATTGTATTGGGGTGACCTTTGGTATCAGTTACCAGGGCCCTGCATTTTATTTTTTACATCATAGTATAGCTTGAGGGGGGGTGTTAGGATATCTCATCATTCACTTTTGTACTTTGCATACATGCATTGCATGCACCCGCATGCTGCCCAATCACCAGTATGATGCCTACAGCACCTAGTCCCTAGTCTCCCAGCACTCGGGAACTACTTTCCACTCAGAATGAGCCCTCCTAGCCTATCATGCACCCACTTCTCACCTACCACTTGAGAAGGGCGCCTTTCTAACCTACCAGTCTAGTTAAACTTCAATTATCACTCTGATTTACCTCCAATTGACCCATAACTGATGTTATCACTCGGATTGACCTCCGATGAGACATGACTGATAGTTCTAAGTGCAGTTAAGCCCTCATGTGCCCTCCATTGAGCCTCCATCCCTATTTTTGTGCCACTTACCATCAGTTACACTTATTACACTCAGTTACACTTAGTTAGACTCAGTTAGACTTAGTTTGACACCTGGCTGACAGTTACTTGTGCATTGATGACCACCACTGATTGATGAGATGGACTCCTAGTTGGAGCCAAGCTACACCATGTATTTATTCGAATGACCTTAATGGCTAATTCAAATTGCTCACTCATTGTGACAGTATTGTAATGTAATTCTACCATTCTATATTATAGAGCACTGATGCATCTCTCTTGCACAGTTTTTACTCCAAATTGTTTTACATCTTTGTGATTGATTTACTTGTTCAATAGATCTGCTGTGACTAATTTTATAGTGGAAGCCATCGTCGCTCTTCCACCTCCAACCTACATTACGGAACTTCAGAGTCTGCAAGGGAGAGAAACTTATTTACGACACTTCGTTTGTAATTTCACACAAAAGACACAGGGTTACATGAGATTAATGAAAAAGGACATCCCGTTCATTTGGGATGACCAAGCTCAACAATCTTTCAATAGTTTGAAACATGCCATTACGCATGCCCCTGTGCTCCAAACGATGAATTACTATCGATATTACATTCTATATCTCGCCTCTTCCGACACCACTATCGCCATGGTTTTGGTGCAGGAAGACCAGAATGCCCAAGAACATGTGATATACTATGCCAGTAAAGGCCTTATCGACACCGAAACACACTGTTCACATGTTGAGAAGCTCACTCTCACAACAGTTATTGCCGTGCAGAATTTCCAACATTACATTTTGCTTCGCACCACCACCATCATCGCTGAGTCGAAAACCATGTACCATGTTTTGACTCATTAGGTGCTTGGGGGCAAGTATTCACGCTCGATCATGATACTACAAGATTTTGATCTTCTTTTCAAAAAAGCCAAGTCTAAAAAGTCTTCGGTGTTTGTTGAGATCATCTACGACCTCCCCCATACTGATGTCGAATATGAGCCCAATGACTCTTTTCCAGATGAGTCATTGTTTCTTATCAGTACGTCTGATTTGTGGTATGGAGATATCACATTGTATCTTCAAACTCAATGTTTCATCCATGAATCGTCTCGTGATGACCGCCGTCGCATACGCCACCATGCAAAGTATTACCTGATCATCAGTGATACTTAGTACCGTTGTTGGCTTCACATGTGCTGCCCATAGGGTTTTCAAGGAAGACCCAGGTTCTTTGCGGTTTCCCCTTAACCAACAAAACCCCTTCGCACCGACCCTTTCGACAACAACCTACTAGCAGGTTGAGGTCTCACCCGAGGTGTATCTATGGGGTATTGCGGAATCAGGTTTCCACAGTAGGTGATGAGTTGCTTAGGATGATGTACTGTGCAGCGCGACACAGGACATGTGGTGCGAGGAAGAACTGCGCGGTGATAGACGACACCGCGATCCGCACCTCTAAATCCTGGTACTGCAGAACTTCCTTCTAACTGTGGCCGACGCAGTCCAAACTAAGACTTGAAATACTTGCAATTACCTAGTGTACTGGAATTATTAATGTTCAATCATTCATCCATTCACTATGGGTGGCTACTGCTCAATCATATGCCACAGAGACGATTCTACCACCATGCATTCTTCCTACTGCGTAATATGAAAGTGCTTAAACAATATCTAACCCTTAGCCGAATAACTGATTCATTAGTGCTTCATAAGTAAAGGCCAAACATTCACCATTCATCTATTCATGCAGAACTTAACATATTATTTCCATATTCTCCTGATGGAAAATACATACAAAAGTTCTATCATAACAGTATCTAAGGGAAAATTCATTCATTCATTCACAAGAAGTAGATAAATGCACAATACACAACATAATCGCACTGCACAGTATTTAACGTGGTTCACTCCCCCGGAAGGGAAGCTACGTCCACAAGAACTGTTGTTATATATATATTTTGGGGAGGGCACAATAGTTCTTAGTCTGCGCACTCAGCTGCAGACTCTCTCTCTCTCTCAGCTGGGTCTCTACGGACTTAGCTGCAGAGCCTTTACAATATCTTTACTCAGAAAGATTTCACAATACAAAAAAAAGAAGCATAAGAGTCTTAGTAACCCCGATTAACCCTTCCCCATACAAAATTTCCTTCTTAAATAGATCATGCCCGTAGGTCATGTCTTTACAATGCTAAAGGCCGAAACCCTTAGGGTTTCCAAAACTGCTACGGTTTCTCTAAACCGACTTGATGGCCTTTGGTAGCGAGTGCTCCATTGTGGCGATCCTCCACGCGTTCAGCCTGTCGTTATCGGCCTTTCTGTTGCGTGCACGCTAACAGGTCACTTTCGCCAATCTGCTCTTCCTCTAATGACCTCATACAACTGGGTCAACTCCCATTCGCTTTCATCAAACCATTCTTCCTCTAATGGCCTTTTACACCTGGCTTCCAATCGACCTTCCTGATTTGCTCAAGGTCGCCGCTCGGCCTTCCTGGAGCATCTTTTCCAAAACTAGACCACCGATGGTCTATCTGGTACTTGTGCCCATCCTTCGTCCAACACTCTGCTTTGCTGGCTCGACGTGGCTTGATCACTTCGCAGAACTGCTTCCTCGCAACCCCCTTCGAAGTGCTGCCAAAATTTGGTTGCTGCGTGCAACTTCGCAGCATCCCCAACACTTGCACAAAATTGTATTTTTGTTTGTTGAGTTGTGCTCAGCTCCGCAGCTCAAGCTCCTTCTGCCATAAAAAATGCCCCAACTTGGGCCAGGCCCAACATGCCCCTAACACTTACATGTGGCTCGTCCCCGAGCCACCTTTAGCTTCGGCCTCCTTGATCTGCTCCACAACCTGCGGAGCTAGCTTCACCGCGAACTCATTGTAAGTGCCGATCAACTGCTCTACTGCTGCCTTTTTGTCTTGCTCCACTTGCTTGACTGTATCGAGCATCTTTGCAGTTATGTCTTCTCCGATATGTCCTTCCACCTATTCTTGGTTCTCACGCAGGTCCTTGAGTTTGTCTTAAATCTGCTGCAATATTCAATTGGCATCCTCCAGCAGTGGTTGTAACTGATCATCCATCGCAGTCTCTTTCTCCCTTAGGGCTTGTACCTCCTTCTTCAGGTTGGTTATTTCCCTGTATTTCAGAAGCCTGTCTCTGGCTGGAAGGGTCTGGACTTCTATATCCAACTTCTCCAGTGCGGTCTGCTTTTCTTTGAGTGCAGTCTTTACTTGTAGTAGCCCTGTATCCTCTTTGAGGGCAGTGAATGCCTTCAACGTTGCAGTCAATAAATCTTGGCACTTAGCCACGTCGATTGCAATATTATGCGCTGCGGCCTTTACTGCTTGCTCCCTTAACTGCTACTAAATTAATGGTATCTCCAGATTGATTTGTGCCTTCAGGGCGTTAATATCAACCTGATAAAAAAATATCCTTGTCCTGTATTTCTATCTTGAGAGATTTCACCATATCTCCCATCTTCAGGACGATGTCTGTAGGATCTCTCTAGGGTTCCAAATCTTCAATGTCATCTGTGACAGCAGTAATAGTGGCCTCCAATCGCAGCCGACGGTCCTGTTCATTGTGCAGTTGCATACCTATGCGCGAGCTAGACTCCTCGAGCTGCCTATTTGTGGCTTGTAGCTTAGCTTGTGCCTTCATGAAATCAACGGTCCTTTCATGCATTTCGTCTACAACCTATAGGTGCAAAAAGTGCAAGCCAGGTAACGGGATCTTGGCCAGGTCAAGCTCTACCCGCTTGACACCCTTTGTATCCAGAGTCACCTATTTTGACTTTGGCAGCGTTATGCTCATTGGGTCCCGATGAATGAGCTGAGTCTTTGCTGGCAGCATTATGGCTAGCTGCGGTGGCATCTGCTGCGAGGTTCCTCACGACGTCCCTTCCGATTCTGTGTCGCGCGACGAAGGTAGCCTTTTCTGGACATTGTCGATATTTTGCATGAGCCCTTGCAGTGTGAGCCAACTCTTTTGTAAGTCATCTTATATGGCATTGTCCTTTTTCTCTTTGCCTTTCATCAGCTCTTCCATCTGTTCTGTGACTCTTTCGGCAATCATGTCGAAATCTTCTTCATAAAGTACTATTTCTGACTGAATCTTGGTTGCTTTCATCTTCTTCTGCACCTTTGGCTTCGGTGGGATTTCAGGTTCTTTCCTTTTTCCTTTTTCCTTTTCTTCAGTGATTGCGCTTGGCTGTGGAATTGGTTCGTCTTCTTCTGAATCAGTCGGAACATCCATGACCTCGACACGGAACTCTGCCGTCTAGTCCCTCACGAGGATCTCGATGTCTTCCTCGTACATATGGTAATTACCCGGATACCATTCTGGCTTCTTCATCTTTGCTTTGGGTGAAATAAAAATACAACGCATGTTCGCATGAAAATCGACTATGCGAATGTATTTTGACATTACGTGCTTCGTAATACGCGATGTACGCGTGATCGCCTCGCGCATCTGGGTGTAATACTGGTAGAAGACTTCAGTTGTCGCGTGCTACCGCTCCGCGTTCAAATTTTCCCAAAGGTTGGCATATCGAACTCCTCTGGGATCATTGGTGTCTACGATTACACTAACATAGTCCTTGGGCTCCTTCCATCCGGCAAAGGCGATCAGGATAATCAGCCATGTGAAGTGGAAGTGACCTCCATTCTCCTAGGTGTCATTGAGTTCTTGCAGGAACTCATTGAGAAGGTACTGACACCAATTGAACTCGGTTCCTTCATCCGTCGCAGCACTGAGTAGTACTGCGCCCGCAGGAACCTCTGAAGGCCTGGTTGTTGTCAGTATTTTTCTGGCCAACAAATGCGTAACAAACTTTGTCGTTCTATCTTCGATTTCTTCTGTTGGAAAACCTCTTTTTCCTTTCACCAGTGCATGGCTTTTTTGCATCTTCGCGACAACTTCTTTTTCCTTACTCTTCCCTTGGAAGAATTGCTTGGGGTCCTTGCCACGTTTGCTTAGTCCCGTGATCTGGTGGATGAAGTCTATATTCAGATCAACATTTTTGTCTAACCATGAGTATCCCTGATGGATTCGAACCATCAAAGTGCGAACCACCACATTAATTTCTGGTGAACGGTTAAAATGGGGTAATCTCAGTAGGTTCAACAATCCTGACTGGACTACCGGCGTCAACCAGCTCTCGGCCACCAGGTTAAGGTTTCCTTTCGCATCTTTCTTCTAGCACATGTACTAGTCTAGCTGAAAGTGTGGGAACTTGGGGTCATGGGGTTCTTCCTTCTGCACTCCGAGGAGGTCATAGTCTTCCCACTTGCATTCTGGTATCTTGCCTAGCAAGTTCTGGGCAACGTCTACGTGCTTGGAGATTGGCGACAAGGGGATTTCATAGTGGGCATTCTTGACCAGTTTATAGACTGGGGCATCCAGCGCTCGTGGTGATATGTACTCTGGTGTAAGCTTTAAAGGTATCTCCTTCTGAAATACCGGTGACCGTGGCAACACCGAACTTGGCCTGACACTCTTTGTTCATGGCCCAACTGTATCTTTCCCCCTAACCTGCATGTCTGGGTTGTGCCTAGGTGACCTTCGAGATGCTTGACCTGGTTCAAATGTAACCTTCTTGGCAAGGGTTTTCATTAACTCTTTAATCCCTCCGTGCTGAAAGACTCTGACCGTTTCTTCGATTGTAAGCTCTTATTCTCTGTATGAGGACTCGGACATTCATTGGCGAGAGTAGGAAAATGTTACAAACAAGTTACTGAGGATTGATAACATAGGAGTGAGCACAAGAAAGTTCTAAGTGTTTGGTAACGCCCGCGAGTCCTTATGCGGAATTACTTATAGGCACAAGTGAGTCCTCCCGCACTTACCAACGGCTAGATGAGCATTAAATGTGGTATCCGTTAGCCACATCGAGTAGATCCTTCAGTCCCTTTCTTCGTCAGTGTGTTTAGAACGGCTATCTTTGCGTTAAATGCTCAAGCGGTTGCCTGGCAACGGTCATCTAACGACTATTTTTCTGAGAACTACGCCTAGATGCACGGTAGGTCATCTATGCTCATGCACAGTTACTTCGCAGTGCCAATGTTTCAACTGCATAGCTCCCCTTTTTTTTTCACGTAGCTTCAGCAGTTCTGCGCGGTACATACATTGTCTCGCTTATCGTACATGTACAGACTCCTTTACATTTCCAGTGTCCTATTTCAACTATACTTGACACTTAAAAATTTCTTCCTCTGCTTATCATTCAACATTCTACGAAGCAGGACTATTGCGGTAAAGCTTTAATCTGCTGCCATTTATCAAACTTGGTAAAGTATCGCCGGCTAAGGTAGCTAACTAGACTGCACCAGTGTTAGTAACATGTATCACAGTGTATGGGCCAAGCTAATGCATCTTAAATTTACCAGGAAACTTCATGAATTTGCTATCATACAAGAGGACTAGGTCACCTCCCTGAAATGACTTGTTCTTTATATGGCGATCATGCCATGCCTTCTCGCGGTCTTTTTGCACTTGTTGGTGAAAGCCTGCGATGAAGCGATCTTCTTCCAATCCAACCAAGTGTAGCAATCTTTCTTCTAGGGCTGCGTGATCTGCCATCCCTGTAAATGCAGTGATTCTCAAGCTGAGGACAATGTACTCCATTGGAATTATAGCCTCCTGTCCATAAGCCAACCGAAAAGGTGTCTGTCCCATTAGTTTCTTGCAAGTGGTCCTGTATTCCCATAATACAGATGAGATGCGCAGATCCCAGTCATCTCTATTCACATTGCATATCTTAGTGAGCGCATTCTCCAGTATTTTATTAAAATCCTCAACAGTGCCATTCGCCTATGGATGATATGGTGTACTGCGCTGATGATGAATATGGAATTCCTCTGTGAGAGCTTCAATAGTTCGATTCAAAAAGTGAGTGCCTTGATCACTCATCAAAATCTTCGGGCATTCGAATCATGAAAGTCTTTCTTCAAAGATGAACTACGCCGCAGTCCTTTACTGGTTTTGCTTCGGCCTATCTGGTGAGGTAATCAGTAGCAGTAATGATGTACCTCGCACCGGTTCTCTTCCCTGGTGGGTTTATGGGACCTACGAAATCAATGGCCCACTTTTTAAATGCTTGTAAGGTCAACTGTGGATTCAACGACATTTCATCTCTACGCGAAGGTTTTCCTGTCCTCTGAAAAAGATCGCAATTTCAGTAGTATTCTTTGGAGTCTTTATGGATTGCAGGCCACCATAGCCCTGTGTGTAGTATCTTCTGTGCGGTAGCCCTTCCTACATAGTGATCTCTTGCGATCCCTGAATGCACAACTGCTATGATGAATTTTTTCTCATGGTCCAGTATGCATTGGTGCAACACTTCATCCGGTCTGAGTTTGTATAGCTGACCTGCGATAATAATGAAGTCTGCGGCGTGCACCACCAGTTGCTTCTTCTGCTGGATGGAAAAGTCCCGAGGTGCTAATCTTATTGTTAAGAAATCAATAATATCCTGATAATAATCATCCGCAACTTGTATAGCAAATAACTGCGCATCAGGCAGACTGTCTTCAATGTTTGTCGACTCTTCTCCTGACTCAATCCTAGAGAGGTGATCAGGTCCCAAGTTCAGCCTGCCTGGTTTAATGATTATCTCGAAATCATATTCCTAGAATAACAACAACCATCTGCATATGCGCCCCCCTAACACTGGCTTATTGACCAAGTATTTCAAAGCAGAATGGTCAGCAAACATGAGGAAGTGCGCACCAAGCAAGTAGTATCTAAATTTTTGTAGCGCATATACCATCGCAAGACCTTCCCTTTCAGTGGTAGTGTAATTTTTTTCCGTTGTTGAGAGCTTCCTGCTGGAAAATGCAATGGGATGGTCAATACCTCCTTCTCTTGGTTTAGCTAATACGACTCCCAGGGAAATGCATGATGCATCAACATGTACATGGAATGGATTCGCCCAGTCTGGGAAGACTAGGACCGGCGTAGTAACCATCTTCTCCTTTAGCATATCAAAACCCTGCTCGCACTCTGTGTTCCAAAAGAACGGTGCATCTTTATTTAGCAACTTTTCCATTGCTGCGGTTATCTGTGCATAACCCTTTATGAATTTCATGTAATATTTGGTATGGCTTAAGGTAGAGTGCAACATCTTGATTGAGTTTGGTGTTGGTAAATTTACAATAATTGCAATCTTCATAGGATCCACCATCAATCCTTGCTTACAGACAATGTGACCAAGTAGAATCCCGTAAGGAACACAGAAAATACACTTCTTCAGATTTAAGGAGATCTGATGCTGTCTACACTTCTCAAGCATCATTTTGAGATTCGCGCAGTGGTTCTTCAATAGTCCAAACACAGTCGAATCATCAAAATAGGCTTCCAGAAACTTGTGCATAAAATCTTTAAAGGCCGCGACGACAACTCTGGAAAAGATGGCAGGTGCGTTCTTCAGACCAAAAGGCATTACTGTGTACTGGAACGACCCCCATTCTATAGCAAAAGTCGTCTTATGTCTATCTGCGGGATCAATCTTGATCTGATGATACCCGGAGAACCCATTAGTAAAAGAGTAGGCCTCATTCCATCCAACATTATCAAGTACTTCGTCTGTGAAAGGAGTAGGGAATGGGTCGTGCATAGATGCATCATTCAACTTTCTGAGATCCACACAAATCCTGATCTCACCTTTCGTTTTCTTGTCTTGGACAACCATGGGGATAACCCACTTAGATTCTTCAACAGGTTCAATGATTCCTGCTTGGAGCATCTTGTCTAGCTCTGCACAGACTCTTTCTTTGTACTGCGGGTTTAGTCTGTATGGCCTTTGCTTCATAGGTTTGGTGCCTGGCTTCAAAGGTATTTTCATGACCCCTAGGTCTCCCATAATGCCTTTCATTTCTATGAATTTCGTCGAGAACAACTCCTGATACTCATGTAGGATGTCTGCTATCTCTGCAACAGTCTAATCATTCCAATAGTCTCCAATTGATGCGAACTTTGTCTTTTTGCTTGTGCCAATGTTGACCTTCTGTGTCATTACTGGTCCTCTCATGTCTGGGATTTCTAACGAAGGTCCTTCTACGTCGCGCGCACCCTCCGATTTTGGTATGTTTATGTTGCACGGATCATCGTCATTGTCTTCCTGTCTATCATCAGGTACTTCAGCTAGGTTATAACACTCAATGGGATGTTTTTCATGTTCCTTCCATTTTGACTGTAGGTGCATAGGAATGCCATCTATCCCGAAGAATTCTTCCAACGTCATATCTTCGTGAGGACAGTCTGTTCTGAATATGCATTCCTTAATTATCTGCAACGCGTCATGGATCAATGGGTTTTCGTCGTCAAAGCTGAAGTCCTTCTGGAAGTTCGCAGTCAACGTATCCTAATAAGTGGTTTCCCTGCGCAACTCTAGGTCTAAGTACCATTTATTTGGAATGTTATCATCAAGCATATGTACAAATAGATGTACCCATTTTGTATGTGTCCTATCCACCCATGCCTGTGAACAGACTTCAAGATGCTAGTGAGGGTCTGTCTGTCCATTAAACTTTGCAAAAGGTAAAGTAACCCTGTCGAAAAACTAGATCTGCATCTTAATCCTACATTGATCCCAAGTAATCAATGTCTGCTTGCGTGCATCCCACCATCTGGCTGGTGTGTCGTGCAGTGCCATATCCAATGCTGGTAATCTATGCTCATCTGTAATAGCTGCAATATGTTCTTGAATGAAAGTGTAAACATTAGTAGAACCATCATACATGGGAATAGGACTTACCTCCTTTCATATCCAACGCATTGATTTCGTAACCTACACACACCTTCTCACTGATACTTCATGCATGCGGATTTTCTAATTTTCCAGTCCTATCTCCAAGTCAGAGACACAAGAGCTGTCACATCTCTAGCTGAGTGTACTATCTGTAGTTGGATTAATGTAATCTTCCTGGTTTGCGGTGATCTGGTATAGTCTGTCCAAGTCTTGAGCCTTGGATTCCTCCTGAATCGGCTCACTGTATCTATCCCCATCTTTAGGATCCAATGGTGTGATGACCCTAAGATGCTTTCCTTCAAATATCATCTTCTTTGTCTTTAGGTCTATGATAGCCAGGTTATCCATGGCCCAGTCAATTCCTAATAGTGTAGGAAAAGGCTGACTATCGTCCACAATCTTGATAACTTCAAAGTCTGCATGACTCTGGACTCCATCATTGTCAACTACCACATCAGCTAACCGGCCAAAAGGTATGACTTTCTCTTGGTTAGCCATACTCAAATGGATAGGTGACCATAACAACTTTGGTCGACCCATCTGTTGCCGTGTCTGCTCAGTCAAGACATTCACTTCAGATCCCAGATCAAGGATGACTTCATCCATTTCAAAATCTCCTATCTGTGTGGTAAGTCTCATTTCTCGGCTTGTTCTTTTATGCTTTCGTATGTGATGTACGGCGCTATCAGAAGTTTCTGTTCCCGTCTATGGTTCATATTGGTTTATGAGCTTCTGTAGCTTTGCTATGGCATTTTCACTTTTTAATAGCTTCATGCAGCTTCGCAAGAACTGCACAACGGAAGTCCCGGCATCCGTTGTGGTACTTGTTTTGTCATAAGAAGCTGGCATGTCTTCAACATGTTGTATTTCACTGCACAACGGGATCCTCGTCGACTTAGTTTCCAATTCTGTGAAGGTATCCCGTGCGTCGATAAAGACCTCCTTGTTCTTTCGTAGGTTGAGCTATCCATACTGTCTCAAGAGGGTTTTGCTTTGTGTGAGCCTCCCCTGATGTTGAAGCTTCTGCTCCCCTATCGCGGCTTGTCTCAGCGCCACTGCGCGTGACCACTTTAATGCTCGAGTCCATTGGTCTATTCTCTGCTGCGATCCACTGGATGTTTGGATTTGGTCCCTCCGTTCGTCTTCTTTTCTGCATTTCCACCTCTAGCACTGGGAAATATTCAATAACATGTTCAAATTATTTATAGTAGTTTCATGTAGTGCATGGGTTAACACAATCTCTAGACACGTGACCTGGTTGGCCACAATTATAAAAAATGACCTAGCTGTGGCCTCTTCCCTGCGCCGGGCCAACATTTCTTCCTCTGCCGCGGTATCCACCACCACGGCCTCTGTATCCTCCTTGATCATATTGCGTGTTTTCTTGTTTGGGTTGGTTTTCTTCTTGTACGTGGTACAAGCCAACACCTCTCATTGCGTCCATATATCATTTTCTTTCGTTCATTAGCTCATATGCGCGGTAGTTGGATTCATCATGTCCAACTGATTTACAGAAAGTGCAGTATAAATTTTTGGGTGTTTTCACATATTTATGTATGAGATAGCAGTCTTCAGGTCTGTGTCCTGTAGTTCTACAAATTTCACACCATGGGGCCTGATTCTGATTTATCGGGTTAGGCGCACCACTGTTAAGATAGTCGCGGAATAAAGGCCAATGCTCGCGGTCATGGCATTCTCCTTTACAACTTGTACACCAGACCTCATGCCTAGGTTCGTACCTTTGTTCTTTTCCATTCTTCATGCTTTGCAGTTCTAGTGTCAGGGTGGTCAGCTGGTTTTGGATCTGAGACATCCCAGAACTAGTCTCACCAATCGGAGAAGCCTCTAGCTTCATCGTGATCTCCAAGACCTTTGCCTGCGATGCAACCTTCTGCTGCATCAATGGTAATCTAATGTGGGGAAACAACGCAACAATAAACCATTCCTTGTGCTGTTCTAGAGCTATAAAAAATCTCACTTGGTCCAATAAGGTCTTGAACTTCTGATCAAACTCCCAGACTGTTTCAGTCAGTTTCTGCTTTATTTCTTTCAACTTGGTTATACACTGAGATTCATTTTTGGGTTTCTTAAACTTTGATACAAGCGCAGCTTTAATTTCTGCGAGGGTTCTCGGCTGTGTTTGAGAGTAATTCATAAACCAATGTAAAGCTCTATCTCTGAGGGTGGTAATGAGCTGTGCTCTCTTCACAGCATCATCGTGGATTTGTATTACGCTCCATACGGCTTCGCAAAGAAACCAATGCTGGTCAGGGTCTTCTAGACCAGTTCCTTTAAATATCGGTAGCTTCATATCAGTGTTTGCCATTGTTCTATTAGGTAGTGGAGTACCATGAGGAGCACCTTGAGTAGTGCCCTGAGTGGCGCTAGGCTGGGTAGCACCCAGATTAGTGTGCGGCTGTTGTGAGGGGCTCTATGTAGTGAATGTAAATGGGAGTATCGGAGTAGACATACTCGGCTGAGTATCATGAGGGGTGGGATGTGTAATGGGTGGGCTCTGAGATAAGGGAGGCGCGGTCTCTGCAACCGACGGATTTTGAGGGGTGGACGGTGGCATGGCTTCGTTGTTAAGGTCACAAGGAATTTCAGTATCTATATGGGGTCCAGTGCCTCCAAGATTCTTATTAAATTTATATCTCTTCTCACTTCTCAGATTATGAGTGTCTTCATCAGAATCACTATATATATTGTTTACCATGACAGACTTGAAAATATTATTGCATTCTTAAAACACCTCTCTCAGCTAACAACATCTTAATGTATAGACTGAGATTGTTCAGGTACTTACCTTGGAATCCGTCGAAAAAGTATGCTTCTGCTTGGCTGTAGGATTTGAGTGTGTCTATAACAAATTCTGTTATGAATCCTTCTAGCATGTGATCGACCCAGAAGTCAACTACGTGCGTCAATGTACTGTCTATTGCTTTGAGCTGCGTTATGAGCTCTGGAGTCCACTCTATAGGGACTACTTCTTGAAAACAGGTTTTCTTCTCTGCAAGCCGCGAGATCCACTCATGCCGCTTGTCTGGAAATGATGCCCAAAAAATCTTGTGAATATCTCTCCATAGATATCTACTCAACCACTGTTCATCAGATAGATGCGGGTGTCTATTCTCTTGCCTTGCAAAGTCTCTTATGATCTTGTCACACCAAGCCTGGATCTTTGTCTTTTTAGGACACCAATTGTCGGAGCCTTCTGGAATCTGATGTTCTTCGTCACACATCACGACTACAACTCATCACGGATTCTAGCAGGGCAATGGAACCATTTGTTGTCTTCACATTTGTTGTCCCATAGGGTTTTCAAGAAAGACCCAGGTTCTTTGCGATTTCCCCTTAACCAACAAAACCCCTTCGCACCGGCCCTTTCGGAAACAACCTACTAGCAGGTTGAGGTCTCACCCGAGGTGTATCTATGGGGTACTGTGGAATTAGGTTTCCACAGTAGGTGATGAGTTTTTTAGGATGCTGTATTGTGTAGCGCGACATGAGGCATGTGTTGCAGAGCAGAACTGTGCGGCGATAGATGACACCGCGGTCCGCGCCTCTAAATCCTGGTACTACGAAAATTCCTTCTGACTGTGGCTGACGCAGTCCAAACTAAGACTTGAAATACTTGCAATTAACTAGTGTACTGGAATTATTAATGTTCAATCATTCATCCATTCATTACGGGTGGCTACTACTCAATCATATGCCACAGAGACGATTCTACCACCATGCATTCTTCCTACTGCGTAATATGAAAGTGCTTAAGCAACATCTAACCCTTAGCCAAATAACTGATTCATTACTGCTTCATAAGTAAAGGCCAAACATTCACCATTCATCTATTCATGCATAACTTAACATATTATTTCCATATTCTCTTGATGGCAAATACATACAAAAGTTCTATCATAACAGTATGCAAGGGAAAATTCATTCATTCATTCACATGAAGCAGATAAATGCACAATACACAACATAATCGCACTTCACAGTATTTAACGTGGTTCACTCCCTTGGATGGGAAGCTACATCCACAAGAATTGTTGTTATATATATATTTTGGGAAGGGCACAACAGTTCTTAGTCTGTGCACTCAGCTGCAGACTCTCTCTCTCTCAGCTGGGTCTCTGCGCACTCAGCTGCAGAGCCTTTACAATATCTTTACTTAGAAAGATTTCACAATACAAAAAAAAGAAGCATAAGAGTCTTAGTAACCCCGATTAAACCTTCCCTATACAAAATTTCCTTCTTCAATAGATCATGCCTGTAGGTCATGTCTTTACAATGATAAAGGCCGAAATCCTTAGGGTTTCCAAAACTGCTACGATTTTTCTAAACCGACTTGCTGGCCTCTGGTAGCGAGTGCTCCATCATGGCGATCCTCCATGCGTTCATCCTGTCGCTATCGACCTTTCTGTTGCGTGCATGCCAACAGGTCACTTTCACCAAGCCGCTCTTCCTCTAATGGCCTCATACAACTGGATCAGCTCCCAGTCGCTTTCATCAAACCGTTCTTCCTCTAACGTCCTTTTACACCTGGCTGCCGCTCGACCTTCCTGATTTGCTCAAGGCGCCGCTCGGCTTTCCTAGAGCATCTTTGCCAAAAATAGACCACCAATGGTCTATCTGGTACTTGTGCCCATCCTTCGTCTAGCACTCTACTTTGCTGGATCCACGTGGCTTGATCACTTCCCAGCACTGATCTTCGTAGCACCCTTCGAAGTGCTGCCAAAATTTTGTTGTTGCGCGCAACTTCGCAGCATCCCCAACACTTGCAAAAATTGTATTTTTGTTTGTTGAGATGCACTCAGCTCCTTCTTCCATAAAAAATGCCCCAACTTGGGCCCGACCCAACATGGAGATATCACATTGTATCTTCAAACCCAATGTTTCAGCCCTGAATTGTCTTGTGACGACCGCCGTCGCATACGCCACCATGCAAAGTATTACCTTATCATCAATGATACTTTGTACCGTTGTGGTATCGATTCTATTCTTTGACGTTGTCTGACTCATGATGAGGCTGAACACGTTCTGAATCACTGTCACGCTGGGGCGTGTGGCGGTCACCTCTCTGGGATGGCTACAGCCCAAAATATTCTTCGCGCTGGATATTATTGGTCATCTATCTTCAAAGATTGCATTGAGGCCATGAAAAAATGTCCTCCCTGTCAACATTTTCATATGAAAAGCGCACCCATCCCGCCCCGTTACACCCGGTTATTTCCATTGGCCCCTTCGCTAAATGGGGCATCGATTTCATGCATTGTAAGCCTACCTCGGCCGGGGGGCATAGTTATGTCATTGTAGCTGTGGACTACTTTACATAGTGGGCCGAGGCAATGCCTACATACATAAAAGACGACAAGACCGCCGCACTCTTCATGTTTAATCATGTAATAGTGTGGTTTGGAGTTCCTCAAGGGATAGTTACTGACCATGGTTCTCACTTTATGAACCATATGGTTGACAAGTTGAGTGATAGATTGGGTTTTCGCCATGAAAACTCAACACTGTACTACCCATAGTCGAATGGACAGGTTGAGGCCATTAACAAGGTCTTGAAAACTATGGTCCAATGTATGGTGGGTACGCACAAGGCCACCACTGGATTTACTCCCTTCCAACTAGTGTATGGATTGGAGGCCGTCCTTTTTATCGAGTGTGAGATTTCGTCCCTCAAGCTCACCATTGAACTTCTCCCAAACACTACTGTCGAGTAAGAACGCTTCCTCTACCTAGCTAAGCTCGACGAGACTCGCCGAGATGCTGCTCTTGCCAATGAGGTTCATAAGAAATGCATCAAAGTGTAGTACGACAAGTCGGTAGAACCTCGCACCTACAGCGAAGGAGATTTGGTCCTCACATATGACCGAAAACATGATAAGCTGGGGGCAGGAAAGTTTGAGTCCATGTGGCATGGACCTTACATAGTGAAATGCGTCTTAGAGAAGGGATCTTATGAGCTTGAAGACTACGACAGGATATCTTTGGGTGAGCCCCGCAATGGGCTCTACCTGAAGAGGTACTATGCCTGAGTCTTTCATGCATAAGTACTGTTGTATATACTATACATGGCATGTGTGTGTTTTTGTGTGGTGTGACGCTTTGATTTTTTATGTGTTCAGGTCTTGTTTAATTTCTTATACCATGTTCTGTTTGCGTGTGTAGATGGAAACGTGCTATGGATCGCGGATGGTTCCAGCCGACATACCTGTAATATTCCTTCGAAATCCTGGGTACTCTATTCACCTACTAGCGAGCTCATCAGCTCAGGGAGAATGTGTCTAGGTTTTGCGACCAACAATGCTGCGGAATATCAAGCAGTTATTAGAGCCCTAACTGACGCTATTTCTTTGGGTATGGACTATGTTGTCATCCACTTGGATTCTCAACTAGTGGTCTCTCATCTTAACTGAGTCTACGCCATCTGTGATCCTACCTTACTCAGACTCTATAGACGAGTTCATATTCTGGAAAGGTCCTTCGAGTCCATTCAGTACCTGCACATTCCACGAGACGTGAACACAGTTGCTAACTCTATGGCCAACTTCATCTTAGATTGGTACATTGCACACACACAAGCATATTTATGAATTGTTAAAAGTAGACATAACATGTAAATAACTCATTTTATAAGAAAGCACATAAACAAGATCACATCATTCATCCATTTTAAACACATATATGTATAAAACCGCCAAAATGTCTGTATATATATATCATCATAAAAATAGTGCTGGTACAAAATCTGAAGCATAATGGCTTTCAATAAGTCTCTACAAAATTTGAAGCCTCGTAGATTTCAGTGGTACAAAATCTCAGGTTTCTAAGCTCTCAGTACATGTATAACAACAATATAAGGCCTAACGCTTGGCCTGTACACCCCTAGGTCTGACATCTATAGCATGCTGAGTATGAAAGCAGTCAACTGCTCTCGCGACCCTGCTAAGCAGCGCATTGAAGCGTGCGGATGCTCCCACCGTGTACCCCTACATCGGCCATGGTAACTCATCTACCATCGGCTCTGGAATGTCTAACGTCAACCCACTCAGGTTCACGTAGACATCCGCCATCTCGGCAATGGCAGCATGTACGGCTGGAGCCATGACTGCTCCCTCTCCTCTCTCTCTCTCCTCACCAGAAGAGAGACTCCTATTGGTCGTATGGGCCCAGCATCTGCACACACATGTTGTTAACTTGTCAGCACTATAACAAAAAAATCATAAATATACACAACTAAAAAGTAAAAGGGTTATTTTTTCTTACCTATGTCTCCCCATACTGCTCCCTCGGATAGTACTAGGTCTGGGTCATCTCTGTAGTCTGTACCGCTGTATGGGTAATCCTATACCATAAGTAACTATCCCTCTAGCCAGGTGAAGAACTCAAGACCATACCCGACGATGGGGCCCCCACCATGTTGGGCCATCACCTCGGTCCATCTAGCCATGTGTGGACCCTTGGGATCCCTGTCATCCAGTGGTACCTGTGGGTGCAAGAGGGGAACCCGCTCCAATAGGAACAAGATCATTATCGAACCATAGCTGAACTGCTTGAGCTCTTCCCGCTAACACTTAGTCAGCTAAGCTCATATGTTCGCGAGGAGTCCCTCGCACCAGTTGAAGATCTTCGGAGACTTGCAGTCCTCCGCATATAGCATTTGTGACTTGGTGGCTAAGTGAAGAGCTTGGCTCCCTGCTATCCTTGTGATGGTAAAGAGTATGGCACGCAGCGGACGTTCCCGTACTTCCTTGATGGGAATCTTCCCACTCAAAGCATGGGTGTTGGGAGTACAATGCTACAAGATCATGGCATCCATAGTCCGATCACTTCCCCATGATCCAATAAGAGTCACATTGTCCCCTCTTCAGGACAATCCAGTCAGAAAATAGATGTCGTCGACATCTATGGTGAGTATGTGCTCACCGATCATGAAATATTGCTGAGCCACATCCTAGCATCTGAGCATATGTGTCAGCAATGGGATTTGAGCACTCATGCCCTGAATCTAGAATAAATTGAGGAGATCACAGTTCCTCAGTGCTTCCACACATCGTGGATCATTTGCAGCTTGTATGTCATCTACCTCGTGTTCTCGTTCACGCCACTCTAAGACCATTTTTGCTGCTGCTAACCTACCAAAAGGAGCATTTAAACATTGTTAGGACTCACTTCAATCACTGAAAGTTCATCTTTTGGGTTATATTTTTGTTTTGGGTTGGACATTTTCGCCATCACACCCCGTTAATACGGACAGTGCGACATCGTTGCAACCCAACTTTGCGGGATTTGCAACGACACAAGTTCGTTGCAGTTCCCTTAAGGGAAAACTGCGACAACCCGAGGACGCAATAGCCCTCCACAAATTAACCAAAAAACCCCAAAAATGGACCAAAATAAAAAATGTAAACCACTACAATTTTGTTGGATGAAGTTTAGAGTTACCTTCTCCGGACGGCTGGTGAAATGGTTGCTCGTAGCTCCCGGAATAGACAAGTGAACTTTTGGCTCCAAATGGCACTTCTCCCCAAATTGGTAAATGAACAATGGTGACTATATTTGGTTTTTTGTTTCTATTTATAAACAAAATGGAATATTCTTTTTCAAATATTTGATGCTTTTGGGTCATTTGCTATAGTTTGGATCATTTTTATCGCATTTGAACACACGGTTTGTTAAATTTTGAGCATTAATTCACAATACTCTAGGATATTCACTGAGAGAATAACATATACAGTATATCAATGCATAACAATCACAATAAGCATGACAAGCATCACAAGAATCAAAAGCATGAGAGACAAGAGACATAGAGTTTCCGTGAGGAAAACCCTAAGGTGAAAAACCCCACAACTTCCTCAGAGATAGAGAGAGCAATGGCTCAACCAAAGTACAACCAAAATACACTTGATATAGTCTCCTAGAAGCAGATGATCCTCCTCCTCACTAGTGCGCCACTTTTTGAGTGAGAGAGAGATGACTTTCTGAATGATCTAAATAGAGATCTCCTGATCTCTATTTATACTAACCTGTTTTCCTAGTGACCCTATGGGGCCGACTTGTCTATCTAGGTACATCCACAATATAATATATATTTCAGGGCCGACCCCACACATGGTGGTCTAATAACCCATCGGCAAGTACACACACTTGCGACAATTGTCAATCCACATGACAACACTTCCTTATAGAGGAATAACACATCTCTAATAAGGGTACAATAAATATATATGAAATACATAGATGAAATACATTCCGAAGTTACATATACATCAACACTCCCTCTTAACTAGGAAGGTATTTCTCGACACAGATCTGCTAGACAAGTCTTCTTCTCGGGATCATTGTCATCATCATCGTCACTAATGCTGCTGTCTCAGCTAATCTCTGACTCTACTCATCATAGGAAGTTCTACAGAGCCAGTCCTTTTTCATACTGGATGTAGGCCCACCACCTACAGGTCTTCATCATCACTGGCCATACTGTGGAAATCTCAAGACTTATTACGTGCATCACAAAACCTTAAAAGAGTCTCTTGAATAGCAAGAACCCTAAATAGCATCTGAGGCCTTTTTCATCTTGTCCAGATCTCCAGGACTTATTACATGTGACCCAACCACAAAACCTCGAAAGAGAATCCCAGGACTGATTACGAGCACAAGGCTCAACCTATCGGATCTCCCAGGGCACAAATTACATGTGGTCACCACAAAACCTCGAAAGAGCATCCTAGGACTGATTACGAGCACAAGACTCAACCTATCGGATCTCCCAGGGCACAAATTACATATAGTCATGGAAAAACCTCGAAAGAGCATCCCAGGACTGATTACGAGCACACGACTCAACCTATCGGATCTCCCAGGGCACAAATTACATGCCATAGGACAAAACCTCGAAAGAGCATCTGCCAGATATCCCAGGGCACAAATTACATGCCATAGGAAAAACCTCAAAAGACTATCTGCAGATCTCCCAGGGTACAAATTATATGTCCTCCCAAGCAAAAATTTGAAAGAGCATTTGCCAGATATCCCAGGGTACAAATTACATGCCATAGGCAAAACCTCGAAAGACTATCTACAAATATCCCAGGGCACAAATTACATGCTTATCTGCACAACCTATTCCACGGCCACGGAGTATCAACCTGATACTCACCATACATCATCCTGATATACACATGATCATTCTGATCATCATCACTGCAACATCTTGCTGCATGTCATATGGAGAAACATCCTGAAGCTCGTCATCCATGATTATCCTGATCATACAATGCATCTACCTGATGCATACCAAGTATCTACTTGATACATATCATCATACATGATCCACCTGATCATACAGTGTATCCACCTGATAAAAATACAAATACATGGTCCAAGCATCCAACATGATGCATATACAAAATACATACACATGATCCAACCGATCATATCCAGCATCCAACATGATGTGTACATACATATAAATGATCCAACTGATCATATCCAACATCCAACATGATGCGTACATACATATACATATAAATGATCCAACTAATCATATCCAGCATCCAACATGATGCATACATACATACATATAAAAATGATCCAACTGATCATACAAAGCAGAAACCAGAACATCATCATGATGCTCATCATCCAGCGCTTACATCCATAGCCATGTGAAGGATCCTCCTTCCAACATGCTTGGAATGGCTTCTGCAAATGTTTCCATCAATTCTTTCTCAAAGTGTCATCAATCCGAAGAACACTAAACCTCTCCCTGAAGTACTTGAACTTCACCCTGGCTAGTGGCTTCATCAACACATCTGCAATCTACTCGTTTGTCGCAATATACAGGAGCTTCACAGCTCCTCTCTGCACCATATCCCTGATATAGTGATATTTGATCTCTATGTGTTTCAACCTATCATGAAACACTGGGTTCTCGGACAGCTTCACACAACTCTAGTTATCACAAAAGATACCAGTAGCATCCAACGGGAGATCAAATAACTCAGACAGTAGCTTCCATAGCCATACTGCCTCACAACTAGCTGAGCAGGCTGCAACATACTCTACCTCAGCTGTACTCAGTGCTACACAGGACTGCTTCCTTCTAAACCAAGAGATCACACCTGATCCCATACTGAAGCAACACCCAGATGTGCTCTTCCTATCTGTAGTACTGCTAGCCCAATCTGAATCAACATAACCCTGCAGGTTAAATTTTTGATTTGCTTCATACTTGAGCCCATAATCCACTGTACCCTTCAGGTACCTTAGAACATGCTTTACAGCAACCAGGTGAACACTCCTCGGATCTGTCAGGAACTAGCTCAATGTGTTCACCGCAAAGCAAATATCTGGTCTCGTGTTCGTCAGGTACATCAAGGACCCAATCATCTGACGATACATAGAGACATCAACCAGCTCAGATGAAGCATCACATAGAAGCTTCAGATTCGATGCCATAGGTGTGGCCATGGCCTTGCAATCCATCATCCCGAATCTCTTCAAGATATCTACTGTGTACTTCCCTTGACCAAGGAAGATCCCACCTGTACTCTGCCACACCTCCATACCTAGGAAATAATGCATCATTCCCAAATCTTTCATATCGAACTCAGCAACAAGCTTTCTCTTTGTATCACACCAAGTTCTGGGAGCTTGCTACAAGCCATACAAGGCTTTCTTCAATCTGCACACATGTGACTCCTTGTCAGGTCTTAGGACTGCATCCCAAACATCTTCTTCATGATCGACGGATCATGGCATTCCATTTCTTCATCCCAGATCTTGGGAACTTCAATATCTTAAATAGATATCTTTGTTATTGGAACAAATGTTGTAGTCCTTTTTTATAGGTGAAGATATACGGTCTTTCCTACAAAACAAGTTAAATTGCATGATTAGAAACATCTCATAATTTTCAGAACAATTTTTTTTTTTTTTTTTACACATAAATAAATATGTCATGCAGTCATGTAGTTATCTTAGCCAATGCTTCAATACAACATTTATCCATGTTCCACAACTTTCTAGATGCCTTCCAGTCTCTACCAGAACATTGTTAAGAGTTTGCACTACTCCCAACATGTCAACAAAGAGGTTTCATTCTAGATAAGTAGCACTGGAATGTTGTACAGTGCCATAGGCCACTTACCCATCACATGCATATTAGTAGTATACTGTTCATTAATGCAATCATTCTAATATGCACAATACATCTCCTAAGTTTAGGAACATAAGCATAATATTATTTAAACAAAAGTAGGCAAGAAATGATAATTGAAATACTTATCTTTGTTTGTTTGTTGGGTGGACTCTCTCTGAGTCTTTGCTTCTTGGCAGGAGCTGCTGAAGTAGCTTCTTCTACACCTTTCTGTTGTGGAATGTAGGAAGATGGTCAACTCCCTCTGAAAATATGCATCCTTGCAAAAGCTGCTGGAGTGTGCTCCCTCTTGTTCTTTGCTTCCTGGATTACCTGTCCTTGAACTTATATTCATCCTTGCTGACATCAATCTTCTTGAACCCTGGAAAGTATATTCTGTAAACCTTCGAGCTTTCATTGTAACTCACAAAGATACCCTTGTTTCCTTAAGGATATAGTTTAGTCCTCTTTTCCTTTGGGACATGAGTGTATACTGGACAACCAAATATTCTGAGATGGCTAACTTTAGGTTTCTTACCAGAAAATACCTCTTCTGGTGTCTTATTTTCCAATATCTTGTGGGGTGTTCTGTTCTGCACATATACAGTTGTTCTAACTGCTTCTGCCCATAGATGCATAGGTAGATCTTGGTCATGCAGCATTGCCCTTGCTGCTTCCATGATTGTTCTGTTCTTCCTTTCTGCAACTCCATTCTGTTGAGGATTATAAGGAGCAGTCAACTCCCTCTTAATCTCTGAATCACTACAAAGCTTCTTGAAGTCACTTGAGGTGAATTCTCCACCATTGTCGGATCTGAATGTTTTGATCTTCTTGTCAGTTTGATTCTCCATCAAGGTTTTGAATTCCTTGAATTTATCAAACACCTCATCTTTGCTCTTCAAGAAGTATACCGAAATCGTCTTGGAGAAGTCATCAATAAATGAGACATAGTAAACATACCCACTCAGAGAACTGGATGACATAGGACCACATACATCTGAGTGGATGATTTCTAGGATGTCTTTTTCCTTGCTTTCACTGCTTGGGAAAGCCTTCTTAATGTTCTTACCTTTTGCACATCTTTTGCAAACACCTTCATGTTTGGTCTTGATTTCAGGAAGACCCTCTACAGCCTTGCTTGCAATTGGTAGTGCCCTATAGTGCATATGGGCAAGTCTTCTATGCCAAAGTTCACTTGGCTCCATGGATTCATGTACCATGGCATGTTCAGGTTGTCCCTTCAATTTATACAAACCTCCCTCTTGCTCTCCAATCACTACTGCATCATCTATGTTCTTTCTCTTTGGCCACATTAGGACTTGGGCATCCACAAATGAAACCCTCATACCTTTTGCATCCAATGCAGAGATGGAGAGTAAGTTCTTCTTGAGCCCAGGTACATAAAGGACTTCTTTCATCTTCAAAGATTTTCCAGAATCTAGGTTGTAGGAGGATTCACCACTTCCTTTGATTGGGTATTGACAATCATCCCCAAGTTTCACCTTATGGGGTGATTCATGTTCAGATAGATTCACAAAAGATTCCTTAAACCCAATCATGTGTTTGGAAGCCCCATTGTCAATCAACCAATCATTACAACCATGGGAGATAGTACCTGTGAGAGAAGAAATTAGAACATATTCTTCTTCACTTGATGAGTCATCATCACTATCACTTTCTTCCCTAGACTTCTTCTTTGGGGGTTCATCATCTTCGGTAGCATGAGCATGATATCTTATTTTGTTATTCTTCTTCTTCTTATTGAAGTTGTTGTTGTTGTCTTTCTTCTTCTTGGGACAATCTGAAGCAAAGTGTCCCTTCTCATTGCAATTGAAGCATCTGAGATCTTTCTTATCTTTATGATAATGGTGGTGTGAGAATCTTCTGTTATGAGATGATTCCTTCTTGGAATTGCCTTTCTTGGCATGTGCTGTGAGAGCTTGATCTTCATTTCCCATCTTTTCTTCTCGGGCCACAAGCCTAGCTTCTTCTTGAGAGCATTCTTCCCACAATTTGTTGAAGGAGATCAACTTCTTCCTTGCACAGATTCCTTGAATAAAGGAATCCCATGACCTGGGTAGGCCATTTAGAGTGGTCATCACCACTTCACCATTCTCCACCATTTCATCCACTGCTTCTAGTTGTTCCTTGATCTGGGAGACCCTTGAAAAATAAGATTGAATGGTTTCTCCATTCGGAAACTTTACTCCTTTCAATTGGTTTCGCAGGGTCATCTTCCGATTTATGTTATTCCCTTCAAATAGCTTGGTCAAAGAGTCAAACATCTCCTTGGGTGTCTTTAGAGAAGACACATGGGGTATGAGATGGTCTTTGATAGAATCAACAATCATTTTCTTTGCCTTGACCAAGTTTTTCTTATGCAATACCTTAGCCTCTTCATCCTCTGGGATAGGGATGTCTTCTTTTACATATGAGTCCAACTCATTCTCTTCCAGGATTAACCCAATCCTATACTTCCAAGCTCGGAAGTTATCAGCTCCTTCAAGCTTATCCTCAAGCTTGGTGTGGTGAGACATCTTAAAGAGTACTTCAAATGGAAATAGAAAATATTTAGGTCTTACCACTATGCTGAAAAGTGGATCTGGTCCCGGATTAGGGTTTGTCGAAAAAACCCTAAAAATTCAAAATGTGAATTTCAATTTTCTTAAAGGATAGAAAGATGCGCCTTGATGAGCTGATCATCCTGGTGTATTCAAAATTTGAGATCAGCAAAGCTTTACCCTTCAGATTTGCCTTTTTGTCCTCCCGGGTTCACTAGGGAGAGCCCTGAATTAGGGTTTGCATTTTTTGGAGATATACCCAGCCAAAAATCTCGATCCAAATCTCTAAACTTCGATTTTTGCAAGGAGCTTCCAGCTATGTCTTCAGATTTTAGAAATTCCTATTTTTGTGGAAACCCTAATTTTTAGGGCCAAATCTAAAAATGATCAGAATTGAATTCTGATTGGATAGATACATTCTCCTTGATGAATAGAGTCAATCTACTATACTGCTTTTCCAAAATTGGTGGAGAGAAACCCAACAAACAAGAAACTCAAGTTTTCGTCACTGCAAAATGTCTTCTTCTCAGGTTAGCTCTGATACCATATTAAATTTTGAGCATTAATTCACAATACTATAGGATCTTCACTGAGAGAATAACATATAAAGTATATCAATGCATAACAATCACAATAAGCATGACAAGCATCACAATAATCAAAAGCATGAGAGATAAGAGACAAAGAGTTTTCGTGGGGAAAACCCTAAGGTGAAAAACCCCACAACTTCCTCAGAGATAGAGAGAGCAATGGCTCAACCAAAGTACAACCAAAATACACTTGAGATAGTCTCCTAGAAGCAGATGATCCTCCTCCTCATTAGTGCGCCACTTTCTGAGTGAGAGAGAGATGACTTTTTGAATGATCTAAATAGAGATCTCCTGATCTCTATTTATACTAACCTGTTTTCCTAGTGACCTTATGGGGCCGACTTGTCTAGCTAGGTACATAGACAATATAATATATATTTCAGGGCCGACCCCACACATGGTGGTCTAATAACCCATTGGCAAGTACACACACTTGCGACACTTGTCAATCCACATGACGACACTTCCTTATAGAGGAATAACACATCTCTAATAAGGGTACAATAAATATATATGAAATACATAGATGAAATACATTTCGAAGTTACATATACATCAACACGGTTGACTATTTGACCTAGTTTTCAAGTGTGCAGAAGTTGTCAAGTGGATTTTGCACGTCGTTCTCACATTATAATGGTCATCTTAGGTATGAATAACCCCTTGAGTGTTTTGTCATTATTTTATAGCCGTTAGATTGTGATTATTTTATGATGATGAGATTACTCTTTGTTCTTTCTCATGCTCTTGAAACTATGAGAATAAGTTACCGAGTTACGATTTATCACTTTTTCGGGCTCGCTAAACTCCTACAGAAAAGGAACCCCCCCCAGAGTCTATCTTGAATCTCTTTTCAAGCTCTTGAAATACGAAAAGATTTCCAAGCAAACTTGTTGCGTTCACGCTTGTTAAAGTATTTGAATGGTCATCTTCCTTGTGATAGTTTACCCCTTTTTCGGACCAGGGGGCACTACTTACGAAAAAGGTATATTCCATCTAATCATGATTGGAAGAGTCCTCTCCCGCGTTGTTTTACCCTTTTTCGGGCGATGAGGCTAACCTTACGAAAAAGGACCGTTTGATTCTTCTTTAGTTCTTTTCAGACTCTCTTAACATGAAATGACGACCGAGTTTACCTTCTATGGACTCGTTAAAATTTTACATTGAAGGGCCCGCCATGGGATGAACCCCTCCTATCCCAGGTTCAAAAAATATTCAGGATTGGACTCATCTATGAGATGAGCTATATCGAGCATCTGGTTACCCTCATCAAGCTCGTAAAAAAACACATGAGGCACTCATCGTTCATGATGGGGAAAAATGAAAGCTTTTATGTTACACCCATTATCAGTGGAAATACCTAGTCATTTCTTGAACATGTCACTCACTTGCATTTGCATAATGCACTTGGATCATCTGTTTGTCCTCGAGTTTTACCTATTTTCTAAGTCTTGTTACTCCTTTGAGTCATTCAAAGAACGCTTCCATCATCAGTTGCATTAGGCGTTGGTACCATAACTCGTCAAGTCAATACTGCCAAGGCATGCCATGCCCATGTTCAAGAATACTCTCACTACTCATTATCTGCAGTCAGTACACCTTCCATCATGTCAGTCTACTCTGATTCAGTCTTGCATGTCACTGTACCATCCGATCTACTCTACACATCCTTTGTCGTGTTTCATGTCTATGATGGGGGATTCATCATGGACCTCCTTCGACAGATTCATCCTTGTCGAATTCAACACATCATCCGAGGATCGAATCTAGAAACCAACCAAGTACTTTGGCCCTGCATGCCTCAATGGCAGGTTACCTCGCTTTCAACATGAGTTTACATCATTGAATCTTGATTGAAATATTTCATCTCGCGTTCAACTTCAACTCATTTATTCACGCTTGATGATATGTACTGTGATACCTTGGGAATCATTGATATCAATGGTGATTTCCCTCGCGCTTGTTAACGATATACATCAATGACCGGTAATCAAGTGGTTTCTACCATGTTTGACATCAAGACATTTATAATCACATGGATAGATTCGTATCATTGCGGGTTCAACTTGAAGACCCTGGGGAGTCATGTTTTACCCAGGTTGCGATGGAGTTTGTATTGAGTCATATCACACGGATCCACATTTGTATTGGTCGTGGCCATGTTATCATCTCATCATGGATCTACGCTTGTGTCTAGTAGCCATGATTGTGTTCAGTCGATCATTATTACCATGGATCTGCATTGTATTGGTCGGCAGCCATGTTGTACATCATATGAGACTGTGTACTCAGAGTCAGTTGTACTACAGCAGCGCCCTTCGTCCGACAAGCCATTGCCATTCCTTCTGTCAAAGCATTTCACCTATCCAATTTTCAACAGCTTCATGCTTTGGGGGGCATTCTATTACACCTAAAATCCTACCATTATGAGATTCGGTGTGTACATCCCTAAAGTTTCCTTGACTAAGTTAATTGCCTGGAAGAGATATAACCCATTTACACTAGGGTTTGAGAGGTCGTTGCAGGCTGCACTCATGCAACCTGTGACGTCGCATCTTGCTCTCTTGTAGGGTGTGCTGATGTCAGTTAATGGACAAAAATAGCTCATTCGAGCCCATTCTCAAATCTAGATGAAATGGATCCCTATCCCTGACCTTTTGGGAGAGCTGGAAATCGGTTCCTAATCTCTTGGAAGGATCCCCTATCTCTCTCCTACCATATCTCAACCTACTCTATCCATACCCTATCCACTTAGTCCTATATAAATGAAGCTCTATCCCTCTCCAAAGGGAGGAAGTCTATAGTGTCTACATGCTGGTGAAATCATCTTGGAGAGATCTCTAATCATCCATTGAGAGACTCACACTTCCTTGTGAGGATATGGCATTGGCTTGGATGGAGAAGGATTTCCACGTTAAGCCTCGGTTGTAATCATTCTTTTCTATGTACTTTCCCTATATTTACAGTAATATAAACGCTTTCCACCAATATTGTTGTGTTGATGATATTGTGTAGTTTACCTGCTTAAATGTTTACTTAGATTTGTTATCGTTCGAATACTTTTACTTGTTTGTCTTGTTTTGTGCATCTTGACAGGTCTTGCAGCTTAGATCTGGCGACCGCAAGGCGTGGAACAACATCCAGGAAAAGGGACTGCAAACTTAAGGTAAGACATCCGATAAATTGATCCTTAACTAGATCTAGGAAAACAGTTTATAGTCTGTACTATTTGTTCTAGACTCACATTGAGCTAGGGAGATCCGGCTCACATCCGCTCGAGTGTATTGTCTGTCAAACAACATGTCATTTATAAGAGTTCTGGTATAAAGAATAAGACTATACAAAGACCAAATCATAAACACATGCAAGATTTATCAATTCATATATTAAACAAAAATGGGCTCATTCGATTATAATCATTTCAAAGTGTCTTTCCATATCAAGATAAACAAAATACATGCCTGAGCATCATGCTATCAGTCTGATCTCCATAGCTCTATCCATCCTCTTCTCAACCCTTGGTTGGAACTCTCTCCTATTAAAAACTGATGGAATAAATAGAAAAATAATATAACAATAATTACTAACAATATGAAACAAATATCTAAAAATAAAAATGATTTGGAATAAGTTGCAAGAAATATGGAATGTTGCACTACAATCTTTTAAATCCAGAGCTTGTGATTTTGATTGTTCAATTCATACTTTGAATACTGAGATATTTTTTCCTGAAGATGTGAATATGCTCTGGGATATGGACAACCAACGATCTGATTTGTTGTCGACATTAGACACTTGTAGATTTTCCATGCTATTCAAATGATAAAGGCATTTGACTTGTCAAATACTCTTCAATTAAAAAATTATGATTCAATGGATGATCCTATACCAGTTGCAATCTTCAAGGACTAAATTTTTGCATTAAAATATGGACCTTCTTTCTTGAACCCAGAAGTGATCATAACTGTTAAATACTCTTCCTTTTCAATGAACCTTTTACCGCTAATTCAATGCTAAAAAAATATGTAAATCACTGTTTAGTTGCCAACTGTTCTTTCTCTTCGAAATCTGCCAGTTAATTGGAACTGATGCCTTTAAATTGGGAATGCTCTGCCACCTATACATTTCTATCTTTATGCTTATTGTTTGCTATAAAGTTTTGAAGTTTTTTTGGTAATATGTCGATCATCCTCATGGAACTCTAATACTTCTAGATTCTTCTCTTTTGAGTGCTAAATAAATTCCTCAAAATCATGAATTACTTTTCAAATTTAAATGTATGAAAAATGCTTTAACACATGCTCTGATTTTTGTGCTTTAATACCATCCTTATAATTGCAGATATCTAGAATTGATCTGAATAAATGGTGTCTTGGAAGAAGCTCTTGCATAAGCTTCAAAGATAACTTTTCTAATGTGTCAGGAAGCTCTATATGATTTGTGTATGCCATTGTTTTTTCTGAGTAATAATACAATCTTTCTGCCAAGGCAAACCTTCCATGTCAATCAAAATCCTCATCAATTCAGGTGCATAAAATGTTGGATGAGTATCACAATCTTTTCTGGAAGCTCTTCCCAATTCAAACTCTGTCCAGAGCATCCTTTGAAACATGAGAAAGAGAAAATGGCTTTGTTGTGTTCACCTATGATGAAAGCTTGAAGGTCAAAATATTTGGCTCAAACTTATCAAAGACAAACCCCAATTGAACAGAGGTCATAGACTACAGCAGCGAGCAATGTCAGATGAGCAATCATCCTTTTAAAATTGTTGTCAATTTATAGACATTAGACAAAAGGAAAAGGTATTCCATAATGTATCTAGAAAGACTGAATTAACGTTCCTTATTTAAATACTCTGCGTTTCATATGATATACCACTTCTTCTTTACACCCAACTATTGACCTGGCACCTGAAAAATTAAAAAAAAACGCTGACTGCTTGACATTTAATATTTTAATAAACATGCCCAGCCTCGACTCTTCATGTGGATACTTCCTTGAATCCTTATTTCAATTTAAATTTATGGAGTGAGAATAATAAAAAGCATGAATATTCAACGATGACAACCAATTCATTAATAAACTGACTTATAAAATCTGTCCTTGGTGGTCTTCGAAACTTCTCCACCGTATGCTTGGACATCTAACTTTTAATATAAATGTATTAGTGAATTTAATGCTAAGAATTTTGACACATGTGAGCACATATATCAATCAGTTCACCCCTATGCGTTTTGTCAGATGAAGCTTTGTCTAAACCCTGCCAACTGTCTTCATTTTCCTTATGCAAAAATCAAAACTGGCAGCATCATCATTCTTCACATTTTTCAATATGTTGCCAGTGTGATAACATAATATTTTGTATTTTTTCAGCAAAGAGTAAACACTTTGAAAATCAAAATAAAAAAGAGCCTCATTTTGGTCTAATAAATGACATAATGATAAAAATGAATAAGAACTAGGGTAAAATTTGGAAAAAGAAAATCAAAATTTCAAAGGAAAGCTAGGGTAAAATCAAAATTCTAAAGTGAATCTAGGTTATATCCCTAGAGATAACAACTGGATCCGATTGGGGATAAATCTCTCATTGTGAGGCTTTAAGAACACTTTGACCATGTGTCTTCATCCTTTGTTGCAAGCTGTAACAATGCTCTGCTTACCATTCACTGAAAGCTGAAAATACTAGTGCCATTATTGGGATGGAGTCATGACCTCATTTCAAATCTGTCAATTGTACCCTGCTCATCCACATTATAAATCCATATTCCTAGCATACTGAATAACAATCATATACTGCAAACTAAAAATTGCTCCATTGGGTTGGAGTCTACCGATCTACTGCAAGCCAACATACTAAAAACAAATCTACTGAAAAATTGTGCACCACTACAACTGAAAATCTGAAAGATGAAAGAAAATGGATTCTCTTGAGATGAGATTATTTATCCACATCATCTATACTAACCAAATCTGCAACCTAGTCAAGTAAAATCATACTTCCAGTGAAGCCATACAAGTATCTGAATAATTGATGAAACTCTTGATCTCTGTATTAGCAAGATGAAGACTGGAACGAAAATCAACACCTATCTGTAAGTTTGATTTTCAGGATTATCATAAAATGAGTATTGAAATCTTGAATCGATGAATTCCTCCATATAATCGGCTACTGGGTCATAAAAAACATAATAACCCTCAAGATATTCTAGCATCTGATTATTATGATTAAACAATCCATGCGTACAATTTTTTCCATACCATTGTTTCAGTTTTGAATCATCAAACTTATCTTTATTCTCAGAACACTTTTCAATCTTGATATCAAAAGACAGTTGAAATGGGTTTTGGAAAGATAGGATCTGTATTTTGACCTCTAAAACTTCAATCTCTTTCTCAATATATTCAACAAATTCTTCTAAAAATATGACTTTAGATTCTGAGTTACATGAGCTTGACTTTAAATAAGAAGACAAAAGGGAAGAAAAATTCTCATCTATTTCCTCATCGGTGCACATATAATTCCATTCTCTAAAATTTTGGATGGAAAGAGATTCTACCCTAAATTCTGTCTTCTCCATCCATGTATTCAAAAAGACAATCCAAAAATCTTTTAATGATCTAATTGACCCAACAGACTAATCTTCAACCCAACTTTTACACTTGTAAAGAATCATAGAAGAGTCTAGTGAAGACATCTTCATGTTTAACTTTAAGTAGCTCTGTAAATTCACGGAAATTAGAAATATGTTTCACAGCTACACTCAGATCTTATCCATTAAATTTAGGACCATTTCTCAACAAATATTCATTCGAAGGAAGAAGATTTGGAAAACCAGGAAGTTCTACAAAATCTAGACATGCATACCTTGAAACAATAGAAGCAAAATCTGCAGTCCTCATTAGTCCAATGAAATCATCAGTGAATCTTTGAAATCTGGATCTGTAGAAGCTGGAGTCACCAAGTGAAGAATTTGCAGCCAATATCCATATGCCTATTACTTGTTCACCTTCAAGAAATACATCTCTTCAAGGAGATGGCACTTCAACTTTCAATTGACCAATGAAGATTCTACTAGTGAGAGGTATATAGGGTGATGACGAGGATTTTAAAGAATCAAAGTATTCAGAAGTGAATATTTCCTCTTGTATGTGTTTATGCTCAGATGTGAAAGGACTTGAATAAACTTTAAAATCATCAACTTGAGTAGGATTAAAATCTTCAAATTCAGGAATAGATACAGATAAATCTACTTTTCTTTCTTCTTGAGTATCCAACGAATCAGAAGAGGAAAACATTGGTTTACATCAACTGATATGGCTGTAGCTGAAGGTATTGTTGTAGGAAAATAGGCTTCCTTCTTCTAGCTTCTCTTATAATCCTTTCTGGATCAGACACCCCTGAGTGCATAGGAGATGAAGGATTTCCTCTAGTTCTTATTTGTCTTGAAGCCACTGTAACCTTTTGGAAATATGAGGTGAATGTGTAGTCTGCAAGCCAATTATACTGATCTTGTTCACCCTCCAAAATCAGATGTAAAGATATAAAATATCCAGGGAAGATTTTACTTTCGTTTCTCCGTCCTCGGCAGCGGTGCCAGAAGATGTTATCACTAGAGTTGGACCTAGACTACTAAGGTTCAAGCCTAGAGAAATCTTAATAGTAGGTAAATGATAGCTTAGGGATGATTGTATATAAACAGGTAAAAATAGGACAAAGATAAGAATATAGTACAAGGTATGACTGCAGCAGGTATATGATGTAACATACTGTAATACGAAGGTCTATGGGCACGAATTTATAAAAAGAATGAATTCAAATCAATAAAATAATACATGTCATTTATAAGAGTTCTGGTATAAAGAATAAGACTATACAAAGACCAAATCATAAACACCTGCAAGCTTTATCAATTCATATATTAAACAAAAATGGGCTCATTCGATTATAATCATTTCAAATTGTCTTTTCGTATCAAGATAAAAAAAATACATGTCTGAGCATCATGCTATCAGTCTAATCTCCATAGCTCTATACAACCTCTTCTCAGCCCTCGGCTGGAACTCTCTCCTATTACAAACTAATGGAATACATAGAAAAATAACATAACAATAATTACTAAAAATATGAAACAAATATCTAAAAATAAAAATGATTTGGAATAAGTTGCAAGAAATCTGGAATGTTGCACTCGAATCCTTTAAATCCGGAGCTTGTGATTTTGACTGCTCAATTCATACTTTGAATACCGAGATATTTTTTCCTGAAGATGTGAATCTGCTTTGGGATATGGAAAACCAACGATCTGATTTGTTGTCGAGATTAGACACTTGTGGATTTTCCATGCTATTCAAATGATAATGGCATCTGACTTGTCAAATGCTCTTCAATTCAAAAATTATGATTCAATGGATGATCCTCTACCACTTGTAATCTCCAGGGACTAAAATTTTGCATTAAAATATGGACTTGCTTTCTTGAACCCAGAAGTGATCATAGCTGTTAAATACTCTGCCTTTTCAATGAACCTTTTACCACTAATTCAATTCTAAAAAAATATGTAAATGATTGTTCAATTGCCAACTATTCTTTCTCTTCGAAATTTGCCTGTTAATTGGAATTGGTGCCTTTAAATTGGGAATGCTCTGCCACCTATACATTTCTATCTTTATGCTTATTGTTTTCCAGAAAGTTTTGAATTTGTTTTGGTAATATGTTGATCATCCTCATGGAACTCTAATACTTCCAGATTCTTCTCTTTTGAGTGCTAAATAAATTCCTCAAAATCATGAATTACTTTTCAAATTTAAATGTATGAAAAATGTTTTAACACATGCTCTGATTTTTCTGCTTTGATACCATCCTTATAACTGCAGATATCTGGAATTGATTTGAATAAATGGTGCCTTGGAAGAAGCTCCTGCATAAGCTTCAAAGATAACTTTTCCAATGCACCAGGAAGCTCTATATGATTTGTGTATGCAGCTTTCTGCCAAGTCAAACCTTCCATGTCAATCGAAATCCTCATCAATTCAGGTGCATAAAATTTTGGATGAGTATCACGATCTTTTCTGGAAACTCTTCCCAATTCAAACTCCGTCCAAAGCGTCCTTTGAAATAGGAGAAAGAGAAACTGGCTTTGTTGTGTTCACCGATGATGAAAGCTTAAAGGTCAAAATATTTGGCTCAAACTTATCAAAGACAAACCCTAATTGAACAGAGGTCATAGACTGCAACAACGAGCAATGTCAGATGAGTAGTCATACTTTTAAAATTACTGTCAATTTATAGACTTCAGACAAAAGGCAAAGGTCTGCCATAATGTCTCTAGAAAGACTGAATTAGCGTTCCTTATTTAATTACTCTGTGTTTCATATGATATACCACTTATTCTTTACATCTAGCTATTGACCTGGCGCCTGAAAACTTAAAAAAAACACTCACTGCTTGGCATTTAATATTTTAATAAACATGCTCAGCCTCGACTCTCCATGTGGATACTTCCTTGAATCCTTATTTCAATTTAAATTTATGGAGTGAGAATAATAAAAAGCATGAAGATTCAATAATGACAACCAATTCATTAATAAACTGACTTATAAAATTTGCCCTTGGCGCTCTTCAAAACTTCTCCATCGTATGCTTGGACATCTAGCTTTTAATATAAATGTTTTAGTGAATTTAATGCTAATAATTTTGACACCTGTGAGCACATATATCAATCGGTTCACCCCTGGGCGTTTTGTCAGATGAAGCTTTGTCTAAACCCTGCCAACTGTCTTCATTTTCCTTATGCAGAAATCGAAACTGGCAACATCATCATTCTTCACATTTTTCAATATGTTGCGAGTGTGATAACATTAGATTTTGTATTGTTTCAGCAAAGAGTAAACACTTTGAAAATCAAAATCAAAACGAGCCTCATTTTGGTCTAATAAATGACATAATGATAAAAATGAATAAGAACTAGGGTAAAATTTGGAAAAATAAAATCAAAATTTCAAAGGCAAGCTAGGGTAAAATCAACATTCTAAAGTGAATCTAGGTTACAACCATAGAGATAACACATATGAAATACATTAGGTGTATAAATCAATTTCATGAAGTGCATCAAGTATATCATTCAATCTCACGAAGTGCATCAAGTATAGCATTCAATCCCATGAACTGCATCAAGTGTGTACTCTTTCTTCATGAAATGCATTCCAGTCAATCAATCACATGATATGCATATACTTTACCTACAGATACAAGAAATGCATCATGCATGTGCTCTATCAACAAGATGCATGAAATACATCTAATATATATGAAATGCATTCCAATCAATCAATCACATGATATGCATCACCCAAATGCTTTCCCTACAAGGATGCATGAGATTTACCATGATACTTTACAAAGATTCCTTTCAACAAAGGTATTTGATATATCACAAGGATACCCTAACAAGATACTTTCAACAATGATCACAAGGATATTTTTCTAACAAGGATACTTGTATTAGTATTGGATATATAAGGATACATGAAGTACATATTCAACAAAGGTACCTGAATCATGCTTTAATCAGTCACACGGTCAGTACATACTTTTCAACAAGATATACGAAATACCACAAGGATATTACCATATACTTACACATGAAATGTCACCAAGATACCACGAAAATATCTTTCAACAAATATCACAAAGATACCTTTATAATGAATATCTCAAAGATAAAGATCACAAAGATACCTTTCTAATGAAGATCGCAAAGATCAATATCACAAAGATCACCTGCATATTTTATGCACTTAATGTAACAAGTAAGCAGACTTATATACAACAATTCCAATCTAACTAAGAAACCTAAAAGGGCCATAACGAATAGTAGTTAAACATAATACCTTTCATCTCCACAAAAGCATACATATTCTTTATAGAACATTCAAAAATATGTTATGCATCAACTAATAGTAATTATTATCAACCAGTAACATCAACCGATATCAATCATACATCAATCCTACAGGCGTCGATCCATAATACATAAATTCATAATACCTAAACCATATATCAATCATATGTCGATCATATATCAATCATACATCAATATCAACCAATGACATCCATACATGCATTAACTAACCATACAAACATTAATCAAAGTACATCAACTGTAAGCAAAATACATCAATCAGAAGCAAAATACATCAGTCAGAATACATCAACCAGAGTACATCAATTTGAACACATCAATTAAAATACATCAATCGGATCAAAATACATCAACCAGAGTACATCAACCTGAACACATCAATCAAAATACATCAACCGGAAGAAAAATACATCAACCAGAATACTTCAATCATAATACATTAATCAAATTCAGGATATATCAATCATAATATATTAATAAAATTACATTAATATTTAACAATCACATCTATCCCACATCTGATAAAAATTGATTAGTTTCTCAATAACGTCACCCAAGCATATCAATCATACCAATATCAACCAATGCTGACAATAACAATCAATAGAAACCATATGAATAACGATATCATCCATACGTCATCCACTCAACGTCAACCATCGTTCATCAATCATACACACAACAACCATAACAACCAAGAACAACCAATAATAGCCATACATACAATAATGACAATATCGTACATGTATCAACCATTAATCAACCAACATCAATCATTAACAACCAATAGTATCAAACAACATAATCAACCATTCAAACATCATACATCGACCATAGCAATCATTTCAAATATTTATTATTTATCATAACATTATATATAATTATTAGCACATGACGATATATATAATATCCATATATTAATAATACATGTATGCAACCACATCATCACACAAACATTACTAATACTGCACTTATGTAAGCACTCAACACATACACAATCATACATCTTTCCTACATACATACTCCATCAATAGCAATGCTATACATTGACAACAATCCCATCTGATACCCATATACTAACCATACATTACGTTACTAATTATTTACACGTATCCCACTACTTATACTATCAACCAAAGTAAATACATAGTCACCTCAAACAACCAAACATCCTACCACCAAAATCTTCTAATAAAAAAATAATTACTAGCTATACTTGACACACCATCATACACTCATACCATACACCATACTTACTATTACTATGTATTATTTCTATACATACGCCCATTTGTCTACATACATATTATAATTCTTCAATCATATATCATATTATTATTAATCATATACACAACATATTAGTCATATAACCTATATATCCTATATTTTATACACTCGTATAATTATTATGTTATACCATCATATCTATACAATTATAGTGGTATGATTACTTAATCCAATGCTATCATATTAGGTATGCATTATAACATATATACTAACACAATACTTCTGATCACACTATACTTCCTCATATTTCCAAAAACTTCCAAATACTCCAAAATACTTCCAAACTTTACATGTACTTCATTGCATACGTTCACATCTATAATAGTATATACACAATATCATATACATGTAATACTAATAATTATTGCATATTTTAAAATACATATTACAGTACACACACACACACATACTTTTAACAGTCATATATATACCACACATATTATTCAATTATATATATATATATATATATAACATTTATATTATGATATATTCAATATCATATACCCCTCATCTATATTACATCACATATTATGTTATACATATTTAAATTTGTGTCATACAATATTATCATACACTACTACACTACCTTCTTACACACAAAATAAAATAAAACAAATAAATTAAGAGAATATGAACCATTAAGACAAGTGACCCATTTCCTTTAAAAATAGACAAGGAGTTACATATCCACAAATAAAATAGAAGATAATATGAACCATTAAAGACAAGTGGCTAATTTCCTCCAAAAATAGAGAAGGATTTACATCTCCATAAATAAACTAAATAAAATATAAGAGAATATGAACCATTAAGGACAAGTGACTAATTTCCTCCAAAAATAGACAAGGAGTTACATCTCCACAAATAAAATAAATAAAATAGAAGAGAATATGAACCATTAAAGGCAAGTGGCTCGTTTCCTCCAAAAATAGACAAGGATTTGCTCACATACCTTGAAAATAAATAAAAAATAAAAATAAAAAGGAAGATGGAACCACTATTAAGACAAGTGACCTATTTCCCCAAAATAGACAAGGAGTTACTAATCAATGTAACCACCATCCAAGTGGAATAAATAACCATATAAAAGCATACAATCAATAGAAAATCCAAAATCCACATAGGGTATAAATTCCACTTAATAGATCATATTAATATTTAATAATATTAAAACTATATCATCTTAATAACTTATCATTAAATTAATACTGATAATGGTACATAGTACATACTATTATAATGACAATTATTTACTTATGAATTAATAATCATAATGTACAAGTAAATAAATCATACCACATGAAGCATTTCAATATTAACAATTCAATGAACAATAAAAGAGGCAATGCATGATGAACAAGCATTGACCAATCAAGTCGCTGAACAACAAAAGAAGAAATGAACGATGAAAAAACATTGACCAATCAAGTCACTGAACAAAAAAAGAGGCAATGCACAAGCATCAACCAATCAAGTCACTGAACAATAAAAGAGGCAATGCATAAGCATCGACGAATCAAATCATTGAAGCAGTAAAAGAGGCAATGTACAAGCATCGACCAATCAAATCACTGAACAATAAATAAAGAAATGGAAGGTGAACATGCATCAACCAATCAATCTACTCGATTATTAGATACACATCACATAGTACTTACCAATCAATCTATTGAACAATAAATATGCAATATTAAATAATTCTAAAGCATACAACAAATGATATCTGAAGTGAGTCTTTTTATTCTTCCATTAACATAACGGAGGTTAAAATGATTTCACAAAGAACATTTATAAATTCCCAATGCACATAAACATAAAATTACAAGTTCGTAATAGGCCCAATAGCCGTAGAGTTGGAACGTAAGCTCTGATACCACCTGTAATGTCCCCCAGGGATATCAAAGGGTATTAGAGACATATCATTATCTCTCTATGGATAATTGGAATAGTTTAGCACAACAGAATAATTTTATAAATATTTACTTTCATTTTCTACAATTTAATTATGACAAAATATCTATAATTCCAAATAAATTAAAATAAAATTCATAACTGATCAAGAAAATTGAACCAATATTGGGAAACCTTATCCAACACTATAAAACATCATTATGCATCCATACCAATCCATAACACATGTTACTTGCACCTAAAAAGGTAATTTTCACTTAATCATGATTAACTAGTAATTAGTGTACTAATTGCGACACTTAGCGCATCATTGATGACACTTAACATAAATTCATTTTTTATTATCAAATAATAATTATTTATAAATACCAATGGATAATTAACACGTAATATCATGTAAAAAAGTCCTAATTATCATTTTCCAATTATGTAAACAAAACAATTACGAAAATGACTCCACAAGACTAGTTAACTAGTATTTAACACAAACAACTAGCCTTGCACGAATTCAACACACAACCATGCCAATGAACCAAAAAGTGAACCTACAAAAATTATACATATATTTAAGCATGCACATATATCCAAATAAAGTTGCATTTGCATGTCATATCCTTTCACATAAACGATGATTCTTTCAAGCTAAATTAGTGCTAGGAATTTAACCCAATAATTGTACTAAGTTCCAGAGCACAAAAATGAGAGGGTTAAGATCTAGAAAATATAATTATACAAAAAAATTAAAGTACCAAAAACAGAGCATATGGTTGTACATTCCAAAAATTCCAAAAACATAGATTCAATCTACAAACTAGTTACCAATTTCCACCGATTTGAAGCTAGTTTCCGTTTCTAGTTTCCAAATGCAAAACAATAAGAAAGTATTGACTACTGTAACTCATGGAAATCATATTATAGGTACACTAAATCCAAATGGATGTACCTTTATGTTCATAAAAATTCCTCTTATTAATTCATCAAACTAGCTAAATCTACTTCTCCAAATTGGCTAGAAATTAAGGAATCAAGTAAGATAAATGCATAAACAATTTGCAAAGTCATTCGTAAGCCATTACAAATATAAATAACATGTATTATCAGTATTATAATAGGTATAAATCATGTAAACATTTCATCAAACACTTCTCATGCAAAGTCATAAATCCATTTAAAATAGTTCTTTCAAAGGAGCTAGCGAATGGAAACAAAACTATGATTTCGATAAGCAAATCTAGAAATATCTAGGAAATATTCCACACATTTATTCATACATTGCAAGTGTAATTATCAGATCTAATATCAATTACCTCACTCAGGCATTTTCTCAAACATTTCACATGCCAAGTCTCGAACCTACATAAAACAAACCAACTGGTGAACTAGTTTTCGAATAGAGGCTAGAAACACTGTAGAGATATGTTTCCAATCATTTACGAGCTATTGTAAAATAAAATTACACATAATATAAATAACAGAGGCACAATTATCATATCTGTAGCAGAGATGACAAATAAACATTTTTCTCAAGCACTTGCTCACAGAATACCAAAAATTAGTTAGCTATTTTTCCTAAAAACTAGTAGCATAATGTAACTAAAATCTATGAGAGATTTTTTCCATAATTAGATAATATATTTTCTCATACATTTCATATGAAACCATATAAGAATCATATCAGATCCAAGTAATTCAAATAAACATGAAATACAATACTTATCTTGCAAAATATGTAACCGGAATCGACTGTGCCATGTTCCACCCAGCCGTAGACACAATGCAAGCCAAAAATCACTTTGAAATGGTCACCCCCAATATGGAACCATGATGCCACAAGAAAGATTTCAATCAACCACAAAACCCATATAACATTGGTCCAACCACAATCCAATGGCAAGTGGATTCCACATCACTTCCAATCCAGGATCTCTAGTTGCAATTCCAGGACAAAGTTTTTAGGAGAAATCAGTGCAACCACAACCCAATGGCAAGTATTCCTTGACTTCCATTCCAGGGAAATTCCAGTGGTTTTAGGACAAAAGATTCCAAAATATATCAGTACAACCTCAAATCCAATGGCAAGTGATTCCACATCACTTCCAATCCAGGATTTCTAGAGGCAATTCCAGGACAAAACAATGGCAGTTCCAGAGTGACTCAACTTGGGCACAAGCTCAACAAGGGTGCACCAAAAAGAAAAAAAACTCATGTGAAGATAAACCAAAACCAATCACATCAGTTCCATAGAAAAAAAAAGAGCCAAGAGCATGCATAAACAACAAGAGCGACTAGATCACATCCACCCAAATCCCATTTCCCAAGATCATCTCAAATTGGGGGGAGAGAGACACACAAGGGAGGAGCTACATTCCCAAATTAGAAAAATGGGAGTTACAATTCTCAAGAGGGTGCATTAGAGGGGAGAGGAAGAGTCCTCATCAAGGTGGGAGTTACAAATTTTCATGAGGGGCGCACTAGGTGAGGAAAAAACTATAATTCCAAATAAAATTAATCCAGAATAAAATAAAAACCAAGGGGTAGCATAACACATGAGGGTGAATAAATCAAGAGGGTCAACCAAGTACACAAGAAGGGTGTATCACATCCACATAGGTCAAAACAAAAGGTAACACTTTTCCTACAACCTCTTGCTTGTAACATTGTGGTTCCTCATACTCTTTTGTGTGGCATTGGTCGATCCAGTTGTTTTATTTAATTAATTAATTAATAATGTCCAACATAATAGTAATAATGTGCAAACCATAGTCCTGGCACCTCATGCCACATCACAACACAAATAATAACCAAAAAATATGTCTAGGGGATAAACCAGAGGGTATTACAAGGGTCAACGCACCTTAACTTATGTGAGGTCCTTTGGTGAATATCAATCCCAGCTGCTGCAGATCTAATGGACTTTGCTCTAGCTCCACTTGCTAGTACCTTGCACAGAAAGATACACACAAACCTTCCTCAAATCCTTCTAACATATATATGAATGCATGGAAATGCATATAAGCATATATATATAAATAGATCTAAACTAGATCTAATCTAATCTACTCAAGTAATATTAGATCCACCATATACATCACATAGAACATATAGATCTGAAACATAATGATGCATGAACATCCATAAACATCATGATGTGGAGGGGAAAAAAGAGCATATGTATATATATCATATAAATAAGAAGAGATACATCAAATAATACCTTGAGTCATAATGTAGTTATCCTCCAAGATTCCTTCTCCAAACCTTCCTTGACTCAACGAAGATGATAAAAAATGGTTGTAGGGTGTACTAGGGATTCCAACATCATAACAATACTAGGAAAAGAGTATCCCTTTCTCATCAAGTGGCCACAATATATAGGTGAATGGTGGATGAAGGGGGATGAATGTAGACTCCAAAGGACACATGTAATCGATATGGTGTGTGATTTCCTATGCCAACTGATGTGCAATCTAATCATAGTCATGATCCTTCCGAAACTCATCTAAAACTATGTAAGGGAATACCATCGCCCCCCCTGAGGCGATGCAAGGAGTGATGGAATCAGTCCCATGAAGGCATGCAAGGGGCGATGAAAAAGTGACCATCCCTCCCCCATAGGAATGAAAGGAGTGATGGTGGTCAAAAACAGGCCAAGAGAAAGGTATATGAAGGTGGTTTCAACTAGGTATATAAGTAATGTCTCTAAGGAGCTCATAGGGTGGAAAATAAGGGTATAATAGATGCCCCCTAATGTGTGAGTTCAAAATAGAAACTCATGGTCGAAACAACTTTACAATAATAATATGTCAAGGTAAGGGAATAGAAGCCAGGAATTGGAGAGAATATATAATCAATCATGAACCAAGTATGCATATATCATCCTCAAGGTAGGCATACCCATGCTTGGTAATAGAAGTATAAGGCATGGCCACCAAGAAAGTACTCTGCTGACCCATAAATAATGTGCAAGATCATAGCCATGAAAAAGTCACAAAGGATCCATGTCATGAAAAGGATCATAGCCACGAGCAAATACAATGTGGATCTATGTCATAATATACAATCAAGAGGACATATGGCACCACCGATAGTGCTCAAATAGTCCTCATACATAGTCATAACTAGTGATAAGAACTCCAACACAGCTTGGGAGGGGAAAAAAAGCTGAGTGATGCAACCCCTAAACCCAAGGTCTTCATCTCAAACCATGATGGTGTCATTCTACCACATGTGAATAGATGTGTTGATGTCAAACATGTGAGAATCCATTTGATTACCGGTCAATGATGCTTACCATTATCATATGCGAGGGATTCCAGTGATGAGGATAATGGATCCCAAGACACCTAGTACATTCGAGTGAGTGTGAATAGATGAGTTTATGTGGACACTTGTAGAATCACTTGATTAGGAGTCAATGATGGTTACCCCTTCTCGAACGTAAGGAACACCTACCACAGATGACTGCAAGATCCAAGTTACTATGATTTATAGATTCACTTCCTAGATAATGAGTTGGCATCGATAGGAAGGAACCTGTTAAAGGATTTACTTAATTTATCCCCCATCAGTTGACACAAAACAAAAATTGAGAGATGTGATAAAGATATAGAATATCACCAGGTACAACAAATTGACACGGGGATGGCCGACACACAAGGTCAATGAGACTACATAATGGATGAATTAGTTTGACATACCCTTGAACATATAGCACGACAACTATGTGAATAGGAATCATAGACTCAAAAACACCATATAGACCATATTACAATGATGTAGGAGGCATTGAAGCAATCTCCATAATGATTGGAATAGTAACCAATAAGAGAACTACCATGAATTGGGAAATGGTAAGGATCCGAGGCATGCAGATAATCCAATTGTAAGACAAAGACACAAAAAGTGCCATGTTCAAGGGTGACATACTGGATTACTAGCACTTATTAAGATATATAAGGTAATCCCCTTCACCTTTTTTGTTTATATTTTTAAGTACCTTCTTCATTATTTAACGATCTTGAAAAAGAGATAGAAGTATGCTCAATAAATTTTTTTTCGTAAGATTTTAACGATCCCCAAACATGAAACTCGAAGTCTTCTTCATTTTTTAACAAGCTCGAAGAAAGGGTAGAAAAGTGCTCAATGTACTACCGTCAAGTGGATTTTTGTTGAGCCCGGGTTAGTTAATGTTTCCGTTGTTTTCAATTTTAAGGAGTATGAAAAACTTAAAGAAAACTCTATATATACATTTTTCATGTAAGTTCAACGAGCCCCAAAAAGTAAACTCGAATTCTTCTTTGGTTTGGAGATATGGAAGAATATATAGAAAAGTGCTCCACAAGGTGCCTCTTTCGTTCAGTTTTAACAAGCCCAAAAAATGATAAAAGGATACACGGCGGGAGAGAATGAGTGTTACTATTGGGTCTCAAGAATTTCCTTTGCACATAGAACCAACTGGGTGATACATGACACAAGTGTGCAATAATGAGCAAAAGGGGACCACTCATAGAAGCAATTCTCTCCCTGGGTAGAGGTGTGCAATAGGAATCAAAGCAAGGCATTAGGCTAATGGGTTCGACTGTAATAGCATAATCATAATGAGTTAGGAAAGGAGTGGGAAACAAGACATAAGCGACCAATCATACACGACCATATGAGAAATACAAATTATGGAACTCCATGGGATGGATAGATTAATAATCATGAGAGAAAAATGAGGCTCAATCATGTGGGATTCATGGAATAGAAGGGGCTCCCGATCCTACTATAACAAAAACATGGGCACACAATAATGATCTAGGTGATACTCTAGGGTACTCATGTGGGGAAGGCACTACATCACAAGTTATGAAATATATGCAAATGGAATGGCAAAGGTCGCGAATCAACGAGATCAACCCTATGGTGTAATTATGGGAATAATAATGAATACATAAAATTAAATATGCAAGGGTAGTAATCCTATCCCTATATCCCATGTGCATAAATTACATACCATAAGTGGAGGTCGCCAACAAAAAGGTCCGAATGTGTCTCTATCCTTCAATAAAGATGTCAAAAAGACCTTTGAAAATACATTAAATTCCCCAAAAATTCATAATTGATGTCCATAACGTGAAAAATATTGAATTATATGAGGTCCAATGTGAACATGGATAATTGCAAACTCACTTACTTTTGGTGAAAAATTTGGCTAAAAGGCCAAACATAAAGTTATTGGGTCATTTTCACCTTGGTAAATTTGGAGAGCTTGTTGAAGGCCACTTCTCACCAAATCTTCATAGGGACATTATGGGAGATCCAGGGCACCATTTGCAATTTCATCACTTCCAGGTAATAGATCAACACCTTCTCTTGTGATTTCATCCATTTTGTAGTTAGATCTATGAATATTTGAGGATATTTTTGCATTTTTAAGAGTAAAAAGTTGACCATCACCTTGTGGGGAGGAAATAGGGAGATGGTAGGTGGGCATCGTCCTCATACTTGGATCAGAGGAGAGATGGCCATCGCCCTGGTTTCCATGCTATGGGATTGATGGGAACAATGTAAGAAACAAATTTTCAGAATTAACAAAAACTATGCATGTTGTCAAGCACTCTAATTGCAGATAATTAAATATCAACACACAGAGCGTATGAAATTTATTGTCAACCCGAGAAAGTCTTTTTATTTCAAAGGACAAGTGCATAATATATGCTTAAACACAAAACCATTAGAAGTGAATATTTTATCTTCTATCATCCATGTTCACCCCAAGAATCTATGCAATCCCAATTGCCTTCTAACTGCTATACTACAATTCTTTTCTATTATGCATCAAGCAGAATTAATATCAGATCTAATCAACGATTGCAGGAAGGAAATCTCAATTGCATTCTAAAATAATCAGCTGTCTAATTTAATCAAGCTGGGAATCATAAAGCATGACCTGAACATTACTCTAGAATTTGATAAAAGAGATTAAAGCAACTGTTCTAAGAAACTGGATTGCAAAATATAAATCAATCAACACATAACAGGAAAGCTAATTTGTAAAGAAAGAACAAAGCATCACACAACGAGAAAGATGAAATCCTAAATTAACGCAGCAATCTCTGTGGAAGACGGGCCCAGTCTTCACACAGAGACGCTGGTTGAACAACACTCTCTTTAACTCAGAAGTAACTCCTTATATTAACAGAAGAATGAGTACACAGTTTTGGCTTGGCTGCTAATACAAGGTAAATTAATTGTTTGCTGTCCAACCCCTCAGTCGAGGCAATTCCCCATATTTATACATACAATTTGCAACATCTAAACCTATAATTGGGCAGCCATGAAGATCTCTGATCTTCAGGCGCCCTAAATAATCTAGCTGTTACAATGCGTGGCAGAACTAAAATATCCAAATATGAGAGAAGTATTAATTGTCCCAAGAGTGACGGTCCTTCCAGCTCACAGCTGGATTTGAGCAGCGACATACTTAAGATAGTTCTTCTGTTACAGCTGCCCTGCCACGACTGTGCCTTGATTGACGATTTAAGCCCCAAGGAACCTTCCACAAGCGATGAATGTTCGTTCCTTCATGACTTGTTCAGCTCCGATCTTCCTGCAGTCTATTGTCTTACTACCTTCATAAATCGCATCATGTTAGCACAGATTAAGAGATGCACAGCTTTAATCATCACAATCATAAGTATTAACACAATAAAACAATAATCGGCCATACCTTGGTAATTTGGGGAATAGATAAGGACAATAAGTTGAATTGCCAAGGTAATTGGTGTAAGACAAGGGAAGGGACGATGATAAATGATGGTCAAAAAGGGCCAATTCTGGGCTCAACATCTCCCCCCAACTATCCTGTTGCATGTCCTCATGCAACAACCTGCATCTGAATATTGCACTGAACTTTGTCCAGGAGAGAGGAAAGAATGTAGATAAATCAGGCATCCCCTCTATCTTTTTGAAAAGATTATGTGAGCAACCCGGCATCTTCCAACTTCACTGTTCTACTTCCACTGCTGCTTGCTGATATCTGAGAATGCACTTGATGTGGTGGGGACCTTTCTGCAGTTCTCTTATGCTATGCCTGGGGAAGTTGACAGGACACACTCAATCTGAATCCAACTCAATGACACCTATAGGAGGTGGAAGCACTGGTTCTTGTGGGACAGTGTCTTCCAGCGCATCTAATGTTAACAGGAGAGTTGCTGGTTCTTGTGTAACAGCAACATCCTTTAACCCATCTTCAGCAGCTACCTTCATTGCTTTTAGAGACACTGGTTCTTGTGTAAAAGTGTCTTGTTTGTCATTCTGCTGCTGAGACTGAATATCCTTTTCAATTTGCAGCTCCTCCTCCAGGATTTCAGTGTCACCTGAGCATGGTGTCTGTACCTGTTCATTGTCACTCCACTGTGTGTCAGGGATGATATCCACTCCCAGGTTATCTCCCGGCTGCAATTCAGGAATTTTTGTTGCAGCCTCCAAAGATGTTGGTTCTTGTGTAACAACATCCTGGCTAACCTCTTCATCCTTCCTTTGCTGTAGCTCCTCTTCTATGAGTTCTGTATCATGAGAGATTTCTGGGGTCACCACCCAGAGTTCATCGTTAAATGCCAGAATATCCTCTGTCCCAGCTTCTTCTCCTGTCTGCTCAGTCGGTTGGACGGTCAAATTTAGGGTTGCTGGTTCTTGTGTTACAGCATCCTGTTCCAACTTATCACTGTCCTGCCTTTCCGTTTCTTCTTCTAAAATTATTGTGTCCTGGGAACGTTCTGGGGTTACAGCACAAAATTCTTCACTATCCTCCAGGGTATCCTTTGGCTCCATGATCTCTGTATCAAGGGAACATTCTGGAGTCTCACCATATTCTTTTATAAGCTCCAGAGCATCCTTCATTTCCCGTTCTTCTCCCATCTGTTCTATGATTTCTATGTTGTGGGAGCATTTTGGGATTGCCATACATTCCTCATAAATTTCCAGGGCATCCTCCACTCCCTGTTCTTCTCCCATCTGTTCTATGACTTTTGCATCATGGGAAGTGGCAGCTGTAGCCAGGATGTTTAAAGGTGCTGGTTATTGTGTAACAGCACCTTCTTTCTCCACTGCTTTCCCTTCTGTGGCTACAGGCTGTTGTGCTGAATAGGTGCTAAGTAAAATTTTATGGCCTGCTTCCTCAAAGATCTCCCCACAGGTGGGGCAGAGTATTCGCTCATCCTTTTCTCCAGCTCCAGCAGAAGCTGATTCCTCCACTTGGTCTGCAGCCTCTATTAATGTATACATCTTTCTTCCACCCTGCTTTCTGCAGATTTCCTTCCATGTTTCCAGCTCCTTTCTAAGTGCTTGAAGGTCCTCTTTCAACATTGCATTCTCATACAAGAGTCCCTCAACTCCAGGCTCTTCCTCCACTGGCCTTTGTGGAGCATCCCTCGGTTTTGGTGTAAGGATTGGGGGTTCAACCTGTGTCTCTAAGGTTTCCCATTTTGTTCTAGCTGCCTCTGCTGCTGTGATTGACCGAGTTCGTTTCCTTCTGATTGGTGCCACTAAATCAAACTCATTGGTGGCCCTCTTCCTTTTCTGTGGCGTTTTCTTTTGTGACTTTCCTTTTTGTAGTGTTTCTTCTCGTGGAGCTGGAACATAGGGAGGCAAAACTGAAGTTAAAGGAATATTTCCCTGCTCCCCATGCTGTTCTTCTTCAATCACAGCTCCTCCTCCTACCCACTCCGGTGAAGACTCGATTGTGACCAGCTCAATATCTTCTTCCATTGCTCTGGCTCCGTCATCTTCAGGTTCCATTGTCGCAGCTTTTGATGCTGCTCCAATTTCACCTTCTGCTGTCGGAGCTGCCCTGTTATCTAGGTTTTCCGCGAGGGTTTCATCTACATTGTCGCCTGACAGCTCTGTTTGAGCTTCCCCTCGCTCTCCTTCAAATGCAGTGTCATCCCCCACTGGTTCTGCTTGTACTGGGGATTCATATACTTCAAATGGCTCTGCCTGTGCCCCTGTTTGTTCTTCCTCTGTGGTTTTATCCACCCCGGATGGTCCTGCCTGTGCCCCCTGTTGTTCTTCTTCCGTTTCATCCCTCCCCCCAACTTCACTGGAGGAACTCCGGTCCTCCTGTTGTGGCGGAACCAGTATTTGCTGTAATGGAATGACCCTCAAGGGAACAGGTTGCTGTGGTCGGGTAATGAATTGCTCCCATGTTATATTATGTTGGGCCAGGGTTCTTATAATAATTAACTTAATAAGGCCATGGTGAGTGAGGGAGGATAATGGGTGCTTTGCAGATTGAACAAATGTTGCCATATGGCGCAAATCATGCAATAGATAAAATGGAATATTTAACAAAATGCCATGACGGAGATGAGAAAGCAAAGGAAGTTCAGAGTTGTACACAGTTTGGTATCTACCTTCGCAAGTTATGTATTTCTTGAGGAAGATAGCAACCTGGTCACATGGCTGCGGCAGTGACTTCAATGCAATCCCTCGCCTGGATGCTTCAACTTGCTCCCCTGGAAGTAAAAATTCTTCCCGTGCAACCGTTGCAGGGACTCGACGGTTAAACCAAGGTTTTCCCACCAACGGGATAGCTGTAACCTCGGATATAATGACCTCCAAAACATCTATACACAGCCCCCACATCGTGGAGTGTGTTTTAGTAAGATTCAATGCGAATTGCAGGGCTGCGTCCCGATCGAATCCATCCAATCGTTCAAAGAACTCGACCCAGCCAGCGGCTTGAAAAATGGCCAGAACCTGTAAATTCCGTCTAAGTTCCCGGGTATTGAAAGGTTCATGGAGAACTGGAATGCCCATGGTCCTGGCTGCAAGATGAAACTGCTGTTCGACAGAGTACAGGATCCCAGAATGGAAGTTGCAGCACAGAGAACGCACGAATCGTTGAGCGGAGACGTTGAGCGAATGAACTAATTCGAAAAGTTAAGCGCAGAGAAGAGTTTAAAATTTTCATGCCGAATTGGGGAAGGTGGCAGTTAATATTATTACGTCGTACGAGGGAAAGGTTTAATCAGATATAAATGGTGGTGCGAGTGAAGGTACGACCAATCTCGTTTAAATGATATCAATACTTAATCACGTGATAAATGAAAGCCATACCTCATAAAACTGTACGTCGGAAGGCTGCGGAAACTGGTGGAGCATGGAGTTGGTGACGTCACGGAGACGAACGCATGCACAGTCAGACGTGGGATCATGATGACTCGGATAAGGCACTGATTTCCTTCGCCGGTAAAACACAAGGCGTCGCATCCTCCGGGTTAAAATGATGAGTTCGCCGGCAGGACTGGGATGAATCAGCATCATAATTAGCAGGTTGAACAATCCTTCTGTTAACACGGGAGTTACCACTGCAAGTTGCCAAAGAAATGATCACACGGCCGATGAAAAAGCTTGTTGCAGCTGGCAGAAAAGAAGTTACAGCCACCGGAAAAGAATTCGCGGCAGCCGGAAAAAGATTCACGATATCATGGAAAATTACTGCTGTCACGGGAAAATTTTACGGCGGTGGGAAAAAAATTACAGCTGGCGGGAAAAGATTTTACGGCTATGGGAAATATGTCGCAGCCGCTGGAAAGAAATGGCAGCTATGTGGAAATGATGTGGAAGTGACTTGGTCAATGAGGTGGCAGCCGCCGAGAAATAAGGTGGAAGTCAGGAAATGATGTGGCGGCTGCGGGAAAAAGATGTTGCAGCCGCCGAAGTTACAGCCGTCGAAATTGCAGCTGCCGGAATTGCAGCTGCCGGAGTTGCAGCTGTCGGAAAAGATTTGACGGCGGGCGGAAAAAAACATTACGGCTACCGGGAAGTGAAATGGCCGTGGCTGGTAAATGGAGTGGCCATAGCTGGTGAATGAGGTGTCAACCATGGGGACGATGAGGTGGCAGCCGCGGAAACTGGAGTTGCAGCCGCCGATGTTGCAGCCGCAAATGTTGCAGCCACCGATGTTGCAGCCGCTGATGTTGCAGCCGCCGATGTTGCAGCCGCAAAAGATTGACGGCTGACGGAAAGGGCATTATGGCTACCGGGAAATGGAGAATATGGTTGCCGGAAAAAGGATATACGACTGCCGGAAAATATGTTGCAGCTGCCGAAATTTTATTTTATTTTTTTTTTTTTTTTTTTTTTTTAACACAAGGACAGCACAGAGAGATTTTCATTATGGGCCCCAAACTGATCGTTCTCCTGGCGCTTCCCTGAATTTTTTTTTTTAAAAGACAACAGCAAGCAAAGAGATCAAATGCAAAGAGAAAGAAAACGACAACTATACGCTACAACAAGAAATTATTTATGTACAGCAAATATAATTTTCATTTTAAGATTTGGCAAAGGTAGAAAAATGTTCCTGCCCTGGTGCCAATTGGTAGTTTGGATCAGCAGCAATCTGTGAAATGAATGCATCTTTCGAAATGGGCTTCCGATACAGTCGCAGTCTGTGGCCATTAGCAAGTAATGGTATACGGTTTTCATCAATGGTGACCAGGCGAACAGTGCCGTTGTCAAATACCCTGTCAACCAAATATGGACCCAGCCATCTTGTGCGTAATTTCCCTTTGAAATCTTTCTTGAATATGGAGTCGTATAATAGTGCCCAGTCTCCTTCATGGAAGATTTCCTTTTTGATGAATCGGTCATGCCAATTAGATCTCTGTTGCTGAAGCAGCACAGTCTGGTCTACCGCAGCTAACCGTTTCTCATCCAATTCATTCAATTGATTCAATCTTCTTTTCTGGGCTTCTGTTACATCCAGGTTCATTTCAATGGCTGTTTTCAGGGTCTTGATCTCAAATTCAATTGGAAAGATGGCACTCTTACCATACACCAGATCATAGGGAGAAAAGCCCGTGGTGTTGCGCCAAGTCGTGCGATATGCCCACAGTGCTTCTGGAAGTCTGTCAGCCCAATCCCTTCGATGGCTTTTAACTGTTTTAGTAAGGATTGCTTCGATAACTTTATTAGTGCTTTCCACCTGACCATTGGCCTGGGGATGATAAGGTGAAGCTATCTTGTGCTGCACATGATACTTCCGGAGCAAGGATTCAAATTGGTGTGAAATAAATTGTGGTCCCCCATCGGTAACTACTTCCTTTGGTACTCCAAAACGGGTAAAAACTTCACTGTACAGGAAATCAATCACCGCCTGGTCATTTGCCTTAGCCAAAGCTACAGCTTCTACCCACTTAGTCATGTAATCTGTACACACCAAGATGTAAACCTTCTGTTTGGAAGGAGGGTTGATAGGACCAACAAAGTCCAATGCCCATCTATCAAACGGTTCTAGTACCACTTGGGGCTGTAAAGGCATCTGATCTGTCTTATTAGGTTTGCCCATCCTTTGGCAGCTGTCACGGGACTGAACATATCTTTTAGCATCTCTGAACAGTGTCGGCCAATAATAGCCCATCCGCAACGCCTTATGCCCTGTTCTTTTATCTGCAAAGTGTCCTCCGCAAGGTTCATCGTGACAGGCCTTCAGTATATGAAAGATCTCATCTTCCCTTACACATCTTCTAATTTCAAGATCAGGTCCTGTGTAAAAGAGATGGCCTTTGAGCCAACAATACCTGGCACTTTGCTGAATAATTTTTCTTTTCTCTCGTTTAGACATATGTGGCGGAAGCTTCCCTGCAGCCAAATAATTAGCAACGTCTGCATACCAGGGTGAATGAGCTGAGAGTGCGAATAAATGTTCATCCGGGAAAGCATCCTCAACAGGTGAACTGTCATCACTGTTAGTAAATCGTGATAAAAAATCAGCAACAACATTTTCTTTTCCAGGTTTATCTATAATAGTAATATCAAATTCCTGTAATAATAAAAGCCACCTGGTTACTCTGGCATTAGTGACAGGTTTATTCATTAAATACTTAATGGCAGAGTGATCAGTATGCACAAATGTAGGATACCCAGTAATGTAATGCCGAAACTTATTAATAGAATAAACAATAGCAAGGAATTCTTTTTCAGTAATAGTATAATTTAGTTCAGCAGGGGCTAAGTTTTTACTAACATAATAAATAGCATAAGGTACTTGACCATCCTGCTGTCCTAGTACTGCTCCAATGGCGGTATCAGAAGCATCTGAAGAAATGTGGAAAGGTATGGTCCAATTAGGTCCCCTTAAAATAGGGGCTGTGGACAGTTTCTCTTTAAGCTCATCAAATGCTGTCTGGCATGCTGTACTCCATACAAACTGTGCGTCCTTCATTAACAATGAAAACAAAGGAGAAGCAAGTTTGGAGAAGTTTTCTATGAATCTCCTGTACTATCCAGCATGTCCCAGAAAACTTCGCACCTCTTTCTGAGTTGAAGGGGTTGGTATATTCTTTATCACCTTAATTTTTGAAGGATCCACTTGAATACCGTTAGTAGAGATGAAATGTCCTAATACCACCCCCTCACTCATCATCATGTGGCATTTTTCAGTGCTTAGTGAGAGGCGAGCCTGTTCACAGCGAATTAAAACCTTTTTCAAATTTTCCAGTGCTTCCTCAAAATCCCTGCCATAAGGAGTGAAATCATCCATAAAAACTTCCATGCTATCATTTACCAATTCAGAAAATATGCCAATCACAGCTCTTTGGAACGTTGCAGGTGCATTGCACAATCCAAAGGGAAGCACCCTGTAGGCGAACGTTCCCCAGGGGCAGGTGAAGGTGGTCTTATCCTGATCCTCTGGAGCAATCTGAATTTGATTGTACCCACTGAACCCATCCAGGAAGGAGAAGAACTTCTTCCCAGATAGGTTATCAAGTACCTGGTCAATAAAGGGCAGAGGAAAGTGATCCTTCTGTGTAGCCTTGTTCAGCTCCCTATAATCGACACAGACTCTCCATTTACCATTTTTCTTGGGTACAATTACAAGTGGGGAAACCCACTCACTGTCTAAGATAGGATAGATGAATCCTGCTTCCAAGAGTTTCTGGATTTCTTCCTTCACTATATCCCTCAGATTGGGGTTCATGCGTCGTTGGGGTTGACATACAGGCCGGGAGTCATTTTTAATATAAATATGATGAGTGCACAGACTAGAAGGAATACCCTTCATGTCTGTATACTCCCAGGCGAATGCCCCCTTACGTTCCTTCAAGAGATTGGTTAGGCGCTTTTGTTCTTCTGAGGAGAGAACAGGATTGATGTTCAAAGTTCTTCCAGGCTCTACCTCAATAGGAATACTTCTCGAGTTTTTCAATACTGGGATTATGTTTGTGTCATTGGCTAGTGCTTCCTCCGTAAGCTGTTCTTGTTCTTCTTTACCGAGGGTACTGTTCAGGAGTTGATAAACTTCCTTGTCTACTGAAGCAGGTTCGCTAATGAAATTATTAATGGCATCGTCTTCTGTTTCATTTTTGAAGGTTAGTGCCTTCCCTATTGTTAGTAATGGCTGAACATCTTCCTCTTCTTCTTGTTCTATCCAAAGGGAGGTTTCAGTTTCTAGACTCGGCCGTGCTGGAGGGTACAGGGTGAGGTTTTTGGTTTCCATGCCATCAGATATAGTCATAGATCCTAATCGACAGCTGATACAAGCATCGGCTGTAGCCAACCAGGGCCTCCCCAAAATCAATGGATGTCCCCCCAGCTGTGATTTTGGTTGTAATACCAGAAAATCGGCAGGGTATTCCCATGAGTCTACTGAAATAACAAGGTCGTCCAAAATCCCTTCGGGTCTGATAGTGGATCTGTCTGCCAATTCTAAGATAGTAGGGGTCGGTCTAATATTGGTGAATCCGAGCTTCTTTACAGTCTCCATTTTTATAACATTGATCGCAGCTCCTAAATCTACTAGTACGTTGGGTATCTGCGTTTGTCCTATGTGTACAGTGACAGTAGGATTGCCGGGATCCTCATACTTAGTTATAGGGGTTTTTCCAGTCATTAAAGCGGATAAATTCCCTATAACATGAACAGTAGGAGGATCTCTGGGTTTCCTTCCCGGTCTTTTAGTGCACAGGTCCCGAACAGTTCTAGCATAGATAGGTACATCTTGAAGAGCTTGTAAAAGGGGAATCTTAACATAAAGGTTCTTCAATTCTCCTAGGAGATTGAACTGAGGTTGCCCCCCTTTTTGTGGCAGCATCAATCTCTCAGGGTAAGGTGGTTGTCTTACCAACTGGGTAGGCTGCGTGTTATCCACTTCATCGTTTAATGTTTCAGCCCTCCCATCTGAGGGATGCTCAGCATCTTCAGTGATAGGAACCGGATCAAATGGATGTTGGGAACTCTCTCCTTTGTCATACACAGTTGATGGAATATTTTCTGCAGTTACACGTTCTACTAGCTTTCCAGATCGTAAGCGAATATCATTACAAGGCACAGGGGAGAGAGAGTAGGCCGACATATTGAGAGCTTCCAATTGCTGGACTGTTTTATTATTTGGGTTAGGGTTAGGTTGGGCAGGCAGCTGAGGCCGTATTGGTATGTTAGGCACAGGATTATTTTGCAGCTGCAGCTGCGACTGCTGAGGTAGGTATTGAGGATATTGCTGAAATTGAGGATATGGAGGATACGGTAACTGTTGAGGTGGAGGTGGTTGAGGAAACTGGTTCCCAGGATGGAAGTTCCTCCATCCAGGAGACCATGAAGTCGGTTGATGAGGTGGCTGTGTCCAAGGACTCCATGAATTTTAACCTTGCATCGCAGGTTGAGGGGAATTCCACTGAGCATAATTTGAAGGGAATTGTGTATTCACATTTTGCATATTAGTATTCCAATTATTCAAATTATTCAAAAATGGAAATGAATCGGGAGACATACCTTGATTCCGGGGCTGCCAGGGTTTCTTCTGTGCAATAAAGTAGGCTGAATCCACCTCTGGAGTTGATGCCTGCAGAACAGCCTTCACTTGGGGCAACGTGGGGCATTCTTTCATATCATGGTTCAGCTCGCACAGCTGACACACTTGTACTTTGTCAAGAGGGCATTCTTTCAGTGGATGAGTCTTTCTACATCGGGGACAAAACACACCTAGTGTGAGATCCTCCACTGCTTGTCTTTGCTTGGCCTTCAAGACGTCAATCTCTGAAGAGATAGAGCTCATCATTTCTGTTTTAAAATTTTCAAGAAGATTGCCTATCTCTGCCCGTGTAGCTCCCCCATTGGATGACTTCTGAGTTCTGTCAAAGACATCGCGTTCCAGCTTATCTCGTTTATTCTGCTTGTTATGCCTAGAAGATCCCCTGGAGTATCTCTTACATAATTCAACAATTGTCTCAAAGGGTTCTTTAGAGATATCTCCCTTTCCTAATAAATTTAGCATGTCTAAACAATCGTCCCTGATCCCTCGAAGCAGGATTATCTTAAGCACATCTAGTCCCATGTTCGTCTGTCCAGCTCTCTGCACATTGTACAGCAACCTCTCTACAAAATCCTCCAAGCTTTCATCCTCCTTTTGTACCATCTTGAATAACTCCTCCCTTTTGTCCCTGGTGTTGCAATATTCCTGATATTTTTCCAGGAACACTTGCTTCATCTTATTCCAATTAGCAACAGTCCCTCCCCCAAGGCTCATGAACCATCGTAATGCATTGTCCTTCAGGGTGGCAGGAAAAAGCTTTAACTTTTGAGCATCTGTGACATAATCATAGCTGCGACAGAGGATATCGAATTCAAAAAGGAATTCATCTGGATCCTCTGCCGCCCTGCCATGAAAGCGGGGTAACACCGACGGTGAGATGTTTTTCATAGGAGCTGTCCCCTCTAGCTGCTGTATTGGAAATTGCAATGTAGCCATAGTCTCTGGCGAGGAATTATCTTCATGATGGTATTGTACCACTGCTTCTTCCTCTTCGTTCTCATGTCTATTACTCATCTTTTCTTCTGTATCTTCTCCTTCGTTTGTTCCTTTGTTCTTTACCTCAGTTGTAACAGCTGCGTATTCTTCGGTTGTAACAGCTGCGTATTCTTCGGTTGCAACAGCTGCGTATTCTTCGGTTGCAACAGCTGAATCAGCTGTTACTTCTTTAGCAGGAGTATATGCAGGAATCACAGCTGCTCCTGTATCTTCCACTGTAGATCCTGATGCTAACGCTCCAGGATCAGCAGGGCCTCTTTTGATAGGAGTCCCCTGTTGACGAGATCTGACAGCTGAATCAGTTTTGTCAACAAGGTCGTCAATGAATGTTCTTCTGCCCAGCGGTGGACCTCGACCACGACCCGAACCACCTGTACTGTTAGTAATTTGTGGGGTTTTGGGGGTCGGGAGGTGATCGCGTTTTACCCATGCCAAACTAATGGCATGGGTCAATTTATATGCAGGAAAACATGTTGGAATGGAAGGAGAGGGAGAATGAAATGGATGCTACAAATTATCTTCAAGATGATGAGACTTTGGAAGTGTTAAGGAATTGTGGTCTTTTGAAAATTTCATGATACAAGGTATGATATAGCAGGTGCCATTGTTGGAGAAGTTGGTATCGATGCGAGATACTAATGGTAATTACTTCATAGTGGGAGGGGAGATACTCACTATTGAGGTGGAAGATATTTACTTATTAACTAGGCTCTCAAGGAGAGGAGCGCCAATTTTCTTAGTAGGGCCTCTAACCAGAGGAGAAAATACCATTGAAACATTAACTAGGAAAGTTTTTCTTCAGGATGCATGCAAAGTTTTGCATGCACAACAGTAAATTAAAAGGTATGCAAAAAGTGAGTTTTTGCATGCACTCATATTAGGGTTTTGATAACCCTAATTGATCAGTGAGATGTTATATGGAGATAGGAGGTCCCGACAGACTTACTTGAGCATAAAGATCAAAGTTATATCTGTTTGAGAGGTGGGCGACTTTATTGAGAGAGGAGGGCACACTTTCTGAGGAGAGAAGGTTGCGGAGGATCCAGATTGAGGATTGAGAAACTAAGACTTATAAAGTAGGTATTACTTAGTGATTGAGGAAGAACTATGACGATCAAGGATCATATTGTATGAGATATGACTAAGGGCGACTTTCCAGTGTTGGAGGAGGGGCACACTTTTCCATGCAGAAAGAGGGTCACATTATTCATATCTAGACTGCAGGCCTTCATCTTTGACAAAGCAAATCAAAGCTCTGGAGTGAGAGAGATAGCACATGCAAATATTTAATTGCAGAGAGATCTAGATCCAAACATACTGCTAGGGTGCATTTCCCAAGTGCATGCATCAGCTTTTGCATGCAGATATAGGGTGTTGATACCTGTCAGGTTCGGTTGTATTTTTCTAAAGTTTTGTATGTATCTATCTTCTTCTTATTTTTATCTGGGATCGATATAGAAGAAATCCCCCATCGGAGTTGGTTTTCTCGAATGGGGTTTTCAGGGTATATTGTGAGGTCATCTGTGTGATTTCTATTTTTATTGGTTGTGTTAAGAGATCTGGCATTAATTTTTGTTATAAGTATTTATTGTTTATTTGGATTATAGAGACTCAAGGTTTCCAGTACGAGTAGTGACCTATGGATAATATTAACATGGTATCATATCTGTGGAAATATTGTAACTTCTAAGAATATTCTATTGTATTTTACTATTGTAATTTGTTCGAAGATGTTTTATTCCTCCGTCGGGATGTTATTATTGTATTTGGTCATCATAGAGTCATGAGGTAAAACCTCCTTTGTAATTTGGGTCTATAGAACCCTCTAGAAAGTAATATTATATTGTTTTGAGTCTTCCTAGGTAAGTCGGCCCAATTAAGTTTGTTGGGGCCGACCTAGTTAGTGAAAAATTCAAGTGGAAGATAAAGTATAAGTAGGAGTGATGTGATCCTCATTTGAACACACACACTCACTTGTGTAATTCACACAGGGGAGAGAGAGAGAGAGAGAGAGAGAGATCTGTAAGGATAAGGAGCACTTGTTTGGGGTTTTGTCTTTGTACTTTTGATCATCTATATTGAGGAAGTTTTGCTAGGTTTTCTTCCCCTAGAGGGTTTCCCAGCATAAATCAGTGTCTGTCTTGTGATTGTGTTTCTTTCAGTGATCTTGTATATGCTATTGTTGTGAAATTGAATTCAATATCGATGTTATCTATCTTAGCATATTGAATATTAACATGCTGTTAGAGGTAGCCTGAATAGGATAGCTTTCACAAGGTGAAACTCTCTCTCTTCTCCCTACGGCAAGAAATTAGGGTTTCTATCAAAGTTGGAATTTTGGAAATCTGATTGCATAGGGAAGCGTGCCTCTCCAAAATAAAATTTTGGTACCAAGATCGAATTTTTTGAGTGGTTAAAAATCTCAAAAAGTCAAACCCTAGTTTGAATTTGGACTAGAAAAACTAGAAAACTGCAAATCATAATTTCGCAAGTCAATTTTGAGAGGTGACAATTTGGAATCTCTAGAAACCAAGTGTACCAATCAATTCACCTTAGTCAAGCGCATCTCCTGGTAAGGTCAGTTTTGAATTTTGAGAAATTTCATTTTTTGGTGACCTCGTGGATAAGATGGCCCCAAGAACTAAGCTTGAGGATAAGCTAGAAGGCATAGAGAATTTACGAGCATGGAAATATAGGATTGGCCTCATTCTTGAAGAGAATGATCTTTCCAAATACATCAAGGAAGAAGTTGCAGAACCTGAAGAGGATGAAGCTAAGGAGAAGCACAAGATGGACCTGATTGGGGAAGGGATGATCATTGCTAATTCTATCAAAGAACACTTGATTCCTCAAGTGTCATCCAAGAAGACCTCGAAGGAGATGTATGATTCCATACCCAAAATGTATGAAGGAAGGAACATCAATAGGAAGATGAATTTGAGAACTCAATTGAAGAGTACCAAGATGTGCCACGGGGAATCCATCCAAGACTACTTCACAGGGGTCTCCTAGTTCAAGGAGCAACTAGAATCCATTGGAGACTACCTTGATGAAGATGAGCTAGTTATGTCTTCTCTCAATGGTCTCACTAGACCTTGGTATTCATTCATCTAGACTATGTGTGCCAGAAAGGAAAGCATGAAATTTGACATTGTATGAGAAGATTGCATCCAAGAGGAGGCTAGAGTAGCCAATAGATAATCTCTACTTAAAGAAGATGATCAAGCCCTAGCCACCCATACCAAGAGAGGAAGAAGTCAATATAAATTCAATAAGGAAATCCACAAGGAGTCTCAACTTCCCAAGAAGTTCCAAAGAACAAGAGGAAACAATCCAAGAAGAAACTACTCCAACTTTCAATGTTTCAATTGTGACAAGCTAGGACACATTGCCAGAAATTGTCCATTGAAGAAAGAAGAATACAAGAAGAGGAACAACAACAAAATACATCATGCACACCTATCTGAAGAATAAGAGGAAGAAGAACCTAGAATAAAACATGCAAAAGAAGAAGATGCAGAAGAGTATGTATTATTCTCTACACTCTCTAGGTCTGTGACACCTGGAGAATATACATGGCTTATTAATAGTGGTGCTTCAAAGAACATGGTGGGACAAATGAAAAATCTGTCAAAAATTGAAGAGAAGAAATCTCCTCAGAAGGTATCATTAGGAGATGACTATCAATATCATATCAAAGGAATTGGTGAAGTAAGCTACAAGCTTTTTATGGAACCCCCATGAAGATGAAGGAAGTATTAAATGTACCAGGTTTGAAGAAGAACTTACTTTCTATCTCAACATTTGATAAGAAAGGATATAGTGTTGCATTCATATATGGAAAAGTACTTATGTGGACCAAAGGAAAATCAATTGAAGATGCAGCTGTCATTGGTGAAGAAGAAGGAGGGTTATATAAACTCAAGGGACATTCAGAAACAACCGTTGTTCATGAGACCACTAGCCCAAGTGAATTATGGAATAGGATTCTTGCTCACATAAAATAAAAATCACTACCCCATGTGAGCAAAGTACTGATGGGATTACCATATTTGAAGATCGATCACGAAGGCATTTGCAAAGGATGTGCAAAATGAAAGAATATAAAGAATCCATTTCCGAAGAGTGAGACAAAGACTAAAGGTACGCTGAAATTAATCCATTTGGATGTATGTGGTCCAATGCCCTCCACATATTTGAGTGGTTATGAATATTATGTTATATTTATTGATGAATATTCAAGAAATACATGGATATATTTCTTGAAAGCAAAGGATGAAGTATTTGGAAAATTCAAGGAATTCAAATCCTTTATATAGAATCATTCATAAAGAAGAATCAAGACACTCAGAATAGACAATGGTGGAGAATATACTTCAAAATTTTTTGAAGCCTTTTGTAAAGAAGATGGAATAAAGAGGGAACTAATTAATCCCTACAATCCTCAATAGAATGGTGTTGCAGAAATAAATAATAGGACCATTATGGAAGTAGTGAAGACAATGATACATGATCAAGATATTCCAATGCATCTATGGGATGAAGAAGAAAGGACGCTAGTTTATGTACAAAATATATTATCTCATAGTGCCCTTGGATTCAAGACTATAGAAGAAATGTTCATAGGAAAGAATCCTGAAGTGAGACACCTCAAGATATTTGGTTTCCCAGTATATGTTCACATACCAAAAGAAAAGAGAACCAAGTTGGACCCTTCCGGAAAGAAGGTAATATTTGTTGGATACTGTGAAGTCTCCAAAGCCTTCAGAATATGCATTCCAGGATTCCATCACATGGATATTAGTAGAGATGTAACATTTGAAGAAGAAGCAGCTCTCAAGATATCTAGAAAGTGCCAACATGAAGAATTATATGAAGAAGATGTACTTCCCATAAATGTAGAAGTTGCACCCTCCCCCTAAGATGAAACACCAGAAGACCATGATATGCTAGAACCTCAAGAATCTCCCACTATGAATATGTCATGAAAGAGAAAGGCTGCTTGGACAAGAGAAATTATACAAGAAGCAGAGAAGAATGGAGCTCCAGAAGGCTCCACAAGATTAAGCAAGAATCCAAATCCATTTTCCGGTTATGTGGCTCTGATGTGTGATATTGTAGATCAAGAATCTACCAGTTATGAAGAATCTATACAGAAGAAATAATGGGTAGAAGCAATGACGGAAGAATACCAATAAATAATGAAGAATGATTTTTGGGAGATATTTCCCAAACCATAAGGAAAAGTGTGGTATATTTCAAGTGGATCTACAAGATAAAGCATGGAACTGATGGAAGTATTGAGAAATACAAGGCAAGGTTTGTGGCTAGAGGATTCTCTCAGAAAGAGGGATGTGGTTATGAAGAGACATTTGCGCTAGTAGCAAGGTACACTTCCATTATAACCATCATGGCACTTGCATCCATGATGAAGTGGATTTTACACCAGATGGATGTGAAGACATCTTTCCTGAATGGTGTGATTGAGGAAGAAGTGTACATAGAACAACCATAGGGATTTGAAATTGAAGACAGACAGACTCACGTATGCAAGTTGAAGAAGGATCTGTATGGATTGAAGCAAGCTACTAGATCTTGGTACGGAAGGATATATACCTTTTTGACAAGCTTGGGATTTACCAAAAGTAAAGCTGAACCTAATCTTTACTTTAAGGTTATGGATTATGAACCTGTCATAGTATTGATGTATGTGGATGATTTATTTCTGACAAGAAATGAGAAACAGATTGTAGAGTGAAAGAAGAAGCTCGCTGAAGGATTTGAGATGAAATACCTTAGATTGATGCACTATTTTATAGGTCTAGAAGTATGGCAGAACCCAGAAGGAATCTTTCTCAACCAGGGAAATTGTGCTGTGGAAATACTACAAAGATTTGATCTATTGGAATGTAAAGCCATGGCCACACCCATGGATACCAACCTGCAGTTGTTAGCTGATGAATCGTTAGAGTTAGTGGATGTTACTAAGTACAGCGAAATTATTGGGTCGTTGATGTATTTGACGAATACCAGGCTAGATATAGGCTCTGCTGTGAACACCCTGAGTCAGTATCTAGTTGAGCCTAGACATGTTCACCTGGTAAATGAAAAGCATGTGATGAGGTACCTAAAAGGAACGATAGAATTTGGTCTATACTATGTTGGAGACCATGAATACAAATTATATGGTTATATAGATGCAGATTGGGATGGAAGTGTCTCAAACAGGAAGATCACCTCAGGTGGATGTTATTGTCTGGGATCCACCAGGATCTCATGGTTTAGCAGGAAGCAATCCAATGTTTCTCTTAGCACAGCTGAAGCAGAGTATATAGAAGCTTGTTTTGCTAGCTGTGAATCCATATGGCTTCAAAAATTGATGTCAGGTCTATTTTACCTAGAGTTGGATACCACGGTGATTCTATGTGACAACCAGAGTTGCATAAAGATGACGTAGAGCCCTGTGTTCCATGAAAAGTCAAATCACATAGAAATCCGATATTTTTACATACATGATATGGTACACAAGGGAGCTATAAAGCTCCAGTATGTGAGCACTGATGAACAAGTTGCTGATGTGTTGACTAAGACTCTGTCTCGAGTGAAGTTTGAGTACTTCCATGACAAGCTTGGTGTGGTTCAAAATGAAATTCCTCGAAAGGGGGAACAGTGATGATGATGTTGCACTGGGATTGTATCATCCTTGGACATTAGTCCTAAAGTGATCCACAGACTATTGTCTCTGTGATGTGGTTGGAATTGTATCATCCCTGGACATTAGTCCTAAAGTTATCCACAAACGTTTGTCTCTGATATGTGGTTGGGATTGTATCATCCATGGACATTAGTCCTAAAATGATCCGCAGAATTTTTTCTCCATGATGTGGTTGGGATTGTATAATCCCTGGACATTAGTCCTAAAGTGATCCACAAATGTTTTCTCCGTGATGTGGTTGGGATTGTATCATCCCTGGACATTAGTCCTAAAGTGATCCTCATACTTTTGTATCAGTGATGTGGTTAGGATTGCATCATCCTTGGAATTATGTCCTAAAGTGAGTGGAATTGATCATCCCGTAATTGGATCATGTGTGTTGTAGGTTATGTTGCTGTAGATGATGTTGTTACTGATTGAAAGATCAAGAGTTGTTGCTGATCGAGAGATCAAGGGTTTCTATAGATGACTGAGTGATTGCGTGCTGTAGGAGATGAAGATCAAATATGAAGACTCAATGCTGTAGAAGATGATGCTCCAGTACTGAAGATGTTGAAGATGTTCCAGTAACTATTCCAGTTGCTGATGTTGTCGAAGAAATTTTTTGATGATTTATAGATGTATCACCTTAATGTTGTTGATGATGCTCTCTCTCCTTGCTCCTACACTTGATGTTGTTGTTGTCCATAGAATACCCTTCTCGTTAAGGGGGAGTGTTGAAATTTTGTAACTTTGAAGAATATTCTATTGTATTTTATTATTGTAATTTGTTCGGATATGTTTTATTCCTTCGTCGGGATGTTATTATTGTATTTGGTAATCATAGAGTCATGAGGTAAAACCTCCTTTGTAAGTTGGGTCGATAAAACCCTCCAAAAAGTAATATTATATTTTTTTGAGTCTTACTAGGTAAGTCGACCCAGTTAAGTTTGTTGGGGCCGAACTAGTTAGTGAAAAAGTCAAGTGGAAGATAAAGTATAAATAGAAGTGACGTGCTCCTCATTTGAACACACACACTCACTTGTGTAATTTGCATAGGAGAGAGAGAGAGAGAGAGAGAGAGAGAGAGAGAGAGAGATCTGCAAGGAGAAGGAGCACTTGTTTGGGGTTTTGTCTTTGTACTTTTGATCATCTATATTGAAGAAGTTTTGCTGGGTTTTCTTCACCTAGAGGGTTTCCCAGGATAAATCTGTGTCTATCTTGTGATTGTGTTTCTTTCAATAATCCTGTATATGCTATTGTTATGAAATTGAATTGAATACTGATGTTATCTATCTTAGCATATTGAGTATTAACAAGATCCATGGTAAGGGTCAAGAGGGGAAATAACACTCAGATATATGAGATGCATACTAGATATGTGTGTTTACACAATAGTGTTTTTAGATCGGCAAAGAAAAGGATCATATCTACCAGATATGAAGAGTGGAGTTCAGATCTGTGGCTGTTTAGTTCATATCTATTAGATCTGTGATTTTAGGTACATTTGAGATCATGAGATCATGGCTACAAGGATGAGGGATGATAAGTATTATTAGGTTACTTCAGATCCAACTCTATGATAAGGGAAAGTAGCATGTTGCTACTTCATAGGATGATATAGGTAAGAGTGTTGTTCCACAATGAACAAGATCCCAAGTATTTGGGGTGACAGGTTCTTAGATGGATGCGTCCACAGTTACATAAGTAGGAATTGGTGAAGGATATTAGGATGGTGGTCAGCCAGGATCATGGTTATAGATTACAGGCTCTCGAGATACAAGGTTGACGGCTACAGGTACTTATACTTCATGTATTGAGTCTCATACAGTTGATTGGGATGAGGATGAGAAGTTATACTCATATGAGGTTACCTCAGGGAAGAGGAATCCCAAGTGGCTTCAATATACCCTGAAGGAAGCTTAGGTAGTGGGGAATACCAAGAAGAATGTAAGAGAGAGAAATGTGCCCCATAGGTTTTCTAGTTACTTGGATATGGTGAGCAGTATCAATGAGTCAGAGCCATCCTCTATTACACCAAAATGTCGTCACCCTTGAGAAAGTGTCACAAGTGTCGCAAGTGTTGCAAGTGTCGTCATCCTGACCTAGTGTTGTCACCATGACCATTGCAAGTATCGTCATTATGACCAAGTGTTGTCATCATGACCATTGTGATAATGTCGTCATCTTGACCATTGTGTAAACTCTTTGCTATTTTACCTAAACCCATTTTAGAGTAAAAACACATCCCTGAAGTTTCCCATGACTGGAGGGCTTAACTGACCTACTTTGCAAGGTCATCACAGTCTCCCCTTGTGCAACATGCGACGTCATAGGTTGTGCTAATGCAACCTGCGACAATGTTAGTTATTTGGATAAAAGAGTATCTTCGAGCCCATTCTCGAAGATGAGTGATGTGGAGGCCTATCCCTAGGCTCTAGGTGAGGTGGCATTTCAGTTCCTAACCTTATGGAAAGATCCCTTAACCATCTCCCCCTAATCCTCAACCTACCCTATCTCTTTAGCCCTATATAAACACCCACTCTCTCCATGAGAGGGGGGAAGGTCTATGGTACCCTTATGCTGATAGGATCCATACTAGTGATTGGGAAGCTTGTACCATCTTGGAGACTTGGATTGGACATGTTGGATGGAGGATGCAACATTGAGGCTTTGGTTGTAGCTTCATCTTTTCTATGTATTCCCACTTTTTATACAGTTAATATAATCTCTTTCCATAAATTTTGTCTCGTTGATAATATTTAGAACTTTCTTCCTCAAATGTTAGTTTATATTAGTTATTGTTTAGATATCTTGTACTGCTTGTATTGTTTCTATATTGTCTTGACAGGTCTTGTAGCTGGAGATCTGATGACTGCGAGATATGGAGCAACAACAAGGAGAGGGATCCATGATCTGAAAGGTACGATATCTAAGTACTCGATCTGTAACTAGATCTAGGAAATGAGTTTTGTATTATGTACCATTTGTTCTAGATTCACTTGAACTAGAGAGATCTGGCTCGTGTCCGCTCGAGTGGATTGTCCGATAACAAATCTGGCGAATCCGCTGGGGAAGAACATTGTTGTTTTCAATCTGAATGTAAGTTTTAGTTGATTGCTTTTCCAAGCCATCTCTTTGGCCATTTGATTCTTAAGCCCTTTCACCATCAGATCTTCGCTTTGAAGAGTCTGATTTCCTTCCTTTGAGTTTGCACATCCCATTTGCAGACCTGTTTATTGCTCATTATCTGGAGAATTGGTTCATTTTTGGACTTAGATCTCGCCTGTCACACCTGGTCAGTGTACCCAAAGCGACACTGTGTTGTTTTGATCTCTGTTCTTTGCTTGTTAGTCTGTCATCGCAGCCCTTCCATTGGTATATTGCGATGTCGTCGCACTTCCCGCACTAGTGAACTGCGATGTCGCATTGTGCATAAGCACAGAGTGCGCCGATCTGCCATTTTTTGCCATATAGGCACCTTTTCTCCATTTCTTATTTGAGTTTTGGTTTGTGTACAGACTCCTCTACACTGTACCTTCCAGGAAGAGACCCTTTTGTCCAGCAATGTTTTTTGGCTTGTTTGTATTGGTTTTTGGGTCTTTTGAGTTTTGGATTCATGTTTGGATTCTTCAGTCGTTTTGACCCATCTCAAGTTTTTGAGATCATTTTTTGGTTTGGCATGACTGGATTGCTTTAAAGACTTGAAGAGTGAGGGATATCCATCTCTTTTTGAGCCTCTCTTTCTTGGGTTATGCATCTTGTTTCCTTACATGCTGAGCTATTCAATATTTTTGGGAAAGATTGATTCTTTGTCTCAACTTTAGTTCAAAGAAAAGATTGATTTTCTCACTCTTTTGCTATATTCATGAAATTGGAAAACATAAGTATTCTTCTTACTTTATTTTGATCATTTGATATTCTTGTTCTTATCATCATAAGAAGAAGAAAGGCTTGTTTTAGTTTTGTGTGCATTTGAGTTAGATAAGATTGTTAAGTGCTTATCTTTGTCGTGCATTTAATTGGAAACGTTTATGGAATCCTTCTTTCTGTAGCTTAGATGTGTCTTTTTCAAGTGTAAAAAGATAGGAAATGAGTTATAATTATTGCATTTGGTAGATTTTGAGCCTTTCTTGAGTGCCTTTGAGTTGTTTGGGTGTTTTCCATTTTTATTTGGGAATTTCTAAAAGATTAGAGTGCTGTAGATATCTTCTCACTTTCTGTATATAGATATGAAACGCGTTGAGTTATCAATTTCATTTTTGGTACATGCATTTGAAAATTAAATAGTGCTTCATCATTTTGTATTACACATAGTTAAGATTAGTTGCATCTTTCGTTTTCTTTGCGCTTTTTAGCTGATTATTGTAGAAAGTTAGAATTATTGCACTGTAGGAAGGAATTCTTCTTTTCGCTACTACTTAAAATACTTTTGGTTTGAAAGAAAGAAATATCTCTCCTTACCTTAAGTAGTTTTCATTGAAAAGGAAAAGAAAATGTGCATTATCATGTAGTTGAGGATTGCATTATGTTTACATTTATGTACTCACCTCATGCATCCACCTAACCGTACAAGATAAAATTAATGCTAGCTTAGGTTAAAATATTTTAGAAACTTGTGTGTAAGTTAGAGACGTGTTTCGACGTCGTTAAGCGTGGCAGCTGTCATTATTTTCCAGCACTGTAGTCCGGGGGTATTGTAGTCTTCCATGTACATCGGTATATCGAGCTCCTTCACGTACCCACCAAGTACCATAATCTATACTTGGCGTATATCGAAGGGTGTATCACGTACTCGACACATATGTCAGAAGGTCTTGTGCCAATGGATGTGCATTAGACAACACCACTATGGATTTGAGCTCCCACGTAACTTGCATATATCAAGAGACATCACTAGGATTCCTGAAACCAATCGAGTTAACCATTTAGCCGTCTTGGCAAAACATTACACCGAGAACAACACTCGGGGAGATTAACACGCACGTATTGTTCAGGTAATCGGGTATGCAGGAAAGGGTACGGTCCCAATCCTCCTTATCGCGTCATATTGTTGGACCCTATAGTATATCACAGTTTGCAATGCCTTGATAATCCCATGAGGTTCCAGACTTTGAATCCACTCCTATTCACACAGTTTGCTTGTTTCTTTTAGACTTGAGTAGTGCTTGACTTGTGTGGTACTTTAGAGACTCTTAGGAAGTTTATATATGGAAGATTATTCTGGAACTACCAACCAAGGCGCCCCATTCCAGGGTATGCCATTTGTTATTCCCCCTTGTGGAACTGTTGGTCCTCCCTTTATGGATACATTGAGTCTTCCTGGATTGATGATAGGATTACCAATATGTTTATTCTACAATATGGTTACACCAAGTGCACCAAATGTGTCAAACCTAGGTCCTTCACCACATGAGCATCAATCTCATAGTGACCCTTCTCCTTCTCTGTCGAACGTTGAATCGGATTCCGTCTCTTCCTCTTCTCCTACTGAAAACTCTAATGTTAGTAAGAAGGCAGGTGTGAAGAAGAAGCAAGGGAAGATTAAGAAGAAGAAGGATAAGAAAGAGACCAAGCATCAACCATCTTCTTCTGATGGCACTCATTCTATGAGAATGCCTCGCAAGCCAAATTTCCCTTGCAAACTTTGCAAGGGTGATCACCTTCTCAAGAATTGTCCTGGTCTTTCCCGTGTGTCAGAAGTGTGGTCTAAAAACCCCAAACCGCTTGTATCGTCAACCTCTGACCGTCATGTTGATAACACTCCCTCGACCAGTGACCCATTGGTGAAGGGCCAAAAGGGTAGAGCCGCAGACCCTTGCTAGATATGTAAGGGCTTGCATCGTACTTACCTTTGTCCAAGCATGGATGAAGCTTCACTGTGGTTGGAAGATATTACTAGTTCTCAACAGGTGCTTCCAACAAGTGATAGTAAGTTGTCCCTCAATCCCCCACTGGTTGACCAAGTGATCAATTCAGTTTCATCTGTAATTGATCCCACTCTTCCTTCAGAGAGTGAAGTGATTGAGTTGATCTCATCTCCACTCGATCCCGCTCTTTCATTGGAGAAAGTTCAGACTGAAGCAGTCACCGTGACACAATCTTCGTCTCATTCTTATCTTCCAAGTGAGAGTGAATTGGAAACCGATGATGTTTTCCTTGTCAGTTAAGAATGTCCTAGGCAAGGGGAAACCCTGTCCATTCCTGTAGGACCCTGCCCAAGTACTAAGGTCATTTCCTTTGATTGGAATGGTCTAACAAAATCTCGTCTTCCTTCGAGTGTTCCTTTTCAAATATCTGTAGGAGTTTCCGATAAAGAAATATTTCGTACGATAGTTGATGAGGGGGCTTCTGTTAGTATTTTATCCTCAACTGCTTGGAAAGCTATAGGTTCTCCTCAGCTTGTGCCAGTAACTGACCATATTTTGTCCTTTAATCGAAGGCCTACCGGACCTTTAGGGATTCTCCCGCAGTTACCTATCACGTTGACAGGTAAAACTGTTTATGTTGATGTCATGGTTGTCCAAGGTCCTTTAGATTTCAATATGCTCCTTGGACGTGATTATGTCTATGCTATGAAAGCTGTAGTGTCCACACTCTTTTGAGTGATGTATTTTGCATATGATGGGAGGATTGTGACCATTGATCAGCTATCCTACGTGACACCCACTCATCATATGACTCCTAGTCATCAGACTTCCCTGAATGTTCCACATGTTTTAGTGGTTTCTTCTCCCTAAGGATGGGGGGTACGAGCACAATTTATGTTATGTTTCAAGCTCGTTAAAAAATGAAACCAACCACCCTAGAATAGTTTCCCTTCGGTTTCAAGCTTGCATAAAAATGAAACCAATCCACTGGAGCATAGTTTTATTCTATTTCAAGCTCGTTAAAAAATGAGATAGACCCCTCTAAGCATAGTTTACCTTTGGTTTCAAGCTTGCATAAAAATGAAACCATCCACTCGAGCACAATTTTATTCCATTTCAAGCTCGTTAAAAAATAAGATGCCCCCCCTCGAGCATAGTTTTATTCCATTTCAAGCTCGTTAAAAAATAAGATGGTCCCCCTCGAGCATAGTTTTATTCCATTTCAAGCTCGTTAAAAAATAAGATGAGCCCCATCAAGCATAGTTATTGTCTATTTCAATCTTGTGTAAAAATGAAATAGATCTCCCTCCCTTCAATTTGAGTCTCTCGCTAGAGTTAGAACTTGAACCTTCATTTCCTCTGATTCTCGTTTCCCCCCCCTTGGTGAACATTTTCATATTAGTATCCAGGTTGGTAGTTGGGTTAGCAAGCATCATTTTTAGATATAATGAAGCTTGGGGGGCATACCACATGTCGTACCGTCAACAATCATGTTGAGGGAACACTACCATGTTAATCCACTAGCAATCATGATGGGGGCATTTTTTCCAACCTCTGGGCATCATGTTGGGAAGGAACCCATCAATGGGCCTTAACCTATGAGCATAGTTCCCTTTCTATGTCAAGCTCGTTAAAAAATGAAATAGGTTCCCATGAGCAGAGTTCTAATTTTGTGTCAAGCTCGTTAAAAAATGAAACATATCCTTTCCCTTTGAGTCGAGTATCCTCATAGACTTAGTACCTGATGTTGAGATATTGTAACTTCAAAGAATATTATATTTGTACTTTATTATTCTGGAGATGTTTCATTCCTCCTTGAAGATCTTATTGTATATCCGGAGATGTTTATTCCTCCGTCGGAATGTGGTAACTTGGGTTATTAGACTTCCCTAGTGGGGGTTGGCCCTGTATGTGTTATGTGGGTCAAAGGGTTATTAGACCACCCTAGAGGGGTCGGCCCAGTCAGTTGTAATGGGGTATTTAACCCAAGGAATAAATACGAGCCTACATGTCTTGTGTAAAAGACAAGTCGGAGTAGTGTATAAATAGAGGAGGTGTATTCCTCATTTGACACACTCACTCACTTGAGAAAGGCGCACTTGTGGAGGAGAGGTCTGCTATGGAGAAGGAGGAACTCATGCTCAGGGTTTGCATCTTTGTATATTGCTGGTCATCTATATTGAGGAAGCTTTGCTGGGTTTTCTACCCCATGAGGGTTTCCCAGGATAAATATGTGTCTCTTGTGTTTATGCTGTGCTTGTTGTTTCTTCAGTGATCCTGCATATGCTATTATTGTGAAATGGAATGTAATGCTGCTATTTTCTATCTTAGCATATTAAATCTTAACATGGTATCAGAGCTAACCTGAAGGAAGGCAAGGTATGGCACTTACGACACTTGCTTTACTTACGACAATTTGAAAGTCAGGGTTTTACATAGCAAAAACCAGTCATCGTGGAACTTTCGCTATAAATCCATTTCTGCGAAGGTTCAGGATTTGAAAAGTTTACAGGTCGAAGATAACATCCCCAGGTATCTTTTGTCCAAAGGGAACCCTCAGATTCGTTGTACTTTGTAAGTTATGATCAGTACAAATTAGGGTTTCTTCCTCTTCCAGATCTCAGTCAAAATCAGGTGACCTTGGCAAAAAGGTCATAACTTGGGATAGGAAGCTCCAAATGAAATTTCGTAAAAAAGGTAGTACACAAACTGTACTATCTCAGGAAACTTTTTCAGAGGCCGAAGTTGAACCAGTGACACATGGCACGCCGTACAAGTTCGCTCTCCTGTATTATCCCATAAACAGGTCATGTTGCAACACTTGGAATAAATCTCTCTCAGAGAGTCCAATTGAGGTCAGACCTGTCAGGATGGAAAGATAACAGGGAGAGCTATCTCAGAAAAAGTTTTCAGAGGCTGAAGTACAAACAGTGACATGTGGCACACCGTACAAGTTCGCTCTCCTGTATTGTCCCAAAACAGGTCACATTGCGACATTTGGCATAAATCTCTCTCAGAGAATCCAAATGAGGTCAGACTTGTCAGGATGGAAAGATGACAGGTCAGGCTACTGCAGAAAACGTTTTCAGACCCTATGGAGTGAAAATTTCAGAGTTATAGCAGAAACAATCAGGTACATATTTATGTCAAAACATAATTATTTTTGGAGCACCTTTATTCATGGCTTCCGGAATTTAGGGTTTCGGAGAAAGTTAAAATTTTTGGAATCATAATCCACGACTGAATGCTACTCAGGAAAATCAAAATTTAGAGACCAAGATCGAATTTTTGGTTGGGTAGAAGACCGGGCTTGATCAAACCCTAGTTCAGGATTTTGATCAGAAAGATGGAAAATTAGGGCTTCAACAAAAGTTGGAATTTTTGAAGTCTGTAACCACGGCTGGAAGCTCCTCAGAAAAATAAGAGTTTAGAACCTTGGATCGAACCTTTTGATTGGACAGAAGGGTGGGCTTCATCAAACCCTAGTTCGGGTTCCTGTCCAGAAGATCCAGAAGTTTCGAAGGAAATTTTGAGGGGTCAAATCTTGGAGATTTCAAAATTAAAGCATGCTAGTTTGATAAGCTCAGCAAGACACATCCTTCCATCCATTCAGAAGTGTGAAAGTCAAAGATTTAATTTTTAGGGTTTCTCTAGCAAACCCTAATCAAGCTCCAGATCAAGTTTCAGGGGGAGTTTAGGCTAAGGCCTTACATATGAAGACTACAAGAAGTCTCGACAAGTATGACTTAAGGAGGTTCAGGTATGTCTTGAAATCTGATTCTTGATTAAGTTCATGATGTGTTTGTCTTCATATTATTTATTAGTACAATCTTGATTAATGTTAGAATTTTCTTATCACCCTAGTAACAGTATGAATGCATGTGAATGATCGAAGACATTCATTGATTAGGACTATATGTTTGTACTAATGCATTATGGTATTGTGTAAGGTTGATGTTGTCTGCTAACAAGATACAGGTACATCACCATGACAACATGAAGACAAAGACTCATCCATAATCTTTGTTCTACTTACGAGGTATGTATGACTTTGTTATATTATGCTTAACCTATGAGACATGCAGGTTCTAGCACAGGATCTCTAAATCCTTGAAGAGATTATTTAGGTATGTTGTACATAACTAAGTAGGTATACTAATCCAGGTATGTTTTCCTATGTCAAGTTAGAACCTTACCTCGTGTAAGGATCCCTTATATAAGTATACTTGGTATGATTGGTTATGCTTATTCATAAAGCTAGTAATCAAGGGTTTATGAATATTATGTCTTTTATCTTGATTGATGATATCTTGAATACTAATGTTTATTATCTATGATCATGACTATACATATTCAAGAATTACAATGTTTTGATAATATTTATAATATACTAATGAATGTATGTTTGTGTATGAGATCATGAGGATAACACTAGTGCACACTTGAGCATGCACAGTAGTACAGAATGAATAGAAGTTCAAAAGACAATTAGAAAATCAAGCGGGAGGCAACCACACAAACATAAAAGATAAGTATTTGAGTTGTTATTTGAAATAGTAAATGATATCTGTATGCATAATAAGTTATCATGTCAACATGATTTCATGATTATGAAGTATTACTAATCATGTACTTAATTTTGATTTGTAGGAAAGATCACGAAGAATGATGGACACCGAACAAATGATGGATGTTCATCAAGAAGATTTACAAATCAAACAAAATATAGAAGGCTCGTGGCTAGAAGATTCTCATAGAAAGAGGAAGAGAATCATGACAAGATGTTTGCTCCAAGTGACTATATAAGACCATTCTCTTAATGGTGTAATAAGTGTGAATTAGGTTCTGTATGGGTACCCAGGATCGATGATCAATTGATGAGCTTAATGATCACCATGGGTGATGTGAATCTCAACCTTTGCTATAAGGTTGAATATAGTTTCTATACACAGATGACATGGATACAAGAAGGAACTCACCACAGAGTTCAAATGATATTGAGGCCCATATCAGTAGACCCATCTAACGAGATATGGCACAGATAGATATGCAGAAGATCATTCAATGCAGAGTGTGAATAATGTTCAGTCACAAAGGGAGAATTGACAGTTTCTTGGTAAGCTTGGGCTTTACCAAAAGTAAAGTTGTTCCTAACCTTTATCTTAAGGTTATGGATCATACCATTATTGTATGACGATGATCTCTTTCTGACAAGGAATGAGAAATAGATCATGAAAATAAAGAAGAAGATGGCTGCAGAAATGAAAATGAAAGATCTCAGATTGATACATTACTTCCTAGGTCTGGAAGTATGGCAAGGCTCAGAAGGAATCTTTCTCAACCAGGGAAAGTATGCTGAGAAATATTAAAAGGAATTGATGTGTCGGAATGGCCACTCTCATGGATTCCAACTTGAAGTTGTTAGCAGATGACTCTTCAGAGTTAGTGGATATAACTCTGTATAGACAAATTATTGGGTCATTGATGTATCTAATAAATACTAGGTCAGATATATGCTTTGCTGTGAATACCTTGATTCAGTATCTAGTGGAAACTAGATGTGTTCACCTGTTAGTTGCAAAGCATGTGATCAGGTACCTAAAGGATATGATAGACTTTGATCTATGCTATATTGGAGATCATGACTTCAGATGGCTACACAGATGTTGATTGAGCAGAAAGTGTATCAGACAGGAAGAGCACATTGAGAGGATGTTATTGTCTAGGATCAACCATTATCTTGTGGTTTAGCAGGAAACAATCTAGTGTGGCTCTTAGCACAAGCAAAATATATGGTTGCTTGCTCTGCTAAGTTATGAAGTAGTATGGTTTCAGAATTGTTTGACTTAGAGATGGACCCAATTGTGATCCTATGTGACAATCAGAGTTGTACCAAAATGGCAAAGAATCCAGTGTTCCATGATAAGTCAAAAGCACATAGAGATCTGACATTTCTATACACGAGATATGGTGCAGAAAGGAATTAAAGTTCGAATTTGTAACAAGTTACCATTGTACTAACCAAACCTCTACCGATACGATGTACTAACCAAACCTCTACCTCAAGTAAAGTTTTTCGAGACAAACTTAATATAGTTCAGAAGGATCCTCCTCGAAAGGGGGAGTGATGTGATCACTTATGATGAGATTGCCTGCATCAATAGAAAGGTTGATGATGTGGTTACCTATATTGGTGATGCCAACAAAGAGGTTGGTGGATGGTCCTTAGACAAGGCCTAAGGTGACAAGGGTATTGGATCATCCCTGGAATTCAATCCTAAAGAGAGCCATAAACGTATGTCTTCGAGAATGAATTCCTTGGTGGACATGAGGGGATTGGATCATCCCTGGACTTCAGTCCTAAAGAGAGCCATAGACGTATATCTTCGAGAATGAAGTCCTTGGTGGACATGTGGGGATTGGATCATCCCTGGACTTCAGTCCTAAAGAGAGCCATAGACGTATGTCTTCGAGAATGAAGTCCTTGGTGGACATGTGGGGATTGGATCATCCCTAGACTTCGGTCCTAAAGTGAGCCGTAGACATATGTCTCCGAGAATGAAGTCCTTAGTGGACAGGTGAGGATTGAGTCATCCTTGGACATGGTCCTAAATGTACGGCTGAGGATTGAGTCATCCTTGGACGTGGTCCTAAATGTACGGCTGAGGATTGAGTCATCCTTGGACGTGGTCCTAAATGTACGGTTGAGGATTGAGTCATCCTTGGACGTGGTCCTAAATGTACGGTTGAGGATTGAGTCATCCTTGGACGTGGTCCTAAATGTACAGTTGAGGATTGAGTCATCCTTGGACGTGGTCCTAAATGTACGGTTGAGGATTGAGTCATCCTTGGACGTGGTCCTAAATGTACGGTTGAGGATTGAGTCATCCTTGGACGTGGTCCTAAATGTACGGTTGAGGATTGAGTCATCCTTGGACATGGTCCTAAATGTACGGTTGAGGATTGAGTCATCCTTGGACGTGGTCCTAAATGTACGGTTGAGGATTGAGTCATCCTTGGACATGGTCCTAAATGTACGGATGGGATTGCATTGTCCCTAGACATGAGACTTGTCTTAAAGTGATAAGGACTGATCATCCTGGAACTCGATCTGGATTGTATCGTCCATGGACCTATGTCCTAAAGAGAGCGGGATTGATCATCCTGTAATATGATCATGTGTGTTGCAGGGTATGCTACTATGTATGATAGATGTATTAGTGAGAATACATGCTTTTGATGATAGATGTATTAGTGAGAATACATGCTCTTGATGATAGATGTATTAGTGAGAATACATGCTCTTGATGATAGATGTATTAGTGAGAATACATGCTCTTGATGATAGATGTATTAGTGAGAATACATGCTTTTGATAATAAATGTATTAGTAAGAATACATGTTTTGATGACAAATGTATTGGTGTGGATACTAATACAGATGATCCAGATGCTGTAGATTGAGATGATCCAGATATTGTAGATCGAGATGATCCAGATACTGTAGATCGAGATGATCCAGATGCTGTAGATCAAGATGATCCAGATGCTATAGATCGAGATGATCCAGATACTGTAGATCGAGATGATCCAGATGCTGTAGATCGAGATGATCCAGATGCTGTAGATCGAGATGATCTAGATGCTGTAGATCGAGATGATCCAGATATTGTAGATCGAGATGATCCAGATGCTGTAGATCGAGATGATCCAGATGCTGTAGATAGAGATGATCCCGATACTGATGATCATATGATGACGATGCTGATGATCGTGAGGATCTAGATGTTGATGTTGTTATAGCTATTCGAGTGCTGCAGAAGATAAAGACTTAGTATTGAGGATGTTGATGTTCCAAGTATTGAAGATATTCCAGTAACTGCTTGAGTTACTGATGATGTTGAGAAAGCTTCCAATGATTTATAGATGTATCATGTATGATGTTGATGACTCCTTGCTCGTGCAGATGCTGTTATAATATCCTTCTCGTTAAGGGGGAGTGTTGAGATATTGTAACTTCAAAGAATATTATATTTGTACTTTATTATTCTGGAGATGTTTCATTCCTCCTTGAAGATCTTATTGTATATCCAGAGATGTTTATTCCTCCGTTGGAATGTGGTAACTTGGGTTATTAGACTTCCCTAGTGGGGGTCGGACCTGTATGTGTTATGTGGGTCAAAGGGTTATTAGACCACCCTATAGGGGTCGGCCCAGTCAGTTGTAATGGGGTATTTAACCCAAGGGTTAAATACGATCCTACATGTCTTGTGTAAAAGACAAGTCGGAGTAGTGTATAAATAGAGGAGGTGTATTCCTCATTTGACACACTCACTCACTTGAGAAAGGTGCACTTGTGGAGGAGAGGTCTGCTATGGAGAAGAAGGAGCTCATGCTCAGGGTTTGCATCTTTGTATATTACTGGTCATCTATATTGAGGAAGCTTTGCTGGATTTTCTACCCCATGAGGGTTTCCCAGGATAAATCTGTGTCTCTTGTGTTTATGCTGTGCTTGTTGTTTCTTCAGTGATCATGTATATGCTATTATTGTGAAATGGAATGTAATGCTGCTATTTTATGTCTTAGCATATTAAATCTTAACACCTGAATCTTCTTTTCACCCGCCTATGACTTAGGTGAATGAAATGAAGCTTGGGGGCTTGTCTTCAACCTCTAGAAGTTTTGTTGAAGTCAAATTGATTTCCTCTCCACACCACGTTGGAGCTAAGTCACTTACTTCTAGCAATCATGCTGGGGGCACACACCAACCTCTGGATGCCATGTTGGGAAAAAGTCCACCATTGGGAACATTTTCGAGCATACTTTCCTTTCTTCGGTTTTGAGCTCATTAAACCATGAAAATTATCCTGAGCATAGTTCATTTCATGTTACAAGCGCATTAAAAAATGAAGCAGACATCATGAGCATTCTTCCGACCTATCTTTGAGCTCGTTAAAAATAGTAAGATGGTGTTGAGCTTACTTTTCACTTTTTTCGTGCTCTGGTTGAAACATGAAAAGTGGTTTGAGATTACTTTTTACCTTTTTCGTGCTCTGGTTGAAACATGAAAAGTGGTTTGAGCTTAATTTTTACTTTTTCATGCTCTAGTTCAAACATGAAAAAGATTCCGAGTGCTTTTGATACCATTCTCGTGCTCGTTAAAAATTTGAGTAAAAAGGTGTGTCTAACGAGTATAGGTTTATCACTTTATCCGGCTTCACTAAACTATTTACGGAAAAGGAACTGTGCCGAGTTTACTTTTTCCTTTGTCGTACTCGGTCATCAACCATGAAAAATTTGTTCATGGAGTCCTTTTTAAGCTCTTTTTAGACTCCCTAAATAGGAAAAGATTGCCAAGCGAACTTGATGCTTTCACGCTTGTAAAAGCATTTGAATGATTGTCTTTCTGGTGATAGTATACCCCTTTTTTCAGACCAGGAAGCACTTTTTACGAAATTGGAATACTCCAACCAATCATGGTTGGAAGAGTCCTCTCTCGCGTTGTTTTACCCTTTTTCGGGCGATGAGGCTAACTTTACGAAAAGGACCGTTGGAGTCTCCTTTAGTTCTTTTCAGACTCTCTAAAGATGAAATGACGCCAAGTTTTCCTTCTCTGGACTCGTTAAATTTTAAACATTGAAGGGCCCATTATGGGACGAACCCCTCCTTTCCTAGGTTCGTAAAACATTTGGGATTGGACTCATCTATGAGATGAGCTATACTGAGCATCTGGCTACCCTCATCAAGCTCGTCAAAAACACATGAGGCACTCATCAATCATGATGGGGAAAAAGGGAAGATTTTGTGTTACATCTTAATTACGGCAGTACATAGTCACTCTTGAACATGGCACTTGTTTGCATTTGCATTCAGTACTTGGATAATATGTTTGTCCTCGAGTCTTGTCAATTCCATGAGTCTCGTCGTTCCTTTGGACCGGCCAAAGAATGCTTCCACCACCAGTTGCATTAGGGGTTGGTATCATTCTCGTCATGTCAATACTACCAAGACATTCCATGCCCATGTTCAAGAGATGTTCATTACTCATCATCTGCAGTTTGTATACCTTCAATCATGTCGGTCTACCTTGAGTCAGTCTTGCACATTACTGTACCATCTGATCTACTCTACACATCTTTTGTTGTGTTTCGTGTCGATTGATGGGGGATTCATCATGGCCCTCCTTCGACGGATTCATCCTTTTCAACATCAACTTATCATCCAAGGATTGAATCTAGAAACCAACCAAGTACCTTGGCCCTGCATGCCTCAATGGCAGGTTACCTTGCTTTCAACATGAGTTTACATCATTGACTCTTGATTGAAAGATTTCATCTTGTGTTCAACTTCAACTCATTTATTCATGCTTGATGATATGTACTGTGATACCTTGGGAATCATTGACATCAATGGTGATCTCCCTCGCACTTGTTAATGGTACACATTAATGACCGGTAATCAAGTGGTTTCTACCATGTTTGACTCCAAAACATTGTAATCACATGGATAGATTTGTATCATTGTGGGTTCAGCTTGAAGACCCTGGGGAAGTTATTTTCTACCCAGGTTGCGATAGAGATTGTTTGAGACACACAGATCCACTTTTGTATTAGTCGTGGCTGTGTTGTTAGTTCAGAGTTACACGAATCCACTTTTGTATTGGTCATGGCTGTGTTATCATCTTATCATGGATCTACGATTATGTCTAGTAGCCATGATTGTGTTCAGTCGGTCTTTACTATCATGGATCTACAATGTATTGGTCGGAAGCCATGTTTTGTGTTGTATGAGACTTGTGGATCTCAGGTCATTTCTGCAGTAACTCCTTCCAACCAGCAAGTCCTTGCCATTTTTTCTTACTACAAAGCATTACACCTGTCTCATTCCATCAGCTTCATGCTTTGGGGGGCATTTTGTTACACCAAAATGTTGTCACCCTTGTGCAAGTGTCACAAGTGTCGCAAGCGCTGCAAGTGTTGTCGTCCTGACCTAGTGTTGTCACCATGACCATTGCAAGTATCGTCATTATGACGAAGTGTCGCCATCATGACCGTTGTGATAATGTCGTCATCTTGACCATTGTGTAAACTCTTTGCTATTTTACCTAAACCCATTTTAGAGTAAAAACACATCCCTGAAGTTTCCCATGACTGGAGGGCTTAATTGACCTACTTTGCAAGGTCGTCGCAATCTGCCCTTGTGCAACATGCGACATTGCAGGTTGTGCTAATGCAACTTGTGACGATGTCAGTTATTTGGATAAAAGAGTATCTTCGAGCCCATTCTCGAAGATGAGTGATGTGGAGGCCTATCCCTAGGCTCTAGGTGAGGTGGCATTTCAGTTCCTAACCTTATGGAAAGATCCCTTAACCATATCCCCCTAATCCTCAACCTACCCTATCTCTTTAGCCCTATATAAACACCCACTCTCTCCATGAGAGGGGGGAATGTATATGGTACCCTTATGCTGATAGGATCCATACTAGTGATTGGGAAGCTTGTACCATCTTGGAGACTTGGATTGGACATGTTGGATGGAGGATGCAACATTGAGGCTTTGGTTGTAGCTTCATCTTTTCTATGTATTCCCACTTTTTATACAGTTAATATAATCTCTTTCCATAAATGTTGTCTCGTTGATAATATTTAGAAATTTCTTCCTCAACTATTAGTTTAGATCAGTTATTGTTTAGATATCTTGTACTGCTTGTATTGTTTCTATATTGTCTTGATAGGTCTTGCAGTTGGAGATCTAACGACCGCGAGAATCGGAGAAACAACAAGGAGAGGGATCTGCGATCTGGAAGGTACAATATCTAAGTACTCGATCTGTAACTAGATCTAGGAAATGAGTTTTGTATTCTGTGCTATTTGTTCTAGATTCACTTGAACTAGGGAGATACGGCTCGTGTCCGCCTAAGTGGATTGTCCGATAACATCCTCCTATGAACATGCAATAGGTGAGTAGGCTTGGAAAGATGCCATGTTGGAAGAATATGCTTCCATCATGAAGAATGATGTTTGGGAAGTTGTGCCCAGACCAGAGGGAAAGTTAGTTGTGACATCTAGATGTCTCTATAATATTAAGCATGATGCAGATGGATGCATTGAGAAATACAATGCTAGATTTGTGCTTAGAGGTTTCTCGCAGGTAGAGGGAGTTGAATATGATGAGATGTTTGCTCCTATGGCCCGATATACCTTCATCAGGACTGTGATTTCCGTTGCAACATAAATGGGTTGGAAGATTCACCAGATGGACATGAAGACAACTTTTCTCAATGGAATCATAGAGGAGTAGTGTACATTGAGAAACCAGAGGGATTTGAGGTCCATGAGAGAGAGTCTCTTGTGTGCAGGATTAAGCAAGTCCTATACGATATGAAACAAGCTCCTATAGCCTGGTATTCTAGGATAGATACTTACTTGTAGCAGTTGGGTTTCCAGAAGAGCGAATATGATACCAATATCTATTATATTGTGGTAAATGGGGATCCCCTAATTCTAGTTCTGTATGTAGATGACTTGTTCATTATGGGAGCAGAGAAAATCATCAGTGATTGCAAGAAAGACCTTGATTTAGAGTTTGAAATGAAGGACATAGGTTTAATGCACTACTTCTTAGGCATGGAGGTTTGGTAGGAGGATGGGAATATATTTATGGGACATGGAAAGTATGCGATTGACATTCTGAAGATATTTGAGATGTAGGATTGTAGGCCTATGACTACACCTAGGAAAACCAACTGGAATAAGATGGTAGATTCTGAGGGTGAGTTGGTTGATCCCACCAGGTACCTTCAACTTATTGGATACCAGATGTATTTGGTCAACACTATATTTGAGTTTTGTTATCAATACCTTGATTCAGTATATGGTGGAGCCCATAGATATTCACTAGGTGGCAACCAAACATGTGGTTAGGTATATGAGAGGAATGACTGAGTATGGACCGGAATATGTGAGAAAGGGTGGAGTGCATTTAGTTGGTTTTTCAGACTATGATTGGGAAGGTAGTGCAAGTGATAGAAAAAGCACCTCAGGGTGTTGTTTCATCTTGGGATCATCAGTTGTGTCTTGGTTCAGCAGGAAACAAAAGTATGTGGCACTGAGCTCTCCAGAGGTAGAATATATGGTGGCTAGTCTATCCAGTTGCGATGCCATTTGGATTCGCAAGATGTTGGTGAGCTTATTGGATCATCGGATGGAGCCTACTATGATTCACTGTGATAATCAAAGTTGTGCAAAAATCTCAGATAATCCAGTCTTCCATGATAGGTCCAAACATATAGAGATAAGATATCACTTCATTCGAGATCATGTTAGAGAGGAAAAGTTGAGCTTCAGTACATACCTACGGATGAGCAGTTGAGGAATATTCTCACAAAGTCCTTGATGAAGAACAAGTTCATGTACTTTAGGGAGAAGATGGGAGTAGTTCATAATACTTTCCTATTTAAGAGGGAGTGTTGAAAAGTTAACTAGGAAATTTGTTCTTCAGGACGCATGAAAAGTTTTGCATGCACAACAATAAATTAAAAGGCATGCAAAAAGTGATTTTTTGCATGCACTCATATTAGGGTTTTGGTAGCCCTCATTGATCAGTGAGATGTTATAAGGAGACATGAGGTCACCTAAAGAATTAATTGAGCAGACAAATCAGAGTTAGATCAATTTGAGAGGTGGGCGACTTTCCTGAGAGAGGAGGTCACACTTTCTGAGGAGAGAAGGTCGTGGATGATATGGATTGAGGATTGAGTAGCTGAGACTTCTGGAGTAGGTATCCTAAGTGATTGAGTAAGAATTGTGACGATTAGGGACCATATCGACTGGGATCTGACTAAGGGAGAATTTCCAGTGTTGGAGGAGGGATGCACTTTTGCATGCAGAGAGAGGGGAAAATTATTCAAATTTAGACTGTAGGCCTTCATATTTGACAGAGAATATCGGGGTTGTGGAGTGAGAGAGATAGTATAGGATACATTGAATTGCAGAGAGATCCAAATCCCGCTAGAGCGCATTTCTCAAGTGCATGCATAAGCTTTTGCATGCAGATCTAGGGTGTTGATACCCATCAGGTTTGGTTGTATTATTCTGAAGTTTTGTATGTATCTATATTATTCTTACTTTGATCTAGGCTTGAGATAAAAGAAATCCCCCATCATAGATGGTTTTCCCCATTGGGGTTTCTAGGTATATTGTGAGTTCATTTGTGTGATTGCTATTTTGTGAGTTGATCTGGTAGTACCTTTTTTTATAAGTATTTATTGTTTATTTGGCTTATAGAGACTCAAGGTCATTGAGATATCAGGGTTTCCAGAGTGATTAGTGACCTCTTGATAATATTAACAACTACATATAAGTTCATTATGAGGTATTGTCAGCTAGGGGAAAAGAAAACAAGTAGCAAGATTCACATCAAATATGTAGTGAGCCTCCCATATGAAATGTACTATTTACCATCACATGAGTAGTAGGGAGTACATGCCCGCATTTGGCATCCAAAATCCAAATACAATATGTAATTGAATGTACCAAACTCATCATTTTCAACTGGCGTGAAGGACTATTGGTGAAACTAAAAGAATAACTAACAAAATGCAAGGCATGCAAACATAAGTTGTTTGGGAATGGATCCATCCTAATGCCATTTTTCCTAGAGAGGTTCCCCACGACGAGGCCTTGGGAGGACATTCCACCTTTGACATCATCAGAGTCCTGTATGAAGAAGTAGACATAATTGATGGCGTGGTTGGGTGGGGGTCCTCAAGTGTTTACATTCGGGCCCAGATTTTTGAGCTGGTAGGACCAACATATTATAGTGATTGATGAGTACCCATATGAAGGTGTCAATTTTCTAGATGATGAGGACATGGTGCTTCTTGAGGAGGAAATGTGGGGGGATATTGACAATAAAACAACAAAAACATGTTTTTAATTTTTTTGAAACATTTAAAGGTTTTTAAAATTTATGAATATATTAATGTGTTTGGTAGATACAAGAGTACTAATCATGGGATTTGCGATGACATGGATGTGGGACTAGTTCGATTAGTAGGGATGTCATCCCTATTGAGGCGTGGAGGGGATGAAAGAGATGCAGCTAGTCACATAGGGGAGAGTGAGAGACGAATCCAGTTGGTGAAAAGAAAATTATAGGGACTGACCATGGGGGTTCCTACCATGCATATAGATGATATTCTTGAGCATCTTCAACATCATACTATCGAAGTGAGTTCATTTCAGTCCCTACTGTGTCGCATGGGACGCGTGGTGATGTGTTATGTAATGTCCCCATTTTCTTTGATACCACCATGGTCCACCACTATCCATTCAACCCCACGGGTCCTAATGACAGTTGGAATTAATTAATTAAAGAGGGGTTAAATTTTGATGTATTAATTTACAAAGTATTGAATTTTTAGACTTAGGGATAAAATTGCCATGATTTTAATATATTTTTGATAATATTTAATTTATGTAATTAAGAGGAATGTGCTAGGTGGATAAGGTGCACATGAGGTCAAGTGGACCTAGTGAGTTTTCAACCCAAATGGAAACTTTGAGAAAATCAAGAAAAACCCACAAAGCCACACAAAGATAGAAAGTGTTAGGTTGCCCAATGGGAAAATGAGCAGATTGACTTACACACAGAGCCAAATAACAAAAGGAAGCACAACAGAATAGGTGGGAATGCTCAATGTGTTTCTCATTAACTAATTGTACATATAAATACAATGAGAAATGTCCCTTGGGTTTCATATTCCCAAGTGGACTCTTGGAATCCCAGGTGACTCTTGTCTCCCTAAGGATTAGACTCCAACAAATACCCCCTTAATCCGAAGGGTGTATATAAGTCCAAGAAAAAGAAGAAGGGATGATTTTTAGGATGACCATCAACCGAAATGGGATAGAAGAAGGTTGACATATTCTACTATGTGTGTGGTTCAATGCTAACCACATAATCTCGAACTTGGTGACAAAAATCGCTCAGAGGTTCTCTGTAATGGCTGGGATGGGATGACACCAAACTAACTAGAGAGCTGAAAATAGGAAGTGAACAACTGCAACTTGCTGAACATTTACATCTTGACAACTGTTTGCCAAGTTAGCTAGAAGCTTGCACATGATTATTCTAAATGAAGGGGCTCTTGATACCGGTGGTTTTAGGATGACCACCAACTCTGGAGCTCAATCAAACATATCTCTTCATAGGCTCATTGTTCCGGCTCGCTTGCACTTGCTCGCTTGTTACTGATATTCTTCATCCCCCCCTATCAGGAGAAATGTGAGGAGAGGAGAGTCTCATGTGATTACTCTATGTCATGGTTCTCTTCTATCCGAGTGTTTATATCACTGAATCTGGCCTCTAAAAATGGATGTGGATCATGCTTGTTTGATCTCACTTACTTGTAGAGGGCCATGGCTACTTGTTGTTAGATGGAGGCTTTGAAACTTGACACCTGACATCATGTCCCCCCCCGTCAGGTACAAGGTGAGGAGAAGAAGATGTATCAACTGCAAGATGTGTCAATACTTGTGAATTAACTCTCTGGTATGAATTATAAATCTTCTTGGTTGTTGATGACCATTTCCAAGAAGAGATCCACCCATAATGAATCTTCTCTCTTGTAGGTTTCTTCAAATTGAAGCATCTTTCTGATGAGTGTGTATGTTTTCCACATTGCTTACAAGGGCGAAGATCAAAACAATGATCTTTCATATGTTGACGCATTTGTAACTTCGGAATATATTAACTTGTATATTGTATGTATTACATTTGTACCTTATTGTATCTCCAACGGAGATGTATTATTCCTTTGATTGGAAGCGTCGTCATGTGTACTTGCAAGTGTCACAAGTTATATTGTAAGTGTCGTAACTTATACTTGATGGGTTATTAGACCACCTTGATGGGGACGGACCTATATGAGTCATGTGGGTTAAAGGGTTATTAGACCACCCTAGTGGGGGTCAGCCCAGTCAACATTATGTTAAGTGATTAAGTTGGGGCCGACCTAGCTAAAGTTAAAAGACAAGTGAAGTAGTGTATAAATAGAGAGTGTGTCTCTCTCATTTTACACATCTCTCTCATTCACTCACTTCGCATTAGTGAGAGAGAGGAGGAGTGCGCACAAGTAGAGGAGGAGCATGCTGCTGAAGATATCTATCTCTTGGGTTTTATCATGGTGATCCTTATATTGATGCTTATTCTATCTCTGAGGAAGTTGCAGGGTTTTTCACCTTCTTGGTTTTCCCCGGTGAAATGTTTTGTGTCTCTTGTCTCTTGTCTCTTATGCTTGATATGCTGTACATGTTATTAGTTCAGTTAAGATCCTAGATCTATTGAATTAAATGATGAAAATATAACATGGTATCATAGCTAGCCTGAAGGAAGGCATGGTATGGCATTTATGAGACTTGTTGCACTTGCGACAAATTGGAAGCTAGGGCTTGATATAGAAAAAACCAGTCATTGTGGCACTTTCACTATAAATACATTTTGGAAACGGTTTGGGTTTGGAAACTTATACAGGTTGTATATAACATCCCCATGTACCTTGTGTCCGAATCACAACATCTAATTCGATGTAATGTCTGTTTTATGACCTGTACAATCTAAGGTTTCTGCCTCTTCTAGATCTCAATCATAAACAGGTGACCTAGGAAAAAAGGTCACAACTTGGGAAAGGAAGATCCAAATGAAATTTCGTAAATAGTGACAGGTAGAGAACGAACTGTAGTTTCTAAGGTAATTTTTTCAAAGGCCGAAGTTGAACCAGTGACACGTGGCATGCCGTACAAGTTCGCTCTCCTATTTTATCCCATAAACAGGTCACGTTGCGACACTTGGCATAAGTCTCTCTCAGAGAATCCAATTAAGGTCATACCTATGGGGTTGGAAATATGATAGGTCAGGATACCATAGGCCAAATTTTCAGACCCTATGGATTTGTAATTTCAGAGATGAACCAGAAACAATCAGGTGCATATTTCTGTCAAAATAGAATTGGATTTTGAGCTCCTTCATTCTTGGCTTGTCACTGCTGTGGGAATTTAGGGCTTCGGAGAAAGTTGGAATTCTTAGAATCGAAGTCCATGGCTGGATGATCCTCATCAAAATCAAAAATTAGAGACCAAGATCATTTTTTTTGGTTGGGCAGAAGGCCGGGCTTGATCAAACCCTAGTTTGGGATTTTGATCGGAAAGGTTGAAAATTAGGGCTTCTGCAAAAGTTGGAATTTTTGAAATTTGTGACCATGGCTGGAAGATCCTCAGAATAATCAAAGTTTAGAACACAAGATCAAACCTTTTGTATGGGAAGAAGACCGGGCTTTATCAAACCATAGTTCAGGATCCTATCCAGAAGATCCGAAAGCTTCAAAGGCAATTTTGAGGGGTCAATTTTTGCAGTTTTCAAAATTGAAGTATACCAGCTTAATCAGCTTAGCAAGGCGCATCTTTTCATCCAATCATAAGTTTGAAATTCAAAATTTTAATTTTTAGGGTTTCTCTGACAAACCCTAATCCAGCTCCAGATCCAGTTTCAACAAATCAAAGTGGATTGGGTTAATCCTAGAAGAGGATGAATTGGACACCTACATAAGTGAAGAGATTGCAGTTCCAGAGGGAGATGAGGCTAAGGCCTTACATAAGAAGACTTCAAGCAATATCGACAGGTATGACTTGAGGAGATACATGTATGTGTTGAAATCTATTCATGATTACGTTTATGATATGTTTGTCTTCATACTATTTAGGTTATTACAATCTTAATTAATGTTAGAATTGTCTTATCATCCTAGTAAAAGTATGAATGCATGTGAATGATAGAATACATTCATTGATTAGGGTTATGACACTTATGATTGTACTAATGCACTGTGGTGTTGTATGAGGTTGATGTTGTCCGCTAATATGAAAGGTACATCAAGAAAGTTCTAGTTCAAGAACATATGACCACGGTGACATGAAGACAAAGACTCATCCATAGTCATGGATCACATAGAAGCTCTACTTACGAGGTATGTATAATTTTGGTTCTACAATGGTTAAGTTATGAATCATCTAGGTTACTAGCACAAGTCTTTGAAGAAGAACAAGAATACATTATGTGGGTATGTTAGACATAACTAGCAAGCATGATAATCCAAGTATGTTTTTCCTATATCAAGTTAGAACCCTACCTTGTGTTAATATCTCTTATATAAGTATACCTTTTATGATTGATGATTGTTCATGAAGTTATAAGTTTGAGTAATCATGGGATTATGCATATTATGTTTCTTACTTTGATTAATGATATGACTAACCAGAAGAGTCCTATGGTCAAATAAGAATATGCATGAGTAAAATAAGTCTTCCCTAAAACCTTGAATACTAACGCTTATGATGAATTTCCTGTGTATGAAATGATCATGACCATACATGTCTAAGATTATTTAGAATCATAATGTTTTTGATATTATACTAATGGATGTATGATTATGTATGAGATATTGAGGATGACAATAGTGCACACTTAAGCATGCATAGTGGTCCAGGATGGATATAAGTTCAAGGACAAATAATCAAGGAAGCAAAGATCAAGAGGGAGCACACTCCAGTAGTTCCTGCAAGAAAGCAAAGATTGAGAGGGAGTCCACCCTACAACTAAACAAAGATAAGTATTTGAATTATCATATATGTGATTACTTAAATGATGTTGTCCAGTCATGTACATACTTATGTTCCTAGATGCATATTAGAAAAGTTACATTAATGAACAAGATACTACTAATATACAAGTAATGGGTAAGTGGCCTATGGTACTGTACAACATTCCATTGCTACTTATATAGAATGAAACCTCTTTGCTAACATGTTGGGAGTTGTGCACACTCTTAACAAATGTTCTGGTAGAGATGGAAGGAATCTAGAAAGTTACCGTGTGAATACGGGATATGGATAAATGTTGTATTGAAGCATTGGCTAACATAATTGCATGACTGTATGACATATGTTTTTATGCGTAAGATTTGTTATGAAAACTATGAGAAGTTTCTAACCATGCAATTGAATTTGTCTTGTAGGAAAGATCGTGTACAATCACCTACAAAAGAAGGACAACAACATTTGTTCCAAAAATGAAGTTCAAGAAAACTTTCTATTGAAGATATTGAAGAATCTAAAGTTCCCAGGATCTGGGATAACAGTAATGGAAGGATGCCATGATCAAGGAGTACCAGTCAATCATGAAGAATGATGTTTGGGATGTGGTCCTGAGACTAGTAGGGAAGTCTCTTGTGACTTTCAAGTAGATCTATAAGTGTTAACACCCAAAAAGTGCTCACCATCTCATCTCCCTCATTACATGACTCATTTGTCTTTATTTCCTACCATATTTGCCTCCAAAACTTTAAAAAACCATTAAAAAGCCACCAAAAGGCCAAAAAAACCCATTTCCCCCCCAAAAATAATTTAAATTACCTCAAAAGATAGCAAAAACCCTCTAAAAGGGCCCTAAATTCCCAAAAATCAAATAAAAGGGAATAAAAAATATAGAAAAGAGGAAAAAGTGGGAAAAAGGAAGCAAAAACCCTGAACAATTGACCTAAACCATATGGTGCCAAAAACAATGGGTCAATACTCCACCACTAAAAACCTATAAATAGGTGATGGAGGCTCCCCATTTCACATCCACAATCTATCCTATCCTGACTCTGCCAAAATCACTCTTGAAACCCTAGCTTACCATTTGAGCTAGTTTTTCCATTTGAGTGCCCTTTTTGGCCCATTATTCAAACACCTTGGAGAAGGAGAGGGAACCCATTGGAGCATGGAAGAAGCCCTCCCGGACTACTGCAAGAGCTCCACCAACCTCAACACTTGAGGTAAATGTAACTTTGTTCTCATTTTTAATACAAAAGAAAAATTTCTATTATATTGTCATTGTCTTTTTATTTCCGTTGATGCACATGTTAGCTCAGATTTTGTACTGTTTTATTGTTTAAATTTACTGTTTTACCGAACTACTACTAAGGAGGCCCTTCTCCTTAGTAGGTGCTCATTTGCACAAGCTAGGGTGAAAACCCTAGCTATAGTTTTTGGCGACTCCACTATTGGCCTTTGAATTTCTGGTTAAAAATTTAAAAGTTTTTATTTTCTGCAAATATTTTTCTGTTTTCCCTGTTCGGCTCTGGCTTCAACCATTTGGGTTTTCCACCGTAGATCGTGGTTCTTTTCTTTGCAGCCGCGACCCAGATCGCAACTTTCGACTGTTTTTTCGTGATCCAGATTGCAATTGTTTTCTCGTTTCCTGCGGCCCAGACCGCCACTTTCTGTCGTTGTTCCGCGACCCGAGCATAGCGCTCTGCTTGTTTCCCGCGGCCCAGACCGCAGTTTTTTGCCTATTTTCCACGATCCGATTGCAACTTTCTGCCCTTTTGCCGCGCTCCAAACCTCACATTTTAGCCCCAGACCTACGATCCGACCGTAGCTTTCTGCCCCTTTGTCGCGCTCCAAACCGCGCATTGTGGCAGTAAACCCGGGATCTGATCGCATATGTTCGCCCTTTTTGCCATGCCCTAGACCGCTCCTCTTGACTACAGACCCACGATCCAACCGCAGGGTTCACCCTTACAGTCGCGCTCTAGGCCACGCATTTCAGTCACAGACCCACGATCTGTTTTCTGCATTTTTTACCCTTTTTTGAACCTGGAATTTTGTTGCAATATTTTCTGCACCTGCACAGCCACCTGTTCTATCTGCAGCCACACTTACCTACAGCCTTTTTCTACATTTTGATTTCTGTTCCATTTACAAAATTTTTAAGTTTAAGCATTTACATTGAAAAAAGAAAATTTTGCATTGTAAGTTAAATTTCTGCATTATTATTGGCTAAAAAATTTGCCCATGAGTGGCACTTTTGCTTGGGTTCATTACCTCACATGCACACACTCTGTCACCTAATTCAAGTGAGCCTTACAACACTACTTAACACAACCAACATTCTAACCCCACTTGGGGAACACATAAGAATATTGTAGTTAGGTAGGACAGGGGGGATAGGCATCCAAATAACACCCCTCGGTCGCTTACACTTGAGACATAGTTGTTGTCCTTTAGGGTACCAAAATCCCCTAGTATTTTTTGACATGATCACAACCAGTTTATCAGAGGGCCTTTCCCTTAGGAGGGTTAAAGTAGCTAGATTGGTTCCAGAGGCCTGAGTGGAATACCGCAATCCATTCAGTAACCGAAGGCTACCTACTCGTTGGTCTGTGTTGATGTATATGTAACTTCATAATGTATTTTACCCATGTGTATTGTATTCCTATAGAGATGTTATTATTCCTCTATACGGAAGTGTTTGTATTCCTATAGAGATGTTATTATTCCTCTATACGGAAGTGTCATCATTTATATTATAAGTGTCGTAACTTATACTTGATGGGTTGTTAGACCACGTTGATGGGGTCGGCCCTGTATGAGTCATGTGGGTAAAAGGGTTACTAGACCACCAAGTGTGGGGTTGGCCTAGATTAAGTTAACCATGGGTTATTATGCTAAGCTAGACAAGTCGGCCCCATAAGTTTATTGGGCAGTCAGGACAAGTATAAATAGAGATCGGGAGATCTCTATTTTGATCATCTCATTATCTCACTCTACATCACTCGGAAAGTGGCGCACATGTGAGGAAGAGGATCAACTGCTAGGAGGAGACTATCTCTATGTAATTGGGTTGTACATTGGTTGTATTATTGCTCTATCTATCTCTGAGGAAGTTGTGGGGTTTTTCACCTTAGGGTTTTCCCCACGGAAACTCTATGTGTCTATTGTCTCTTATGTTTGCATCTTGTGATGATTGATATGCATTGATATACTGTACATGTTATTCTCTCAGTTAAGATCCTAGATCAGATTGAAATTTCTGAAAAACTAACATGGTATCAGAGCTAGCCTGAAAGAAGGCACGGTATGGCATGTATGACACTTGTTGCACTTGCGATGCTAGGGCTTGATATAGAAAAAACAAGTCATCGTAGCACTTTCGCTATAAATCCATTTTGGCGAGGTTTCAGGATATGAAACTTTTACAGGTTGAAGATCAGATCCCCATGTACCTTTTTTCCAACGAAAAACTTCTAATTCATTGTACTTTGTGTTTTGTGATCTGTACAATCTATGGTTTCTGCCTCTTCCAGATCTGAGTCATAAATAGGTGACCTAGGAAACAAGGTCATAACTTGGGCTAGGAAGCTCCAAATGAAATTTTGTAAAAAGTGACAGGTAGGGCATGGACTGAAATTTCACAGGACGAAGGTTCAGAGGCCGAAAGTGAACTAGTGACACGTGGCACTCTGTACAAGGTCGCTCTCCTATTTTATCCATAAACAAGTCACGTTGCGACATTTGGTATGACTCTCTCTCAGAGAATCCAATTGAGGTCATACCTATGGGGTTGGAAAGATGATAGGTTTAGCTACCACAGGTAGAATTTTCAGACCCTGTGGATTCGTAATTTCGGAGTTACTCCAGAAACAATCAGGTGCATATTTATGTCAAAACAGAATTGGATTTTGAGCACCTTCATTCATGGCTCTGAGAATTAGGGTTTCAGAGAAATTTGGTTTTTTTGTAATCAGAGACCATGGCTAAATGCTAATCATCAAAATCAAAATTTAGAGACCAAGATCAAATTTTTTGGTTGGGTAGAAGGCCGAGCTTGATCAAACCATAGTTTGGGACTTTGATCGGAAAAGTGGAAAATTAGAGCTTCTGCAAAAGTTGGAATTTTTGAAGTCTGTGACCACGGCTGGAAGGTCCTCAGAAAAATCAAAGTTTAGAGCTTTGGATCAAACCTTTTCGTTGGGCAGAAGGGTGGGCTTTATCAAACCCTAGTTCGGGATCCTGTCTAGAAGATCTGGATCTTTCAAAGGCAATTTTGAGGGGTGAAACTTTGCAGTTTTCAAATTCTGAGTATACCAGGTTGATCAGCTCATCAAGATGCATCTTTCTATCTTTTCAGAAGTTTGAATTTTGAGGGTTTCCCTGACAAACTCTAATCCAGCTTCAGATCCAGTTTCTGCAAATCAAGTGGATTGGACTAATCCTAGAAAAGAATGGATTGGTCACCTGCATAAGTGAAGAAGTTACAGTTTCAGAGGGAGATGAGGCTAAGACCTTACATAAGAAGATTAGAAGCAATCTCGATAGGTATGACTTATCGAGGTATGTTTCGAGATTTGTTCATGATTAAGTTTATGGTATGCTTGTATTCAATAAGGTTAGTACAATCTTGACTACCTTTAGACTTTTCGTATCACCTTAATAAAATTATGAAAGCACGATAGAAGATATTCATTGATTAGGGTTTTGACACTTATGATTGTACTAATCCATTGTAGTGTTGTATGAAGTTGATATTGTCCGCTAACATGAAAGGTACATCAAGAAAGACAAATCATGTTCTAGTTCAAGAACATATGACCATGGTGAAATGAAGACAAAGGTTCATCCATTGCCATGGATCACATAGAAGATCTACTTACGAGGTATGTATAACTTGGTTCTATAATGGTTAACCTATGAGATATGCAGGTAACTAGCACAAGTCATTTAAGAGAACAACAATACATCATCCGGGTATGTTAGACATAACCAACTAACATATTAATCCAGGTATGTTTTTCCTATATCAAGTTAGAATCCTACCTTGTGTTAGGATCTTATATTGTTGTATCATTGATAATGATTATTCATGAAGTTAGAAATGTAAGTAATCAAGGGTTTATGCATATTATGTCTTTTACCTTGATTGATGATATGACTAACCAAAAAAAGTCCTTTGGTCAAATATGAATATGCATGAGTAAGGGAAGTCTTCCCTAAAACATTGAATGCTAATGCTTATTATCTGTGTTTGAAATGATCATGACTATACATGCTTAAGATTATTGTGTTTGATAGTATTGAGAATATACTAATGAATGTATGATTATGTATGAGATCTTGAGGATAACACAATAATGATACTAATAAGCATGCATAGGGATCGAGGATGAATATAAGATCAAGGACAGGTAATCCAAGAAGAAAAGATCAAGAGGGAGAACACTCCATTAGTTTCTGCAAGGATGCAGATATTCAGAGGGAGTTGACCACTTCTCACACTCCACATTAGAGTGGAGTTGCAGAAAGGAAGCAAAGACTGATAGGGAGTCAACCAAACAAACAAACAAAGATAAGTATTTGAATTATCTTGCATATTTGATTGTTTAAATAATACCGTTCAATGATGTATATACTAATGTCCCTAGAATTAGGTTGTGTATTATGCATATTAGAATAGTTTCATTAATGAACAATATACATTATGCATGTGATGGGTAAGTGGCATATGGCACTGTACAACATTCCATTGCTACTTATCTAGAATGAAACCTCTTTGCTAACATGTTGGGAGTTGTGCACACTCTTAACAATGTTCTGGTAGAGATTGGAAGGCATCTAGAAAGTTACGAGATATGGATAAATGTTGTATTGAAGCATTGGCTAAGATAATTGCATGACTGTATGACATATTTCTTTATGTGTAAGAATTTGTTCTGAAAAACTATGAGAAGTTTATAATCATGCAATTTAACTTGTTTTGTAGGAAAGATCGTATACGAGCACCTACAAAAGAAGGACTACAACATTTGTTTCAGCAACAAAGTTATCTATTGAAGATATTGAATATATTGAAGTTCCCAGGATTTCGGAAGAATGCCATGATCGAGGAGTACTAGTCGATCATGAGGAATGATGTTTGGATGTGGTCCCAAGACTTGAAGGGAAGTCTGTTGTGACTTCCAAATGGATCTACAAGATTAAGCATGTTGCAGATGGAAGCATAGAGAAATACAAAGCGAGATTTGTAGCTCGTGGATTCTCACAGAAAGAAGGAATCGACTATGAAGAAACTTTTGCTCCTATAGCCAGATACACTTACATTAGATCAATACTTGCTCTGGCTACAGTGATGAAATGGAAGATACCCCAGATGGATGTCAAGGCTGCTTTCTTTAATGGTGTAGTCGATGAGGAAGTGTATGTGGAGCAGCCACTTGGTTTTGAGGCACATGACAGGAAGTCATATGTGTGCAGGTTGAAGAAAGCCTTGTATGGCTTGAAGCAAGCTCCTAGGACTTGGTATGGTAGGATGGACAGTTTCCTATCTAGTTTAAGCTTTACCAAGAGTAAAGCGGATTCCAACCTTTACTACAAGGTTGAGGAAGGCAATCCTGTGATACTACTCCTGTATGTGGATGACCTGTTTGTTACAGGTAATGATAGTTTGATTGCTGATACCAAGAGGAAGCTTGCTGCCGAGTTCGAGATGAAGGACTTGGGGATGGTGCGCTATTTTCTAGGCATGGAGGTGTGGCAAAGTGCATATGGGATCTTCCTTAGAAAAGGGAAGTATGCAGTAGAGATCCTGAAGAGGTTCGGGATGATGGACTGCAAGGCCATAGCCACACCTATGGCATCGAACCTAAAGCTTCTGTGTGATGCTTCATCTGATCCGGTTGATGTCACTATGTATCATTAGATGATTGGGTCCTTGATGTACCTGACGAGCACAAGACCAAATATCTGCTTTGCGGTGAACACATTGAGCCAGTTCCTGACATATCCTAGAGGTGTTCACCTGGTTGCTGTAAAGCATATTCTGAGGTACCTGAAGGGTACAGTTAACTATGGGCTCAAGTATGATGCAAATCAAAAGTTTAACATGTAGGGTTATGTTGATTCAGATTGGGCATGCATTGCTGCAGATAGGAAGAGCACTTCTGGGTGCTGCTTCAGTATGGGATCATGTGTGATCTCTTGGTTTAGCAGGAAGCAGTCCTGCGTAGCACTGAGTATAGACGAAGCAGAGTATGTTACAGCTTGTTCAACTAGTTGTGAGTTAGTATGGCTGAGGAAGCTACTGTTTGATTTATTTGATCTACCGTTGGAGGCTACTGGTATATTCTGTGATAACCAGAGTTTTGTGAAGCTGTATGAGAACCCGGTGTTCCACGACAGGTCGAAACACATTGATATCAAATATCACTATATCAGGGATATTGTGCAGAGAGGAACAGTGAAGCTCCTGTATGTTGCGAAGGATGAGCAGATTACAGATGTACTGATGAAACCACTAGCCAGAGTGAAGTTCGAGTACTTCAGAGAGAGGATTGGTTTTCTTCAGATTGACGACATTTCGAGAAAGAAGTGATGGACACATTTGCTGAAGCCATTCCAAGCATGGTGAGAGGAGGATCCTTCCATGGCTATGGATGTAAGCACTGTATGATGAGCATCAAGATGATGCTCCAGTTACTGCTCTGTATATGCATCATGTTGGATGCTGGATATGATCGATTGGATCATGTATAAGTATTTGCATCATGTTGGATGCTAGATATGATCAGTTGGATCATGTATATGTATGTGCATCAGTTGGATGCTTGTTATGATCATGTGGATCATGTATTTGTATGTATTAGGTAGATACATTGTATGATCAGGTAGATCATGTATGATGATATGTATCAGGTGGATGCATGATATGATCAGGATGATCATGGTTGATGAGCTTCAGGATGTCGCTCCAGATGATATGTATCAGGATGATGCTATGATGATCGGGATGATCATGTGATGATGTACATCAGGATGGTGTATGGTGAGTATCAGGTTGATGCTCTGTGGCCATGGACAGGTTGTGCAAATAAGCATATAATAGTGCCCTGGGAGGTTTGCAGATTCTCTTTCTAGGTTTTTCCGTTGGCATATAATAACTCTCTGGGAGATTTGGCAAATGCTCTTTCGAGGTTTTGCTTTGGGAGGACATATAATAGCGCCCTGGGAGGTTTGCAGATTCTCTTGCTAGGTTTTTCCACTGGCATATAATAGATCCCTGGGAGCTTTGGCAAATGCTCTTTCGAGGTTTTTTCCTATGGCATATAATAGCGCGCTGGGAGATCTGATAGGTTGGGATGTGTTCTCGTAATAAGTCCCGGGATTCTCTTTCTAGGTTTTTCCATGACAACATGTAATATCACCCTGGGAGATCCGATAGGTTGGGATGTGTTCTTGTAATAAGTCCTAGGATGCTCTTGTGAGGTTTTGTGGTGACCACATATAATAGCGCCCTGGGAGATCCGATAGGTTGAGCTGTGTGCTCGTAATCAGTCCTGGGATTCTCTTTCAAGGTTTTGTGGTGGGGTCACATGTAATAGCTCCCTGGGAGATCCGATAGGTTGGGTTGTGTGCCTGTAATAAGTCCTGGGATGCTCTAACGAGGTTTTGTGATGCATGTAATAAGTACTGAGGATTCCACAGTATGGCCAGTGATGATGAAGACCTACAGGTGGTGGGCCTACATCCAGTATGAAAAAGGACTGGCTCTGTAGAACTTCCTATGATGAGTAGATTCAGAGATTGATTGAGATAGAAGCAGCAGTGACGATGACGATGATTTGAGGATGATGATTCACTGATGATGATCCAGAGAAGAAGACTTGTGCTAGCAGATCTGTGTCAAGAAATACCTTCCTAGTTAAGAGGGAGTGTTGATGTATATGTAACTTCAGAATGTATTTTACCCATGTGTATTGTATTCCTATAGAGATGTTATTATTCCTCTATACGGAAGTGTTTGTATTTCTATAGAGATGTTATTATTCCTATATACGAAAGTGTCATCATTTATATTGTAAGTGTCGTAACTTATACTTGATGGGTTATTAGACCAACTTGATGGGGTCAGCCCTGTATGAGTCATGTGGGTAAAAGGGTTATTAGACCACCAAGTGTGGGGTCGGACCAGATTAAGTTAACCATGGGTTATTATGCTAAGTTAGACAAGTAAGCCCCATAAGTTTATTGGGCAGTCATGACAAGTATAAATAGAGATCGAGAGATCTCTATTTTGATCATCTCATTATCTCACTCTACATCACTCGGAAAGTGGTGCACATGTGAGGAGGAGGATCAACTGTTAGGAGGAGACTATCTCTATGTACTTGGGTTGTACTTTGGTTGTATTATTGCTCTATCTATCTCTGAGGAAGTTGTGGGGTTTTTCACCTTAGGGTTTTCCCCATAGAAACTCTGTGTGTCTATTGTCTCTTATGTTTGCATCTTGTGATGATTGATATGCTTTCTATGATTGATATGCATTGATATATTGTACATGTTATTCTCTCAGTTAATATCTTAGATCAAATTGAAATTTCTGAAAAACTAACAGTCTGCGTGTGGTGATTCCTTTTAGGCCCACACGGTGATAGGACCGGAGCTGTAGATTCACCTTTTCTGGATGTGTCATGAACGAGGTATCTTAGTTTCCTTTCTTCTAGGATTGTCTTACCCGGTGTCCCTCCTGGTAGGGGGATGTCTTTAGCCACTTGGCTCTACTATCCATATTGTCTGACTTGGATTTCATCACCTTGCAGAGGATATATCTGGTTGAGTTAGAATACTATTTAGATAGGTGTTTTCATGCTCCCTTACCTCCCTTTGGTCTAGGGAGTCCACTATTTTTATTTTTTAGGAAACATGTTGCTTGTTGGTATTCTGACCATTGTTGTTGACGCTCCTCTTATTGTAGCACAGCTGTTACAGTGAGCGTTTCGAGCTAGTTGTTGGCCTAAGTGCCGTATTTTTTGCACTCTCCTTCTGCACACTCAGCTGCATTAGGGTTTTTGAGCTATTTTTCACTTGACACAACCCCCAGATACTTGACACCATCTGTCACCATTGAGTCCCTGAGACACTCTCAGTGCCTTTGGGGTGATCCCCTGTAGCACGGTTAACTTGACATCACTCGTCATAGACGTAGAGCTTCATCAATTGATACCACTCACCATCGACCTTGAGCTTCGTCACTTGACTCTACTCATCGATGACATAGAGCTCCGTCCCTCGGCTCTGATGCCCCTCATTTCACATCCGATTCTGAAGTAGAGTCTAAAAACCCCACTTACACTGCACCAACCAACCCCATGGCTGGCATGACTTCCAACCCTTTCTTTGTAGGGACCATTGGTGGAATGTCCACAACCACCCCAGCCACCACACCTGCTTTAGGTATGCCTTCGATGGGGCCCACACCCACCATTATGGTCACTGTGTCATTTCCAGTGACTAGCATACCCAACCCAACCCCACTGGTGACTCACACTACACTTAGTGGCGTAGGACCCTCCCATACCACCTCCACCCCCCCGTTTGGGGGTTACATCCCTATCACAAACCCAGCCCCTACACTTGGGGTCATCGGCCCCAACGTGGCCACGACAACTAGCATGTCACATCCTTCTACTAGTTTTCCATTCATGGCTAGTCTCGACCTTCCTGACCTGGCCAGATTGACCAATGATCCCATCATACACGATCCTACGTGGCCTCACATGCCCACCAAGCTCCCATCAGACATCCCTAAGTTTGAGGGAAAGGCAGGTGAAGAGCTCCTGAACCACATTATGTCCTTCCATCTATGGTGTTCCTCCAACTTTATAGTGGATGACTCTGTCCAACTCCATCTATTAAAATGAACTCGAATTGGCTATGCAGCCAAGTGGTACATCGAGCAGCCCCATGGGACCCATGCCACCTTTACCTCCCTCGCCTCGACCTTCTTGTAGTTCTTCTAGTTACCTGTCCATTATGACGTGGGAGTTGATATCCTACTATCTTGCAGACAGAATATGGCCACCCACATCACTGACCACATTCATGAGTGGAATTGACGCCGAAGCCTGTGCAAAATCAAGTTAGATGACTGTATCTTCCTAGATTGGTTTCTTAAATCTCTCCTCCCTGTCATTGCTAAGGATGTGGCATCCGAGTGACCCCAGTCCGAGGAAGAGGCCATCCTAAAATCCCAGCAGTTTGAACTTATCTACGCCCAATCTGGTTACTTATATACCATTATAATTGATGCCCCCCGCGGTGATTCCTCTTGAAATGATGCACCGGGGGCATCCCATGCCGGCGATGGCATCATTGGCCATGTTGCATCGCATAACCAGTCCTTTTCCATGACACATACCAGTAATGGCCCCACCCTTTCGCAGGCTACATCCCACTCTGGAGCAACCAATTTGTATTCTCCCATGGTGCATAGCCGCCATTCCCATGGACCCTCATGTCCACCTCAGTGCTACGGCCATGCATCCCCTACTTACGATCCCCCGGTTGCACCTCGACCCTATTACCACTTGCAGGTCGCACACACTCCTGTATCCTCTCAAGCCCCCCCCGCCCCTGCTTATTATCCACCACAGGAAACACCTGTGACAAATCAACCACCCATCACACAGACGTATCAAAAACCCCCACAAGGTCCAGCACCTGCACTGCCTCCACCCCCACTCACTTATTATCCACTGCATCCTGCTCCCGCACCTGCACAACCCTAGAACCCACCTACCGCCCAAGGGAAAGTGTACGTGCAACAAAATATGCAGCCTAACCAAAATAACCAACGCTAACAAGGCCAACAAAACCACAGAAAAGGATGTAACCATGGGAACAACCCTCCTCCATACCAAGGCGGCCAGCCACCTAATCCCCCAAACAATAACAACGTGGTACCTGCCAACCAAAACCCCGACAGGCTACCAAAGCAAGCTAAAAACCCTAACTTACGAACGGACCACCCTTGTTCTATTTGTGGGGTCTATGGCCATTACACACATGCTTTCCAACATTTGGAGTGGGCATGAAAACTCTGGATCGATGATGCCCACCTCCAAGGGCACGCGGCACCTCAGGCGCCACCTAACCCCCCACCACCTCAAACTCAACCCTTGGTGTTACAAAACCCTATACCAACCCAAGGAGTGGTGAACACTCAACCGTTAGCTCCCCCTCCAGGAAAGTGCCACCACAACTACAAATCACTTATGCAGCTCCTAATCACCCCATGCTAGACTCAGGTACCCATCACTTGTTAATGATGTCATCCACCGATGTCAGCCTTCAAACTCGCTGGAACCAATATGGCTCCACCCTTGAAGCCCCTCCCGCTGACAAAACCGCCAACGCTCTTCCCACTGATCAACCATTCCGAATACCTCCGGCCCGATTATATGGTTCCCCAAAAGCCCCTCGCTTCCCACTTCACCGCATCAACAATAACCCCAATGCTCGCACTGCGTCTAATTACAACATTGTGGATGACTTAGCTTAGTTCCCCGCAACCATGTCTGCGTTAGAGGTCTTGAAAAACTGTCCTACACAACGCAAGACTATGTTATCAGCCATTGGTGCTATCGACCCGACTAATTCACGAATGATGGCCTTTGATTTGGACCAATCCGAACCACGCCTGCCTTCCACATTAGCATTCCAAGTTTCTGTATCCATTCGGAATCTTGTAATCCATCGGTGCATCATTGACGAGGGTGCCTCTACATGCGTTATGTCCACATTCATTTGGCAGAAGTTGGGATCCCCTACTCTCCAAGTGTCCACCACTGCGTTGCGAGCCTACGAGAGCCGTTCGGCTCAACCCCAAGGTCTCTTAGCTAATGTCCCCATCCAATTGGCTGGTAAAACAGTGCTTATTAACATAGATGTCATCAATTCCCAACTTGATTATAACCTCTTACTTGGTTGCAGTTACATGTACGCCATGCAGGTGGTTGCCTCATCTATTTTTCATACCATGATGTTCCCCCATGAAGGATGAGTGGTTAAGATTGATCAACTCACCTATTACATTCCCAATGCCCTCACTGCATCCGAAAACGTTCTTCCCATGATTGAACAACCTATTCGCGGTGCATCTACCTCGTTGGTTTCCTCAGTTGGACCCGGGGTCTACTCAGATACACCAATGAATTCCACATTCCAATCCATTCTACCCCCGTCACCAGTGACCGAATTATCTGACTTATGTACCCTCTCCCACAATACACAAACGACCAACTATCAATTGCCCTTACTACCCCAACCACCATTTATACCTAGCCATGTCAGTGTAACTCCCATCCATACAATCCCATTCCTATTCCCCCCTTCGGGAGTAGTAAGCGCTTCGGTGATGGCCACACTAAACCTCCTGGGGTTAACTTTAGGACTACCTGTATGGTACATCACACCTCTCATTTCCCCTCCGACACCCAATGTCATCTTACAGCTAGTACAACTTATCACCACTGCTAGTCGGCCACCTCCAAGTGTCACCACTCCTTCCTCCTCTACTAACCCACCCCCTCTTGCCAAACACACTGGGGGAAGAGGCCCACTAGCTTATATCGCTATGCCCGCACCAGTTAAGAATCCCCTCGTGTTTCACACTCCTCCCAAATGCTCTTTGTGTGATGAGTTGGGCCATGCTACCCATCAATGTCCACAATTACCTGCATTACAAGAGCACATGCAAATGCTTGATGATGACCCCAACATCTCGGTTGTCCAACTTGACCCTACCCCTAAGCCTCACAATAAATCACTGCGTACCAATCACCCTTGTGCAATATGTGGTATTTATGGCATTAATCACATCACTATCCTAATCTCCCAAATTACAAAGACGCTCTCTACGAGATGAACAACTTGGACCTCGAGACGTCTCCCCCCACCATTGAAGAGATCCACCCCACAGAATCTCCGCCACCAAGAGAGATCAATACCATTTATATGATCTCTACTACTGGTGATCCCTTGTCAACCGATTTGAAGACAAAAAGTTTCCACAATGATGAGGATATTCTCGAGGCTCTTACCGCACCTGATTACCCCTGGGAGGATATGCACCATCATTCCTATTTCCTCCCAGAGAAGTCCTCGACCACCACATCCACCCAATTCTCTGTGGAGTCCAAATATTTCCTCCCCACCAAGGTCCACTGGTTTAAAGAGTCCATTCCTGCTCCCGATGCCTTCGAGGAAGGTAACATGGCCAATATCTCACCCACAATCCACATTGATATCTCTGCCACAACCGGTGCTCCTGAACTCATTACATTATGAGCCTCCTGCAGTAAATATGAGATCGGAGAATACAAGAAAAGTTTTCAGGAGTTCCGCGATGCCTTTTCCTGTTCCTACACCGAAATGCCTGGTCTTGAACCCGCTATCATAGAGAAACACATTGACACATGGCCAGATGTGCCCCCCGTTTGCCAAAAACAACAACCCATTTACCCATCGAAGCTCCCCGCCATTAAAGCAGAGATTGAGAAACTTCATGCAGCTGGTTTCATTTATCCTATTGCATACACCACTTGGGTTTCTAACCCCGTCCCTGTTAACAAAAAACAAGGCACCATCAAGGTATGTACTGACTTCCGCGATTTAAACCGAGCATGTCCCAAAGACAACTTCCCCATGCCATTTATTGACCAACTCATCGATGCATGTGCGGGGCATGAAGTCCTATCCTTCATGGACGGTTTTTCTGGGTATAACCAGATTCAGATCCACATGGAAGATCAATACAAGACTGCCTTCACCACCCCATGGGGCACCTTTTCCTATCATGTCATGCCTTTCAGCCTTAAAAATGCTAGCGCCACCTTCCAGCGGGCCATGACCTATTGTTTTCACGACTTGGTCCATATCCTATTAGTCTATCTTGATGATCTCACAACATGTTCCAAGAAACGATCCGACCACCTTAACGACCTCCGACAAGTTTTTCTGCGTTGTCGCAAGTATCAGATCCACTTGAACCCACTCAAGTCTGTCTTTTGCGTTCTGACAGGCCGGTTGTTAGGTTTCATTGTTTCCCACAAAGGAATCGCTGTCGACCCCCTCAAAGTTCAAGCCATATTAGACCTTCTTGAACCACACACTCTCCGACAACTAGAGAGATTATAGGGGAAATCTAATTTCCTCTGCCGCTTCATTCCTGATTATGCCACCACAATTCATGGTTTCTTATGTCTGCTTCGTACTCACATACCCTTTGTTTGGGACGACAAGGCGCAAGCTGGATTCGAATCCCTTAAAAAATCTCTCACACAAGCCCCTTTGATATCCCCTCCGAATTTCTCTTAGGACTTCATCCTTTACATCTCGGCATCCGACCACGCGTGTCAGGGGTCCTTATTCAAGAAGATGCTGCTCGCCAGGAGCATGTCATTTATTACGTCAGCCAAACCTTGTCTAGACCACCCCTACGTTACCCATATGAGGAAAGACCGGCCCTTGCCATCGTCTTTTCTGTACAAAAATTGCGCCATTGCATTTTACTCAGTCACACTACAATTGTCGCCAACTCCAACCCCATGGTCTACCTTTTGAACCGACGACTTATGCAAGGTCGTGTCGCTAAATGGGTAATTATCCTCCAAGAATATGACCTAACTTTCACAACCCCTAAGAGTACTAAAGCCCTCGCGCTTTCCCAACTCATAACCAACCTCCCATCCCCGCCAATCTCCGATGAGTTACCAGAAAATCATTTGTTCATCATCTCATCAGATGACCCATGGTGCGGTGATATTCTGCTATACCTTTGCACGTAGAAGTTTCGACCAGACATAGACCACGATGGACGCCGCCATATCCATCACCATGCCTATCAATATCTCCTCTTGGGTGATGTCCTTTACCAGCGAGGGGTTGAAACTATCCTCCATCGTTGTCTCACACGAGAGGAAGCCAAACAAGTCCTCAATGACTATCATAGCGGCGCCTGCGGTGTACATTTCTTAGGAATGGCCACCACCCAGAAGGTCATCCGCATTGGTTACTTCTGGCCCACATTGTTTACCGACTGCATCACAGCAGTCAAGCATTGCCATAATTTCCAACTCTTTGCCCCTAAGGCCCGGACACCACCCTCCCCACTTCACCCAGTCGTCACTGTTGGCCTTTTTTGCAAATGGGCCATCGACTTCATGGAATGTAAACCCTCATCTGCAAATGGCCATAAGTACATCATCGTCACCGTTGACTACTTCACCAAATGGGCTGAATCCATGCCCACCTTCAACTGTAAAGCTGACACTGCTGCCCGTTTCTTTTTTAACCATGTTATTACACGATTCGGGGTCCCAAAACAACTTGTCTCAGACCATGGTTCACATTTTGAAGATTCCATTTGGCACGAGTTGTCAACTCTCCTTAAGTTCAAACATCAGTATGCCTCTGCTTACTACCCCCAAGGGAACGGCCAAGTTGAGGCTATTAATTTTTTTTTGAAAACAATCCTCCAACACATTGTTGATCGACATAATTCTAATTGGCATCACATGATTTTCCCCGCATTATGGGCTTACCGTACATCAACTAAGACCGCCACTGGTTTCACCCCTTTTCACTTAGTTCACGGTGTCGAATTTGTTCTCCCCATCAAGTGTCAGATCCCCTCCCTACACATCGCCACTGAGCTTCTCCCAAACACCTCCCCACTTGAACAATGTCTACTATTATTGGAACAAGCTGATGAGGACCGTCGCGCAACCCTCCAAACCATTGAAGCTGCTAAGAAGCGCTCCAAAGTTGGTTATGACAAACATGTCCACTCACGAGCTTTCCGTGAAGGAGATCTAGTCCTCGTTTACGACTAAGCCCACGACAAGACAGGTAAAGGGAAGTTCGAATCCATGTGGCAAGGTCCTTACATAGTGCATGCCTGCCTTGGACATGGGGCATATATTTTAATTGACTCAGAAGGCCACCCCTTGCGAAACCCCCATAATGGGTTGTATCTTAAACGTTTTTATTCTTAACAATCCCGTGGACCCGTTGGTATGTATTGTACAGTTTGCTTTCTTTTGGTTTTTCACTTTTTTACCACAACCTTACATTCATCATTTTTGCATGATCACAGATGGACCATCTTCCACCTTATTACATTGGCTTCGTCGATGGAGCAAACCGTTGGTCTCCAAACCTGGCCTCTATAGCTTGGGTCTTATATTCCCCTTCACATGAGTTGGTTGAACTTGACGGAATGTGCATAGGCGCTGCTACCAATAACCAGGATGAGTATGATGCTGTGACAGGTCTCCTGACTGCTACCCTTCAGATGGGTATACATCACCTTCATGTGTTCCTTGATTCCCAGCTGCTTGTCTACTAGCTCAACAACTACTACCAGGTGCATGATCCTTACCTCTTTAGAAAGTTCCTGCGCAAAAAACAGCTAAGCCGACAGTTTGAATCCATAACATTCACTCATGTCCCAAGAGCTCAAAATAGTGTCGCAGATCAAATGGCTAACAACATCCTCGACTGGCATATCAATCACACCATGTAAATCATCCATCATGCATAATCATCACATATCAACACATCAAAAACATAAAATCCCCAAAAAGATGACATCTACAACAAAGGGCATCCACGTGCCTATCATAACAAATCATTTGCATCCATGTGCAAACCATACAGCCACATCCACGTGCATACACAAATAATCACCACAAAAATGCATCCATGTGCATATCTATATAAATATATCATTGTCATATACATGTCATGAGTGTCCTAGCACTCAGCTATACAAAAAATATACATCAAGGAGCCCCAATAGCATCCCTGTCATAAAATACATGTCGTATATACAAAAAATCCCGAATGCCCATACGCATTGGGGGGGAGTCCCTAGCACTCCCCAATGAGAGTCATATCCCCCATATGAACCCTCCTCACTATCCTCCTCTACTGCGGATTCATCCTTCGCTCCTCCTCCATGGAGATCCTCCTATGGATCCTCCTCATCCCCCTGTCGATCCTGACCCCTCCTCTCCTCGGTCATAAATTCCACCCAAATCAAGATCGACCGCCAATCCTTTGGAGCCTCGTTACAGGCCTCAACCACCTCACGATCAAGCTCCTGCCACCCCTTGTTGGAGACCCCAACCAGTATCCAGTCGAAGGTAACTCACAAGGGCTCCAAATTCCCCTCCGCATCCCATCATTGTACCTCCCCCCGGTCTGGCAAGGCTGACACTATTATCTGCCGCCTACGCTCCCTATGCCTCGACGGTGGCAGCGGTCCCACATATACATCAAACCAAATCACAAATAGTCAGAATCATTGTCCATCTCTAGCAACAAATCTAACATAAAAACATCAAGCACAAGCTGGATACATACCATCCGGACCCCAAGCCTGCCCAGGTGGTCATGGTGCCTCCGGATCTCGTCGGTAGTCCATACCATGGTACAGATAGTCATCAAAATCCAACAACATCTACAACCACTGCAAATAGAGAACTTGCATAAAATACTGCCCCACCTCTCCCCCACCCCGTCGGCACATCATCTCACCCCACCGCACCATCCGCGGCTCCCTCAAACCCCCATCCTGGACCGACACTCGTGGTTGCAGTGTCAGAACACACTCCATGAAGAAAGAGCACAAAAATGACCCGTAGCAGAACCCCTTTCCAGATACCTTCACCGAGATCAGCTGCCGCTGAACACAGGTCAGGAACATCTAGCCCCAAGCAAAAAAGGTTCCTTGTAATACCCGCTCTACCAACTGCATCTTTCCCCGTGACACCCGGTTGGGCCCGTATGACCCCAACACTCGGACCAAACATGCTGCGATTGCCCAAACTGATGGATCCTCTAAGTCACAAATCAAGAGTGCATTCTTATGCACTCTTACCTTAGGGAGGCAGTACCGATCTAGCATCTCCTCCATGCCCACATCCACGGACACCCGTGGTTGAGTATTCGCAACCCTACCCAAACAAGGAAGTCCCGTCAGAAAGTATACATCTTCCAGGGTGAGCTCCAGTCTCTCCCCCTGCACCATGAAGCACTGACTATCGGGCTCCCAGAATCCCACCGACCTGTTCAGCAGCAGTGCTGCTGAATGCATCATCGGCACTTGCACGAACTTTAACAGCCCGCATAGCCCCAAGGTCCCTCGGACATGTCGATCATCCTGTATGTACTCCATCAGCTTGTCAGGTATCTCGCGCTCTTTCCATAGTACTCTCGGCATCCTGTCAATCCCACAATGAAAACTCATCAGAACATAATCAAATAAACTATCATCCCCCCCGGTATGACTCCACAATCCTGAACCAGATCGCGGCTGTGGGGCCCAATGTCGTGATCCCAAATCGCGGCTATCGAGACTACATCCGCGATCGTGAATCATGTATGTAGGGGCCACAGTTGCGATCATAGATCGCGGCTGTCTCGGCCACAGTTGCAATCGCAGATCGCGGCTATCCAGGCCACATCCACAGGCGTGGATCACGACTATCTAGGCCATAGCCACGATCCCGGATCAGAGCTATGGAGGCCACAACCACGATCCATTATCGTGGCCATCGCCTTGAAACCAGCAATCCACACCCCCGTGGATCGTACCACCCTCCTTGAGGACCTACTACCCACGTGAATTGAGAAAAAATTAAAGGTATGAGTTCAGTGAAATACCTTCAACTCGCGGAAATGAAATCGACTGGTCCAATCACCCAGAAATGCCAAATCCGCTCTGGCCCACCACACTCTCTTGTCAAATTCAACCACACAAATGACACTTGGCATTATGGGTCCACTTACTATTTATAGATAGTTGACTTTTCTTGATTTGGCCATTATGGATCCATACGGAGTCCATTTTCCAAACCGTTTCCACCACTGGAATTAGAACGATGAGACCTTCAGAATGGTCAACTCGGTCTCTCGTTTTCTCTGAACCCCTTTCTTGGAATTTTTTCATGCACCTCGTCATCTCGATTTGCATGCCACACCTACCGTTATCAGTTTTTAGCATTCCTTATACCATCAGATTTAGTTTTCCAAGCCTGTGATGATGCTTGAGATCATTTCACACTCTCACCCCCCAGATGTTTTGGGCATTTTTGCACCAGCCCCTAGTCATATCGGTTTGCGCGCCACCTCGGCCGTTATCCTCTTTTGACGCTTTTTATATCACAAGATTCAGTTTTACGTGCTGATGATGCTTGAGATCATTTCTCACTCTCACCAGAAACAGTTTCAACATTGTGTCCCGACACCTTGCTACCTCGATTTGCATGCCACATCGGCCGCCATTGAATTGTTACACATTTATACATGTGTCATTCACTCCATTCATACTGCAATTATTTTGTTATTTTTCCACCATTCATCATCCCGCAAGGAGATCCACTAGTGTTCCCCCCCAACCCTCGTTCTTGGTTCTCATCGATGTCCCTTGATTGAACACTCTCTCCTTTCTTGGACATTCCTTTTGTTTGGTATAATTTTATCCCTTTTTCGGGCCGGACAAGTCCTTTACGAAAAAGGCACTTTGGGAGTTTCTGTTAAGCTCTTTTCTGACTCCTAAAAGAATGAAAAGATCGTCGAGCAATATTGCTTCCCTTCATGCTCATTAAAGTACCTGAAAGGGCATCTATCTGGTATAAGTTTAACCCTTTTCCAGACCTGGTAGACTAATTACGAAAAATGAATACTCTAGTCACACTGGATGGTAGCATAGATAAATACAAAGCGAGGTTTGTGGCTTGTGGCTTATCCTAGAAAGAGGGATAGATTATGAATAGACTTTTGCACTTGTATCCAGATACACTTCCATCAAAGCAGTACTTTCCTTGGATGTAGTGATGAAGTGGAAGATACACCAGATGGATGTCAAGATAGATTTCTTGAATGGTGTAGTTGAAGAGGAAGTGTATGTGGAGCAGCCACTTGGTTTTGAGACACATGACAGGGAGTCATATGTGTGCAAGTTGAAGAAAGCCTTGTATAGCTTGAAGCAAGCTCCTAGGACTTGGTATGGGAGGATAGAAAAATTTCTATCCAGTTGGGGCTTTACCAAGAGTAAGGCGGATTCCAACCTTTACTACAAGGTTGAGGAAGGAAATCCAGTAATACTACTATTGTATGTAGATGACCTGTTTGTGACAAGTGAGGATAGATTGATTTCCGACACGAAGAGGAGGCTTGCTGCTGAGTTCGGGTTGAAGGACTTGGGTATGATGTATTTCTTTCTAGGTATGGAGGTGTTGCAGAGTACATATGGAATCTTCCTTGGACAAGGGAAGTATGCAATAGAGATCTTGAAGCAGTTCGGGATGATGGATTGCAAGGCCATGGCCACACCTATGGCATCGAACCTGAAGCTATAGTGTGATGCTTCATCAGAGATGGTTGATGTCACAGTGTATCGTCAGATGATTGGGTCCTTGATGTGCTTGACGAACACGAGACTAGATATTTGCTTTGCGGTGAACACATTGAGCCAGTTCCTGACGGATCTGAGAGGTGTTCACCTGGTTGCTGTAAAGCATATTCTGAGGTACCTGAAGAGTACATTTGATTATGGGCTCAAGTATGATGCGAATCAAAAGTTTAACCTGGAGGGTTATTTTCATTCAAATTGGGCAGGAAGTGCTGCAGATAGGAAGAGCACCTCGAGGTGCTGCTTCAGTATGGGATTAGGTGTGATCTCCTAGTTTAGCGGGAAGCAGTCCTACGTAGCACTGAGTACAGCCAAAGCAGAGTATGTCGCAACTTGTTCAGCTAGTTGTGAGGCAGTATGGCTGAAGAAGCTACTGTCTAAGTTATTTGATCTACCGTTGGATGCTTCCTGTATCTATTGTGACAACCAAAGTTGTGTGAAGTTGTCAGAGAACCCAGTGTTCCATGACAGGTAGAAGCACATCGAGATCAAATATCACTATATCAAGGATATGGTGCAGAGAGGAGCAGCGAAGCTCCTGTATGTTGCGAAGGATGAGCAGGATGTGGATGTGTTGACGAAACCACTAGCCAGAGTGAAGTTTGAGTACTTCAGAGAGAGGCTTGGTGTTCTTTAGATTGAAGATACTTCAAGGAAGAAGTGATGAGACACATTTGCAGGAGCCATTCCAAGCATGGTGATAGGAGGATCCTTCCCATGGCTGTGGATGTAAGCACTATGTGATGAGCATCAGGACGATGCTCTAGTTACTGCTTTGGATATGCATCAGTTGGATGCTTTGTATGATCAGTTGGATCATGTATGTTGATATGCATCAGTTGGATCATGTATGATGATATGCATCAGAACGATGCAGAGAAGATGATCATGCAATGATGATATGACTCAGGACTATGCAGTGATGATGATTAGGATGATCATGCAATGATGATATGCATCAGGACGATGATCAGGATGATCATGACATGATGACATGCATCAGGACGATGATCGGGTTGATCATGTGATGATGTACATCAGGATGATGTATGGTGAGTATCAGGTTTATACTCTATGGTCGTGGACAGGTTGTGCAAGATAAGCATATAATAACGCCCTGGGAGATTTGCAGATACTCTTTCGAGGTTTTTTGTATGGCATATAACAACGCCCTGGGATATCTGGAAAATTCTATTTTGAGGTTTTGCTTGGGAGGACATATAATAACACCCTAGGAGGTTTGCAGATACTATTTCGAGGTTTTTCCTATGGCATATAATAGCGCCCTGGGATATCTGGCAGATGCTCTTTCGAGGTTTTGTCCTATGGCATATAATAACGCCCTAGGAGATCCGATAGGTTGAGAAGTACGCTCGTAATCAGTCCTGGGATGCTCTTTCGAGGTTTTTCCATGACCACATGTAATATCACCCTAGAAGATCTGATAGGTTGAGCAGTATGCTCGTAATTAGTCCTGGGATGCTCTTTCGAGGTTTTGTGGTGATCCAATGTAATAGCGCCCTGGGAGATCCGATAGATTGAGTAGTATGCTCGTAATTAGTCCTGGAATTCTCTTTCGAGGTTCTGTGGTGGGATCACATGTAATAGCGCCTTGGGAGATCTTGCCGGTTGTGCTTAGGCACATAAAGGATCCTGGGATACTCTTTCGAGGTTTTTTGACGCATGTAATAAGTCCCGAGGATTCCACAGTATGGCCAGAGATGATGAATACGTACAGGAGGCTAGGCCTACATCTAGCATGAAAAAGGGATGGCTTTGTAGAACTTCCTATGACGAGAAGAATTCAGATATAGCCCAGTGATCGAGATGTTGGGTACAACAGCAGTGATGATGATGATGCTCCGTGATCCAGTGGCGATGATCCAGCTTCGGAATTGAAGACTTGTGCCTATATGTATTGATGACTTGTGTCAAGAGAATACATTCCTAGTTAAGAGAGAGTGTTGATGTATTTGTAACTTCAGAAGATATTCACTTGCATATTGTATGTATTACATTTGTACCTTATTGTATCCCCAACGGAGATGTATTATTCCTCTGATTGGAAGTCTCGTCATGTGTACTTGCAAGTGTCGTAAGTTATATTGTAAGTGTCGTAACTTATACTTGATGGGTTATTAGACCACCTTGATGGGGTCAACCTTGTATGAGTCAGGTGGATTAAAGGGTTATTAGACCACCCTAGTGGGGTCGGCCCAGTCAACATTATGTTAAGTGGTTAAGTTGGGGTCGACCTAGCTAAAGTTAAAAGACAAGTGAAGTAGTGTATAAATAGAGAGTGTGTCTCTCTCATTCACTCACTTTGCATTGGTGAGAGAGAGGAGGAGTGCACACAAGTAGAGGAGGAGCATGCTGCTGAAGATATCTATCCCTTGGGTTTGATCATGGTGATCCTTGTATTGATGCTTATTCTATCTCTGAGGAAGTTGCAGGTTTTTTCACCTTCTTGGTTTTCCCCGGTGAAATGTTTTGTGTCTCTTGTCTCTTGTCTCTTATGATTGATATGCTGTACATGTTATTCGTTCAGTTAAGATCCTAGATGTATTGAATTAAATGATGAAAATATAACATCATATGGTCAAATCGATCACAATGTTGGCATGTCAAACTATGAACTGATGTGGATGAAGATGGATTCTCATTGATGAATCCAACACTCTGAAATTGAATGGGCTTGGAGAAGTCAGGAATGTGAACTATCACTTCCTTGTCATATCCAAGGCCGGTTCTGTGCTTGTTATGGATGATCACTTCCCATGGTATGATGATGGGATTGGAAGGAACAATAAGAACCTCTGTATGCATGTCTTCATCTTCATTTTCTTTCACTTCTGATGGTGTGCCACTGATTTGCTCATGTGCTTCTGAAGTGGCATCATTCTATGTAGGATGATAAATAGAATCATGAAGGGGATTCTTCTAAACATGAATAGGTTCAGAAAGTGCTTGTTCTCGTTGAAGCTCCCATTCAAGCTGTAGGAACTCAAGAGTGTCTTGTGAATCTTTTACAGAATCTCGAATGTGAGTGAGAGTGATCTTGTTGATCATGACAATGTTGTCAACAGAGGAAAAAAGTAGAGTGTTTAGTAACTCTACAAGGACATTTAATCTCTCCATTTAAAACTCACTCAAATACAAAAGGGCTTCTTGAAATTACACCCTTTTACAAACACTTGAAAAACTCAGAAAATGACAGGTGTCAGGTTCAACCGAGAGTGCTCCCAAGTACAATGCAACTCAACTTTACTTCAGTTTTTGTACTATGCAAAAACACATATGAAAGTACCAAAAGCATGCACTAAAACTTACAAACAAACACCAATTTGAAAGTTATACTTATGAATGTTGAATCAAAGAGTCTGCTATACCTGATTTTTTGTGTGATGATGAAAAAAATTCCAAAATGATGATGTACAACCATTCCAAATCAATTGATCTTCATTGAATGAATGCACTATGTCAATCTTTGATGTAGGAGCTTCAATGTGGTGTTAAGGCCACTAAGCATAAATCAACAATTTTTTCTTCTTCTTCTGATCTCTGATCTCTGCAACAATTTGCATGATTCTTACACTAATTTTCTGCCAATGTCACTAGAGTGAATTCAATCTCTACAATAACCTGCAACAGTCTCTGGAATATGCTACCTTATGGATAGCTTCCAGAACTGTTCTTAATGCTTGAAGTAAGCTTCTGTCAATGTAGGATGACTGATTGCTAGTCAATTTGGTGAACAACTCTCATGCAATGCTCACTTAATCTTCATGGATTAATCATGCAGAACTTCAACGGTCTTTCATTATGAGAGAGAATCCAATATTGTTACACACCAGTCAAACTCATGAGCATGCAGCTTTAAAGAGAGAGATTGTCCATTGGCTTGTATCCACTCAATGCAGCTCTTCAAGGTGGCAATTGAAGTCTAGATCCACCATCGCATCAAAACCAATGGACAAATCCATGATTTTGGAAGTTGTATTACCCTAATTGAAGCTCTTGTCTCGTGAGGTCGTAGATCAACGATAGAGGTGGTTTTATTCTCCACAAACAACTCCAGTCTTCAACAAAAACGCAATAGTAAATGGTCTCACTAAAATATCACTATTCAACGAAGCCTTCTTATGTTGTTCCAATCTCCATCAATATCATTTCTATCAGCAGTTTCAGTTCTTCACACTCCAACAAAGCATCATAATGCCTTCAAATTTGCATTCTTCACACATGGGTAAATCTCCACCCAAGTCTCACCACAAATATTCAATTTAGCTTTGTTTTATTACTGATGCATGATATATAACCTTTCCAAATGGCATTCTTCTATGTGAATTTATTGAAAAGAGAGAAAAATTTGTGTGCAGAGACTGACACTCACCAGAAATGGTAAGCATGCACTTGGAATTTATGAGCTCTCAACTATTATGTTCGCATAGGAAGAAAAGGCAGCATTCAACACTCCATGCAAAGCAATACCAATGAAGACATAGGTATAAGTGGCGCCCTCAAATGTTACAATTGTGACCTATTGAGTCTCACTTATCTATTTCCCCCCAAAGTTAAAGAAGATGAACCAGCATAGGGAACTTTAGACTACAGGCATGTGATAATCTACAAGGGATCTAGCAACTGTAACAAACTCACAATCAAAACTCTCAAGAATGTTGCAAAGAATAAGAGAAGGAGGCACTCAATAATCACTCATAAACATAGAATAATGAACAATAATAGTATCATACAATGAATAATGAATGTAAAGAATGTATTACAATAAATTGTGATGTAACATCATATAGGATTCGAATTAGCCAAGTAGGGAATTCAAATCTAAGCTCAAAGTCTAGCTTGGATAACTATGGAGACATCATCCAGTCAGTAGTATCAGTCATAAATGGTAAGAGTCAGTCAAGTGTGTCCAACTGAGTCTAACAGGACCATCTAGGCATAAATCAGGGAATGGAGGCTCCAAGGGGGCCACATGCGGCTGTCATAGGGTTAAGTGGCACTCCAAAAATAGCTAACTACAAGCCAAAAGTAGTTAGGATGAGCAATCAGTGGAAAAACTACTCAATCCATGCACTAACTAAGTGATAACTCCCAGTAGGTGAGAAAAGGTGCCCTAACTGAGTGATAACTGGTGGTAGGTGAGCAAAGGCACTCTAACTGACTGTGGTAGGTGAGAAAAGGTGCATTCGGCATGAAGAAACTCAAAGAAGGCACTTTAGGTAGGTGGGAGGCCAACTGGGGGCTGTAGACAGGCTCTGGAGAGCTAGGAACAAGCTCTAGGTGCTAGGAGTACCATCAAGGTGATGTCTGGATGCATGCAATTGCATGCAGATGATTGGATGCATGCAAAAATGCATGCAGACATGCAAAACTGAAAAATGATGGTGTGAATATTCCAACACCCCCCGCAAGCTATATTATGAAGAAATAACTGAAAACAGTAAAATAGGGCCCTGGTGACTAAGACCAAAGGTCACCCCGTACAATCAATCTAAATAAACTAAGTGAGGAAAGAGGGAAAACCCAGTGGGAAGAAATCCATCCCTCAAAATAGGCTGAAGGATGCTAATGAAGCATATCATCTCTCACTCCAAGAAGTGATCTAAGGTAAGTGAACCTCTTCACCGTGAAGGTCTTGGTGAAGATATCTGCAATCTGCTCTTCCGTCGGAAGGTAGACCAGTGAAATGATCTGATCATGCACTAATCATATGATGTAATGCATGTGTATCTCAATGTGTTTGGTTCTTTGTCTCAGAACTAGATCTGTGGAGATCCTGATGGCACTCTGATTGTCACAATAGATGACAGGTGGAGTACTGAATATAATCCCAAACTTTGATATGATGCCTCTCAGCCAAATGCACTGTGGGGCTGCATTTACTGCACCTCTGTACTCGGCCTTTGCTGAAGAAAGAGCTAAAGCAGTCTGCTTTTTTCTCGACCAACATATAGGTCGATACCCAATCATGAAGACAAAACCAGATGTAGACTTCCGATTTGAGCTATCTCCAGCCCAATCAGAATCGGTATATCCAACTAGGTTCAAAGGACACCCAACTGAGTAGTGAAGGCCATGAGTCTTGGTACCTTGCACATAGTGCAAAATCCTCTTTACTGCCTTCCAGTGAAGCTCACAAGGCTCCTGCATGTATCTGGAGACATAACTAATTGCGTAGGATAGATCAGGCCGAGTTGTGTAAGAAAGAAAAGGATACCAATCAACTGTCGATACAATGTACAATCTAACAAAGGTGTAGAAGATCCATCCTCAAGGATGATCCCTGAAAGAAAAAGAAATGCAATTGGTTTGCATTCGCTCATGTGGAACCTATCAAGCATATCTAAAGAATACTTGGATTGAGAAACTTTGATTCCTGAATCACTCTGAGTGACTTCAAGACTAAGAAATTGTTTCAACAATCCCATATCTGACATGGAGAAGGAGTTGTGCAAAGCAGATTTTATAGATCCAATACATGAAAAAAAAACTCCCTGTAATCAACAAATCATCAACATAAAGTACAATGAGAAGTAAGGAGTTACCATCATGTCTCATGTAGACATTCGAATCTAATTTGCACCTTTGAAAGTCTTCTGAAAGCAAAAAGGATTCCATTTTGGAATACCAAGCTTGGGGAGCTTGCTTAAGCCCATACAAGGACTTCTTCAATATGCAAACAAGTGAAGAATCATCAATATAAAACTTAGGTTGATTCATGTAGATATCCTCCTCTAGATATCCATGAAGGAAAGCACTCTTGACATCCATATGATGCACTTCCTAGTGCTTGGATGCAGCAAGAGCAAGAACAAGATGGATGGAATCCATCTTAGCAACAAGAGCGAATGTCTCAGAATAGTCAATCCCATGAACTTGGGAAAAACCTCTTGCAACCAATATAGCCTTGTACTTTTGGGAGGCTCCATCTGAATCCATCTTAGTTTTGTAGATCCACTTGCATTCAACAAGTTTCCTTCTAGGTGGGAGTGAAACAAGCTCCCAAGTCTCATTTCTTTGAAGAGATTGGTACTCTTCTTCCATAGCATCTACCCATCTTGGATCTTGGGAGGATTTAAAGTATGTTTTTGGATCAGATCCTATCATAAGAAAACATCTCTCAGCTAGAAATGGATATGAGGGAGAGAGTGCAGTTCTTGTATCATGAAGATCAGATCTATCTTTGACAAGATCAATGGTGGATATAGGAGCTGTGGTGGCCTATGTAGCAATAGGAGATGAACCTTTAGGTGCTAGATCTCCAGGTTCTTGTGGATTTGGATCTAGCATTCACACTTATTCAAGAGTCTTCTTTTTCTTCATCTTCTCTTGTGGATCTTTTCCCTTTAAGCAACCTTTGCAGGTACCATGAGAAAACTTATCATCTAGAAGGCCTTCAACCACATCTTGAGCTTGCATCTCCTGTAAATGCTTGTAGTTGAGATGTCCAAATATCTCATGCCACAATCTGCTTTCTTCATTGGCATGAGTATGGAGAGCAGATGTCTTGGAGAGCGGTAATAAGTGTGAAAACTCATAGAGTTTTGAAGTATGATTTTCAATTCCTTTTGCAATGATTTCCCCTGAAACCATGTGTTGTATCTCGACTTCATTTGGAGAAAAGAGTACCCTTTTGGGCTCTCCAATATGAGTCATTTGATACACTGAAAGTAAGTTTGCTGAAAGAGAAGGAACATAAAGCACATCATAAAAGTAACCATATTCAAGATTGATTCTTCCACTTCCCTGACAGGAGGCTTCTGAATCATTGCCCAATATGATGGAAGGGCCAGCTAAGCATTCGAAACTAGAGAAAAGATCTTTGGAGGAAGACATGTGTCTTGATGCTCCTGAATCTATGATGAAAGAAGAATCTGTTGATGCACTTGCCAGGAGGGCATGACATCTTTCTTTGTATTTGGATCTAGAAGGTTTAGTATTAGGATCTTTCTTCCTTGTACATGCAGGTACAGGAAGATTGTTCTTCTCAAGTAACTGCGCCATCAAATCTATAGTCTTCTTCATGCAAGTACTCTCAGGATGGAAACCTCTAAGACAATATGTGCACTTGGATATTTTCTTCTAAGAATGATTGGTCTTCCTTGAGTTCGAAGCCCCATCTGACTGATATGGAGTATATGCAGGCCTTGTATCATTCGATCTGTTCTCAAAAATATTTTGCTTGTCTTTACCATTCACCCTTTTGGCCTTAGCAGCTATAAGGGCCGAATCCAACTTGGGTTTGATTATTCCCATGGAGATTAAATTCTCTTCCTCTTGAGTAAGAGATTGGATGAAGTCATCAATTGAGGGAAACTTCCATTTTGGAATGGACATCTTAGCTGACTGGAAAGTAGAGACAAAAATTGAGAAGTTTTCCCCCAACTTTGAGAGAATGACAATAATAAGCTGCTTGTCTTCTTTCACTATCTCATATCTTTTCAACTGTGATATCAAGATTTTGAAATTGGTCAGGAAGGCATTTATAGATTCGAAGCTATCAAGAATCAAAGATATGAGTTCATTCTCCAATTTGTGTCCTTTCATATCATCTTTCTGTCCAAAAAGGGATTTGATATTGTCCCAAACCTTTTTAGGAGATGTAAGATCGATGACATGGAAGTGAATATCTTCAGAAATTGAGAGAAGGAGGAGGCCAATTGCTTCATCAATCCTATCCAACTACTTGGACTTTTCAACTACACTGAGAGGTTCTACCATTGTTCCGTTGAGTATTCGGGTGAAGCTCTTGGATCTCATGAAGAGAGCAATCTTGGATTTCCACTAAACATAGTTGGAAGATGTGAGCTTTAGATCCATTTGAACAGAGAAGGTCGAATTGTTGAAGAGGAATTCGAATGGGTGAATAAACTTGCAAAACAAGAGAAGTTTTTGCTGATGGAGAATGCTACACTTTGAATGAATACTACCTTTAGAACATTGAGTACATAGACTAAGTCCTTCACACCTAGATAGACCTCACTGGATTTATCCAATGAATTCAAGTAATAGCACTAGGATTTGCTGTGGAAACTCAGAGGCTTCTAGTGCTCAAGTGAAAGATAGCTACTCAAATAAATGTTGCAACAACTGTTGCTACAACTGTTGCAATGGCTGCAATTCGAATAGCTGCTTTTTGCTCTGATACCATGCAATAATCTGAAAGGGATCTAGCAACTGTAACAAACTCACAATCAAAATATCAAGAATGTTGCAAAGAAGAAGAGAAGGAGGCACTGAATAATCACTCATAAACACAAAATAATGAACAATAATAGTATCATACAATGAATAATGAATATAAAGAATGTATTACAATAAAATGTGATGTAGCATCATATAGGATTCGAATTATCCAAGTAGGGCATTCGAATATGAGCTCAAAGTATATCTTGGATAATTATGGAGACATCAGCCAGTCAGTAGTATCAGTCATAAATGGTAAGAGTCAGTCAAGTATGTCCAATTGAGTCTAACATGACCATCTAGGCATAAATAAGGGAATAAAGACTCCAAGGGGGGGGCATGAGGCTATCATAGGGTCAAGTGGCACTCCAAAACTAGCTAACTAGGAGATACAGGTAGTTAGGATGAGAAATTAGTGGAACAACTACTCAATCCATGCACTAACTGAGTGATAACTCCCGGTAGGTGAGAAAAGGAACCCTAACTGAGTGATAACTAGTGGTAGGTGAGAAAAGGCGCTCTAACTGACTATGGTAGGTGAGAAAAGGTGCAATTGGCATGCAGAAACTCAAAGAAGGTGCTTTAGGTAGGTGGGAGGCCAACTGGGGGCTGTAGATAGGCTCTTGAGAGCTAGTAACAAGATCTAGGTGCTGGGAGGACCATCAAGGTGATGACTGGATGCATGCAAAATTGAAAAATGATGGTGTGAATATTACAACAAGGTAATGCATCACACACAATGATCACCACCACCCGTAGGTCACAACAGCTGCAGAATTCAACAGCTCTTCAAGTCTTTGAATGCAGCACCGAACGGGGTGTTCCACGATTTTAATGCAAGTCACACAATGTAAGGAGGGTTCACCCTTCATGCAGTATCCAAAATAAAACAATGGCCACGATAGTCGATAGTCTCCAGGATGGAAAAAACATACAGCTTCAGTCCAGTATTCACGTTACCATGATATTCTTTCAAGCAGAGATATCACTCCCACTTTGGTCGCTAGTATTATGTCCTTTACATAATTTAGAGGATTTCTGTACCCAGCTTCCATACTCCCCATATTGGTTCAGTTAGATTTCACACAACTCCAAGCATTCACGCAGAAGTTAATCTGGAATGCTCTCAGCAATAGTCTTTACAAGAGAGAGTAGATACTCTATTAATTCACAGCCTTCAATCACTCACGCAATGGACAAGATGGAATGGAAATTCAACCAGATCATAGTAACAGCCTCAACCTTCCAACTCCATGATAGAAATAGCTATATGATGGTCTCCTCAGAGTAATATCATTTCAATGCAGATACTCAAATATAGGGAAATAATTCCATGCAGTCCCCACTTTAATGCTTAACCAGGAATTCACTATTCAAGAAGAAATACCTCACACACCAACTATTCATAGGATCTAGTATTCATCATAAGAGGCATGTATGACGATGAAGAAGCAGGTATTCTCCACACAAAAGTCTCGGTATCCACTCAGCTCCACGAGCACAACTCCTTCAGTAACTCCAGCAGATATCAATACACAACAATACCATACAATCTTAAAGAGTCTATTAACACAAGAATAGCATATGCAGGAATTCAGCGGTGGATAATTTTTAATACACACTCAGAAGGGAAGAAGAAACGCTCTTTGTAGAGAATATAATGCAAATTGCAGGCTGTCAGGGAGAAGGAGGCAGAGAGGAAACACACAAGCAAAAGTGAGGCCAGAATTCTGAGCACATAGGCCAGAGGCATCACAAAAGTAGCAAGTTCAGAAAAGCAGAAAGAAGGTAGGAAAAGTAGGAAATTCCATAAAGCAGAAAGAAGCGGAAGAATGAAAAATAATAGGAAAATAAGATAAAATCTAGGAAAAGCAGGATGCTTCCAAAAGCAAGAAAATCAATCCAGAGAGGAAAGGAAACAAAGCAAGGATAAAGTAGGAAAAAACTTAGTTACTAAAAGCAGTCAAGGAGGGAGCATGAGAAAGGAAGGAGACCACATTAAATGTATCTAGATGGACAATTAGCTTATAAAAAGAGAGGAGCACACCACTCTGTTGGGCCAGGCCCAAGTGGGGCATTTTTTAGCAAGTCAGATTTTGGAACTGCGGAGCTAAGCGCAGTTCAGCTGAAGGATTTTTGGATAAGTTAGTTTTGGGGAAGCTGCGAAGTTGAGTGCAGCGCAGTGTCGGAAGAGCTGCGAAGTACATTGCTGCGAGGAGACAACACTACGATGAGGCCAACCTATGGAGATATGACAAGACAGAAGGTTGGAAGGAAGACGACACATATTCCGGTTAGACCATCGATGGTTTATTTTTGGTAAAGATACTCCATGATTTCCAGAGGGTGGGAAAGGAGCAAAGAGGAGGAAAGAGACCAGTCACACATGCAAGGAACAACTACATGAACTAGTCGCATAAGTATGTTAGAGGAAGAACGACTCGGTGAAAGCGACCTATTGGCGTGCGTGCAATAGGGAGGCTGATAGCAACGTGAGCATGCGCTGAGGGCGGCCACAATGGAATATTCGCTACCATAAACCAGCAAGTCCAGTTAGCTGAAAACCGCGATGATTTTGTAAACCTTAGGGTTTTTGCTTGTAGATTGTAAAGACATGACCTACGGGCATGATCTATAAATAAGGCATATTTTGTAAGGGAAAGAGTTTTTATTATTTTGGTTAATCTTCATTGTTGATCTCTCAGGTTGTTGTTGTTGATTGGGCTTGTATCTCATTGTATTATCTTTAACAAGACCTATTTTGATTGCCATTGTAAAGGCTCCGCAAGCTGTGTGCACAGAGGCCTATTGAGAGAGAAGAGAGTATGTAGCTAAGTGCGCAGACTGGAACTGTTGTACCCTTCCCAAAGAATAATACAACAACAATTCCTGTGGACTTATCTCCCATCCTGGGGGTGAACCACATTAAACCTTGTGTAGTGTGATTTTTTATGTGTTTGCACTTGTCTGTTTGCTTACAATGAATGCTTGAATTCTCATTTATCAGTTCATGTGTTTATGCTTTTATATGTATTCGCCATGGGAGCGAAATGGGAATAATATGTTAAGTAGAACTTTTATGGATGAATGTTGAATGCGTAGTATTTCTGATTTAATGAATGCATAAGTCATTTAGATAAGCAGTTAAGTAGAAGAGCTCGCGCCGTGTGGCTCCCTTGAAGTGCAACACCGGAAGTGTGAAGAGTAGTGTATTTCATCCCATTGCATGAGTTGTGAGACTGATTAATCTAAGGCAATAGATGAATGAATATGTACTAAGTAAAGTCTTCACAAGCAGTTAAGTCCGAAGAGGAAGCATATAAGTTAGTTGCACTGTCCTGTTGATTGAATCCTACCTGCATCGCACAGTCCATGGACGTGCTGGTTGTGCAAGCATCTTAGCTTGTAGAAGTGTTGACCGTGACACAGGATATTGTTGCGCAGTATTCAGTCCATAGTGTGAGCCCTGCAGCGCGCTGCGCACTAGTGCCGTCCCAACAACTCATCACGTAGCTGTGGAAACCTGATTCCGAAGCTCCACCATAGTTCCACCTCGGGTGAGACCTCAGCCTGTTCACAAGATGTTGCCGAAAGGGCTGATGAAAAGGGGTTTTGTTGGTTCCTTGAACCGCAAAGAACCTGGGTCTTTATCGAAAACCTCAAGAACAGTTATATAAGCCAACACACTCTCACATCTTTTGTCTGTTTTGAGAATTGTCAGCCAAAGTTGGGTAAGGAGTAGTGTGTAAGCGAATGAAGTGACCTATCAACTAGAGTGGCGAAAACCATTAGAAGCAAAGCCACGGGTCGAATGTGGCAATAAATCGAGAGTGGCGGAAAGGGACACGCCACTATGCAATTAGATCCATTCCATGAGGACTGCGGCTATCAGAAGGGAGTCAGAGATAGGAGTGGAATAGAAAGGTGTCTAGAGGCGTGTGGAACAACTGTCGACTACAACAGGCCGGGTTAGCGGGGCAACTGCACCAGTTTTGGTAACTCTATGGGTTTTGGCCCATATTCATTGTAAAGATGTGAATTGTGGGAACATTCTATAAAAATGGGAAATTTTGTAAGGGAAGGGTTGATTTTTGTGGATTTTTGTTGATATCTCATAGTATTGTTCTGAAGGACTGAGTATTGTAAAGAGGCTCTACAGCTATGTGCGCAGAGACCTGCTTAAGAGAGAAAGAGGCTCTGCAGCTGTGTGCACAAAGACCTATTGTAGAGAGAAGAGTATGCAACTGAGAGTGCATAATGGAATTGTTGAACCCTTCCCATTAATATAATCAACAATTATTGTGGACGTAGCTCCCATCCGAGGGGTGAACCACGTAAATATCGTGTTGTGTGATTGAATCTGTGTGTTTTATTTTGTTATGGTTAAGTTCATGCTTATAGTTGTATGTGTCTTCACTTTTTTATGTATTTTCCACATGAATGAGTGATGAGAATAATATGTTAAGTGTCGAACATATATGCTTGAATGCTGAATGCAAGCAATTCTGAATACGTTGAATGCATAGAAGTGCAATACTGGAACTGCGCTGTTGCGTTTTATTTCACCATATTGTATGAGTTTGCGAAGTAGATAGTCCCGTATGTTTTGCAAAGTGTAGAGTTGCACTGTCATATTGTTAAATGATCATTTTGAAGTGCGTAGTCCCAGTGTGCACTACAGTATAAGCGATAGACACGAAGTAGGTGTAACTTCGCGCAGTTCCTTAGTCTGTTGACCATGCATCACATGATTATGGAAACCTGCTTCTATAATCCCCCATAAACTTCGAATCGGGTGAGACTTCAGTCTGTTCGCAGATTGTTGCCGAAAGGGCCGATAAGGAAGGGTTTTTTTGGACCACAACTGCACAGAACCTGGGTCAATACAAGAAAGTTAAAGAACAAGGTCCATACCCAACAAATGGTTCCATTTCCGCGCTTGAACTGGTGATGTGTTCTGAATATTGGAATATTGAGAGAACACAAATACAAAACTGGGTGGATAATACAGAAAAGGAGTTTGCAAGGAAGGAGAACAAACATCCGCGTTTCTCTGACGAAGAATGGTTGCAGATATAGCTATATTCTGACATTTATGAAATTTTCTTCGCATCCTTCAGCAACGATCTATATGAGTGGTTGTCGAGACTAGAAGAGCAGAAAAATTGTTATTAGGGAGGAGAACCTACGGAGTGGAATCCAGAACTAGTACAGAGACTTAAAGAAGTGGATAGCCCAATCTCAAGAGCAATAGACTCCTGGTTCGATAGCATACTAAAAGGCTACGTTACAGAATTTTTTGTGGACACTTTGAAGTCTTACAGCACAACAGAGGTAGATTTCTTCAAAGAATTCAGAGGTAGGTACCTGAACAATCTCAATCTATACATTAAAATGCTGTTAGCAAATAAAGGTGTCTTAAGAATGCAACAAGATCCCTAGAAATTTGAGTCTTTAATGTTCAATAATATAGACAGTGACACTGAAGAAAACATTTACACACTACGAAGTGGTAAAAGATACAAGTATAGTACCGAGAAGAGGCCCAATGAACATGAACTTCACATCTCTCTAGAAACTGAGTTACAGGTTGAGACTGATAGTGAAACAACACCTCGAGTGACTACCTATCAGCCCATCACTCCACAAAATCCTCCAGTTGACGATAGAAATACTAGTAACCCACAAAAAAACAGTAGTTGTAACACCATAGGAGCAAGTACTCAGAACATTCCGAGCAGTAGTATACCTAACACATTACAAAACACTACGCCTCCTAGAAGAAGAATGAAAGACGACATCAAGCTGTCGATATTCAAAGGAACGGGTCTAGAAGACCCTGAGAAACATTGGTTTCTCTGTGAAGCCATGTGGAATGTTAAACAAATACATGATGATGCTATAAGACAAGCACAGCTCGTTACCACATTCAGGGATAGAGATTTGACATGGTTTATGAAGTATTCTGTTGGACATAATAGGACCCTAGTGGATATCAAGACTGTGCTCATCCAAGAGTTTAAAAAACCCAAGTCAGAATCGCAGTATATCATAGAGCTCAAAGAAATTAAACAGAAACTGAGCAATACAGTGTGGGAATTTGACCAAAAGTTCAAAGCATTGTTAGATCAAGTGAGCTTTGACATAGCACCAAAACAGCATCGAGAATGGTTCATATCCACGTTGTTGCCACACATTAGATTACCGTTGATGCAACAGAAGGTTACTTTGCAGACAGAGGCCCTAGAGATTGCAATGAAACTAGAGGCTTCTCCTATAGGAGAGACTAGCGCATGTATGATTCAGATACAAACCCAACAAGAAAATCTGACATTACAACTGCAAGAGATGAAGAAAGAAAAAGAAACCCGAGAAGAGGTTTGGTGTACAAAGTGTAAGGGAGAAGGTCACTCCAAAGAAAATTGTCCGGTATTTAAAGATTACATCAATAGTGGAGCTCCAAACCCATTGAATCAGCAACAAGGGCCATGGTGTGAGATTTGTCGATGTAGCGGACATTGCCCAGAAGATTTTTATTTAATTAAGAAATATGTGCAAACACCTAAGAAATTATACTGCACATTTTGTAAATCAGTTGGCCACTATGATACCAATTGCAGATCCTATGAACTCATGATGGAAAGAAAACATGATGTCTACCGAGTACAAGAGGAAACACTGCATAACAATGAAAATGCGAAGTATGATCAAGGTGCATATAGAGGACATGGTGGATTCAGAGGTAGAGGAAGAAACATTGGCCAAGGAAGAGGAAGAGGTCGGATAATATGTTATAACTGCGCTCAACCTGGACATCTATCCAGAGATTGCACGAATGCTTGTACTACTTGCAAATATTGTAAGTCTTTTGATCATGTCATTGAGAAATGCCTTGTTTTGCAAGCAAAAATGCAAGAAAGAAGACCAAAAGCACAAAATAAGAACATACAGATTATCGTAGCTGAAAAAAGGAATACAGATTGTAACATTCATGCTATGACGCGGAGTGGAGCTACGAAAGGTGAAGATCAAAGAACTGAAGCATTGACTTCTGAGAATCAATAGTCTAGGAAAAATCCTATTGAAGGGACTTGGATAAGGAAAGAAACTAGAAAAAAACCTTCTTTCAAGCTGAACAAACAAAAATAAGTCTTCATCAAAGCAAGAGAAACCTTCAAAGAACCAAAAACTGTCACTCCACCAATCAAGTTGCGAAGTGAGACTTTGCCTGTAAAGGATATGCCAGCTTCGTATGATCACTCACGTATTGCAACAGATGCAATGAGTCTTGTTACACAGTTATTACAGAGCTACATGAAGCTGTTAAAACATGAGAATGCCTTAGCAGAGTTACAGAGCCTGCTGAGTAATTACGAGCAGTGGAATATAGTAAATGAAGCACACAGAGTGGTTCATCATATCAAGAGCCATAAAAGAACTAGAAGGGAAATGAGACTAAATGCAGAGATCAAAGATTTTGAAATGAATGATATTATACTTGACTTAGGCTCATAAGTAAATATCTTGACAAAGCAAGCATGGGAACAAATGGGAAAACTGAAGTTATCATGGTCACCAATACAGTTGAGGCTATCCAATCAACAAAAGTTTATACCCTTTTGGAGGTTAGCAAGTGTCCTTGTCGACATTGATGGAGTGGGAAGTAGAGTAGACTTCGAAGTGATTAAGATCATAGATGATAGTCAACCCTATCCTGCACTATTGGGGATATATTGGGCCATGGATAACTTCGCAATTAGCAACTTGAAAAAGAAGCAGATGATATTTGAAGGAGCAGATATCAGGGTCATCGCACCCTTGGATCCTTCATAAGGACCTAGATACACTGATCCAATAAGAGAAGAATACAGAGCGCAAGATATGGATTGTATCCACAAGATGACATCGAACAAGGAAGATTGCGTCAACCCAACTGATGATGGAACATTGATTTGGTGATGCGACAGTTCTTTCATATCAGACTCATATGCAGGACTAGAGAATTGGCAGAGCAGAATGCATGAAGTATCCGCCAGAAGATGCATGCAGCTCACGAGATCACTGCAATGGATTGGAACAAAGGTAAGTCAAATCCCTACTTATGATGTCTTGACTAACATCCATACAATTTTTCAAGAATATCTTATATTAGTTTTAGATGAACATAGGATAGAAACATTAGATACAACACTGCGTGCTACACCTGCTAGATGGTGGGTTGCGCATAAGAAAAATCTGACCACGCGGGAGGAATGTAAGCATATGATGGAAATCAGATTTATGGAAGAAACTGAGTTGGTGCAAGTGAAATATAATGGACAAACCAACCCTAGAGATCACATAGAACATTGTCTGAAATCATGGACACATAGACCGCAAACAGAATGGGTTCATCTGTTTGTACACACACTGGAGTAGATTCTGAAGAACTGGTACACAGCCACAGAATTGCGCAGAGGAACAGTGGAATGGTCTCTCATGATTAAGAATTTCCAAGTAAATTTCAGCTTTGAGGATGAATGTCCAAGTATCAATGAGGCACTACAGGTCATCAAAAATAAGGTATTCAACGACACACCAGAACCTGTGTATCACCAACTAGAATGGGCAAGATAGATAGAGCATGCCCCAGAATGTTATAACTTCGCTTTAGATGAAGAAGAAGAGGAAAGCGATGATGACGACCTGCGCAATGTAAACATACCTGAGTTGGAAGGAAAGCGTGAAGTCGAAGGACCTCCATTGGAAATTTCAGATCTAAGTAATCTCGTGCAAACTCAGAAAGTGAACATTGGAACCACTGAAGAACCGAAGTTCACTTCTATAGGAGATTATTGGGACGAAGAGACGATTGTGCAGATAGCCGATTTAATTTGCGAGTATGAAGACTTATTTCCTACGAAGTTTTCCAAAATGAAAGGCATTTTGGGCGACTTGGGGGTCATGAAAATACCTCTCAATCCAGATGTGAAGCCCATTAAGCAGAGACCTTATCGACTAAATATGAGATATAAAGAAAGAGTAAAAACAGAGCTTGATAAGATGCTCGATGCAGGAATCATTGAACTTGTAGAAGAGTCAGAATGGGTAAGTCCCATGTTTATCCAGGAAAAGAAGACTAAAGGCGAAATCACGATCTGCGTAGATCTCAAAAAGATAAATGATGCATCACTGCATGACCCATTTCCTACTCCATTCACAGATAAAGTGTTAGACAATGTTGGAGGGAATGAGGCGTACTCTTTCATTGATGGATTTTCTGGATACCATCATATCAGAATTGATACAACATATAGGTACAAGACCAATTTTTCCATAGAATGGGGCTCATTTCAGTACACAATAACGCCCTTTGGTTTGAAGAACGCACTTGCTATATTTTCAAGATTAGTTGTTGCTGCATTCAAAGATTTTATCCATAAATTTCTAGAAGTATATTTTGATGATTGGACAGTATTTGGGTTACTGAAGAACCATTATGCCAACTTGAGACTAATGTTAGAAAAGTGTAGACAACATCAGATATCCCTCAATTTGAAGAAAAGTGTATCCCGTGTTCCCTATGGAATTATACTGGGACACATTGTTTGTAAACATTGGCTGATGGTTGACCTAACTAAAATCGCAGTTATGGTAAACTTGCCAGCACCCAACTCAGTAAAAAAACTACACACTACACTGGGTCACATAGGCTATTATAGGAATTTCATTAAAGGATATGTGCAGATAACTCCGCTTATGGAAAAATTGTTGAAGAAAGAAGCAAAGTTCATATGGACTGAAGACTGCCAGAAAGGACTGGACACACTGAAATAAAGGATGGTAACTGTGCCTATCTTAGTTTTTCCAGATTGGAGAAAACATTTCCACGTACATGTAGATGCTTCATCCATTTCACTTGGCGTTGTACTAGCTCATCCAGGTGAGGGAGGTATTGACCATCCTATTGCATTCTCAAGCAGGAAGCTGTCCTCAGTAGAAAATAATTATACAACCACAAAAAGAGAATGTTTAGCTATGGTATACACACTGCAGACATTCAAGCACTATCTGCTAGGTGTGCACTTTTGTATGTTTACTGACCATTCATCTTTGAAATACATGGTCAATAAACCAGTTTTAGGGGGAAGAATCTGTAGATGGTTGTTACTCTTTCAAGAGTATGATTTTGAAATCGTTGTTAATCCAGGAAGACTAAACTCAGGACCTGATCATCTTTCTAGAATTGAGTCAGGTGAAGAACCTACCAACCTGGAAGACAATATACCATATGCGCAATTATTTTCTATTCAAATAAAAAATGACTATTATAAGGATATCATAGAATTATTGACTACAGGGTTGGAACCTACAGAGTTTACTATGTAGAAGAAGAAACAATTGTTAGTAAGAGCAGCTGACTTCACCATAATTGCAGGACAATTATACAAGCTAGGAACAGATGAAGTGCTACGCAGATGTGTTCTAGAACATGAGAAACCATTGATACTTGCTGAAGCATACTCAGGGATGTCAGGAGGCCATTACACAGGAAGAGCCACTGCGCAGAAGATATTAAGAGCAGGACTATGGTGGCGTACACTCCACAAGGATTCAAAGGAACATTGTCGCAGTAGTGATGTTTTCCAGAGAACAGGGAAGCCATCACAGAGAGATGAGATTCCATTGAGGCCACAATTGACATTGCAAGCCTTTGATAAGTGGGCTATTGATATTGTGGGACCTATTATCCCACTAGGGAAGCGAGTTGGTTCAAGATACATTATCACAGCTACAAATTATATAAACATATGGGCAGAGGAAAAACCAGTAAAGGACTGTAGCGCAATTACTGCCTCGCAGTTCATTTTTCAAAACATCATCACAAGGTTTGGATGCCCAAAGATCCTAATGAGTGATCAGGGAACACACTTCTTGAATAGAACCATTGAATCCCTAACTGAAGAATTTCAAATTTACCATTAGAAAAGCACACCATATCATCCACAAGCTAATGGAACCGTTGAAGCATTTAACAAAGTGTTGGAAAATGTGCTGACTAAGGTATGTAATATAAACAAGGATGATTGGGATGTGTGAATACCAGTTGTGTTATGGGCATACATGACAACTTGCAAGAAGTTGACAGGCCATACACCTTTCAGACTAACATATGGACATGAAGCTATGATGCCAATGGAATACATAGTACCAAGTTTGAGAATTACAGCATTCACAGACATCCCAGGTGATGAGACAATGGAAGAAAGGATACTACACTTGGTTGGGTTGGAGGAAGATTGCTTCATTGCAGGATTTCACCAACAAGTACAGAAAGATAGAGAAAAAGCATGGCATGATCGACACATCAAGCAAAAATTCTTTCAGGTAGGAGACCTTGTCCTCCTCTATTATAGCAAATTCATTAAGTTTCCTGGAAAATTTAAAATGCATTGGATAGGGCCATATATTGTTATGCATGTTACTAATGGTGGAGCAGTTCAGCTAGCCACATTAGCAGGAGAAAACCTACCAGGTCTTATTAATGGAAGTAGACTAAAACCCTACAGGGATAGTCTTACTTCGCCAGGCCCTCAATGATCAACAACGAAGAAAATTCTAAGTGTCAAGTGCAGTTGAAATTGGACACTAAGAATTACAAAATAAAGAGTCTGCACACAATTTTGGTGAAATACGAAGTTCCATGAAATATGAACTGCGTAGTGCATGAAGGAATTTGGATACGAAGTGCACGTTGGAAGCGCATACACAAAGTGTACACCGGAAGCTATGATGCAAAGTACGAGTAAAAAGCACAGCTGCGAAGTTAAAAATGAAGGAGTACAAGTGCTTAGAGGAACTGCACAAAAATATTTTGTCCAAGCCGTGAGAGCAGTTTGAAGAAACTAGTTGTTAAAATTTCAGTCGAAAAACTAGCCGTTACACAGTGTTTTTACCGACACTCGCTTGTGCATTTAACACAAATTTAGCAGTTCTGATGCATTCAATGAAGGAAAGGACCAAGATCCTCAACGTATTTGGACAACGGTCATGACATTTAATGTTTATCTAACTGCGTATGGGATCAACTCAAGCCTAACTGTGCCTATAAATACCGCTAAGACCAGACTCGTAGGTTTTACCGCAAGTTTTTAATTTTCTCTGTAAGAACAACTTCAGTGTTTAACAGTGAGTGCCAAGAAATCTAGAGAGAATATAGACCAAATTCCAGGTGAATGTCTGAGCAATATACAGTTGAGCAGGTTGCGAAGGACTTTAAACGCTCCGGGGTTGATGAAAACGCCCATTAAGAAATCTGTTTTTGAGAGAGGTTCTACATCAAGATGCTCACCCTAAAACATAACCAATATGCAGAGAAAGGATAAGGTGTGAAATTTTAGAGATAAGATCACTCAACAGTAGCATACCTCACTAGAATTTACTCATGTAGTGCAGAAAGAAGAAGAAGAAAATACTGAATCAATTAACACTCATTACACAAAAAATGGAGAAAAAATGCTATATCATACATCAGCTGCAAGATGGCACTCTGTAATGTGAATAATAACTGAATACAATCAATGAGATTTGAATTCCACTAAGGTCATTCGAATTCTCCTCAAATTGTGGCTTGGATAACATTGGAGACATCATCCAAACCAGTGGAAGTGGTCATAAAGGTCAACTAGTCAGTCAAATGAGTCTAATTGAGTGCATGGGCACCGATGTAGGGAAGGAGATTCCAATGTGGGTGCATGAGGAGCTGTCAGTGGCCAGTGGAGATCAAACTAGTCTCAGTAGGTGCCTATCTAAGTGCTTCAATCAGTTAATTGATCAATCATCCCCCGAATCAAGGAACTGAGTCATCAACCAACTAACTAACTGAAGTAACTCCTAAATAGGTGGAAGAAGGTGCACATGTTCTCCAGTGATGAAAAAAAGGGTGCATCAGTGGCTAGGAGGGCTAGAACTGAGCATAAACAGGCTCCTAGGGGTTGCAAAATAAGGAATAGGTGATGGGAGACTGCTATACTGATGACTGGATGCATGCATTTGCATGCAAATGCATCCAAATGACTGAATCATGCAAAATTGCATGTAGGAATGCAAAATACAAAAATGATGGTGATAATATTCCAACATAAGGGACCCCTTAAAGAACCTGAGAAGCTGAAGGCACAAGGAAAGATGAGGCCTGGACCACCATTGACACCAGGGGACAACCCCATTTACCTAACACATGAATATATCCCACCAAGAAGGCTCGACATGCCAGCAGTTACCCTGTTCAAGAACGCGCAGTATGACATTCTGGTACCGCTGATTTCCAACGATGTGGAAATCCAAGGGAACTTACTCGGCAAAATAGAAGGATGCAAGTTCGTAGACCGTAGCATACTAGAATTAAAGACCCGAAAGAGCCAAAATATCCTCAGTTTCAAGCTGACTAGTACATGTGCCAAAGGGAGAATGAAAAATCAGGAAAACCTCTGGTTGTTCTGCAGGACTGGATTAAGCAGTTGACGCCCTCCGACTTGCTGCATCTCCTGCGTATACCCCACTTTGAGTGAAGTTCTGAATGTACCGCAGTGGTGCGCACTCTGATATTGTGCATGCACCATGGATTCCTAGGCTTGACTGCAAAATTGACATCAATTTCGACCTCATCTACAACATCACTCATCTCAGTAAGCGAGGCGATGATGTTGGAGGGGAGTTCGTGGGAAAAATGAAGGATAAAGAGCTCGCAAAGAAAATGAAAGAAGAATATAAAATAGTAAAGGGGAAACAAGGATTTATCACAGGAGGAATTGAAGACAGATCCACAAAGTTCACCGTCCAGCTGCTCGCAGGCTAGATTTTGCGAAAATGTAGACCGACGGAAGTGCCGACCGCAATAGTTCTTCTCACTACGAAGGCCAAATATGGGCACCCATACAATTGGGCTAGTTATCTACTGAATTAATTTTTGGATGATGTCTGTGAAACCTAGGAGACAGACAACACACTCCACTACACGTGGCTGATGATATTGATTGCTTTTATAGGATGGAAGGAGCCATTGTATCAACACAACCTTCCAATGATAATGAGAGATTTCCAAGCTGCGAAGTATGCCAATATGTGGGAAAACACGCGGTCGGAACGACAACGTGTAAATAATGAGCAGTTCTACACTTATTATGGCTAATTGTGCGATGTAATGCTGCACAATCCGCACATTTCAAAAGATATGACAACAATATTTCTTCAGAAGATGCTATTTAAGGATGATTTGCACTCTATTTACATTCAGCCAAGGGCCAAAAAGTAGAACCCAGTATGGTTCCCTATGGATTACATGTTGGATGCGCCAAGGATTGAGCTAGCCATAGAAGAATGGCCACCATAGTGAAAGATAGATGCGCCACTAGAAATACATTCTACATCGGATGAAAGAAAGATTAAGGTTCCAGTCACTGAAGAGGAAACATAAAAATACACTACTGAAGTGCCAAAAGGAGAGAAGCGAAAGGATCCTGAATGTTCGGTACCAAAAAAAGGACCAAGGAAGAAAAGTAAGGCAACTGGCACCAACCTAGAAGCGTAGTTGCATGAAGATGACTATGACTACATCGCTCTATGCGTAGGCGAGTATCTAGAGGAGGCACTCACTATAAAAGACAGTAAGAACAAAGAGGTGCAAGTGCAATTGAACCAGAACCTCTCAGAGCTCAAGCTTATGGTTGTGAAGATAGAACAAGTCCAATAGGACTTCATTCGAGAATCTGATTTGGAAGGTAAGACAGGTGAATCTAGTAGACGAAGGAGAAGGATACCGACCAAGACAATCAAAACCACACCTAGTCAGAATGCAGCCACTCTACATCATTTTCCTGAATGAGGATATGGCTGAAGGTGCGAAGCAGGTAGAGCACCTTGACATTAACATTGACATGCTACCTCTTGAGGGGATACACGATCTGCATCTGCAGGTTTTCAAGGAAATAAGAGATAGAGACATCATCTCTTACAACCAGAACGTACACCTAGAGGAGAGCTACAAACAACTAGCAGAGGAATGTGCGCAGAAGACCACATAACTAACCAAGGTGCAGGAAAAGTGAAGAAGGCTGGAAGAGACAATTGCAACTATCTGAGCATAGATACCTAAATGCGAAGCGCATCCAGAGTTAGAAGATAAGATAATAGAGATTGGAAAGGTGGTAAGCAATCTGAAAGCAGAGATGGCGGACATGGAGATCTCCTACAAGGAATAGGTTTCTAACCTCGCAACCCAACAACCACCTACTACACCACCAGATATGGGAGAAGGAAGAGTCGCAGCACTAAAATATTCAACAGAGACTATCTCTGTCGAAATAGAAAAATGTAAAGATTTGTTGGAAGAGGCTATAAAGGTGTGGGCTATGCTGTAGGAGGATCCTACCCTACAACAGATTCAGGATGAAATGCATCAACGCTAGGCAGAGTTAGGCACTGTGAATGCGGCCATGAAGACCTTGATGCCTAGAGAGAAAATCCAAAAGTTTGTGCAAGTCAAGGACTTGAAAAGAGAACTGAAAGTCTTGAGGAACAAGGAGACCGAGACATTGATGAGACTATAGCTAGTGCAAGAAAAGGAGCTCTCCCTCACTGATGAAATTGAAGAAAAACTGCAGGAACTCCGCACCATAGAAACGATAGTCCAGGAGTATGCTCAGGAAGACGTCTCCAAGGAGATGTTGGAGACTTTTAAGGACTTCGAGAAAGAAACAAAGGAAGTAGTTGTGAAGATGAGCGCAACCCTTTAGGGATTCACTGACAAATTGAGCCCTCCAGAGGACGAGGAACAAGAGCCAAGTGGATTAGAGACAATCCATGAGTAAGTGTTAGGGGCCTTTTGGGAATGGCCCAAGTTGGCACAATTTTGATGAAGCGAAGTTCAGAAATGCGTAGTTGGAGAAGCATTCAGATATGCACAGTAGGATAAGCGAAGTCCAAAGAAGTGGTGCAGTTTTGATGATGTGCAGTTCCAGCGCAACAACTATTTTTGGGAAAAGTGTATGAGTAAAGGGAGGTCAGGAAATTACCTGTTTTGGGTAAGTGACTCCATGATTCCCGAGAGTTGGGTAAGGAGTAGCGAGATGAAAGCGACCTGTCATCCAGAGTGGAGGAAACTGTTAGAACCAAAGCCACGGGTCGACAGCGACAGGAAAACTAGAGTGGCGAAAAGGGACATGGCACTATGGAGTTAGAGCCATTCCATGAGGACTGCAGCTGTTAGAAGGGCGTCAGAGCCAGGAGTGGCACAGAAAGGTGTCCAGAGGCGTGTGGAACAACTGTCAAATATGACAGGATGGGTTAGCGGGGTAAGCGCACCAGTTTTGGTAACTCTAGGGTTTTTGGACCATATTCATTGTAAAGATGTGACATGCGGGCACGATCTATAAAAAGGGGCAATTTTGTAAGGGAAGGGTTTATTTTTATGGATTTTGTTGATATCTCATAGTATTTTTATGAAGGATTGCATATTGTAAAGAGGCTCTGCAGCTGTGTGCATAGAGACCCACTAAAGAGAGAAAGAGGCTCTGCAACTGTGTGCACAGAAAGCTATTGTAGAGAGAAGAGTTTGCAGTTGAGTGCGCAGACTAGAACTGTTGAACGCTTCCCACTAATATAATCAATAGTTCCCGTGGACATAGCTCCCATTCGAGGGGTGAACCATGTAAATATCGTGTTGTGTGATTAAATCTGTGTGTTTGCTTTTGTTATGGTTAAGTTGATTCTTATAGTTGTATGTGTCTTCGCTTTTATATTTATTTTCCACATTTATGAGTGATGAAAATAATATGTTAAGTGTCGAACATATATGCTTGAATGTTGAATGCAAGTAATTCCGAATACGTTGAATGCATAGATTATTTGGGTAAACACTAAGTCAACGAAGTCTGTGTTAAGTGCGATTCCCTAGAAGTGCAGTATTGGAACTGCGCTGTTGCATTGTATTTCACCATATTGTATGAGTTTGCAAAGTGCAAAGTCCTGTATGTTTTGCGAAGTGTAGATTTGCACTGCCATATTGTTAAATGACCGTTTTGAAGTGCACAATCCTAGTGTGTGCTAAGGTATAAGCGATATATGTGAAGTAGGTGTAATTTCGTGTAGTTCCCTAGTCTGTTGACTACGCATCACCTGATTACAGAAACTTGCTTCTGTAATCCCCCATAAAATTCACCTCGAGTGAGACTTCAGTCTGTTCGTAGACTGTTGCTGAAAGGGCCAGTGAAGAAAGGTTTTGTTGGACCACAACTGCGCAAAACCTGGGTCAATACAAGAAAGTTAAATAACGAGGTTCATACCCAACACTTCAAAACAATGTCTTTGGCTACCTCTTTCACAAACTCTAAACTGCAGGACTTTTGTTAGTTTTTCAGAAATTTCAATCTGATCTAGGATCTTAATTGAGAGAATAACATGTACAGCAAATCTACAACATATCTACAACATATCAATCATGGACACAATAATGCAAGCACACAAGAGACACTTGACTTTCCTAATAACCTTTACTAGGTCAGCCTTAACTTAACCACATAACATAATGATGACTGGGCTGACCCCCAATAGGTTGGTCTAATAACCCTTTGATCCACATGACTTATACAGGGCCGACCCCATCAAGGTGGTCTAATAACCCATCAAGTATAAGTTACGACACTTGTTAACACCCAAAAAGTGCTCACTACTTCATCTACCCCATTACATGACTCATATGTCCATTTTCCTACCATATTTCCCTTAAAAACCCTGAAAATCCCACCAAAATGCCTCCAAAAGGCCACAAAACCATCAAAAAGCCTCAAAAAGGCTAAAAACCCCCTTTTCCCTCAAAAAATATCCAAAATTCCTCCAAAATAGCAAAAACCCTCTAAAAAGGGAATAAAAAATATAAAATAATGAGGAAAAAGAGGGAAAAGGAGGAAGAAACCCTATACAGCTGACCTAAACCATATGGTTCCCAAAACCATGGGCCAACACTCCACCACCAAAAAACTATAAATAGGTGATGGAGACCCCTTATTTCATATCCACAATCATAAGCACCCTTACTCTGCCAAAATAACTCTTGAAACCCTAGCTCACCCTTGAGCTACTTTCACCTTGAGAGCCCCTTTTGGCCCATTCCCATCATTTGGAGAAAGAGAAGGAGCAAGTTGGAGCTTGGAGCAACCCTCTTGGGCCATTGCAAGAGCTTCACCAACCTTCACATTGGAGGTAAAATCAATACAAAAACCATTCTTTATTTTTTGTTTTTTTCTGTCTCATGCATATGTTTAGAGTAATTTACATTTCTGTTCTAGCACTTTAATTTACAATTTATTGAATTGCTATTAAGGAATCCCTTCTCCTTAGTAGGTGCTCATTTGCACAAGCTAGGGGTAGAACCCTAGCTATAGTTTTGGAGACTCCCCTAGGTTTGAATTTCTGGTTACAATTTTTAAATATTTTTTCTGTTCGGCTGTCCCTTTCGGCTGCTGTAAACCGCATCTTTTCCCCCTGCAGTCGCGTTTCGACCGCGTCTTTCAGGCACTTACCTACAATCCGACCATGACTCTCAGACTATTTCCGGCAACCTGCCGGCCGTTTTCAGTCTGTTACCTGCGATCCGACCGCGGCTATTAGCCTGTTTGGGATGGTCTGACTGCGGCTATCACCCTGTTTTCTGCGTCTCGCCTATGGCTTTCGGCCATTTTCCCGCGACCTGCCAGCGCCTTTCGGCGTCTTTTCTGCGTCCTGCCTGTGGCTTTCGGCCATTTTCCCGCAACCCGCCGGTGCCTTTCGGCGTCTTTTCTGCGTCCCTCCTGCGGCTTTCGGCCATTTTCCCGCAACCCGTCGGTGCCTTTCATCGTTTTTCCTGCGTCCCGCCTGCAGCTTTTGGCCATTTTCCCACGACCCGCCTGCGGCTTTTGGCATTTTTCCTGCGTCCCGACTGCGTTTTTCAGCCCAAAACCCGCAACCCGCCTGCGACTGTTCAGCTGTTTTCCGTGGTCCGACCACTCAGATTTGCCAAAAACCCGCAGTCTGTTTTTTGCATTTTTCTCTGTTTTGAACCCAGCACTTTGTTGCACTATTTTCTGCCCTAGCAAAACCATCTTTCCTACTTGCAGCCACCCTTCCTTACAACCTTTTCTGCAGTTTTATTTCTGTTTCATTTACATAATCATTTTTACATTTTCAGCACTTTAAATTGAAAAAAGAAAATTGTGCATTTCAACGGTTAATTTCTGTCTTGTTATTGCTAGTTAGAAAGTTTCCCTCCCTAGTGGCACTTTTTACTTGGGTTCATCATCATCTCACATGCACAGACTCTGTCACCTAATTCAAGTGAGCCTTAAAAAATACCTAACACAACCAACATTCTAACCCCACTTGGGGAACACATAAGAAGTTTTGTAGTTAGGTAGGATCGGGGGGGTAGGCTTCCAATAACACCCCTCGGTTGCTTACACTTGAGACATAGTTGTTGTCCAATTAGGGAACCAAAATCCCCTAGTATTTGTTGGCATGGTCACAACCAGTTTATAAAAGGGCCTCTCCCCTAGGAGGGTTGAAGTCGCCAGACTGGTTCCGGAGGCCTGAGTGGAATACCACAATCCATTTAGTAACCGAAGGCTACCTTTCGTAGTTCTCGGGGTATCCCTGTATGGGGGTACTGCGGTAAAAGGACCAAACGACAGATTCACCTTTTCTGGACGTGTCATGAACGGGGTATCTTAGTTTCCTTTCTTCTAGGATTGACTACCCGGTGTCCCTCCCGGTAGGGGGATATCTTAGCCACTTGGCTCTCCTATCCATATTGTCTGACTTGGATTTCATCACCTTGTAGAGGATATGTCTAGTTGAGTCAGAATACTATCTAGTTAGCTGTTTGCTTTCTCCCTTACCTCCTTTTGGTCTAGTGAGTCCACCATTTTTTATTTTTAGGAAACCTACTGCTTGTTGGTATTCTGACCATTTCTGTTAATACTCCACCTATTGTAGCACAACTGTTACAGTGGGTGTTTTGAGTTGGTTTTTGGCCTGAGTGCCCTATTTTTTGAGCTCTCATTCTGCACGCTCGGTTGCATTAGGGTTTTTGAGCTATTTTTTTACTCACCTCAACCCCCAGAGATTTGACACCATCTGTCACCATTGAGTCCCCGAGACATTCTCGGCGCCACAGGGGCGAGCCCCCCCAGCACGGTTCACTTGACACGACCCTTCATAGACACAGATCTTCATCACTTGATACCACTTATCATAGATCTCGAGCCTTGTCACTTGACTCCACTCGTCATCAGCATAGGACTCTGTCACCCGATCTTGATGCCCCTTATTTTACCTCTGATTCTGAGGTAGAGTCTAAGAACCCCATTTACACTGCCCTACTAGCCCCATGGCTGGCACGACTTCCACCCCTTTCTTTGCAGGGACCATTGGTGGCACATCCACCACTACACCAGTTACCACACCTGCTTTGGGTATACCCTCAATGGGGGACGCGACCACCATTCCGGTTACCGTACCCATTCCCGTACCTGGCATACCTACCACCACTCCACCAGTGACTTACACCACCCATGGTGGTGCAGGACCCTCCTATACCTCAGTTCCCCCACTTGGGGGCAATATCCCAAACCCTGTCCCTCCACTTGGGGGCATTGGCCCCACCTTGGTCCAACCCACTACTGTGTCGCATCCTTCTTCCAGTTTGCCATTCATGGCTAGCCTCAACCTGCCTGACCTAGCCAGATTGACTAACGATCTCATCCGACACGACCCTCCATGGCCTCACATGCCCACCAAGCTCCCCTCTGACATCCCTAAGTTCGAGGGCAAGGTAGGTGAGGACCCTCAAAACCATATTATGTCCTTCCATCTGTGGTGTTCCTCCAACTCCATAGTGGATGACTCTATTCACCTCTGTCTGTTACAGCGCACCTTCACTGGCTCTACAGCTAAGTGGTACATCGAGCAACCCCATGGGACCCATGCCACCTTTACTTCCCTTGCCTCGACTTTCCTGCAGTTCTTCCAGTTACCTGTCCACTATGACGTGGGAGTTGAGATTCTCTTGTCTTGTAGACAAAACATGGATACCCACATCACAGACCACATTCATGAGTGGCGTCGACGCCGTAGCCTCTGCAAAATCAAATTAGATGACCGTATCTTCTTAGATTGGTTCCTCAAATCCCTTCTTCCTGTCATTGCTAAGGATGTAGCATCCGAAAGACCCCATTCTGAAGAAGAGGCCATCCTTAAGGCCCAGCAGTTTGACCTCATTTATGCCCAGTCGGGTTATCTCTATACCATTATACCGGACGCCCCTCGTGGCGATTCCTCCCAGCATGATGTGCCGGGGGCATCTCATGCTGCAGACGGCATCATCGGCCGTGTTTCTTCTCATCCCCAACCCTTTTCTATAGCACATCCTAACCTTGGCCCCGACCTTTCGTGGGCTACCTCACAGTCTGGAGCAACCAACTCGTATGCTCCTATGACACATCACCACCATTCCCATGGACCCACCTATCCACCTTAGTGCTTCAGTCATGCGCCCCTCGCTTATACCCCCCCCAGTCGCACCTCAGCCCTATTACCACCAGCAAGTTGCACTAGCTCATGCACCTTCCCAAGCCCAACCCGCTTATTACCCGCCACAGGTAGCCCCTGCGGCAAACCCACAACTTGCTCTACAGACATATCAGCAACCCCCTTAGGGTGCCGAACCTGTGCAGCCTCCACCTACATATCACCCACCGCAGCCTGCTCCAGCACCTGCACAACCCCAGAACCCACCTGCTGCCCAAGGGCAAGTTTACGCCCAACAAAACCCGCAGCCAAACCAAAAAAACCAACGCAACCAGGGCCAACAAAACTGTGGAAAGGGCCGTAACCGCGGGAACAACCCTCCTCCAGACCAAGGTGGTCAACCTCCCAATCCCCCAGACAACAATAATGCAGCCCCTGCCAACCAAAAACCTAATCGGCCACCCAAGCAGGCCAAAAACCCTAATTTACAAACAAACCATCCTTGTTCTATTTGCAGGGTGTATGGCCACTACACACATGCTTGCCCACATTTAGAGCGAGCCAGGCAACTCTGGGTTGATGATGCGCATCGCCAAGGGCACGCAGCTCCTCCAGCGCCACCCAACCCCCCACAAACTCAGCAACCACCTTTGGTGCTTCAAAACCCTTTACCAAACCAAGGCGTAGTGAACACTTAGCCGTTGGCTCCCCCTCAAGCTAACATGCCACCGCAACAACAAATCACTTACGCCGCTCCCGATCAACCCATGTTTGACTCAGGTACCCACCACTTGTTGATGATGTCATCCGCTAATGTCAACCTCCAAACTCGCCAGAACCAATATGGCTCCACCTCTGAAGCCCCTCCCATTGATAAAACCACTAACGCTCATCCCACTGATCAGGCGTTACTTATACCTCTGCCTCCAATAGATGGCGCTTCCAAAGCACCTCGTTTCCCACTTCGCCGTATCAACAATAACCCCAATGTGCACGCTGCGTCAAACTACAACATTGTAGACGACTTCGCCCAATCCCCCGCAGCCACGTCTGTGTTAGAAGTCTTGAAAAACTTCCCTTCCCAGCACAAGACTTTACTCTCATCCATTGGGGCTATTGACCCAAATGATTCAAATTTGATGGCATTTGATTTGGACCAGTCCGAACCCCGCCTGCCTTCCACTTTAGCATTCCAAGTTTTTGTTTTCGTTCGAAATCTTGTCATCCATCGGTGCATCATCAATGAAGGTGCCTCCACATGCGTTATGTCCACATTCGTATGGCAGAAGTTGGGATCCCCTACTCTTTAGCAGTCCACCACTGCATTACGTGCCTACGATGGTCGTTCGGCTCAGCCCCAAGGTATCCTAGCCAATGTCCCCATCCAGTTAGGTGGTAAAACCATACTCATTGACATAGAGGTCATCAACGCCCAGCTTGATTATAACCTCTTACTTGGTCGTAGCTACATGTATGCTATGCGGGCGCTAGCTTCCTCTGTCTTTCGTACCATGATGTTCCCCCATGACGGATGCGTGGTCAAGATTGACCAACTTACCTACTACGATCCAACTTCCCCTGCTGCACCCAAAAATGTTCTTCCCATGATTGAACAACTTGTTAGTAGTACCGCTACCTCGTTTGTTTCCTCCTTGGGACCTAGAGTTTACTCAGACCCGCCGATGACATCCACCTTCCAATCCATTCCTCCCCCGTCATCTATGCCCGAAGTGTCTGACTTATGTACCCTTTCCCACGATACCTAAACACCTAACAATCAACCACCCTTGTTTCCTAAACCACCATTGGTACCTAGCCACATTGGTGTTACACCCATCCACACAATCCCCTTCCTAGTCCCTCCCTCGGGAGTAGTAAGCGCCTCGATGATGGATACCCTTAGCCTCCCTGGGTTAACCTTGGGATTACCCGTATGGTATCTTTCGCCTCCTGTTCCCCCGCCGACACCAAGTGTCATCCTACAACCGGTGCAACCCATGGCTACTACCACTCAGCCACCCCCCGGTGTCGCTACCCCTTCTTCCTCCATGAATCCCCCTCCCCCTCCCAAACCTACTGGGGGCAGAGGCCCCCAACCTTACACTACTGTACCACCTCCCAAGACAGTAAAAAACCCCCCCGTGTTTCATGCTCCTCCCAAATGCTCGTTGTGCGATGAGTTAGGTCATCTGACTCATCAATGTCCTCAATTACCGGCATTACAGGAACACATGCAACTGCTTGACGACGACCCTAATCTTCCCATTGTCAAACTCGACCCCAACCCCAAGCCTCGCGATAAATCCATGCATACCAACCACCCCTGTTCCATATGCGGTGTGTACGGGCATTACTCACATCACTGTCCCGATCTCCCAGATTACAGAGTAGCTCTTTATGAGATGAACAATCTGGATCTTGAGACGACACCACCCACCATTGAGGAGATCCACCCCCCAGTCTCATCCCCTTCTGGAGATATTAATGCCATTTATATGATCTCTTCAACCACTACTCCTTTGTCAACCGATTTGACAACCCAAACCTTCCGGACTGATGAGGAGATTCTCGAGGCTCTCACCGCCCCAGATTATCCCTGGGATGACATGCACCATCGTTCCTACTTCTTCCCAAAAGAATCCTCCTCTAGTACCGCGACCCAATTTGCAGTTGAATCCAAAGACTTCCTTCCCACCAAGGTCGACTGGTTTAAGGACCCTATTCCTGCTCCGGATGCCTTCCAGGAAGGTAACATGGCCAATATTTCACCCGTCATCCAAATTGATATCGCTGCCCCAGGAGGTACACCTGAACTCATAACTTTAGGAGCCTCCTGCAGTGAGCATGAGATTGAGGAGTACAAAAAACGCTTCCAGGAATTCCGTGATGTCTTTTCCTGGTCCTATACCGAAATGCCTGGTCTGGACCCCGCCATTATAGAGCACCACATTGACACATGGCCTGAAACAGAAACAGCGTCACATTCATCCCTCAAAGCTCCCATCTGTCAAAGCAGATATTGAGAAACTTCACAAGGCAGGATTCATTTATCCTATTGCTTATACCACCTGGGTTTCAAACCCCATTCCCATTAACAAAAAACAAGGCACCATTAGAGTATGTACTGAATTCTGAGATTTAAACCGCGCCTGTCCCAAAGACAATTTCCCCACGCCATTTATTGACCAGCTCATCGATGCTTGTGCGGGGCATGAAGTCCTGTCTTTCATGGATGGTTTTTTCGGATACAATCAGATTCAGATCTGAAAGGAGGATCAGTACAAAACTGCCTTTACTACCCCATGGGGCACCTTTGCCTATCGCGTCATGCCTTTCGGCCTCAAAAATGCTGGTGCCACCTTCCAGCGGGCCATGACCTATTGCTTTCACGACTTGGTCCATATCTTGCTAGTCTACCTTGATGACCTTACAGCTCGTTCCCAGAAATGATCAGACCACCTTAACGACCTTCGACAAGTTTTTCTGCGTTGTCGCAAATACCAAATCCGCTTGAACCCACACAAGTGTGTCTTTTGCGTTTCGGCAGGCCGATTGTTGGGTTTCATTGTTTCCTAGAAAGGAATTATTGTTGACCCCTTGAAAGTCCAAGCCATCTTAGACCTTCCCTCTCCTCGTACACTCCGATAGCTCCAAAGTCTGCAGGGGCGATCCAATTTCCTCCGTCGTTTCGTTCCTGATTACGCTACCACTGTTCATGGTTTCTTGCGCTTTCTCCATACCCACATACCCTTTGTCTGGGATGAGAAATCAGAAGCTGCATTCGGAGCCCTCAAGAAAGCTCTCACACAAGCCCCCTTGATCTCCCCTCCGGATTTCTCTCAGGACTTCATCCTCTACGTCTTGACATCCGAGCATGCTGTGTCTGGAGTTTTGGTTCAAGAAGACGCTTCTCACCAGGAGCATGTCATTTATTACGTTAGCCAGACCTTGTCTGGACCACCTCTACATTACCCATATGAGGAGAGACTCACCCTAGTTGTGGTCTTCTCTGTCCAAAAATTGCGACACTACATTTTACTTAGTCATACCACAGTCGTCGCCGACTCCAACCCCATGGTATATCTCCTAAACCGGTGGCTACTACAAGGTCATGTTGCTAAATGGGTCATTATCCTCCAGTAATATGACCTTATTTTCAAAACCCCTAAGAGCACCAAAGCCCTCGCACTTGCCCAGCTCATCACCGATCTGCCCTCCCTTCGACCATCCCCCCAAATCTCTGATGAGTTACCCAAAAATCATTTGTTCACCATCTCGTCTAATGACCCATGGTACGGTTATATTTTGCTATACCTACGCACGAAGAAGTTCCGACCCAAAGTCACCCGCAATGGACGCCGTCGTATCCGTCACCAGGCCTCTCGATATCTCCTCTTAGGTGATGTCCTTTACCGGCGGGGGGTTGACACAATTCTTCGTCATTGCCTTACACACGAGGAAGCTGAACATGTCCTTAATGACTGTCATAGAGGTGCCTGCGGCGGCCATTTCTCTGGTATGGCCACCGCCCAGAAGGTCGTCCGCGTCGAATATTTCTGGCCCACACTCTTTACCGACTGCATCACAGCGGTCAAGCATTGTCATAACTGCCAACTTTTCGCCCCCAAGGCCCGGAGACCTCCTGCTCCATTACACCCAGTCGTCACCGTTGGTCCCTTTTGTAAGTGGGCCATTGACTTCATGGAGTGTAGACGCCCGTCTGCCAACAACCACAAGTATATCATTGTCGCCGTTGATTACTTCACCAAATGGGCGGAAGCCATGCCCACTTTCAATTGTACCGCTGACACCGCTGCTCACTTCTTTTTTAACCACGTTATCACCCGATTTGGGGTTCCTAAACAGTTGGTCTCAGACCATGGTTCCCACTTCAAAGATTCCGTTTGGCGCGAGTTATCCACTCTCCTCAAGTTTGAACATCAATTTTCCTCTGCTTACTACCCCCAAGGGAACGGCCAAGTAGAGGCCATTAACAAAATATTAAAAACCATCCTCCAACGCACTGTTGACCGACATTAATCCAATTGGCACCACATGCTCTTCCCCGCCTTATGGGCTTACCGTACATCCACTAACACCGCCACTGGTTTTACCCCATTTCATTTACCCCGTTTCATTTAGTTCACGGTGTTGAGTCTGTCCTCCCCATCGAGTGTCAGATACCTGCCTTACATATCGCCGTTGAGCTTCTCCCCGATACCTCCCCACTTGAGCAACGTCTGCTATCCCTCGAACAAGCCGATGAAGACCGTCGTGCCGCTCTCCAAACCATTGAAGCTGCCAAGAACTGCTCCAAAGCTGGTTATGACAAACACGTACACCCTCAAACTTTCCACGAAGGGGACCTTGTCCTCGCCTATGACCAAGCCCATGACAAAACCGGTAAAGGGAAGTTCGAATCCATGTGGAAAGGCCCTTACATCGTGTAGACTTGTCTCGGCAAAGGGGCATAAATTTTAGCCGACTTCGAAGGTCACCCTTTGCGCAACCCCCGCAATGGGTTGTATCTTAAGTGTTTTTACCCATAAATGAAACTGCGACATCATTGGTTCGCATTGTACAGTTTGCTCTCTTTTTTGTTTTTCACCTTTTTTACTGCGATCTTACATTCCTCATTTTTGCATGACCACAGATGGACCATCTTCCACCTTATTACACTGGCTTCGCTGATGGAGCAAGCCGCTGGTCTCCCAACCTGGCTTCTGCAGCATGGGTCTTATATTCCCCTTCCCATGAAATGATTCACCTTGACGGAATTTGCATAGGCGTTGCTACCAATAACCAGGTGGAGTATGATGCTGTGATCGAACTCTTGACCACTGCCCTCCAGATAGGCATACATCACCTTCATGTGTTCCTTGACTCCCAGCTGCTTGTCTCCCAGCTCAACAACTGCTACCAGGTGCGTGTTCCCTGCCTCTTTAGAAAATTCCTGCGCACAAAACAACTCAGCCTACTGTTTGAATCCATAACATTCACCCATGTCCCAAGAGCTCAAAATAGTGTCGCAGATCAAATGGCTAACAACATCCTAGATTGGCACATCGATCACACCATGTAACAAACCTCCATCATGCATTATCATCCCATAACATCTCATAAAAAAAAATGTAAAAACCCAAAAAGATTGCAAGGGGCATCCACGTGCCTGTCATCACATAAGCATTTGTATCCATGTGCAACAAAAACTAAAAAACACATAAACATACACAAGGGGCATCCATGTGCCCAATATCCTATACTACTTGCATCCACGTGTAGAACAAACATATCACAAACCATAAGCGCATCCACGTGCGTACAACTAAAACATCATCGTAAAAAGGTGCATCCACGTGCATATATATATATCAAAAAATACATGTTCATCAGCTATACATGTCCTGAGTACCCCGCAATCATCTATACACAAAAAATATCTATACATCTCATAAGATACATGCCGGAGCTACAAAACTCGGGAGGAGTCCCCTGCACTCCCTAATGAGAGTCATACCCTGCATCACTGCCTGCATCAGCCGCCTCCAAGTCCTCCCCTTGCTCCTCATCCCCCACGGGCTCCTGTGCCCGAGCCCTGTCCGCTAGGATCGCCACCCGGATCGCAATCGACCAGAACTCCCAGGGCGCCCTCATACAATCCTAAACCACATCTGGATCCACGTCCCGCCATCCCTCGTCGGTTACCCCAACTAGTAACCGATCCAGCAACACTCGTACAGACTCCAAAGTCCCCTCTACATCTCGACGACGCACCTCGCCTCGGTCGGGCAGGGCTGGTACTGCCACATGTCCCCTGCGCGCCACGTGCCCTGGCGGTGGTCTTGGACCCACATCTGTAGATCACACATCCGTCAGTAATAGTATATATCATAACACACATCATACATAAATCTTGACATCTATAACATGCAAGTAAATCAATATGTACCATCCGGTCCCCATGCCTGTCCTGGTGCCCGTGGCGCCTCTGGGTCCCCGGTGTAGTCCATATCCCTATACGGGTAGTCATCCAGTGGCAGTGGCATCTGTAGCCACTGCAGGTATAACTCTTGCGTAAAGTATCTACCAACCTCGCCGCCACCACGGCGGCGCATCATCTCTCCCCACCGCACCATCCGCGGCTCCCTCAAACCTCCTTCCCTGATCGGTACCCACGGCCGCAGGGTGGGTACCCTCTCCATGAAGAACGCACATAAGAAGGAACCATAGCAAAACCCCTTTCCAGATTCCTTCACCGCTGTCAGCTGCCGTTGAACACAGGTGAGGAACATCTGGCCCCACGCAAAGTAGACCCCATCCAGTATGCGCTCCACGAGCTGCATCTGACCCCCAGACACCTTCTCCGGTGACTGGGACCCCAACACACGAACCATGCATGCTGCAATAACCTGCACTGCAGGCTCCTATAGGTCTATCACCCGGAGTGCATTCCTATGCACCCTAGCCTCTGGAGCATAGTACCGCTCCAGCATGTCCTCCATATCCACATCTGCGGATACTCACGGCTGCATATCCGCCACCCTACCCAGACAGGGCAACCCCTTCAGGAAATATACATCTGTCAGGGTGAGGTCCACCCTCTCACCCTGCACCCTGAAAGCCTGTATGTTTGGCTCCCAGAAACTCACTAGCATGTTCAGCAGCAACCCTGCCGAACGCATCATAGGTATCTGCGCGAACTTCAGCAATCCACATAATCCCAACACCGCCCACACATGACGATCATCCCGGATGAAAGCCACTCTCTCATCTGGGATCTCCCGCTCTCTCCATAGTACCAGTGGCATCCTGTCAAACACGCAAGGAAAACTCATCAGACTCATGTCAATGAAATAACCCCCCCCCCCACCCGGGGAAGTCCTAACAGCTCGCTCCACAACACGGCTTTAGGCCCCCTTGCCGTGGATTCTGACCATGGTTGTTTGGCCTACAGTCGTGGTCCAAAACCGTGACTGTCAGTCCCGAACACGCGGTACCAAACCGCATGTTCAGCCTTGGAACACGCTGTCCCAGACCATGTGTTCCACATCGAACTTCGCGGCCTCCACGCGCATCATCCGCTGTGGAACCTGCGGTCTCTGACCGCGGCTCCCTCCTGATAACCTGTGGTCCACCCCACGTCGACCGTACAAATACCCCCTGGGACCCACTACCCACCCCCCGAACCCAAAAAACGTGCAGGTATGAGTTTGACGGAATACCTGTATCTCCTGGATCTGAAATCGGCCGGTCGGATCGTCTAGAAATGCCACCTCACCTCTGGTCCACTCTGATCACTAGTCAAAGTCAAATAGTACAAATGACACTTGTCATATTGGACCCACTCACTATTTATAGTCCGTTGACTTTTTCTTGTTTTGGCCATTCTAAACCCATACGAAGTCCATTTTTCGAACCGTTTCCACCACTGGAATCAGCACGATGAGACCATCATGATGGTCAACTCGTTGTGTTATTTTTTCCATGTCATTTTTTGCACATTTTTTAGACTCCACTAAGTCACCTCGGTTTGCGTGCCACATTAGCCGTTGTCCATTTTTGACACTCTTTTTATCGCCGGATTCATTTTTTTGGGCTCGTGATGATGCTTGAGATCATTTCTCGCTCTCACTTGGTACAGTTTTGACATTGTCTCCCGACACCTTACTGCCTCGGTTTGAGTGCCACATTGACCGCCATTGGATTGTTCCACATTTTTACATGAGCCATTCACTCCTGTCATACTGCAAATATTTCGTTATTTTTCCACCATTCATTACCCCGCAAGGAGGCCCACCAGTGTTCCCCCCCACCCTCGTTCTTGGTCATCATAAATGTTCCTTGATTGAGCACTTCCTCCTTGCCTGGCCATTCCTTTTGTTCGGTATAATTTTATCCATTTTTCCGGCTGGACAAGTCCTTTACGAAATAGGCACTTAGGGAGTTTCTTTTAAGCTCTTTTCTGACTCCTAAAACAATGAAAAGATCGCCGAGCAATCTTGCTTCCTTTCATGCTCGTTAAAGTACCTGAAAGGGCATCTATCTGGTATAAGTTTAACCCTTTTCTGGACCTGGTAGACTAATTACGAAAAAGGAATACTCTAGTCACACCGACTAGAAGAGTTCTTCATTGCATCCTTTTATGCTTCTTTGGGCCTTGGAGACTAACACACAAAAAAGCAACCCCCTGGAGTCTTCTTATCACTTTCAGACTCTCTAAAATTGAAAGCAACCATGAGCATGAACTGTCCTGGGCTCGTAAAATCCACACGACAATACCATTCCATCATTTCAGAGTCTTCTTATCGCTTTCAGACTCCTTAAAATTGAAAGCAATCACGAGCTTGAACTGTCCTGGGCTCGTATAAATCCACACGACAGTACCATTTTACACTCACTTCTTCTAGTTCCTTAACCCATGAAGAAGTCCCCCTGTGCCTCCTGGCATTATGATCGATCATCTCGGCAGCACCCCCAATCAGGTCGCCTTTGTGCAGAGTAGTCTGCAGTCTCCTGCCATTTTACACCAGCTTGAGTCTCCCTCATCCCAGTCAATATCCTTGATCCATTACAGCTATGATCACTTTCCCCTCAGTCAGTTTCATATGCTGCCCGATCATCCCCACCATCATACTCTGAACAAAGGAAGTTTGAGTCCACCCACTCTACTTGCCCAGTTATCCCCCACAGTTTGTCAGTCCTACCATCAGTACTCTCACACTTCGGTTCTACACCTCGCGCTCCTGTCAAGGAAACATCATTGCCTTGATAGTTGCAGGTCTCCCTCTGTCGACGACGGCCCCTCTATTCCAAAGGATAGACCCAGAGGTCCCTGCGCCTTGGACCCATCACCATCTGTGGTGAGTGCCTACAGATCATTTTGAGAGGAGTCATCATTTCCTCTCCGAATGGTTGTTTCTCACATGCTCGACTTCAACACCTTGATCGCATTGTTGATAATCATGCAGGGTTTATATCCCTTCAGTTATTGGTCGAAGACCCTGGATTTCCCTCGACTCTAGCACATTGGTGAGTCACTTTGGAACGCCCAGTTATATGTTCCCATGGATGTCCGGGTTGCGTTGGCGATTGTATTCAGAAGCCTCCCAGTTATATGCTTCCTGGAGTACCCAGTTCAGTGTACCATTGAGAGTGTGACCCTTTGTCACTATGATTCAGCAGCTCATCAGTTCCTTTGGTACCACACTCAGTAGCAATGTTGTCATTCCAGTGTATCAGTTTTGCAGCTCAGACGTGGTCAGCCCAGCAGTATGTCCCAGATTTGTGTCCTCTTTGGACCCTTATGATGTACATAGTGGTTCTCTATGTATCCTACAGGTCCCCCTTTTTCGGGCCTTACAGTTATTTTATGTATCTTGATACGAGCATGGGAATGCCTGCCTCGTCCATATGATCAGATTATTCCTCATCCATTATTGAGGCTATGTACTTTTAGTTTTTGCGGTTGTTCGGGATCGTTGTTCCGGGCTCCAGTTTGTTTCTTCTATTCTCCACACCCCAGGAAAACCATTTAAAGACTTATGATGTCTATTGGCCATACGATGAGCTCCTGCCCTCACAAATCAGGGGGCAATCTGTTAACACCCAAAAAGTGCTCACTACCTCATCTACCCCATTACATGACTCATCTGTCCATTTTCCTACCATATTTCCCTTAAAAACCCTGAAAATCCCACTAAAATGCCTCCAAAAGGCCACAAAACCATCAAAAAGCCTGAAAAAGGCTAAAAAACCCCTTTTCCCTCCAAAAATATCCAAAATTCCTCCAAAATAGCAAAAACCCTCTAAAAAGGGAATAAAAAATATAAAATAATGAGGAAAAAGAGGGAAAAGGAGGAAAAAACCCTATACAACTGACCTAAACCATATGGTTCCCAAAACCATGGGCCAACACTCCACCACCAAAAAACTATAAATAGGTGATGGAGACCCCTTATTTCATATCCACAATCATAAGCACCCTTACTCTGCCAAAATAACTCTTGAAACCCTAGCTCATCCTTGAGCTACTTTCACCTTGAGAGCCCCTTTTGGCCCATTCCCATCATTTGGAGAAAGAGAAGGAGCAAGTTGGAGCTTGGAGCAACCCTCTTGGGCCATTGCAAGAGCTTCACCAACCTTCACATTGGAGGTAAAATCAATACAAAAACCATTCTTTATCTTTTGTTTTTCTGTTTCATGCATATGTTTAGAGTAATTTACATTTATGTTCTAGCACTTTAATTTACAATTTATTGAACTGCTACTAAGGAGTCCCTTCTCCTTAGTAGGTGCTCATTTGCACAAGCTAGGGGTAAAAACCTAGCTACAACACTTACAATATAAATGTTGACACTTCCGTATAGAGGAATAATAACATCTTTATAGGAATACAAACACTTCCATATAGAGGAATAATAACATCTCTATAGGAATACAATATACATATAGGAAATACATTATAAAGTTACAAATACATCAACACTCCCTCTTAACTAGGAAGGTATTTCTCGACAAAGGTCTTGTAGCACAAGTCTTCTTCTCTGGATCATCGTCACTGAATCATCAACATCGAATCATCATCATTGTCACTGCTGCTTCTATCTCAATCAATCTCTGAACTACTCATCATAGGAAGTTCTACAGAGCCAGTCCTTTTTCATACTGGATTTAGGCCCACCACCTGCAGGTCTTCATCGCTGGCCATACTGTGGAATCCTTAGGACTTATTACATGCGTCACAAAACCTTAAAAGAGCATCCCAGGCCTTTTACGAGCACACAGCTCAACCTATCGGATCTCCCAGGATCTTTTACATGTGACTATCACAAAACCTTAAAAGAGTGTCTTGCCAAGCAAGATCTCTAAAGAGCATCTGAGGCCTTTTTCATCCTGTCCAGATCTCCAGGACTTATTATGTGTGACCCCTACCACAAAACCTTAAAAGAGTGTATTTCCAAGCAAGATATCTAAAGAGAATCTGAGGCCTTTTTCATCCTGTCCAGATCTCCAGGACTTATTACATGTGGTCCCCACAAAACCTTAAAAGAGTGTCTTACCAAGCAAGATCTCTAAAGAGCTTCTGAGGCCTTTTTCATCCTGTCCAGATCTCCAGGACTTATTACATGTGGTCTAGCAAAACCTTAAAAGAGTGTCTTTGCAAGCAAGATCTCTAAAGAGCATCTGAGGCCTTTTTCATCCTGTCCATATCTCCAGGACTTATTACATGCTACCCTTGCACAACCTGTCCACGGCCACAGAGTATCAACCTGATACTCACCATACATCATCCCGATGTACATGATCATCCTAATCATCATCACTGCATCGTCCTGATGCATGTCATTTGGAGCAACATCCTGAAGCTCGTCATCTATGATCATCCTGGTCATACAATGCATCCACCTTATGCATACCAAGTATCTACCTGATACATATCATCATACATGATCCACCTGATCATACAATGTATCCACCTAATACATACACAGATACATGATCCACCTGATATATATCAACATACATGATCTACCTGATCATACAATCGTATCCACCTGATACATATACAGATACATGGTCCAAGCATCCAACATGATGCATATACATATACATGATCCAACTGATCATAACAAGCATCCAACATGATGCATATACATATACATGATCCAACTGATCATAACAAGCATCCAACATGATGCATATACATATACATGATCGAACTGATCATAACAAGCATCCAACATGATGCATATACAGAGTAGTAACTGGAGCATCGTCCTGATGCTCATCATCCAGCAATTACATCCATAGCCATGGGAAGGATCCTCCTCTCACCATGCTTGGAATGGCTCCTGCAAATGTGTCCATCACTTCTTCCTCGAAGTGTCGTCAATCTGAAGAACACCAAGCCTCTCTCTGAAGTACTCGAACTTCACTCTGGCTAGTGGTTTCGTCAACACATCCTCAACCTGCTTATTTGTCGCAACATACAGGAGATTCGCTGCTCCTCTTTGCACCATATCCCTGATATAGTGATATTTGATCTCAATGTGCTTTGACCTATCGTGGAACACTGGGTTCTAGACAACTTCATACAACTCTGGTTGTCACAAAAGATACCAGTAGCCTCCAACGGGAGATCAAATAGATCAGACAGTAACTTTTTGAGCCATACTGCCTCACAACTAGCCAAACAAGATGCAACATACTCTGCTTCGGCTGTACTCAGTGATACACAGGATTGCTTCCTGCTAAACCAAGAGATCACACTTGATCCCATAATGAAGGAGCACCCAGAAGTGCTCTTCCTATCTGTAGCGCTGCCTGCCCAATCTGAATCAACATAACCCTGTAGGTTAAACTTTTGATTCGCATCATACGTGAGCCCATAATCAACCGTACCCTTCAGGTACCTCAGAATATTCTTTACAAAAACCAGGTGAACACCTCTCGGATCCATCAGGAACTGGCTCAATGTGTTCACCGCAAAGCAAATATCCAATCTCGTGTTCGTCAGGTACATAGAGGATCCAATCATCTGACGATACATAGTGACATCAACTGGCTCAGATGAAGCATCACACATAAGCTTCAGGTTCGATGCCATATGTGTGGTCATGGCCTTGCAGTCCATCATCCTGAATCTCTTCAGGATCTCTACTGCATACTTCCCCTGTCCAAGGAAGATCCCATCTGCACTTTGCCACACCTCCATGCCTAGAAAATAGTGCATCATCCCCAAGTACTTCATCTCAAACTTGGTAGCAAGCTTCCTCTTCGTGTCGGCAATCAATCAGTCCTCACCTGTTACAAACAGGTCATCCACATACAATAGTAGTATCACTGGATTTCCTTCCTCAACCTTGTAGTAAAGGTTGGAATCCGCTTTACTCTTGGTAAAGCCCAAACTGGATAGGAAGCCATCTATCCCTCCATACCAAGTCCTAGGAGCTTGCTTCAAGCCATACAAGGCTTTCTTCAACCTGCACACATATGACTCCCTGTCATGTTTCTCAAAACCAAGTGGCTGCTCCACATACACTTCCTCCTTGACTACACCATTCAAGAAAGCTGTCTTGACATCCATCTGGTGTATCTTCCATTTCATTACTGCAGCTAGAGCAAGTACTAATCTGATGGAAGTGGATCTGGATACAGGAGAAAAAGTCTCTATGCTGCCACCTGCAGCATGCTTGATCTTATACAACATACTTCCCTTCTGGTCTGGGACCACATCCCAAACATCATTCTTCATGATAAACGGATCATGGCATTCTTCCATTACTTCATCCCAGATCCTGGGAACTTCAATATCTTCAATAGATATCTTTGTTGCTGGAACAAATGTTGTAGTGCTTCTTTTGTAGGTGATGGTATACAATCTTTCCTACAAAACAAGTTAAATTGCATGATTAAAAACATCTCATAGTTTTCAGAACAAATTATTACACATAAAGAAATATGTCATATAGTCATGCAATTATTTTAGCCAATGCTTCAATACAACATTCATCCATATCTTGTAACTTTCTAGATGCCTTCCAATCTCTACCAGAACATTGTTAAGAGTTTGCACTACTCCCAACATGTCAGCAAAGAGGTTTCATTCTAGATAAGTAGCAATGGAATGTTGTACAGTGCCATAGGCCACTTACCCATTACATGCATATTAGTAGTATACTGTTCATTAATGCAATTATTCTAATATGTGTAATACACACCCTAAGTCTAGGAACATAGGCATATACATCATTGAACAATATTATTTAAACAAACAAGTATGCAAGAAATGACAATTCAAATACTTATCTTTGTTTGGTTGTAGGGTGGACTCCCTCTCAATATTTGTTTCCTTGCAGGAACTACTGGAGTGTGCTCCCTCCTGATCTTTGCTTCTTGGATTACCTGTCCTTGGACTTATATTCATCCTGGCCCACTATGCATGCTTAAGTGTGCACTAGTGTCATGATTGTGCCATCCTCAAGATCTCATACATAATCATACATTCATTAATATAGATACTAAAACAACATAATCTCAAAAATGTATAGTCATTATCATTTCAAACACAGATAATAAACATTAGTATTCAAGGTTTCATGGAATACTTCTTTTACTCATGCATATTCTTATTGACCATAGAACTCTTCTGGTTAGTCATATCATCAATCAAAGTAAGAAGCATAATATGCCATGTATACTTATATAAGAGATTCTAACACAAGGTAGGATTCTAACTTGATATAGGAAAAACATACCTGGATTAATATGTTAGATGGTTATTGTCTAACATACCCACATGATGTCTTCTTGTTCTCTTAAGTGACTTGTGCTACTAAACTGCATATCTCATAGGTTAACCATTATAGAACCAAGTTATACATACCTCGTAAGTAGATTTTCTATGTGATCCATGGTTATCATATTTGCTAGTTATGTCTAGCAGTGTCTTCTTGTTCTCTTCAATGACTTGTGCTAGTAACCTGCATATCTCATAGGTTAAGAATTGTAGAGCCAAATTATACATACCTCGTAAGTAGAGCTTCTATGTGATCCATGACAATGGATGAATCTTTGTATTCATGTCACCATGGTCATATGTTCTTGAACTAAAACATGATTTGTCTTTCTTGATGTACCTTTCATGTTAGCGGACAACATCAACCTGTCGAGATTGCTTGTAATCTTCTTATATAAGGCCTTAGCCTCATCTCCCTTTGAAATAGGAACTTCTTCACTTATGCAGGCAACCAATCCATTCTCTTCTAGGATTAGCCCAATCCACTTGATTTGCAGAAACTGGATATGGAGCTGGATTAGGGTTTGTCAGAGAAACCCTAAAAATTCAAACTTTGAATTTCAAAATTCTGAAAGGATAGAAAGATGCACCTTGATGGGCTGACCAAGATGGTATACTCAAAATTTGAAAACTGGAAAGTTCCACCCCTCAAAATTGCCTTTTAGATTTTCGGATTCACTAGGGAGGACCCTGAATTAGGGTTTGAGTTTCCCGGAACTTCACCCAACCAAATAGTTTGATCCAAAGCTCTAAACTTTGATTTTTCCAAGGAGCTTCCAGATATGCTCATAGATTTAAAAAATTCCCATTTTTGTAGAAGCCCTAATTTTTCACTTTTCCGATCAAAGTCCCGAACTAGGGTTTGATCAAGCCCAGCCTTCTACCCAACCAAAAAATTTGATATTGGTCTCTAAATTTCAATTTTGATGAGTAGCATTCATCCATGGTCTCCGATTACAAAAATACCAACTTTCTCTGAAACCCTAATTCCCGGAGCCATGAATGAAGCTGCTCAAAATCCAATTCTATTTTGACAGAAATATGCACCTGATTGTTTCTGGTGTAACTCCGATTATGAATCCACATGGTCTGAAGCTTTGAACCGTGGTATCCCGACCTGTCATATTTCCAACCCCATAGGTCTGAACTCAATTGGATTCTCTAAGAGAGAGTTATTCCAAGTGTCACAATGTGACCTGTTTATGGGATAAAACAGGAGAGCGAACTTGTACGGCGTGCCACGTGTCACTGATTCAACTTCGGCCTCTGAAAACCTTACCTTAGAAACTACAGTCTGGGCCCTACCTGTAACTTTTTATGAAATTTCATTTAGAGATTTCTAGCCCAAATTGTGACATTTTTTCCTAGGCCACCTGTTTATGACTGAGATCTGGAAGAGGTAGAAACCCTAGATTGTACAGATCATAAAGCACAAAGTACAACGAATTAGAAGTTGTGCTTTGGACACAAGGTACATGGGGATCTTATCTTCGACCTATAAGAGGTTTAGACCCTGAAACCTTGCTGAAATGTATTTATAGAGAAAGTTCTACAATGACTGGTTTTTGCTATATCAATCCCTAGCTTCGCAAGTGCAACAAGTGTCATAAATGCCATACCATGCCTTCTTTCAGGCTAGCTCTGATACAATGTTGGTTTCTCAGAAATTTCAATCTGATCTAGGATCTTAACTGAGATAATAACATGTACAGCATATCTACAACATATCTACAACATATCAATCATGGACACAATAATGCAAGCACACAAGAGACACGGAGTTTCACCGGGGAAAACCAAGAAGGTGAAAAACCCCGCAACTTCCTCAAAGATAGATAGAGCAATGATACAACCCAAGCATAAGAGATAGTCCTCCTAGCAACAACTTCTCTTCCTCCACAAGTGCGCCACTCTCCAATGAGTGTGTGAGAGAGAAGTGAATGATCAAATAGAGTGCCTCCCACACTCTATTTATACTTGACTTGACTTGCCTAATAACCTTTACTAGGTCGGCCTTAATTTAACCACATAAAATAATAATGACTAGGCTGGCCCCCAATAGGTTGGTCTAATAACCCTTTGACCCACATGACTTATACAGGGCCGACCCCGCCAAGGTGGTCTAATAACCCATCAAGTATAAGTTACGACACTTACAATATAAATGACGACACTTCCGTATAGAGGAATAATAACATCTCTATAGGAATACAAACACTTCCATTTAGAGGAATAATAACATCTCCATAGGAATACAATATACATATAGGAAATACATTTCGAAGTTACAAATACATCAACAACTTTAGAACTTCATCCAAAACAAACACATTTTCTACCTCAGTCCTTATGTTCTTGAGATTAATATTCAAATGCCTTTATTGTCTCTACTGATCTTGGATGAAGTGAGAACTCCATCAATATTAATATAAAGACCTGCTATAACACTTAACATATATAATGCTACTATCCATCAGATAACAAAATTTAGAGTTGTTTCACTTTCACACTTAAGTCATCTTGGTATTTCATTCTGGTCTTCTACATCTGCTACAATCACCTACCCGAATTCACAGAATGGTTTGGAATTAGCTTCACATCAGTCCATGGTCTGTATTGGCTCAAACCCAGTTGACAGGGGTTCCACTCACTCTCAACACATACCGCATTCTCCCTGGCCACCGGCCCTGACAGGTTTTATCCCGCCCAGCAACACCTGCGTAGCATATGAGGTCTCACCCGAGGCGTCCAGGAAGAGCAGACAGAACCATGTTTCCGCCGAATGAAGGAGGACAGTTGCGGCTATAATACTTAAACCTCTTGCAACATTGGGACAAAGAATTTTAAGCATTGAACATAGTATTAAAGGAGTATTCAACCCAAACATTCATCATTGCAAAAACAGTAATTGTAAAGCAAATATCGCATCAAAAAAGCATGACGTTATTTGTATAGTGCAACATCGCATTACCATAACTGAACAGATTGAATGTAGAGATTGTACCAAAATAGATTCATGATATTATCATTGTCAACCTAGATACAATGTCTCTGCAAAACAAGATCTCTGCAATGACTCTTGACATCAAAACATACCTAGAAACCATACAACTAACATCAGATCTTCGCCTGATTCTCCAGCCAAAATTATCTATATCTCAACTCTTACAACTCTTATCTATATATAAACTTCTGTCTTACAACTCTTGTCCACTTACTAATGACTTCCTAACTGACACTATGGACAAATGACCCAATATCTAACTGACCTAATCCAAATGACCCAAAACCTGCAATTTGCGGTACAATTGACCCACACATGCACAAAATAATCTTCCGCTTGTCGCCTTTCGTGCCATCTCTGCATTGTCGCAGCATCGGAGATGCTGTGATACCATCTTACCAAACCGCCTGCCAACAGGCCCCCAACACAATCTTGTGGCTCGCCCCCGAGCCACGTCAACTCGATATGGTGTACTCAGTGGTTTTGACTTTGAAGTCCTCATACAACTATTCAACTGTCCGCACCACCTCCTTGGCTTCCATAGATACTGACTGACTATCGACCACGTCTTCGGCAGATGGGTGATCTGTAATATTTGCCACTACCTGCTATCGACATTTTAGTACTGCCTGCAGAGCTTCACTATCTTGCATCATGAATTTTCCGCGACTGTCCTAGAACTCCTCTAATTATGCTATGTGCATATTCTGTCACTCATCCGCCTTGGCGACACGGTGTTGCAAATATTTGAGCTCTTGAGACTTAGCAACTTGCTCCAGTGGTGGCATAGTGCGCATTGATGCCTTCAGTGTGGCCAACTATCCCTCTGCTTCCTGACGATACTTAATTAGCTGTTCAACTTGCTCATCATGAACAATGCGACCCCAGAATTGTACAGTGTCAGCTATGAGCCTGGTTTCCTGCGTCTCCAGTTCCTCCATTTGAGTGACAACTTCCTCAATTTCCCTTCTGCATTCATCAACTTCAGCCTGAGGTGTACCCAGATTCATCTTTTCCTTCAACTCCCGATTCTCCTGTCACAACTAGATAATAGAAGCCCCAAGTCGCTGCACTCGGTGGAGCACATCCACTTCTTCAGTGGGCTCCAGCACATGCTGATAAGATTCCATGATTGCGCGGTCAACCCATACACTATCATCCCACATACGAGCCTTCTCTGAAATAAGGAAATCGTGTTCCTTTTTCAGGATTTCAATTTCACGTGCCTTCTCAGCCCATTCTCCGCTGATGTGTGCTTCGAGGTCATCCACAACCTGCCGTACGGAAGCAGCCCCGGTGGTAAATTCTTTGATTGTGCGCTTCGCATCGTCCTCACTTGCCTGTAATCGTATGCACATACCACTGATCTGCCGTAGTCGGTCTGTCATTTCCTTGCTAGTAGTAGCTTGTATAGTGGTCAACCCTGCCGATGGCAATGCATTAACATTGAGGGTCACCGTCTTCAACTGCTGTAGCAACGTGTTTACTGCCACATCTTCGGTCACAATCGTAGTCGGAGGAATTTCCACATTCCTCACTTGTGGCTCAGTGCTGATTGTGCCAAAGGTTGGTGCCGCTGCTTCCTCTGGGGCCTTTCCGGAAACCAGATCATACAGAGACTCTAACCAAGTGATGATCGCATGGAATCCTTCATCCACTTTCCTTGCCATCTTGTCGACTACTGCTGAGGATGTAGTATTAAGCGCTGTGAGCAGGTGGCCCAACTGTGCCTCGGTGAGCAAGGACAACCCGTTGATCGTTGCATGCTCCTGATACCTTTTTGAGTGGTTTTCTTCAAGGACCCGGTCACTATCATCCGATATTGTTTTGGTCGATTCTTGCCCTAAGTCCTGTGCCGATACCTAATCATCTAGGCCCAACGCTGTGCCACTGGCTTCCATCTCCGCTAAACTCATGGGTTGTTGCCATGCCTCCGTCCACTCATTCACAGTAGCCGCCAAATATTTAGACGTCACCTTATACGAGGTCTGCAACCATTTTCGATCAGGATCATGGTGGGCTTGTATATGTATGGTATGCAACCAAATTGCAAATGCCATGACTGGTCTGAACTGCGCTGCAGTTTCTTTAGATATTCGTGGGACTTGTGTTGTTGCAGCACAGAGCATCTCCCAAAATAGCCAAAACTACAATTGGCAATCCCGGAGTCTCTCTGGCTCCCGTACATACCACAGATTCTGATATCGTGCACCCCGCCGTTCTGCTGTAGCCGGACAATCCATGCACTGGTACGTGCCGGGCTCCTTCCATGCGATGAAGGTGATTAATAGCAATAGCCAACTATATGTGAAGGCACCCTTTCCCGATTGGACCGCCACATCATCCTCCATTAATTGATTCATGAGATATAGAGACCAGTTCATTTGGACCCCTTTTGCGCATTGTTCTGCGCATGCAGCGATCCCCAAGTTGCATTGGTTAAGTCGACCACCCCTAACCACCTTGCAGGATAGGATTTTAATGCTCGTGAGTACCACCTGATCATTACAGCTGCTGGTGCGATACCCACACCCATCCGTTTCTAAGCCATATTTCTGTGCCAACTGTAGCTCCCGCTTTTTGTCGTTTTCCTTTCCTTGGATGAACTGCGACGGATCAACTCCATTATTAGGAAAGCCAGTTATATATGAAATTAAATTGACGGTTACGGGGACTTCTCTATCCAGCCACAATGAACCACCATGAAAGCACGCAAGGAGCTGCTTTACGCACACATTAACTTCCGCCAGTCACCCAAAATGTGGCATGTTAATAAGCCCTAACAAGCCATCCTGCTTTAATCCGCGTGCCCAGTCTTGTACAGCCGGTGTCAGGGAAAGGTGTGTCTCAGGCACATATGGGGCGAACACAATGTTAGGGTATGCCACGATATCATGGTCGTCGTAACGCAGGTGCATCAACGCCGGACCAATATCCATAGAGCACTCGATTCCAGCCGGGAGCGCCGACATCTTCACACCATACTTATGTTTTGGGTTTATCTTGCATGGGGTGGGATCTGGCCGAATGGGAGGGATATACCCAAGGATGTCACTGGATGACAATCCTGCCCATGGGGTAGACTCGCAAATGCGGAGACTGGACTGACCCACCTGCTCATGAGCTTCGTCTACCGTCACGGCAGATGACTGAAGCAACCTCTTACTTTGCGGGGATTCAGTGTGCTGACCCCCCCCACCTCCTCTTAGCAATGACTGATGCTCCCACCGACATATTTGCAACTTCGGCTCCAAGATCAACGGCTCCGGATTACACAATTTCTTGCTCAACAACCACCGGGATGAAGGGAGACTCCACTTCGCTGCTATTCTCGACTGTCTCTAGTTCGCCTGACATACCTCGTAGTGCTTATAACTAATGGTTGGTTTGAGTTAACACTACTCTGCAAATTCAACAGAACCTTGCCCAACACATCAACAATTTTATGCCAATACTTGTCGGCTCTGCACAGGCACTTTTCAATGAAAATCTCGGTGCTTTCCGACCAACTCCTACCCGTTTTTATAGCGTGCAACCAAATCCTCCGTAATCATCACGAAATCATGCATTAATTCAACCAAAATCCTGTATTAATGACGCAAATCCATCGTCGATCCTGTCAGCCAATCAGCCAGATCCACCATAAGGCCCATCATTCAAACACGTGCTGTTAATTAATTGTTTAACTTTTGGCATTTATTGCTCATTTGACCCAGTCGTAATGCTGCCAGTTGTCGCGGGCCGCTCTTCACTTGTAACACAAGCCCTCCTGCTTGCACATTTGTTTCTCCGTCGGTGCGCCATCCTGCCACCGATCATCCTACAACACATGCACATATATGTATTTTTTTATTTTTTTTTGCAGATGCAACTCAGGCATCCCGCTGTTCCAAGCCCGACTAATAGGGCTTCAACCTATGACCATTCATCAGTTTGGGGAGCATCACCCCGTCCAGCTGCTGCAGCTGAACTGCACCCTCTGAAGTAATACTACTGATGCGATACAGACCAAGCCAATGCATTTGCAATTTTCTTGGATGTTTCATAAACTTGCTGTCATACAACAACACCAAGTCGCCCTGCTGAAACTGTTTGTTTTTTATGTGCCGATCATGCCATGCCTTATGGTGATCCTTCTCTACCCCCTGGTGGAACCCAGCGATGAAACGATCTTCTTCCAACTTCACCAACTGCTCTAGATGTTCATCTAGTGCCGCTGCATCATCCAGGCCTGTTATGGCTGCGATGCACAAACTCGGGACAATATACTCCATGGGCATAATTGCTTCTTGTCCATACACCGGCTTAAATTGTGTCTGGCCTGTCAACCTTTTACATGTGGTGCGATAGGCCCACAAGATTGCTAGGATTTTGAGATGCCAGTCATCGCGGTTCATGTTACACACCTTTGTCAGTGCATGCTCCAATACCTTGTTGAAGGCCTCCACTGTGCCATTTGCTTGCAGATGATATGGTGTACTCTTTTTGTGCCGTATCTCCAGTTCCTCCATCAATGCGTTGATGGTGCGATTGAGAATGTGGCTGCCTGTTGGCCCGATTTTATGACCGAGGCCAATGAATGAGAGATAGCCTACACAGGTCGCTTACAGCAGCTTCCGATGTGTTTGAAATAGCTAACTCTCACAGGAATAAAGGCCCTACTGCCTGTGTGATGTGCTTTCAAAATAGAGAGTCTCTCAAACTACTTATCTGAATACTTAAAACTGCAATTGAAATCGTAAGATGCAAATTAATTTAATCTATGATGCAATTAAAAAAAACTGAAAAACAGAAAATTTAGTAGCTCCTAAACTGTAAACAATAGTTTAGTAGCTCCTAAAAATCCCATAGGTTCAACTACAAAATAAAATCGAAAACTCTAACTAATCTATTCTATCCTAACTATCCTATCAGGAGCAAGCTTGAAAGTTTTGACATGTAAAAGAATAATTTTAGTTTACTAGTTTATTTAAAACAAAGTTTAAAGAAACAATTAAACATTTGAAGCACAGCAATATCATAAGATTAATAATAACCTTTTACATATTGTTTTCATATCAAATTTGCAGTCATCTAGCATGATCAATTGAATAAAGAATATTGATTTATAAAAGAACATAAAATCTCTCAGCAAACTTCTATTGAATTGTAAAAATAAAATCTTACAGATCCCAATCAAGTACAAAGATGATTGCAATGTCAATGATCTCTGGTCTCAAATTATGCCTGGGTAGAAATAACACAAGGCTTCCATCGATTTCCAGAAATAGTAGCAGAGAAGATTACTGATTCTTCTTTTGGAATAAACATTACAGAAAAATGAATATCCTACAGTTCCCAAGTAAAGACCTTCAAAAACTGCAGAACTCTCTCCCCTCTGGCAGCCTCTCCCCTCCTATCTATAAACATAAAGATTTATAAACAGAAAAAGAACTGAGAATAACAAAGTCCTCTCTATTCTGCTGAGAAACCCCCCCTGTTTACAATGAAGTACTCAGGATTTTATAGGCTATGAAGTCTTCTCAAACTCTCAACTGCTATGCAAGATATTCTCCTTAGTCACTATCTGAATGGATGAGTCGGCCTCTTCATTGCAACTTCGTCCGTCTTCCTTGTTGTTGTTTGACGAACTGGAGAACACATTCTTTCATTTGCGTTCCTTTTCAAGCAATATTCCCTCCATTCTGACTGGTAATTATGAGTCCATTATTGAAAATAAATCTCCTTTTGAGTTCAGGATATTAAGGCGATAAATCAGTATCCTTGGTGTATGGTGGGCTGCCTTCCACCAAATATTGCTCGACATTACACCTGCATATACAATATAAACCAATTTACTCTGTGTGAAAACGTATTCATCAAGAGGAGAAAAATACAAATTCACAAATACAGCAAACCCATAAACGATTTATCTGAATAATACAAAGGTAAAATAATTTTCCCTTTTACTTCACTCATTGACCAAAAATTCTTCTATCTCGAGGTGATAGTTGTGGTATCACCGTAATGAACTGGTGGTAATAAACCTGCTCGCCATAATTCTACTGCCTTTAAGTGAACCGGATTTGATACAATCATTTCCTTTGGATATGGAGACATGCTCGCGATCTGGCGCAACCTCTCCTGCTTCATCGCTTTCCAATATGTTGAATTGATGTGTCATATTCCATGTGGCTTCCCATAATCCTGCATTGTTAAGAGAATAGTAGCAAACTAGGGATCGTTCAACAAGCGATTTTCTAGAACTTCAATTTATGCGAACGAGTGTGATCATCCCGATGATTCTACCAAATCGCAGTAACGTTCCATCTGCAAACTTCATGTGGAGATAGACATCTCAAGATTCTGTCATTTCAAATTGCCTATGTTTTTGGACCTTCTTAAGTTCTGATGATGTGGTAGAGATCTCCCGGCGTATTGTTCTTCATTAACATTTTCCTTCACTTCATTGATTACCTCCGACGAAGACAGGGGGCATTATTCCCTCATGCGTAGATGTCTAATGAACTGGCATGTGTGAAACTTAATGCAATGATATCTCTTCAACAAACTTGTGGCGGCTATCTTGGTTAATCAAACTTGATTAGATGCTTAATTTACGTAACTGCCTCTGAAAAATCCCTAGAATATTGCCTCTTAGTCTAATGTGTCGTTCTCTGAGTTGTACAAACAATCTCTTATCACTTGGCATCTAAACTTGGCATTTCCTCCTCTGATTCTCGTGAGTTTGATAAATATTTTAATGAGCCAGTAGCTTGATCTTAAATGTTATTGTTCACATTAAAGTTTATACAACGGTCTTAGATTCGCTGCAGACTTGTTTTTTTTTAAATACATTCCTCTCGTCAGCAACTAATGAATTCGTGATTGAGTTCTTTGATGGCAAACTGAAGGAAGGTTTGGTGCGGCTGAGAACTGTCTCTTTACTGCACGATTTCAGAACTGTTCCTTTTCTTGTTTAAATATGCTATGACGTTGTCCTTAATGAGTTGATGGGATTCCGCATGGCTAGCAACCATTTCTGTTACAATATCAGTTTCTCTCATCTCGTGGCAAGTGATTGATCCACTATCATTGAACCACCTTCATAAATTTTGAAAAGCTTCGCGGAGAAACAAACTTCAAAGGCTAAATGCATAATTGGCGTGACCTAACAAGAAACCAGAAAAGCAATGTGAGTTATACGTTTAATACATGCCAAACTTTAAAATACATTCATCTAAATCCAAATGTCAAAAGATTAAGGCCAAAAGACAATCTCAATGCTATTATACGTTGAAATGTTAAATATATACATGAGTTGAGTCAAATTCTATGCAAACTTATGAAAGTCTTTTATCAAAGGCTATAATATTAAATTAATGAGGTTTAGCCAAAAGAAAGAAGACATTTTAAAATACCATATTCAAAAGTGATAAATGAATCATGTAAGCATCTTTAGACTTTATGTAGACTTTATGTAAAAGTTTTGGGAAAAAAAAGGTGTATCAAAAATGTCATTCTAATATATATTTGTTTTCTTATTTTTACTTTAATTCAATAATAGTGTGATCCACTTTCTTTTGATTTAGAAATATATGGGTGTTAATTCTCAATGTGCATACTATCAAAATTTCACCATGAAGTTATCAAAAGTTTGAAATAAGTGATATAAATACATTAACATAATTAGAATGAATTAATGAAATGTTCAAATCAATACTACCCTTAAATCAAATATATATAATTTTAATGACCAACTAAATAGGAGGTTATGAATCAACTTTTGGTCATTGGATTATTTTTCTTAGTCATAGCTAATTTAATTAAAAATTTGATTTGAAATAATAATTAATTAACTTTGTAAATTTATAAGAGACTAAGAGAAATATAATATTTGAGAAAGAAAGAAAGCCTCAACCCACCTACCAAAGTGAGGAAGATAACATGAAAGAAATTAAAAGTTAAATATTTACAAAAATTACATGGGGGGACCCTTTATTCTGTACAAATCAAGGGGAGTTGTTGGGGTGCCAACACTGCCCTGGTCACTCATGTAATGTCCCCATTTTGACCCCCTTTGCATTAAATCGTAAATGATGTAAATATTGTTATTTAATCATGGTGAGGAGCTCAAGGCCAAGGCTCCACCATTGATTTAGCGTTTTATGTATCATCAATTAAAAAAAATAGATGCCTATGGTTCTTGTGCTAGATAGGTACATTGTAAATTAAGACATCATGTAAATACGAATTTTAATGAAAAAAAAACCCACAACTCGCTATGCAATGCAACAAAGAGATGGGGGCATGATTCTACAAGGAATAGGGAGGGAAATTATTCAAACCCTTGAGCCAATGGTGTTAATCCATGTGTCAATGACAAAACCCATAAACCACCAACTACTCATTTTGGGTTATGCACCCAATCATTTAATTCTTCTAGAAATTGGTTGAGGCAGTTAATGCCTTGGGAATGAAGAGGTATGGCAGCCAATTTCGTGCATGGGCAAGCCATCAACCTGGAAAAATGTACTTTTGCTTCTGGGGCAAGAAAACACCCACGAAATGGTGCCCAAAGCCATTATGAACCCATAGTATTTCCTCTCTCACGTAGTCTGAGCTAGCTGGGCTTTCCCCATCACGTTTTTTACCAATTTCCTGCATTTTTCCATAGCTGGGAGCTCATTTTTGTGTTACACAGTGGCTGGGAGAAAGGGAGTCATGTTTTGGGGGTTTATAGAGGTCGATTTTGCCCCTGAAATGCAGAGAAATGTTTTCTGAAAACGAATTTGCTCTCCCAGGGTTTATTCCCCATCTACCAGTTCATTTTGGTTGCCCACGTTTTTCAGCACTTGTGTTTTGTTGTGTTAAAATTTAATATGCTAAGACAGAAAATAGCAGCATTACATTCCATTTCACAATAATAGCATATACAGGATCACTGAAGAAACAACAAGCATAGCATAAACATAAGAGATACAGATTTATCCTGGGAAACCCTCATGGGGTAGAAAACCCAGTAAAGCTTCCTCAATATAGATGACCAGCAATATACAAAGATGCAAACCAAAGACATGATATCCTCCTCCACCATAGCAGACCTCTGATCCACAAGTGCACCTCTCTCAAGTGTGTGAGTGTATCAAATGAGGAACATACCTCCTCTATTTATACACTACACTGACATGTATTTTACACAAGTACATGTAGGTTCGTATTTAACCATTAGGTTAAATACCCTATTATAACTGACTGGGCCGACCCCCACATGGTGGGTCTAATAACCCTAGTTACCACAACCAATTCGGAGGAATAAACATCTCCGGATTCATAGTATAATCACATCAGAGGTATGGAACATCTCCGGAATAAATGATATACAAATATAATATTCTTAGAAGTTACAATATTCAACACTCCCCCTTAACGAGAAGGATATTATAACAACATCTGCAGGAGCAACGAGTCATACATCATACATGATACATCTATAAATCATTGGAAGCTTTCTCAACATCATCAGTAACTCAACCAGTTACTGGAACATCTTCAATACTGGAACATCAACATCTTCAGTACTAAGTCTTTATCTTCTGCAGTACTCAAATAGCTACAGCAACATCAATATCTGAATCCTCACGATCGTCAGCATCGCCATCACACGATCATCAACATCGTCATCACACGATCATCAACATCGTCATCACACGATCATCAGCATCGTCATCATACGAATATCAACATCGTCATCATACGATCAACAACAACATCATCAGCATCGTCATCACACGATCATCAGCATCATCATCACACGATCATCAACATCGTCATCAACATTGTCATCACACGATCATCAGCATCGTCATCACACGATCATCAGCATCATCATCACACGATCATCAACATCGTCATCAACATTGTCATCACACGATCATCAGCATCGTCATCACACGATCATATTACAGGATGATCAATCCTGCTCTCTTTAGGACATAGGTCCATGGATGATACAATCTAGATCAAGTTCCAGGATGATCAATCCTTATCTCTTTAAGATAAGTCTCATGTCTAGGGATGATCTAATCCCAACCACAGTGCCAGTCCTTTTTCATACTGGATGTGACCTAGATCAGATCTAGGATTTACCGCCACAGAGCCAGTCCTCTTTCATACTGGATGTGTCACGTCTACAGAGCCAGCCCTATTTCATGCTGGATGTATCACATCTACAGAGCCAGCCCTGTTTCATGCTGGATGTATCACATCTATAGAGCCAGCCCTGTTTCATGTTGGATGTATCACATCTACAGAGCCAGCCCTGTTTCATGCTGGATGTATCACATCTACAGAGCCAGCCCTGTTTCATGCTGGATGTATCACATCTACAGAGCCAGTCCTGTTTCATGCTGGATGTAACCTAGAACAATTCTAGGATTTGTCACGTACATTTTGAACCGAGGTCCAGGGACGATCCAGTCCTATCATCTACCTTTTGAACCGAAGTCCAGGGACAATCCAGTCCTATCATGTACCTTTTGAACCGAAGTCCAGGGACGATCCAGTCCTATCATGTACCTTTTGAACCGAAGTCCAGGGACGATCCAGTCCTATCATGTACCTTTTGAACCGAAGTTCAGGGATGATCCAGTCCTATCATTCAATTCTCGGAGACCTCATGTCTACGACTCAATTCAAAGGACCATAGTCCGAGGATGATCCAATCCCCTTACCTGTTCATTCAGGATTTAGTTCTCGGAGACATCATGTCTACGGCTCAATTCAAAGGACTAATAGTCCGAGGACGATCCAATCCCCTTACCTATTCATTCAGGATTTTGTTCTCGGAGACATCATGTCTACGGCTCTGTTTAGGACTGAAGTGCAGGGATGATCCAATCCCCTCAAGTCCACCAAGGACTTCATTCTCGAAGACATACGTCTACGGCTCTCTTTAGGACTGAAGTCCAGGGATGATCCAATCCCCTCAAGTCCACCAAGGACTTCATTCTCAAAGACATACGTCTACGGCTCTCTTTAGGACTGAAGTCCAGGGATGATCCAATCCCCTCAAGTCCACCAAGGACTTCATTCTCGAATACATACGTCTACGGCTCTCTTTAGGACTGAAGTCCAGGGATGATCCAATCCCCTCAATTCCACCAAGGACTTCATTCTCGAAGACATACGTCTACGGCTCTTTTTAGGACTGAAGTCCAGGGATGATCCAATCCTCTCAAGTCCACCAAGGACTTCATTCTCGAAGACATACGTCTACGGCTCTCTTTAGGTCTGAAGTCCAGGGATGATCCAATCCCCTCAAGTCCACCAAGGACTTCATTCTCGAAGACATACGTCTACGACTCTCTTTAGGACTGAATTCCAGGGATGATCCAATCCCCTCAAGTCCACCAAGGGCTTCATTCTCGAAGACATACGTCTACGGCTCTCTTTAGGACTGAAGTCCAGGGATGATCCAATCCCCACATCACTATGGGTACAAGTATCTTCATCCATACAAGTACAAACACGTATCAATACATCAAGGCATCATGTAACCTCATCATCAAAACATGTATATCATCATCGAAACATGTATAGCACTAATACATCTATCATCAAAAGCATGTATTCTCACTAATACATCTATCATCAAAAGTAAAAAATATAAGAGTCCTAAATCTAAATAATTCTAGGTAACTAAGTGTAGTGAATAGGTAACCTCATCATTGATGAGGCAGACTTGTTATCAGATACTATGCTACTCCCCCTTTCGAGGAGAGTTCTTTTGAACTATACCAAGCTTGTCTCGAAAGTATTCAAACTTCACTCGAGACAGAGGTTTAGTCAAGATATCAGCAATCTGATCCTCAGTGCTTATATATTCAAGCTTGATAACTCCTCTTTGCACCATATCTCGTATTTAGAAGTATCCGATCTCTATGTGTTTTGACTTATCGTGGAACACAGGATTTTCAGTCATCTTAATGCAGCTTTGATTGTCACACATAATCACAGTGGGATCCATTTCTAAGTCAAACACTCCATATAAAAGCTTCTGAAGCCATACTGCTTCACAGCTGGCAGAGCAGACAGCCATATATTCTGCTTCAGCAGTACTGAGAGCCACACTAGATTGTTTCTTGCTGAACCATGAGATCATGGCAGATTCAGGACTACAACATCCACCTGATGTACTTTTTTCTGTCTGAGACACTTCCTGCCCAATCAGAATCTGAGTAACCATGTAAACGGAGTTCATGACCTCCAAGATAATATAGACCAAAAATCTAATGTACCTTTTAGGTACCTCACTACATGCTTTGTAGCTATTAAGTGAACCTTTCTAGGTTCTACTAGATATTGACTTAGGGTATTTACAACAAAGCATATATCTGGCCTAGTATTTGTTAAATACATCAATGACCCAATGATTTGTCTATATAGGGTTAGGTCCACTAAATACGATGAGTCATTAACTGATAACTTCAAGTTGGAGTCCATGGGAGTGGTCATGGATTTATACTCCAACATATCAAATCTTTTTAGAAACTTCACAGCAAACTTACCTTGATTTAAGAGATTCCTTTTTTTTTGGATCTTGCCATACTTCTAGATCTAAGAAGTAGTGCATTAATCCGAGATCTTTCATTTTCATTTCTGCAGCCATTTTCATGACCTGTTTCTCATTCCTTGTTAGAAAGAGATCATCGTCATACAATAATGGTATGATAGGTTCATCATCCACAACCTTAAGGTAAAGGTTAGGAACAACTTTACTTCTGGTAAAGCCCGAGCTTTGTCATGAAGCTGTCAATTGTCCATTATTCACACTCTGCATTGAGTGATCTTCTGCATATCTATCTGTGCCATCTCTTGTCAGATGGGTCTACTAATATGAGCCTCAAAATCATTCAAACTCTATGGTGAGTTCCTTCTTGCATCCATGTCATATGTGTATAGAAACCATATTCAACCTTGTAGCAAAGGTTGAGATCCACATCACCCATGATGATCATTAAGCTCATCAATTGACTACCGATCCTAGGTACCCATACAGAACCTGATTCACACTTCTTCTTTAATTACATCATTAAGAGAATGGTCTTATCTAGTCCCTTGGAGCAAAACATCTCATCATGATTCTCTTCCTACAAATCAAAATTAAGTACATGATTAGTAATACTTCATAATCATCAAATCTTATTGACATGATAACCTATTATGCATACAGATATCATTTACATAGTTATGCAACTATTTTGACCAATATTTTGGCACAACACTTTCCCATATCATGTATGCATACAATAGCTATCTAGATGCCTTCCATCTTTACCAGAACATACTATCGAGAGTGTGCACAGCTCTCAGCATGTCAGCAAAGAGGTTTCATTCTAGACAAGCAACAATGGAATGTTTGTCCAACTTACCAAGCATATGCATATTAGTAGTATACTGTTCAATGCTTTATGAATGTTTACACTCAGCATGATATATTCTAGGAATACAAATATGCATACAAGCAATATCATTTACTATTTCTAATAACAACTCAAATACTTATCTTTTATGTTTGTGTGGTTGCCTCCCGCTTGATCTTCTGTATGTCTCCTGAACTTCTATTCATTCTTTACCACTGTGCATGCTCAAGTGTACACTAGTGTCATCCTCATGATCTCATGCACAAACATACATTCATTAGTATATTCTCAATATTATCAAAACATTCTAATTCTAAATAATCTTGAATATGTACAATCATGATCATTAGTATTCAGGGTTTCAAGGAAGTCTTCTTTTACTCATGCATATTCTTGTTTGATCTAGTTAGTTAAATCATCAACCAAGATAAGAGACATAATATGCATAACCCCTTGATTACTCACCAATCATACCAAGTATACTTATATAAGGGATCCTAACACAAGGTAAGATTCTAACATGACATAGGAAAACATACCTGGATTAGTATACCTGCTTAGTTATGTACAACATACCTAAACAATCTCTTCAATGATTTAGAGATCCTGAGCTAGAACCTGCATGTCTCATAGGTTAAACATAATATAACAAAGTCATACATACCTTGTGAGTCTTTGTCTTCATGTTGTCATGGTCATGGAACTTGATTTACCTATATCTTGTTAGCAGACAACATCAACCTCACACAACACCATAATGCATTAGTACAATCATATAGCCCTAATCAATGAATGTCTTCATGCATTCATACTATTACTAGGGTGATAAGACAATTCTAACATTAATCAAGATTGTACTAATAAATAATATGAAGACAAACACATCATGAACTTAATCAAGAATAAGATTTCAAGACATACCTGAACCTCCTTAAGTCATACATGTCGAGACTTCTTGTAGTCTTTTTATGTAAGGCCTTAGCCTCAACTCCCCCTGAAACTTGATCTGGAGCTTGATTAGGGTTTGCTAGAGAAACCCTAAAAATTCAATCTTTGACTTTCACACTTCCGAATAAATGGAAGGATGTGTCTTGCTGAGCTGATCAAACTAGCATACTTCAATTCCAAAATTTGACCCCTCAAAATTGCCTTTGAAACTTCTGGATCTTCTGGACAGGATCTTGAACTTGGGTTTGATGAAGCCCACTCTTCTGCTCAATCAAAAGGTTTGATCCGAGGCTCTAAACTCTTATTTTTCTGAGGAGCTTCCAGCCGTGGTTACAGACTTCAAAAATTCCAACTTTTGCTGAAGCCCTAATTTTCCATCTTTTCGATCAAAATCCCGAGCTAGGGTTTGATCAAGCCCGGTCTTCTACCCAACCAAAAAATTTGATCTTGGTCTCTAAATTTCGATTTTCCTGAGTAGCATTCAGCCGTGGATTCCGATTCCAAAAATTCTAACTTTCTCCGAAACCCTAAATTCCGGAAGCCATGAATAAAGGTGCTCCAAAAATAATTCTGTTTTGACAGAAATATGTACCTGATTGTTTCTGCTATAACTCCGAAATTTTCGCTCCACAGGGTTTGAAATTTTTTTCTGTAGTAGCCTGACCTGTCATCTTTCCATCTTGACAGGTTTGACCTCAATTGTATTTTCTGAGAGAGAGTTCTGCCAAATGTTGCAACGTGACTTGTTTTGGGATAATACAGGAGAGCGAACTTGTATGGCATGCCACGTGTCACTGTTTGAACTTCGGCCTCTGAAAACGTTTCTTGAGATAGCTCGCCCTTTTATCTTTCCATCCTGACAAGTCTGACCTCAATTGGACTCTCTGAGAGATATTTATTCCAAGTGTCGCAACGTGACCTGTTTATGGGATAAAACAGGAGAGCGAGCTTGTACAGAATTCCACATGTCACTGGTTCATCTTCGGCCTCTGAAAAAGTTTCCTGAGATAGTACAGTCTGTGTACTACCTGTCACTTTTTATGAAATTTCCTTTGGAGCTTCCTAGCCCAAGTTATGACCTTTTTTCCTAGGTCACCTGATTTTGACTGAGATCTGGAAGAGGCAGAAACCCTAACTTGTATTGATCATAACTTACAAAGTACAACGAATCTGAGGGTTCCCTTTGGAAACAAGATACCTGGAGATGTTATCTACGACCTGTAAAGGTTTCAAATCCTGAAACTTCTCCAAAATGGATTTATAGCGAAAGTTCCATGATGATTGGTTTTTTCTATATAAAACCCTAACCTTCAAATTGTCGTAAGTAAAGCAAGTGTCGTAAGTGCCATACCTTGCCTTCCTTCAGTTTAGCTCTGATACCATGTTAAAATTTAATATGCTAAGATAGAAAATAGAAGCATTACATTCCATTTCACAATAATAGCATATACAGGATCACTGAAGAAACAACAAGCATAGCATAAACACAAGAGACACAGATTTATCCTGGGAAACCCTCATGGGGTAGAAAACCCAGTAAAGCTTCATCAATATAGATGACCAGCAATATACAAAGATGAAAACCAAAGACATGATATCCTCCTCCACCATAGCAGACCTCTGATCCACAAGTGCGCCTCTCTCAAGTGTGTGAGTGTATCAAATGAGGAACATACCTCCTCTATTTATACACTACACTGACATGTATTTTACACAAGTACATGTAGGCTCGTATTTAGCCATTAGGTTAAATACCTTATTATAACTGACTGGGCCGACCCCCACATGGTGGGTCTAATAATCCTAGTTACCACAACCAATTCGGAGGAATAAACATCTCCGGATTCATAGTATAATCACATCGGAGGTATGGAACATCTCCAGAATAAATGATATACAAATATAGTATTCTTAGAAGTTACAATATTCAACATGTTGTAGGGTGCATCTCTGTGTTGGTTGGAAATTATGAGAAAGAATTAGGAGTGGAAGTGGACCAGAATTGGCTTGATAAACCCAGTGAGGAGTTAACCTCTCAAGAGTATCAAAAGGACTGGTTGCTCTTCTATGCACACCTTGAAGAACACTAGAATGGAAGGTATGGCCTGAGGGACTATGTATTAGTGAAGGGAATACTTTCTTGTGCCAGGTGTGTAGGTATTGTGGGGACCAAGCTAGATAGATCTTGCAGAGGGTGCCCATATCTCTATGGATGATCCCACTAGCTTAGCAATTCTTCCTTCCATTGCCTAACAGCCTGATAAACCCAACTATAGCTTGGCTTGGCAGATTTGGTGTATCTTTGGGCTATGTGTGAGTCTGTTGTTCCTTGATTCCTTGTAGAGATCATGCCCAACTTGGGGGTGGCAGTGTGTTGAGATATTGATGATCACAACTAGCCTATGGTTGGGTGGAATGTTGCAGTTGCATAGCCAGTTGCTTGGGACTATTTTGTTATAAGATAAGTATTCTCTTGTGTTAACTTTGAAATTATTTATTTGATGAATATCTTGAATGTATGATGGATGTGTAATTGAAATTACTTTCGTTGTGTTTTCTTATAATTATACATTTCCATATGTCTTTTTATATTATGTGAATGCTTATTTAAAAGTTCATGGGGCTAGATTCCCAACTTTAGCATCACGTTCTCTCTATCATGCTGGTATGATGGGAGGGGACATTACAACTCAGCAATATCTTGGGGCAGCCGAAATGAGTGATGATGTTATCAAACAAAAATCGCGCTGCTGTTGCTATGGAACAATCAACTACTAGTGCCACCTCTGTCCATCAAGTCAAATACTCTGCCGCTGTGATAATGTAGCGTGCACCCGTGCGCTTCCCTGGTGTATTGATCGGTCCTACAAAATCCATTGCCCATTTTTCGAACGGCTACAATGTCAACTGAGGCATGAGTGGCATCTCATCGCATCAGGATGGTTTTCCAGTTCGTTGACAGACATCACAGGACCGTGCATAGTCTATCGCATCATTATGGAGTGTGGGCCACCACATCCCGGCATGCAGCACTTTCCTAGTAGCCTCCCTACTGCCATAGTGTCCTCTGGCTACTCCTCCATGTGCTTCTGCTAATATCTACGCTTGCTCATTTGGCAAGACACATCTGCGCAATACCTCATCGACACCCATTTTGTATAACTGTCTTGCAATTAGCTGGAAGTCTGCTGCCTTGACTACCAACTGCTTCTTCATACTGGTGGTTAACTCATCGGGTGTAGTACCCATTGTCAAAAACTGAATGATTTCCGTAAAGTAGTCATCTGCAACCTCAACTCGAAACAATTGAGCATCCGGTAAACCATCTTCAATGTTGGTCGACTCTTCTCCTGTATCGATCCACGAGAGATGATCAAGACCGACATTCAACTGGCCGAGCTTCACAATGACTTCAAAATCGAACTCCTGAAAAAGAAGTAGCCAGCGGCATATCTTCCCCCCCAACACAGGCTTATTGACCAGGTATTTTAATGCAAAATGATCTGTGAACATCTTGAAATGGCATCCGAGTAAGTAATGGCGAAACTTTTGCAAAGCGTAAACCATTTCCAGACCTTCCCTCTTCGTAGTAGTGTATTTCTTTTTGTAGATGACAACTTATGGCTAGCAAAAGTAATGGGGTGGTCAAGATCTCCTTCTTCGGGTTGAGCCAATACGATGCCCAATGCAATCGATGAGGCATCAACATGGACGTGGAATTCCTTACTCCAGTCCGGAAATACCAATATCGATGCCGACGCCATCTTTTCTTTCAGTGTTTCAAAGCTATCCTAACATTCGAGGCTCCACTGGAATGCCGCATCTTTCTTCAACAAATTATCCATAGGGGCAGTAATCGCAGCATAACCCCTGATGAACTTTCAATAATACCCGTTGTGTCCCAGCGTCGCTCGTAACTGCTTAACAGTAGTTGGTGGTGTCAAACTCAGAATAAGCACAATCTTTGCTGGGTCAACCAACAATCCTTGCTTACACACAATATGACCCAATAGTATGCCAAACGGTGCACAAAAGATGCATTTCTTCAAATTCAGCGATATCTGGTGCTGTCGGCATTGCTCCAGCATCAACCGCAGATTCGTCAGATGATCACGAACCAACCCATAGACCGTCCAATCATCCATGTATACCTGTAAAAAATTCTGAATGAAATATTTGAATGCAGCAACGACAACCCTTGAAACTATTCCAGGTGCATTCTTCAAGCCAAACGACATCACGGTGTACTGAAAGTAGCCCCATTCGGTAACAAAATTTTTCTTATGGTGATCTTCTTTGGCAATGTGGATCTGATGGTAGCCATAGAACCCATCTGTGAATGAGTACATCTCCTGGCCGCCCACTCCTTCGAGCACTTCGTAAGTAAATGGTGTCGGAAAGGGGTAATGCAAGTAGGCATCGTTCAACTTTCGTAAATCCACCCAGATGCACACCTCTCCCGTCTTCTTGTCCTGCACCACCATAGGAATGATCCATTCTGACTCCTCGACTGATTCAATAATACCAGCATCCAACATGCGATCAAGTTCCTCCTTGACCCTCTCCTTGTGTCACGGATTTAGCCGATAGGGTCGCTGCCGGACCGGCTTAGCATCTGGTTTTAATGGAATCTTCATCTCCCCTAAATCGCCCAGGATCCCTTTCATGTTAGAAAAATTTATTGGAAACACATCCTGAAACTCGTGGAGCATATCAGTGACCTTGCTTATCAGCTCATCATCCCAGTAATCCCCGACATTTGAGAACTTCGGAGTGTCTTCTGTCCCAATGTTAATCTTGTGGATTTTCAGCGGTTGACTGATAGGATCGCTTGGCGCATCAGGTGGTACCACAACATGACTTTCTTCGGATTCTGGTATATTCACATTCCGCGGATCATCACCATCTTTTGGCCCACCACTGATATTAAAACATTCCATGAGAGGCTGCATCTGGCAATGCGTATGTGGATCCGCAGGATAGGCCACCAGGACAACTTGCAGAATTACATCACGGATGAGTTGTAATGCATTATTGACCTCAGGATCGGTATCCGCAAAACTAAATGTATGGGTGAAACACATGGTGAGCTCCAACCAAGTAGAAATATCCCTTCGCAACTCAGCTGCAGCATACCATGAGCGTGGCATCTCATCCAAAGTATGGATAAAAGGATGGACCCACTCATCTTTAGGTCGTGATACCCATAACCGCTGACACTCCATCAAATGACCACGAGGGTCGTTCCGACCATCATACTTCCCAGTGTGGTAGACCTCGGTATCTCCAAAGTGTACCATCATCAATCTTTTGCAGTTCAACCATCTATCAATTGATGCCTTGTGTGTTTCCCACCAGCGTGTTGGAGCAGCCTTCAATGCTTCATTCAATGCCAACAATTGCTGAGGTTCGGAAACTCTTTCTTCGAACTCCGTCAGAAAGTCAGATAAGCTAGGCAGCCCTTCATATGTTGGTAGTGTAACTGTTTTAGTTGTGATGCGGCATACTGACTGTGTAACCAGCCCGCACTTACGGAGTAATACTTCGTGCAAGCGGTTCTGCCAATATTTTAGTGCATCATCAGAGTTGGAAGATGCAGAGCTATCACTGTGCCATTCCAGCTCGCCGTCGGCATTCGAATGGATATAATATTCAGAAATGTTGAATGCATGGTCCCATCTGTTGGGATCGTCGTCCTTCACTAGCTCTATGTAGCGGCATCCTTCAGTCGGATCCAATGGGGCGATAACTCTGAGATCAAAATTTTCAAAAGTCATCATCTGTCGCTTGAAGTTGATTACAGCTCCACTATCATTAGCCCATCCAATCTCGAGTAGTGCTGGATAAGAGCTTCCTCACTCGACTACTTCTATTACATCAAAGTCGACATATGTTTTCATTCCCTTAATGTCCACCACCATTCGTGGAACTCTCCCAATTGGTGTTACTTTAGCATGATTAGCTAACCAGAGCTGTACAAGAGACCATCTCGATGGGGGGATCCCCATCTTCTGCCAAGCCTGCTTGGTCAAGATGTTGACATCTGAACCAAGGTCCAGAATAACCAAATCAACATCATAGTCGCCAATTCTAATATTCATCTGCATCTCCTTACCCGTCTTTCGTTGTTGCAGGGAATTAACCACTAGTTCCTGTCGATCTAAGGCCGATTTTTGCAACAAGGATTCAATCGCAACAAGAGCATCGGGATCTCTCACCAGGGACAAACAATGTTCCAAAAATGCTCGAAGTGTGCTGGACCGTTGTGACGGGCTGACCTCTGAAGTAGCATCAAAAGTAGAGGGCATGTCATACACAACAGCTTTACCTCGGTCATTTTCTAGTGCACGTCATGTTTGAAGAAATGTCTCCCACTTTGTATCAATGTAAAATGCTACCTTCTTGTGTCTAGCTAACCTGATCATTGAGCTGTCTGCTCCAGTTGTCTTTCCGCCACGAGTGACCATAGCAACCGAAGCATCTTGCGGTCGTGGCTCTGCAGAAATTGTCGCAATGTTTGCACCTTGGGTCTGGTTCAGCAACGGATTCCCAAGTGGGTTCACATTCTGATTATGATTCTGCCGCACATTCTAGTTCTTCACTGGTTGCTGTACTAGGTTCTGGGCAGGCTGCTGTGCCTGGGGTTGGTTCTGCAACTGGGGAGTATTTCTGGCTTGCCATTGCGCAATCAACTGTGGAAAATTTTCAACCGTGTGATCGTTAACAAAGCAGAACGTACACTGATTCTGCAATAGTGGACAGTCTAGCTGGTAGTGTACCCATACTACATTATTAGTGATAGCATTGAACAGGTCCGCGACCACCTTGTCCTCCTCCATGACCCAATCCACCACCACGGCCTCCTCGGTATCCTCCCCAAAATCCTCCATGTTGTTCGTACTGTGGTTGATTAAATTGTTGTTGCACTGGTGCCGGTTGCATTCCTTGTCCTTGTGGTGCATACTGTGGTTGCTGTACATACTGTGCTTGTTGTGGAGCCATCTGCATTGGAGCATATTTCGGCATGAACTGTGGTGGTTGTTGTTGTTGTGGTACAAACTGCATCTGCAGTTGAGGTAGCTGCTGGGTTTCCTGCGGTTGTGGAGGTTGAACGGAATGCTGGTCATCCTTTACATAAAATGCATCACACATTATTTCTTGTAGCAACCCATATGCAGGGCAATCCTTGTCATCGTGACCCACCGATTTGCAGAATGTACAATAGAGATTCCTTGGGGTGGTGACCATTTTCTACATATATGGGAAATTGTCATGACTGTGCCATACACCTGGTAGACGCGACACCACGGCATGCTACCACCATTCAATGGATTTGGCGCTCCTGAAACTAAATAATTATGGAATTCTAGGCAATTGTCCTTCCTATGCCCTTCTCCTCAACATCGTGTACACCAGACATCTTCATGCTACTCCTTTCCCTTCTTCAAATCTTGCAGCTATATATTTAAGTTAGCGAGCTGTGTTTGTATTTGCGACATCCCGGCTCCATTTTCTCCAATCGGTGATGCCTCCAATCGCATTGCAATTTCCAGAGCCTCACTGGGTGTCGAGATGTTTTTTTGCATAAATGGTAGCCGAATATGTGGTAGCAGTGCCGTGATGATCCATTATTTATGTTGGACTGCACTCATATCGAAACTAACCTTTTCCATCAGTGTCTTGAATCGCTGGTCAAAATCCCATACCGTCTAATTGGGATACTGCTTAATTTCTTTCAATTCTGTAATATATTGAGCCTCAGAATTGGGCTTCCTAAATTCGGTGATTATCCCATCCTGAATCTCATTCAACGACTTCTATGGGGCTACTGTAGGGACTAGAACAAACTTCATAAACCAATCTAATGCATGACCGCGCAGAGTTGTCACTAACTGTCCTTTTTTAGCAGCATCATCGGTGATCTGTTTTATGGTCCAGATTGCTTCACACAAAAACCAATATTTTTTTGGGTTGTCTGTAGCACTCCCGTGGAACAACGGTAACTTTGCATCATCCCCTGCCATTTTGGGCTTCCTTCCTCCTTTCGCTATACTACTACCAATTAGCTTCTGCGGAATTGATGAACTTGGCGGTGTCAAAGTGGTATTTCTTGCTATCTGAGAGATAGTGAGTGGAGGTGTGGGTACGTTGGTGTTGGGGTTTGGTCCTACCTCTATTCTGGGTGTACCTTGATTGTCCTTGTCAGGAGTGTGAGCTCGCTTCATCCCATGTGGTCTTCCTTCATGGTCTTGCGGTTCGACCGCAGCAAGACCTTCTCCTATCCTTTTCCTCTTTTCCTATCGGAACCTCACTCCTCCCCTCGTAAGACAACTTTCTTCCTCGGCTTCACTCACAGTCTCATCATGAACTGCACCCATCTACCCCTTAACATTCCATATACCGCTCCCCAACCGTCGCGATACCCACGGCCTCCACCCACCAGGCTATCTACTAATCAAGATGCATCTTCAATATACCTTTTTCGCAAATAAGCATCTTGATCGACAGTTGAAGTGATATTAAAAACCGGCCTCGAGGTTCGCGGAAAAAATATCTTTTGGCTTCACTATAGGACTTCTAAGTATCAACCGCAAACTCTGTGATATAGCCCTCTAGGATGCTATCGAACCATACTTTGACAACCCGTGATGCTTTATTATCAAGTTCCTGCAGTTCCTGAATCAATTCGGGGGTCCAGGTCGTCGATTCACCACCTTGGAAGCTCCTCTTCTTGAATGCCAATTTTTCCAACCATTCGAACAATAGGACCGGGAACTCACAGAAGAACCATTCATGCGGATTGTCATGAATGTATCTATCTACCCAGTATCCTACTGTTAATCGAGTGTTCCGGCTTTCCTCTTCAGCGAATTCCTGCAACTTCTGATCAAACCATTCTTGGATCTCCGGTTTTGTCGGGTGCCACAACATCTCCTCCTTTCACTTCGAACACGGTCCAGGCAATGAAACCATTTGTTGGCTCAAATCCATTCGACAGGGGTTCCACTCACTGTCGACACATACCGAAGTCTCCCTAGCCATCGGCCCGGACAGGTTTTATCCCTCCCAGCGACACTTGCGGAGTAGATGAGGTATCACCCGAGGCATCCATGAAGAGCAGACGGAACCATGTTTCCGCCGAATGAAGGAGGAAAGTTGCGGCTATAATACTTAAACTTATTGCAACATTAGGACAGAGAATTTTAAGCATTGAACATAGTGTTAAAGAAGTATTCAACCCAAACATTCATCATTGCAAAAACAGTAATTGTAAAGCAAATATTGCATCAAAGAAGCATGACGTTATTTGTATAGTGCAACATCACATTACCATAACTGAACATATTGAACACAGAGATTGTACCAAAATAGCTTCATCATATTATCATTGTCAACCCAGATACAATGTCTCTGCAAAACTAGATCTCTGCAATGACTCTTGACATCAAAACATACCCGGAAACCATACAAACAACATCAGATCTTCTCCTGATTCTCCAACCAAAATTATCTATATCTTAACACTTACAACTCTTATCTATATATAGGCTTCCGCCTTACAACTCTTTTCCACTTACTAATGACTTCCTAACTGACACTATGGACAAATGACCCAATATCTAACTGACCTAGTCCAAAAACAACCAAAAACCCGCATTTTGTGGTATAACTGACTCAAAAATACATAATATGTGGTCCAAATGACCCAAAACCCGCAATTCGCGATACAATTGACCCACACATGGACAAAATAATCTTCCACTCATCTCCTTTTGTGCCATCTCTGCATTGTCCCAGCATCGAAGATGTTGCGATACCATCTTACCAAACTGCTTGCCAACAGTTTGGAATTACCTTCATAGCCATTGGTGGTATGGCAAGAACGTCGTATATCTAAGGCAAGCAAGTTGGATATCCGATGCCCGTTTCATGAGAAAAGGGTTGATATTCGACGTTTTTAGCCATCGGTGGTAAGGCAAGAACGTCAGATTTCTAAGGCGTGGAAGTCGGAGATCCGACGATCGATCCATGAGAAAAGGGCTGGTATCTAACGTTCTGAGCCCTCGGTGGTATGGCAAGAACATCGTATATCTATGCCGTGGAAGTCAAATATCCGACGACCGTATGGTAATTTGTTTTAAAAAAATACACTATTATGTTCTGATCAAATTTGAAGGTTGGGTCTTAATTTTTATTGGAAAGGCATTTGTTCTTGGAGCCCTTCAAAATATTTTCAACAAGTTTCTCGTGTTGCCAAGAATATGGTTGAAAGACTTGCTATTGGAAAACTATCCCTCGGACGGGGGTCGTGGAAATCCTTTATTAGGGAAAGTAGGTTAAGTTAAAGTTTATGTTAGATTTTGGATTTCAAAAAGTTAAAGCAATGTAAAAGAAAACAAAATCAACACAATAGAATCTAAGTTCTTACGCTTGATTTTTGGTGAGCAGGCCTATGAAAGGGGTAAGACAATAATCACACGACACATTGATATTCTTCACAAGTTAGCAGATCTTCTCATTGAGAATAAATCTTTAGACTATGAGGAATTGATGAGGCTATTTACATATGTCAAGGACGAACTCTATTTTATGAAAATCAATGTATTTGTAACCAGTAAAACCATTTTTTTCGGTTAATCAAAGAAAAAAAGGTTTACAGAAAGTAGTCTCTATATTGGTGGCTATTTTCTCCAACGACTGTTATGGAGTTCCAATTAACCCCCATTATAATTAACATTTGTTTACCAATCCCTAATGCATATACACTAAGGAAATATTCACTTGGAAGATAAACGACAACTGTTAAATAGGAGTTTCCCTTGATCTCATCCATGGACTTATGTCCACCTTGTTGACAACATTGACCTTCAGTTTTCTTATAACTCTCTATACAATTTCTTATACTTGGGTTAGGGATACAAACAACCTGTCATCCTCTTTAATCTTCACTCTCCACATTATTCTCCCCAGAAAAAGAGATAGGATATATACTCTATTGCATGAAGATTGGACATAATGGAGAGGATGCAAATGATCTAGAGGATTTGAGACATATCTCATTCAAATAATCTCAAGGAGATTCCAAGGAAATTAAATAGAAGGTTAAGGATATTGATTCCATTGCATCATATACTCAGCCTTTGAAGTTGTCGAAACTCGAAATTGGTTATGAGGAGCAACCAAACATCACAACAAGCTCCAAGAAATTGTCAAAATTTAGATGACACATGAGTGGGTTGTAGAAAGCTAGCATCATATCCATTCTTTGAGCTCCTCTCTATTTTGAGAATAATTTAATATTATCTTGTGAATAGGGCCAACCATGTGAAGGTGGAAGTTCTTATGGCCCCTCCCCCCTCACATCACTCTCAATTCCCCATACCCAATGCATGTACTTGAAAAAAAAATTACGTGCAAATTCATGCATAAATCAACATGAACTTTCATCTACCATTCATTCAATAAAGGCTAACATTCATTAAACCATTGTTTCATTCAGTCAACACATTCATTCAATAAAAGATAACATTCAATAAACCATCCATTCATGTAGTCAACACATTCATTCAATAAAAGATGACATTCAATAAAGGTAACAATTTACTACATTGAAACATTAAACCATTAAACCATTCATTCATTCATTAAGCCAAAAATCATGGACGATAGATTATTATAAAAAATGATTAGATGACATTTTTCCAGTCACTTATTTTTAGTTTTTCTTCTCTTTTGTTTTACCAAAAAATCTCTAATAAGACCATCTTGATCTGGACTTTCTCCTCCAATTCTTGGTTCTTCATCATGCGCTTTTCGTGATGTCTGCATCCTAGATTGTTGATCCAGACGTGGATTTTGCGGCAAGGGGTTCAGATTTGCTGCAACAATGTGAAAATGTTACATCGTTATATTTTTCTATTGTAATGAAAAGTATTTAATTTAAAAAAACATTACAAAGGTGTTTTTTAACTTGGTGTGGCCACATCATGTTGTTAGTGTTCTTGTCCAGGCTAAACCTATACAGTTTCACCCTCTACATGCTCTGCAGTTGAAATATGGTGAACTACAATTAATTTTCACAATTTGCAATACTATACATAAAATTGTAGCATATGAATAAATTCTTTACCAGGATTCGAAGCATGATCTTCTATTTGTTGTTGTCCCTCTTCTACATTAGGGGGATCATTGCTTTCCTGCTCAAAATAGAGTCAATATTTTATGTCAAGTATTTATAATGCATAGGTTGCACAAGAAATAAATCTTCATTAAACTATATAGATTTTATATACCTGTGCACCGGATGGATTGGTACCAGAAGACTGTGTTTTCCCAGATAAGCTTTTTCGGCGTTCAACAATAGCTCCAAAGTTGTGCTAGAAGCCAATCTTCATGTCTTCCACAGTGGGTACTTCATTGAATCGGCAGGCCTACATATTTGCGTAACCTCGTTAATTAAAATTTTGCGGTGCAATAAAACGAAAAATAATTTGCAATTTATTATTTGTATGCATTATTGGTTTTTCGAAACTTACAAATCGTGCCACCCAATTCGAATAACCACCAGGCCCAAGCTTGTGCTGACCTATTTTTTCCAGTCTTTCCTTTGTGGCCTTTGAAGTGTCTGACAACCTATGCAAGTGTTGAAATACGTTAGATGTTCCAAATTCGATATAGAAATCAATAATAATAAGGTTTAGAATTACATTGCGGAAAGTTTTGCATACCTCCTTGTGCCTGGTGGTATCTTTCCTTCTTTTCTCTGAGCCCTCTCCTTTCCATCATCCACTAGAGATTTCCAATCCATTGCTGGAATCATTGGAGGGCGATCATACCTAGGGTTTTTTTCCAGGTGGGTCCTATATTGGTCTCGGGCAACCTTCATATATTGTCTAGCCTTTTTCAGGACCTCGGCTTGATTGAAGGTCTTGTCACCGAATAGGCCAACCAATCGATTAGTGAGGTCGTCTTTTAAATATTTTGGTTGTCTATTCCACCTTGTTCGGATGGTGGGCTCGAAGATATCTAAGGACAAGTCATTCATTTGTTTATAGAAAACATCATTTCATGCAAAACGATCATGCCATGATCATAATTATTTGAAAAAAAATGTTTTATCGGTATATTACAATGAAATTATAAACACTAACTTGATCAACATATATTAATTACCTGGGATCTTCTCGATCTTTATTGGGACAATATTTTCGTCCACCAAAAATGTTGCCTCCATTGTTCCCATGCTAGTGACATGGGAAGATCCTAGAAATACAACTAGGGCGATATCAAAATTACTAAGAGTCTCGGTGTCGAACCCTTCTTTTTGACGATCTGGTGTGCGTCGGTCACTAGCGGCCGGTGCACTCACAGCTGGGGTCTGTGGTGTTTGGGAACATGTTGCCGACTGTTCAGTCGAAAAAAATGGCGAAGGAGTCGATGCACGTGGAGTTGTTTTACCATGGTGCGATGTCTCTCCATGAGCCTCATTGGGGCCAAACCCGCCTTGACCACTATTGTGTGCTCCCTGATAATTCTGTAAATACAAACCACATTTTATACGTTCAGTACTATCATATAAAAGAGAAAATTATAATGTTATAAATGAATTATTTTATAATTCAAGATTCCTCAACTTGCTCGCAAGGTTTCAGATCTCTGTCCCAACAATTCAATCCTTGCTCTAATCTCGCTTGTCTGCGGAACCCTGATTAGCAGAGAAACAATTTTCGCACTATATTTATTCAACATTTTTTCTATCTTAAACGGGTCCGTGGATTCACCAATTTTTTTGGTATCATTAACTAGCATCTCAGCCACTTAAGGATCTATTGAATATTCTTGTGATGCTATTTCATACAACGATTCACTGGGCTGCAACAAAAATATATAAAACACTACTGAGTTCTATCATGATAGATTCCTAAAATTATATTAACAAAACATATTTATCATGATAGATTCCTAAAATTACAACTAGGTTTACCTGATGCCTAGACAATGGTGTCGTCTGATCCACATCTATGGACTTGCCCCAATCATCGGGCCCCAGCAAAAAATAAGTAGAAAACATTATCATATCGAAACCAGTATACAGACGAAAAATACATAACAAAATAAACATTATGTTACGTATTATATTGGTACAATTCTAATGAATTATACCTGCAACCTCGAGGATCGTGATCCACTCATCAGATCAATGGTCATAGCTGACTTGCCTTGATATGCTAATATCTAGGAGCTGCCCCTTACAGAACCCTAAATAAAAAACATAGTGAAAGTCACCTAAACAAATCCAAAACTATTCATGAAAAAACACATAAAAAAACTATTATTCATACACTTATAGTTTTACTATTACAAAGATGTATACCTGTTGTGTCGAGGCAGGTATGGTATGGTCTATTGTGACCCTTACAGAACCGACTTGCATAAAAAACATAGAGAAAATTACCTAAACGAAACCAAAATATTCATTGAAACAATAATATAATGAGAAAACATTGTGACATATTTAAATTGTACAATTACAATCAGGTTTACCTGTTGCCCCGAGGCTGTTGTCATTTGTCGATGAACATTCGGGTGGATTTCCTGGTCAACGTTCTGCATAAAAATAGATAACATTATATAAACCAAACCAATATACTAATAATGAAAAAACAAAGCAAAAGAAAATCGTTTTTATTATTATATTTTTACTATTACAAAGATGTATCCCTGCTCCCTCGAGGAAGATGTACTCCTCTGACCATCGGTTGGCTTGGATTTTTCTCTATCACTAGCCTGCGAAGTAAATATGGAAAATTTAAATGAAATAAACTAACGAAAAATCCTTAAGATGTTAAATTCATTAATAAAAGGTTGGTTAAATTGTTATATGTACCACTCCCATAGTAACCATGTTTGTATCTACTCGATTCAAATTGTAATTAATAAGCAACTCTTCCCTTGCAGATATTGATTTAATGGCACATACAAAAAAATGGTTTCCTTCATGCCCCTCAAATTTGCAGTTTGGTTGCTTATTTGTAGACCCTGGTTGTGTACTGTTTATAAACCCCTCAATATTCCTTGTGGCCTTTGGCCTTCCGTCCATGTACAACGTTGCTCCTTTATTTTGATCTTTGAGTTTCAACTGTAAATAGTTTGTTGACAATCGATATCTACGCATACTTTTTGTATATCGAACCAGGCATATCCAATCATTGTAGTTGTAACAGGGTCCAACATACTCCATCAATTCTTTGCATGTGACGTAATGAACCTTTATTCCATCCATGCAAAACAACCCGAAACCATGTATTGACAACGGTGCAATTCGATATATCCTCTCATCCACACAAAAATCTGTGTTCGGTTGAGGAAGATCCTCGGTTACCCATTATTTCACTAAATGTATGTACCTCAAGGGCATGTCGTCGTCTCCTATTGTCTCATCATCGTAGGAACATGGCCCCCCTTGAGCGCAATAATATTCCATGCGTTTATGGAATTTTATTTTGGTATTTTGACATCTAGTCGATAAAACTCTTGTAGACCTACTGGATGTCTCACTTTCCTCTAGCGTTCCTAAACTCCCCTCGCTTGAGGAAGACAGGTCTGAAAAATACTTGTTTGGTTCTACCTGCACCATGGGAAATGTTTTTTGATAGGACCACAAGGCAAACGCCTCTTAAAAGGTAATGTGTAGTACCTTTTATAAGGTGACTTGTACCGCATTCCCTTTTTCAAAATATAGGCATTCAAGTGCTGAGGAAGAGGATCACTTTATCTTTCGTAGGAGTAGAAATTCATGCAATTATGAGTTGTCTTTTATTGCTCCTTTGGGTCTTGAGTCCCATATCACACCATCTAACTATCAGCTTTGTCATCATATCCCTAAAGTATCTCTCATCCCATCAGTTTGGGTTCATCACCTCGGTAATTGAAGTACACTCACATTTAGTAAGATATTTATATTTAGCAATAATAATATAAAATAAAAATAACTAACCATTATGGAAAACTTCTAAAAGTTTTTATGACTTTCAAAAGTAAGATCTTTTAGGTGGTCAATAAGTGTTCACAAATATTCAAAAACAATATTTTATATAATATTGTGGAACTTGTATAATCTTATTCAAAATATAAAATGAAATATTCTTAAGGAAAAGGATGAACTCATTGAATATTGGAAAGACATGGGTAGTTTTGTAATCAAGCATGGTCTTCTTAGATGACTGAAAGTAATTGAATCAAACAACAACAGAACTGTAAACATGTAAGTTGTTTTGAAAAATGGCATCTTTCAGCCCTACTCCCAACTAATGCTGCTTTTGGACAATTACTTGTAATCTTGACTTAGGGTATTTATTGCATAACATAGATTTTCAATCATATTGACATAGAGAAAAGTGGGGCTTTCTTTATATTATCAAGACATAGTTACAAAGACTTTCTTTTCAATCTTTATGAAAATTTGAATGGACAGGCCCCACTCATAGCCAAATACTTTTGAGATATTTACAAATCATCAGAGTATGGGGGACCATATATTTTTCGAAACACGTTGGATTCAGTGCTCCATGCCTTTGAATAAATAGACCTTAGGACCACGCGTCTATTATGATGCATGTGGACATCTATGCGGGTTTTTACAAGCCATTGTTCTTTGTATTTAATGTAGTCCTCAAGGATTTGATCCTCAGTAATCTTTTTCTGCAAAATATCTTTGACTTGTTCGAGAGATTATCCAACGTCCCATTTTAGATTATAAATAACAACTGGTTCTAATGCTGTCAGGTTGATGCCGAATGACTGCCACCAGTCTCTAATCCAATCAGGGACAACATAGAATGTAGCTGGATCCTCATGGATATCATGTGTACTTTGAATTCCAAACTTTAGCATGGTATAATATGTTCTATCTGTATTTTATTTTCTCAAGAATTGCCACCATAATTTTTTTTATTTTTCATAAGTGTGTGTAGTACTTAGAAATTGGAGACTAGCATCTTGATGTGGCCATGCTTTCAAAGAAAGTATCCGGTTAATACAATAGTATTGATGGTCTAGTTGTATCCTGGTCTAATGTGTAGAGACCTCTGTCGTGATTAAGTTAAGATCATGGTAGAGGTGTGTTAACCAATTGATTGCATCAGCTGCTTTTCTCGGGCAGTAGTTGTAAATCATCTCTAGTACAATACTGGATCCCATAGGCATTCTTCTGAGTTCTGGCACTAGTCTAATAAAAGCATCAAATCCCTATAAGTTAGCATCTAATACTTTAGTATGTCTCAACTCCCACCTAGGTTTCCATGTTTGCATATAATCCAACCAACTCATATTATCATTAATTTTATAGATATGATGTTTTCCTTTGGTCCAAGCAGATATTTCCATGTTTCCTTGTGGGTTATGGGCCCACTGGATTCTGCTTTGACCTTCTACGCTTGCTTGCCTCGGGATCACTTGCACTAGGCTCGCTTGTTTCATGTTCTCTTGCACTAGGCTCGCTTGTTTCAGGCTCTCTTGCTTCAGGTTCGCTTGTGAAAAATTAACATCATACTTCTGTGTCAAATATTCTCTTGTTAAAAAGTCAGGAATGCTTTTTTCTTTCCCAAAAATGTGCTCATGAAAAGTATAGTTATAACATCAAAACAATGCTTGCCATATTGCTAACTTTCCTTTCGTTGTTGCAATTTTTAGTGTGTTGTTTAGCACAAATGGAAGACTAGAGCAATCTGTTCTTATGATAAAGTCATGGTTCAACAAATGAATTTGGAACTTCTCTATGCATCTCAGTTCTACAAGGATTTATTTATCGACAGTGGCATAGTTTTTGTTATAGCTTGAAATGACACCTCTCCGTCCGTGACGACACTTGCTTCCCTTGGTCGCATGATGACACTTCTTGAGAACAAGTTCAGTCACACAACATGACATTTGTGGATGGAGGAGTCATTTGGGACATTAAAAATGGTTGAAATTACATCATTCTTGACCCATTTGATGTATATGACCCTTAGGAACATTTTTCCAGACCAAACCATCTCCTGAAAATGAGCAGAAAAGCCTGTTTTTGGCCATTTTTCAACATGAGCGCGACTCCACTGTTATAATAGTAGCGTGTGTACGCGACTTTGTCTCATTTAAAGTAGCGCCCATTGCCATGTGTACGCGACTTTGTATACTGTAGAGTAGGGTACACTCCTGTTTTGGTCAAAATCTCGAAATTTGAGTAAGTTAAGTTGGTTGGGAAACCTCTTGAGCGGTTGTAACTTCTTTTCCTCTTCCTCATTGACTATATAAGGAGGGTAGAAGGGTCATGTGAAAGGACCAAGCCCAATTACAAAGTTATGCTGGAGGAATGGAGACTCTCATCCCCCTCTCTTGTGCTTCAGTTTTGGTAAACCCTAGTACAATTGTTTAGAGGTTGGGATCTTTGGAGAACGGAAGCAGGAGACCTTGAATCTAGGTTTCGTGAAGTGCCAAGCTTGAAAGAAGGTATAACTTTATGTACTTGCTTTCATTCATCAATAAAGATCAGACGTTCTTCTCTTTCCAAATATGACCTATTAATGTGTCTCAGATTTGATTACAGTTTGTTTATAATCTGATGTCTTCTTCTATTATGAATATCAATCTTATATATGTAGTCAAATGTATTTGAGAAAGGTATCAAGTTGTTTTGCAGGTCTGGGCAGTGCGACATTGGATAAGCATTGAAGAGCGAGGGAGGCAAAGCTAGGATCAACCTTCTGAATAAGGTGCCTACATATCTAAACCCTAATCTCTTCATTTATTTGTTGTACTTGCAGAATGCTTGTAAGTCTATCTTTATCACCGTAAGTTGGTAGTTTCTCCCCTTAACTATAGGTGCTTTTTCCCCACAACAGAATGGCGACTCTGCTGGGGAAAGCCTAACTGCTTAGGGGTATCCAAGGTCATTTCTTCAATCTTGTTTGATGGTCTTTGTTCATTTTCTTGATTTGGATTAGTTAGTAGGCTCTGTTTGACCCTCCTTGGCTTCTTATAGACCCTTCCCAACCCTTGCAAACCCAGGTGTGGGGGTTTTAAGCCCATTTTTAAACTTTTTCCATCTATACGCTACTGTTTGTACTACACAGTAGCACCCATATGCTACTTTTACTTTGCACAGTAGCGCCCATACTGCTATGAGCGCTAGTTTCCTTCATACACAGTAGCGCCCAAAATCTGGGTTTGATTTTTTGAGTTTTTGGGTTGTGGACCCAAATCTAGGGGTTGTGGCTGCATTTTTTGGGGTCCCTGATGACCTTAGGTCTGAGTTAAACCACTGTAAGTGGTCTCACATCCTTTTAATGATCCTACATTCATGATTTGAACCTCTTTTGATCAATTTGGGCTTGTTTGGAAAGTTTTGGGGTTTGTTGACCCAAATTGGGGGGTTGTTGACCTGTTTGGTGTTTTGTACCCTAATTTGAGTCTGATTGAACTTGCTTGCCCCATTTCCACTGGATTTGAAACCTCTTGAGTCTTTTTGACCCTGTTTGTATCTATTTGAGTGAAATTTCTCTTTTAGGTTGGTTTCTTGTCCTCCCTTATGCTTTTAGTTTTTCTTTTGTAGTGAAAGCTCAAGTGTTTTGGCTGTTGTTCAAGACCTTGTTTGCATTGTTTACGTGCATACCTGACTTTACCAAACCATACTTCTTCGTAGGTCATTTGCTTTGTTTGGGTCTAAAAGTAGTTTTTGCACTCTTTTCCCAATGTTTGGCATGCTTACATCAATAAGAATTTGAAAGTCATATTTGGTAGCTTTTACTGTTTCATAAAGAGAACCTGAAAGTTTCTTTGCTTTGCTTTGATAGTAGGTTAGTTTCAGTTTTTGTTTCTTACCTTTGAAAAGCATAAAGAATTTTGATTCATCTTTTGAATAGAGTACCTTGCAAGTGGCTTAAAAGATTTTAGAGTGCTTTGCATAAAAAAGAACAAGTTTTCTTTTGCATACCTAGTTGCTTGAGTAGCTGCATTCTTAGGTTTTGAGTTTATTTTTCTTTATTTTTACCTTTTTTGCATTCGAAATATTAAAAACTGCATTTGCACATGCATTCTAGATCAGAATTTTAAGACTTGCATTGAAAAGAAAAAGATTTATTTTTCATTTTCAGTACTCTATCTCTACTATAATCACTCTCACACACCCACTACCTTTTTGAGTAATCAAGTAACCTTTAAAATGAACCCTAATAAAATGAACTAGCAACATTTTCTTTTCTAGGTTACACTACACCAACTAGTTTTGGTTAGGATCTTGGGTTTAAAACACCTTAAACCACCCAAGATCACACATTGCGCAAAAATCGTAGTGAAACTATCATCAGGTAAACCCACCTCACTCAAAAGTTGCCTGGGATATATGCAGTAGGTCATTGCGAGATCAGTTTGTGGGAATACTCCTCCTACTTTCTGTTATAGCATACGCCAGGATCAGATTGCGTATTGGGGACTCTTTCGAGTTTCGGGCTTAGCTACCCTGCCCACGCTTTCTGATTCGACCGGTGACTGTTCCCCCAGGAGTTTTCGGTGTTGTGGTACCCTTAGTATCTGACTCTAGGTTCATACACAGGTGACAACAGAGGGTATATCTGCTGTACCTAAGACAGACGTGGGAGGAAATCCCTTGCAGGTCTTTGGGAGGGCGGTTGGGTGATTCCAGCGCTTGCACCCTTAGTCATTGTATTGTGGACCCCGGGTAACTGTCTTTCTTCCTTCGTTGATCTGTTCTGGGCCCTCATCATCCCAGACTCTTCTCCGGAAGGCATCTGTTTTCCTGGTTTGATTTACTTAGGACCTTTTTTAGTGGTGTGCTCTTTGTGCTACTTTTTTTTTAGTTTGCCTTAGAGAATTTATTGTTCATTTGAGCATGAAATTATGTCTAGCATTCCAGCAAGTGCCAATCAGGGTACCCCTGTTCCGGGGGATCCTTGTGCTGTTCCATTCATTGGAAACATTAGTGCTCCCTTAATGGCTACTCTGAATCTTCCTGGATTCACTATTGGGCTTCCGGTTTGGTTGTTTTCCACTCCGAATGCCTTGCATGCTCCTGACGCTTCTTTTGTGAGCACCTCAAATCAAGAGCATCAGAACCCTGGGCCTTCTTTGCCAGTAACATCTTCTCCTCCTCCTTCTACCTCATGTGGCGAAAGTAGCAATACTAGTAGCCAGCAATCTAAAAGGAATAGACGGGGGAAGAATAAAAAGAAGATGCCAAAACAAGGGGGCAGCAACCCAGCCTCTGTAAGTCATGCTGGCGGCAAGCACCCTGCCTCTGTAAGTCATGCAGGGGGCACCTACCCAGCCTCTGGAGGTCATGCTGGGAGAAAACTTTTAGTCACTGAAAATCACATTGAAAGTTTGTCTTCAACCACTGTCAGTCATGTTGAGGACACGTCATTGATCACTGCTAGTCATATTAATGACAAGTCACCAGTTCCTGTGAGTCATACTGGAGACACCAGATCAGCCACTGCAAGTCATGCTGAGGGAGTTGACATTGTCGACAAACCCAACAAACAGAAGCTTAAGTTCCCTTGTAAGTTTTGTGAGGGAGACCACGTTACTTACTTGTGCCCTGTACTTCCAGAAGTGCAAAAAGTGTGGTCCTTAGTTAAAAAGTCTTCTGCTTCTGAGCAACCAGCCTTTGTGAGTCATGCTGGGGGAAAGCTGTTGGACAATGCTAATCATGCTAAGAGTACTGATGTTGTAAAGGAGTCTAAACCGATAGGACGGAAACCAAAGTTCCCTTGTAAACTTTGTAAGGGAGATCACCTTACTCACCGATGCCCTGCCATTCCAGAGGCACGAAGAGTGTGGTCCATGTCTGAAGGAACCTCTGTTCCTGAGTTGTCCATAGATTCCCTACAGTCATATCAACCTTTGGTTGATAAAGTGGTTGAACCAATACAATCTTTGGTCGACCCCACTCTTCCTTCAGAGAGTGAAGTGATCGAATCGATGCAATCTTCGACCGATCCCATCAGTCCTTCGGAGATTGATGCACCTACTACTGAAGTCTTTTGCATTTCCAGTTTGGATATTCCTGAAAAAGGGGGCACTTCATCTGTGCCATGTGAACCCCTACCAATCCCTAGGATTGTTTCCTTTGATTGGAATAGTCTAGCCGAGCCTTGTCTTCCTTCTTCGACACCTTTCCAGATAAAGGTTGATATCGGGAACCATACGGTTAATCGATGCATTGTTGATGAAGGTGCTTCTGTTAGTATCTTATCCGCTTATGCTTGGAGGGATTTGGGTTTCCCTAATGTTATTCCAGCTGTTAATTGGCCGTTGACCTTCGATAGAAGACCTAGTGAACCGATCGGATTCCTCCGTCAGGCACCTGTTACCTTGGGTGGAAAAATAGTCTTAGTTGATTTTATGGTTCTAAAGGACCCTGTGGACTTTGATATGATCCTTGGGCGTGATTACATTTATGCTATGCATGCTGTGGTGTCTACGCTTTTTCGTGTGATGCATTTCCCTCATAACGAAAACATTGTCACCATCGACCAGCTTGCATTCGTTGATCCTCCTTATTACCCAACTGAAGACCAGTCTGATCCCTCGTCATTAGGCACTACTATGTCACATGAGCCTTATGTGGCATATTGTTCCTTGAGTTCAACTGCTACTGAGAAGAATTCTCTGAGTTCATGCTTACCTTCTCGGGACTTGGTCCTAGCTTTTAACCAAGTGACACCTCCATCTGAATGTTTAGATATGTGTTCTATCTGGGGTGATATACTTCCTTCTGATGAAGTTTTCCTAGAGTCCATAGTACAATCTGCCATTCATTTGGATGTTGATCCAGTCGTAGTAATGTCCAGCCCCGGTTTGACCTTAAAGTCTGATCTTACTACTGTTGAGTCTTTGGACTCTCCTATAGATCCGCAAATCGGTGTTCCTGCTGAGTTTGATTATGTTTCTAGAATTTTCAACTCCCGTGATGATGAATTTGTTTCTGCAGATTCCATCATGTCCTTCAACTTTGATCTTCATCCTGAAGTTGATCTTGTTGATTGTAAGTCCTCGGGCTTGGGTACCATAGAGTCTTCATTCGAAAACTCTGCCTTGTTTATGCCTGCTGTTGATGATAGTGAAGTTGAAAGTATTTCTACCACAGTGACTTGTATCAGGTCTTTCTTTACATATGTTTTAGATATGATCCTGGTACTGATGTTTCTTGGAGACAGTATTCTTAGCTGGATGTATACTTGCTTATTGGTCATTTTTGACACCTTGTGCGACCATGTCAGGTATATTCAGAACCTTGCATATAGGTTTAGGCTTCCCCGCTGTTATGTTGCATTTGAACCTTTTGCCATCCGAATTCGCCATAGGGTCGAACCTGTTGGATATTGGTGTGTTAGCCATCTCTTTATGCATTGTGCACCAGTCCCACAGCAGAGCCTACCTAACATGGGTCACCCTAGTCAGCACCCTTATGCCATTCTGGTGCCCATGCTGAGTTTTTCTCATAGGTTCGGGAGCCTTTTTAGATTTACCATGACTTTGAGAAGAAGCCTCATATCTTTCTTCCTCATATATTTCTGGACACCCCTGATAAGGCTCCCATCTTTGTGTTCAAATTGCATATGGATCTGTTATGATCCCGCTTGCGCTAATGAGCCTGAAGCTGGTTTCCATGCTTTTAGCCCGTTGTATAAGCCTCCATCTCTGATCTCATTTCCGCTAATCCCTGTATCATTTTGCCTTTGCGATTTGACACCTTTTACCTGGAGGAGACACACCCCGAGTGTAATTATCTTGCTCATGTTCCTTGCATTAGGCATAGCTTTGTTCCATGCGCTTGGAGCTAGTTTTGCATGTCCTTGACACTCGTCTCCTCCCATTGCGAGCATTCTTCTTTTACTTCGAGCTCGTTAAAAATAGTAAGTAGGTTTCGAGAATTCTTCTGCCTTTACTTCGAGCTCGTTAAAAACAATAAGTAGGTTACGAGCATTTATTCCACCTTTTCTCCGAGCTCGTTAAAAACAGTAAGGAGGCTACGAGCAGTCTTCCACCTTTCCTTCGAGCTCGTTAAAAACAGTAAGGAAGTTACGAGCATTTCTTCCACCTTCCCTTTGAGCTCGTTAAAAATAGTAAGGAAGTTATGAGCATTTTCCTATCTCCTTTGAGCTCGTTAAAAACAGTAAGGAGGTCATGAGTTTACTTTTCCAGACTCGTTAAACCTTTACGGAAAAGATCCCTATGGAGTTCTTTTAAGCCCTTTTCAGACTCCTTAAATAAGAAAAGTTTTCCGAGCATAGTTGTCTTTTCGGGCTCGTTAAAATAACTGAACCGACATCCACTTAGGTATAGAATTACCCCTTTTCTGGGCCTTGGTGGATAATTTACGGAAAAGGTATACTCTAGGTATACTCTTGTATGCACTAGAAGAGTTCTTCTTCCATCATTTTACACTTTTTCGGGGAAGGAGACTAACTTTACGAAAAAGGACCTTTGGAGTCATCTTTAGGGTTTTCAGACTCTCGAAATGTGAAAACACCAAGCGAGCATTCACCTACTCGGGCTCGATGTGAAATCCACGAGATGGTTAATAGAGGACTGTTTAAGTTTTTCAACTCTATAAACAAGAAAACACTGCCGAGCACATACCAATCCGGGCTCGATATAAAATCCACGGATAGGTGTATAGAGGACTGTTTAATTTTTTCAACTCTATAAGCAAGAAAACTCCACCGAGCACAGACCAATCCGGGCTCGATATAAAATCCACGGATAGGTGTATGGAGTTTTCTTCTAGGTTTTTTCAGACTCTTTAAATATGAAAATACCGTCGAGCATGCTTTAGTTCTTTGTCAAACTCGTTAAAAAATGAAAAAGGAAAGGGAAGGGAAGAATGTTAAAATATCTTTCAGTATGATGGCAGCAAGTCAACTATATCCTTGAACAAAGCACCTATTTTGAGTCTATCAAACAAGTTGGGTTCTAGCATTGGCCTTAGGATAAACCTGATCTCAGAGTTCCTACTCCTCTGTTTGGTTAGTCTTCCAATCATTTGGAGAATCTGTTAATGTCTCCTACATTGCATATTTGTATCGTGGTCTCTTTGTGTTAAAATCTTCCTAAGTCACTCTTGTGTCGTGCTCACTGTTCAAGGATATAACCTGTGTCAGCCATTCTGCAGTTGCCTTGACCTCATGTGTCGGTCGTTCCTTGGTGTTAGTATGTTTCATCATGTGTTTAGTCCTACTCCAAATCAGCTCATACCTTTTGAGTGTCCCTCGTGTTGGATGATGGAGGATGCATTAAGGCCTCCCTTCCAACGGACTTCTTCCCATCGACTTCAGCTCATTGTGCTCTGGGAATGAAGTTTAGAGTTTCGGTTAGTACCTTGGGGATTGCAGTCATTAGTGGCAGTTTCCCTCGCTATTGGATAGATGGGAATACATCAATGTCTCCTATCCGATGGATTCTTCAAGTGTTCGACGGCAAGACCACTTATTCGCACTTGTTTGAATGTACTAGGTACCTTGTGTAAAGTTAGTCACAGCAGATCTAATGAACAAATAAATCAGTTACAACAGATGAACATAGAAGAAATGGTGCAAAACTGTGCAAAACATGCAGCAGTGCTATCTATCCCAGAAAGGGTTAATGAATTACAATACAAACTGTTACAATGAACAGAGCAATTCGAATTGCCTAAGGAGGTCATTCGAATCACTGAATGGAGTAGATTGACTCAATCTAGGAGTCCTCATCAATCATCGGTGTTGCTCATCAATCACAACAACCAGTCATCCAGGTGTCAAGCTGAGTCTAACTGATCATAATAAATGTAACTGAAGTGTGTAGCACTGATATAGGATCTGGAGGCTCAGTGGGGGCGCATGGGAGGCTAACTGGAGTCAGAGCAAGTCACCTAATCGAACTGGAGGTCAATCGGAGGTGAAACAGTCAGTCAGGAGTGAAATCGGAGTGAAATCAATCAGAATCGGAGCTAACTGAATGTAACTGGAGTGAATCTGCAGTGGTAGGTGAACAAGTGCGCCCTTCTCTGTCAGTAGGTGAGAAGAGGGCGCCTTTCAGCTTAGGAGGGCTAAAACTCTGTGGAAAGTGGCTCCCGGGTGCTAGAAGAAGGTGGATAAGGTGCTGGAGGCATCAAACTGGTGACTGGACTGCATATCCTGAAATAGATCATGCAAGATCCTGAAGTAGATATGTATCCCGAAATAGATGATCCTGAAATAGATATGTATCCCGAAATAGATGATGGATATCCGAACACCCCCCCTCAAGCTAGACTATGATGTGCCAACTAAAATAATGTGGGGCCCTGGTAACTAAGACCAAAGGTCACCCCAATACAATAATCCAAAAAAAAATGCTGAAAAATAAACTAAGTGAGGAAAGAGGGAAAACCCAGTGGGAAGAAAGCCCCCCCTCAAGTCTAAAGCATAATAATGAATCAATCTGTCTCCACCATGATGGAACTCACCCCCAACAGTGAACGGAGGTAAGAGAACTTCTTCTCAGTGAAGCTCTTGGTGAAGATGTCTGCAATTTGCTCATCGGTAGGGCAATATTGCAGAATGATGGTGCGATCATGCACCAACTGTCGAATGTAATGCATATGAATCTCAATGTGCTTGGTCCTCTGCCGCTGAACTGGATCTGTGGAGATCTTGATAGCACTTTGATTGTCACAAAATAGGACAGTCGAAGTAGTGCCACCAAAACCAAACTCGGAAAGAATACCCTGCAACCAAACTGCCTGAATGCAGGCATTGACTGCCCCTCGATACTCTGCCTCTGCTGAAGAAAGTGCAATGGCTGCTTGCTTTTTGCTGGACCAGCAAATAGCACCATGACCAATCATGAAAACATAACCGGAAGTGGACTTCCGATCAATGCTATCACCTGCCCAATCTGAATCAGTAAAACCAATGAAATCTAGCTCAGAATCTGCAGCATAATGTATGCCAAACTGTCTCGTACCTTGCACATACTGCAAGATCCGCTTGGCTGCTCGCCAATGAAGCTCATGTGGCTGCTGCATATATCTTGACACGGCACTCACGGCATATGAGATATCAGGCCGTGAATGTGTCAAATAAAGTAGTGAACCAATCAACTGTCGATACATACTGCAATCTGCAAGCGGTGTGGAATCTCCCTCCTCAAGACTGATTCCTGAGAGGAATGGGAACGGGGCTGCCTTACATTCAGCCATATTAAACTTCAATAACAGGTCGGAAGCATATTTTTGCTGAGATATAGTGATCCCATCGAAATTTTGAGCTATCTCCAAGCCCAAAAAGTGACTCAGCAAGCCCAAATCGCTCATGTCAAAAGCTAGATTTAAGGCAGTTTTTAGCTTGTTTATTGAAGTAAGTGTGCTACCAGTAATAAGCAGATCATCAACATAAAGTACAATAACCAACAAATTACCTTTAACTCGCTGAAGATAGACATTCGGATCAGATTTGCATCTTTGGAAATTCTGAGAAAGAAGGAAGGAGTCCATCTTTGCGTACCAAGCTCTTGGGGCCTGTTTTAACCCGTACAAAGACTTCTTCAATCTACAAACCAATGATGGATCTGATGTATAACCCTCTGGCTGCTGCATATAGACCTCTTCAGCAAGGTCTCCATGTAAAAATGCACTCTTCACATCCATGTGATGCACCTCCCAGTGCTTGGATGCGGCAATAGCTAAAACAAGGCGGATGGAATCCATCTTTGCAACCGGTGCAAAGGTCTCTGTGTAGTCCACTCCTTGGACTTGGGAAAAACCTTTTGCCACCAACCTTGCTTTATATTTGCTGATAGTGCCATCAGCAGCAACTTTAGTACGGTAGACCCATTTACACTTCACTAATTTTCTTCCAGGTGGAAGAGAAACTAGCTCCCATGTATTGTTCTTTTGAAGAGAACTGTACTCTTCATCCATGGCATCTTTCCATCTCGGATCTCGATGGGCTGAATAATATGATTGGGGATCTGAACCAGCCATCAAATAACAAATCTCAGGAAGAAATGGATCAGCAATAGAAAGAGCCATACCTGCCCTTTGAAAGTCTCCTCTTGTTCGTCTCGGATCAGCAGGATTTCCAAGATTCGAACCAGCAGATTGTAGAGTATTTTGGGCCCACTTTGGTAACTGAGGGGGATCTGAATGGTCGGATTCCGAACCTGATATGTCATGATCATCATATGCTGCTACAATATCAGAAATATCAGAACTCATACCTTCATTATCGCTGCTCGAATCTTCTTCTGGTGAAGGCGGTGAATCGGCAGTTTTCTCCTCAACTAGTTGCAATTCTTGAAGCGGTTCTTCAAACTGCACACTGCGCTCTATGAATATCTTTTTAGATCTGATATCCATGAGTTTATATGCTTTTGATTCTTCCCCATATCCTATCAATATGCACTCGATACTTTGTGGATCCAAAGCTCGTCTCTTCTCAGAAGGAATTCTAGCCCATGCAGTAGAGCCAAAAACTCTCAAATTTGACACATCCGGTTTGTGACCAAAGAATGCTTCGAAAGGAGTCATACCTTTCACGGATGAATGTGGAACACGGTTCTGTATATATGCAGCAACATTGATTGCTTCAGCCCAAAGATTTGCAGCCAAACCTTTTGATTCAATCATGCATGTAGCCATCTCTTTCAGTGACCGGTTTTTCCTTTCCGCTACACCGTTCTGCTGGGGTGTGTAGGGAACTGTATGTTGGATCTTGATTCCGCTTTGGGCACAAAGTTGCAGCAACTCAGACTTGATATATTCCCCACCATTATCAGATCTAAGAGCTTTGATCTTGCTCTCAGTGGTGGTCTCAACAGAAGCCTTAAAATCCTTGAATTTTCCAAGCACTTCTGACTTGTTTTTGAGAAAGAATACCCATGTAAAGCGAGAATAATCGTCAATAAATGTCAAAACATACCTTGAACCATTTAATGACATATGGGGCAGCGGACCGCTGATATCAGAATGGATCAATCCCAAAATAGTAGAGGCTCTGCTAGCCTTGCCGCGGTCGAATCTGTGCTCGGGGTGCTTCCCAATAATGCAACCGGAGCATATTCCCTTCGAGGAACGGAGTTGTGGAAGCCCATCAACCATGGATTTATTTGATAGCAGCAGCAAATACTTATAATTTAGATGTCCAAATCTTTCATGCCAAAGCCTACTAACCTCATTACCATGTGTGCGAAGAGCAGTGGGCTTTGCAAGCGGAATAAAGTGCGAAAACTCATAACATTTAGCAGTGTGGTTTGCCTTTCCAACCGCAACTAGTCTTCCACTTTTGATATCAGAAATTTCAACTGTATTAGGGCTGAATGTGACTTTCTTTGGATCACCAGTATGTGTCATTTGATACACAGAAAGGAGATTCGAAGCTAAGGAAGGCACATAGAGAACATTCTGAAAGCATCCATGATCTACATGAATCGTACCTTTGCCCTTTGAAGAAATTTTTGAGTCATCTCCCAAATGGATGGGGATGGAGCTGTTTGGATCGAATGAGGAAAAAGAATCAATATTTGCAGCCATATGATTTGATGCACCCGAATCTATCAAGAGAGTGGGCTTCGAAACCGTTGCCATGAGTGCTTGTCCTCTTTCATGATCGTCATTCCGATCCTTCTTCCTTGCACCGTCAGGAAGGGTTATGTTGTTCTTTTCCAAAAGGAGGGCCATTTGATCTATAGTCTTCTTCATACATGAACTTTCGGGATGAAAGCCACGGTTACAATAAGTACATTTAGATTTTTGGTTACCTTCTTTGCCCTTTTGCTTGGATTTCGAACTGGATGGTGCATCCGTTTGCTTGCCTTTGTCTTTTTGCTTGTGAGGCTCGAATTTGGGCTTCTCCTTCTTTAGCTTTCCTTTACCATTCAAAATCTTGGGTCCTTGAACAAATAGGGCTGAATCTTTGGAGCTTATGGACCCCATTTGAATCAACTTGTCATGCTCTTTCGTAACGGACTCAATGAAGGCATTCAAGGTAGGCATCTTCCAATTCGGGGTAGTTAGCCGACCGGAATTGAAAGTGGAGACAAATACCGAATAATCTTTCCCAAGCTTGCTTAGAATGGAGAGGATCAACTGTTTATCCTCTTTGATAACACCACTGTTCTTCAATTGCAAGTTCAAGTTCTTGAATTTTGTGAAGAATTCATTGATGCTCTCGAAATTCTCAGGATTAAGGCCAATCAATTCATTCTCTAATTGAAAAGCCCTAAGCTCATCCTGCTTGCCGAATAGTGTCTCAAGTTGCTCCCATATGGCTTTTGGAGTCTTCAATCCGCTGAGATGGAAGTGAAGATCCTTGGAGATGGAGAGACAAAGAAGACCGTAAGCTTCATCAAGCTTATTGTAGTGTTTGGTTCTTTCTGCCACATTGTTTGGCTCCAATTCAAGACCAAGAGTGACTCGGTAGTATCCTTTTGAACGTAATATGATCTCCATATCATCTTTCCAATCAAAATAATTGAATGGGGTGAGGATAGGCTTTGAAGAAGAGTATTCCATTGCTAGGAGCGAGTCAAATGATGAAGAAGAAGCTTGCATGCAGACTAGAGCGAATGGAATTGCTGTAGAAATGCTTGCGTGCAGAAGGTAGCGAATGCAATTGGAGGAGACAATAAACCTGCAAATCACATAAAAACAACCACAATAAGGTCGAACAATCCACCCTTTGAGAGTTGCATCACACCTGGGATTGGATTTCAAGCAATGTTGAATAGGTCCAATGTATCAGATCCAGGATTTATGTGGTAACTCAAGCTTCTGGAGTGGTATTGGAGTATTTTTCAAGCTTTGCATGCACAGGAGCGAATGCCCTTGAGATATCTCATGCCAAACTTTTTGCAATTTTTAGCAATTCAGTCAAATCTTCTTGTATAAACACCTGTAGAAAAGAGATCTTGTCCCTGCAATGGCTCTGATACCATGTAAAGTTAGTCACAGCAGATCTAATGAACAAATAAATCAGTTACAACAGATGAACATAGAAGAAATGGTGCAAAACTGTGCAAAACATGCAGCAGTGCTATCTATCCCAGAAAGGGTTAATGAATTACAATACAAACTGTTACAATGAACAGAGCAATTCGAATTGCCTAAGGAGGTCATTCGAATCACTGAATGGAGTAGCTTGACTCAATCTAGGAGTCCTCATCAATCATCGGTGTTGCTCATCAATCACAACAACCAGTCATCCAGGTGTCAAGCTGAGTCTAACTGATCATAATAAATGTAACTGAAGTGTGTAGCACTGATATAGGATCTGGAGGCTCAGTGGGGGCGCATGGGAGGCTAACTGGAGTCAGAGCAAGTCACCTAATCGAACTGGAGGTCAATCGGAGGTGAAACAGTCAGTCAGGAGTGAAATCGGAGTGAAATCAATCAGAATCGGAGCTAACTGAATGTAACTGGAGTGAATCTGCAGTGGTAGGTGAACAAGTGCGCCCTTCTCTGTCAGTAGGTGAGAAGAGGGCGCCTTTCAGCTTAGGAGGGCTAAAACTCTGTGGAAAGTGGCTCCCGGGTGCTAGAAGAAGGTGGATAAGGTGCTGGAGGCATCAAACTGGTGACTGGACTGCATATCCTGAAATAGATCATGCAAGATCCTGAAGTAGATATGTATCCCGAAATAGATGATCCTGAAATAGATATGTATCCCGAAATAGATGATGGATATCCGAACACCTTGGGTTCCATTTTCATTATTGGTGGACACCCTCGCGTTTGTTAACGGTATACATCAATGACCGGTAATCAAACGATACCTCCCATGTTCGACATCAACTCATTTATTCACATGGATAGGTTTGTACCTTGGGTTGTTTTTTGGATGAAGACCTTGGGATCCTCGATAGCATCACTTCATTTATGTTATCGCCCAAGTTGCGCAAGACTGAGCCACACTCTTTTTGGCTCTTGATGAGACATAGATCCAGCTTGTTCTCTATGGCTATGTTCTCCAGTTTTGACATAGATCCACCTTGTATTTATGTGGCTATGTTTACAGTTATGTTCCTCATGGATCCACGCTTGTATTTTAGTGGCCATGATATATGCATCAGTATTTTGGATCATTATTGTATCCTCTTGGAGATCATGTTCCACCATTTGAACATGGACAGTTACCCCAGGGATAAGTTTGTCTGACATTGCCTTTGCTTTCAGGTACTTCATTTGACCCTATGATTCTTGGTTTCTCCGTTCCTCCACGATTCAACTCTTTTTTATTTATAATGTATTTCGGCCATCGTTTCCCGTACTCCCTCTGACCTCATACATTAGGGGGCATCTGTTATAGCTTGAAATGACACCTCTTCGTCCGTGACGACACTTGCTTCCCTTGGTCGCATGACGACACTTCTTGAGAACAAGTTCAGTCACTTCTTGAGAACAATCTATAACAGTTTTGCTCAGTTTTATACCAAGTTCCTGATGCAAACTGGACTATTTCCTCTTCTTTAGGTTTTCTTACCTGTTTTAGAACTCGTCCCCATCCTATGTATGAAGCTTCTGTTTCTATAATGTTGGGAAGGTTATAATCGATGACATGCAATATGGGTAACATTTTTACCTTGCTCTTATATTCAAGACGGTTGTTTTTCAAAGTGTTCACGTTCTCATATGTGCACCAATTCCTCTTGTAACAAAAGGATGATCTAACCTAAGAAAGGAACCTTGTGATGACTTATTGTAAAATAGTGTATGCTACCCCATGTGTTGCCCATTAATCATATACCTTCTTAGTCCCATGTCCCTATCATATTGTAACATCTAAAACTCTCAAGTTTAGTGCAAAACTCTACAAATCCATTCTCCACCTCTCAAGGATGGATTTGTCCTAATATATCCTATTAAATGATGGAATTTGGATGGTTTTCACTAAGTCACTCATCACTATAGTACTTGGTAATTGAAGGTGTATAATTATTTTCGCACCTAGTCCCCAGAATATCTCATATGTTGTTGAATACAATTTTTTTGTTGTCTTGTAGTTAGCACACTTATTCTCCAAGATAATTTTCCTCACAAGATCAATCGAGGAGTTCCACCACTCTTAAAATTATTTAACAACAAATATAATTTGATTACCACCAATTTTGTCTAATAGGACAAGTCTTAACTACTTAATTCAAATTATTTACCACATATTTGATTACCAACAATTTGATTACTTAAGTCTTATAACCAACACATATTTGATTACGTGGGTGCAGACATTTCCTGTAATATACTCAGAAGAGTTACTTTCAGAAATGACTGTGCCTCTTAGAGGCCCGTCAACTCTAGGAACCAAGTGACCCTATTATAGGGTTAGTACAAACCAGAGAGAGAGAGAGATGACTGGGTTATGGTACGGTCAATCAAATAAAGTCAATGACAGTCAGAAAGCTCAATACAATCACAATAAAGATGAGCTGACAGCCAGCATATTGAGGCCAAAGAGACTCATGACTTCCAGTAAGGTACAAGGACCAACAAAAGGGTACAAAAACCAACCAGATAGGTACAAGTAAAAAAGAAAAGAGTGGGTATAAATTAGACTCATAACCCTTGGGACTAAGGGGGTGTACTACCTCAAATGTGGACAAACTACCATATTTATATCCACAAGACCAAAAAAAAAAGGTGGTACAAATCAAAAGATAGCTCAAGATCAGTAAAAGACCCAAAAGGTGAGAGGCAAGGGTACCACAAAAAAATGAAAGGACCAAAATGAAAGGACAAGCTACCACAAGACCAATAAACAACAGGGTGTAAGGAACAAAAGTAAATCAACCATTGTGGGGAAGGTACAAATAAGGTCAAATATGTATTGCAATAGCTCCTTGTAACTACCTGTTATTTGACATGCCAAAGAGATGGAAGGTCAAATAATGTCAAATATATGCAATAGCTCCTTGTAACTACCTCTTGTAAGTCAAATAAGACCACCAAAAGGTATGATAGCAAGAAATATTCCTAACTAAGGTCTGGAGGGTGGTACGAAGTGGGTATAAAGACTCATAACAACTTGGACAAAGCGGGTGTACCTCAAATGTGGAAAAACTACCATAGTAACCACAAGACCAAAAACATAAAAGGTGGTACAAATCAAAAGATAACCCAAGATGAGTAAAAGACCCAAAAGGTAAAAGGAAAGGTACCACAAAAATATTATCAACAAAATGAAAAAACCATAAGACAATCAACCAAGGTGGGGTACAACCAATCATCTCTCTCTCAAATGTACCATTGTTCCATATACCTTGAAAGTCCATCATCACAGTAAATGGAAAATTCCACACGGATGATGTGATCACGTGGTCCTCTAGACTACTCCTAAGTTCAAGCGTTAGTGGCTCCATCAAGGGGTGTTCAGTCCCTTGAGAAGACCATCTAACTCAACCATCTCGAAGACCTAGGAGAAGAGGACATCACACATCATCAGATAATTGGTAACTGACCGTGTAAGAACTCAAAAACCCTAAAGCAACCGAGCATGCAGAAGGGGATCTAGGAAAAGACAAGGCTCACAGGCCAAAAAAGAAAGCTAAAAAAACTATACTAGGACCGATGCCACAGTAAGCGAGCTGAAACAAAAGTGGGAAGAATGCCAACAAACAACACTAAAAAGAAAAAGACCCTCTAAAAAGGTGAAATAACAAGCAAAATTCCTAACTAGGAGCTAGAGACCTCGACAAATCGTATCCTTCACAAGGTGATGAAATCGAAGTCGAACAATACGAAGTGAGAGACTGAATTTGAAGGATATCCCTCTACCGAAAGGGATCCTGGGTAAAAAAGCCCTAGAAAAAAAGTTACTAGTCTACCTTGTTCATGGCACGTTAGAGAAGGTTTTCGATAGTTCTGTCTTATCTCCCTTGTATCACCAATACGATAGAGTACAAGGAATACAATGGATCGATATGCCTTAGGCGCTAAGTGGAGTGCGACATTCCACAAAGTCCATCCGGAATCAATCCTTGTGGCTTAACCCCTGAAAAAATGGGAGGCCCCTCCACAAACTGGTCGATGACCGTGTCAATAAATACTAGAGTATTTTAGTACCCTAGAGGACAAAAACTATGTCTCATATGAAAATGACAAGGGGGAATTATTTGGATTCCTATCCCCGGTGTCCTACCTAACTACCAAATTCTTTTTATCCTCAAGCGAGGTTAAAGTGTGTTTAGTTAGCGAGTTAAATTTTAATGGCTATATTACTCAGTCGGGTGATGGAAGTGCAACTCGTGGTGTGATGACTGAATCAAACCATGCAAATGCATATGAATCAAATAATCCTTTCCTTTCAATGAATGCTAGCTAAGGTAAGGAGAGAGTTCTTTCAAACTATAACTACTCTTTCAAATTAAATGAATCCAACAATAACTTTCTTCTACTTCTAATGAGTAAAATGCATGACAATGTTTAAACCTTAGCAAGCATTACCATGACATTGTGATATTGTGCATAGTCACCAAAAGATGAAAACCTCAATAATTGCAGGCATTCAGTGTAGAGTCTACGTAGTTGTATCAGATGAGTTTTTTAGTATACATGTTGAATCAATAAGTGTCATCATGATAGAAGTTCATGATCAGAATTTAGAAATGACAGAGTTTTGTCCTCCTATTATTTTCAATATATTTGTTTGTGGTCCTCTCATCCTTCAGATATCCCATGTATGGATAATCCCATGTAATAGACAATTTGAAAGGCAAAGGAAGAATCTACATCTCAAGATTAATGCTGAGGTTTCTTTAGATATTGGAATCCTAGTGACATCACTACAATGGGAATTTTGCATATTATTAGAGAATGAAAAAGGAAATCACCAATTTGTCAAGTGAGCAAGGAAATCACCAGTTTGTCAAATAAATTGACCTCCTGTCACCTTTAATTTTCATTGACTGGATTGATGATTCAATGGGTTTCCTATCTAGATTCAATGATTCATGGTCTAGAAAATGATTGGCATGCAAAAGAAAGTATATTTAATCCAATAAATAGTTTAAGGTATTCTTGATAATAATCTCCATAAATAGTTTAAGGTATGCTTGATAATAATCTCCGTGACAGCAAAGTGATATTTAATCACAAGATAATTTTTGTGACTTGCATGATTACAATTACTAGTTATAAGGATTAATTGATCTAAGAGTTCTCTAGCCTCAAGAAGGATTAATTATGTTCGTTCTTTTATTTCTACATTTGATTCTATTTCTCTTTATTCATTGAATTATGCTCTATATACCAAAATAGAGCATTGTTGTAGAAATGTTCATATTTTAAGAAGTTGAGCACATAACTACAACCTAAGTTACAACACTTGTGGATATACTAAGTATAATTTGTCTTTTGATTTTAGAGTAGATATGATATGGTCCTACACATGTAGTGCTTTCATTCCACAAGTCTATGAATCCCAGCTGATAATTGAAATGTAACATGAATTCAATCATATAGTTTGACTGAAACTAATGTTGTTCCTTTGTTGTTCAAGGCTATGGATAGCCTTTAAATCATGAAATGCAATACCTCCTATTCCACCAGCTACATTGGGATGTTCTATTCCCAGAAGTAGACCCAATTTCAAGAGACATTTATCCTTCCAAATTCGATGAAGACCAATACTCATTATAACATTAATGATGTCATATTTTGATGCAACACTATTGAAAACATCACCAACAATTCTGCTCTTCTCCTGTTTAGAAACTTCTTTAAAACATAATCTAGTGGATGCCATTCGTTAATCTAGTGGTTCACCTAGGGATTCACCTAGATCTTAATTCTATTGTCTCCAAGATGCTTTTGGAGGTCCTCTTTTTTGGCATAACCATGCTCCATATCTCCATATTGTGAAAATATCATTGTCTTGGGGAATCTCTGCTGCTGAGTTTAAGACTTATTTAAGGTTGCTATGAATTCCCTTGGTCAATTTTCATTTATGCTACAAGACACTGGTGACTCAAAAGTAAAATTTGTTGATGTATATGTAACTTCGGAATGTATTTCACATATATGTATATTGTATTCCTATAGAGATGGTATTATTCCTCTATAAGGAAGTGTCATCAGTTATATTGTAAGTGTCGTAACTTATACTTGATGGGTTATTAGACCACCTTGTTGGGGTCGGCCCTGTATAATTCATGTGGGTCAAAGGGTTATTAGACCACCCTATTGGGGGTCGGCCATGTGGGTCAAAGGGTTATTAGACCACCCTATTGGGGGTCGGCCCAGTCAGCATTATATTATGTGGTTAAGTTCGAGCCTACATGAGTTAGGTAAAAAGGTAATTCAAGTCAAGTATAAATAGAGTGCGGGAGGCACTCTATTTGTTCACTCACTTATCACTCATGCACTCAAGGAGGAGTGGTGCACTTATGGAGGAGGAGGATATGCTGCTAGGTTGTGTCTATCTCTTATGGTTGGTTGTATCATTGCTCTATCTATCTCTGAGGAAGTTATTGGGGTTTTTCACCTTTATGGTTTTCCCCAAGTAAATCTTTGTGTCTCTTGTGTGCTTGCATTATTGTCTCCATGATTGATATGTTGTAGATATGCTGTACATGTTGTTCTCTCAGTTAAGATCCTAGATCAGATTAAAGGAAATTCTGAAAATTTAACATGGTATCAGAGCTAGCCTGAAAGAAGGCATGATATGGCATGTATGACACTTGTTGCACTTACGATGCTAGGGCTTGATATAGAAAAAACCAGTCATCGTAGCACTTTCGCTATAAATCCGTTTTGGTGAAGTTTTTGGATCTGCAATTGTTATAGGAAAACGCTAAGATCCCCATGTACCTTGTGTCCAAAGGACAATCACTAATTCGTTGTACTTTGTGATTTATGATCTGTACAATATAGGGTTTCTGCCTCTTCCAGATCTGAGTCAAAATCAGGTGACCTTGGGAAAAAGGTCATAACTTGGGCTAGGAAGCTCCAAATAAAATTTAATGAAAAGTGACAGGTAGTACATAGACTTTACTATCTCAGGAAACTTTTTCAGAGGCCGAAGTTGAACCAGTGACACGTGGCACGCCGTACAATTTCGCTCTTCTGTATTATCCCATAAATAGGTCATGTTGCGACACTTGGTATAACTCTCTCTCAGAGAGTCCAATTGAGGTCAGACTTGTCAGGATGGAAAGATAACAGGCCGAGCTATCTTAGGAAATATTTTCAGAGGCCGAAGTTCAAACAGTGACACGTGGCAAGCCGTACAAGTTCGCTCTCCTGTTTTATCCCAAAACAGGTCACGTTGCGACATTTGACATAACTCTCTCTCAGAGAATCCAATTGAGGTCAGACCTATCAGGATGGAAATATAACAGGTCAGGATATCTCAGGAAACTTTTTCAGACCCTGTGGATCGAAAAGTTTGGATTTACACCAGAAACGATCAGGTACATATTTCTGTCAAAACAGAATTATTTTTGAGTACCTTCATTCATGGCTTCCGGAATTTAGGGCTTCGGAGAAAGTTGGAATTTTTGTAATCGGAGACCATGGCTGGATGCTACTCATAAAAATAGAAATTTAGAGACCAAGATCATAATTTTTGGTTGGGCAGAAGGCCGGGCTTGATTAGACCCTAGTTCGGGACTTTGATCAGAAAAGTGGAAAATTAGGGCTTCTGTAAAAATGGGAATTTTTGAAATCTGTGACCACGGCTGGAAGCTCCTCAGAAAAATAGAAGCTTAGAGCTTTGGATCAAACATTTTTATTGGGCAGAAGAGTGGGCTTCATCAAACCCTAGTTCAGGGTCACGTCTAGTGAATCCGGAAGTTTCAAAGGCAAAATTGAGGAGTGAAACTTTGCAGTTTTCAAATTCTGAATATACCAGCTTGATCAGCTCATCAAGGCACATATTTCTATCCTATCAGAAGTTTGAAATTCAAAGTTTGAATTTTTGGGGTTTCTCTGACAAACCCATATCCATCTCGAGATCCAGTTCTTGCAAATCAAGTGGATTGGGTTAATCCTAGAAGAAGATGGATTGGTCACTTACATAAAAGTTCATGTTTCAGAGGGAGATGAGGCTAAGGCCTTACATAAGAATATTACAAGCGATCTCGACAGGTATGACTCATCAAGGTATGTTTCGATATTTGTTCATGATTAATTTTATGATATGTTTGTCTTCATGTTATTACGGTTAGTACAATCTTGATTTTAGATTTGTCATATCACCTTAACAAAATTATGAATGCATAATAGAAGATATTCATTGGTTAGGGTGTTGACACTTATGATTATACTAATGCATTATGGTGTTGTATGAGGTTTATGTTGTCTACTAACATGAAAGGTACACCAAGAAAGACAAATCATGTTCTTCTTCAAGAATGTATGATCATGGTGACATGAAGACAAGGATTCATCCATTGTCATGGATTACATAGAAGATCTACTTTCGAGGTATGTATAACTTGTTTCTACAATGGTTAACTTATGAGATATGCAGGTTACTAGCACAAGTCACCGAAGAGAACCAGAAGACATTATGCGGGTATGTTAGACATAAATAGCTATCATGCTAATCCAGGTATGTTTTTCCTATATCAAGCTAGAATCCTACCTTGTGTTAGGATCTTATACTGTTGTTGATAATGATTATTCCTGAAGAGTCATAGGTTTGAATAATCATGGTTGTATGCATATTATGTTTCTTACCATAATTGATGATATGACTGACCAGAACAATCATGAAGGTATAGGTTTGAATAATCACAAGTTTTATGCATATTATATCTCTTATCTTGATTGATAATTCAACTAACCCGAAGAGTCATGGGTTTGAGTAATTACATGTTATGTCTCTTATGATTTGATTAACCATAATAATCCTACATAAACCTTGAATGCTAATGCTTATTATTTTTGTTTGAAATGATCATGACTATACATGCTTGAGATTATTGTGTTTTAATAGTATACTAATTAATGTATGATTTTGTATGAGACCTAGAGGATAACACAATGATGATACTAATAAGCATGCAAGGATGAATATGAGTTCAAGAACAGGTAATTCAGGAAGCAAAGATCAAGAGGGAGTACACTCCAGTGGTTTATGTAAGGATGTAGATATTCAGAGGGAGTTGACCATCTCTCTACTCTCCACAACACAAAGGTGTAGAAGAAGCTACTTCAGATTAGGACTCCAGCAGCTCCTGCAAGGAAGCGAAGACTCAGAGGGAGTCCACCCAACGAACAAAGAAAGATAAGTATTCTAATCATCATTTCTTATATATTTGTTTGTTTAAATAAAATTGTTCAATGATGTATATGCTCATGTTCCTAGACTTAGGATATGTATTGTGCATAGTAGAATAGTTGCATTAATGAACAGTATACTACTAATATACATGGGTAAGTGGCCTATGGCACTGTACAACATTCCATTGCTACTTATCTAGAATGAAACCTCTTTGCTGACATGTTGGGAGTTGTGCACACTCTTAACAATGTTCTGGTAGAGATTGGAAGGCATCTAGAAAGTTATGGGATATGGATAAATGTTGTATTGAATCATTGGCTAAAATAATTGCATGACTGTATGACATATTTCTTTATGTGTAAGAATTTGTTCTGAAAACTATGAGATGTTTCTAATCATGCAATTTAACTTGTTTTGTAGGAAAGAACGTATATCTTCACCTACAAAAGGACTACAACATTTGTTCCAGCAACAAAGATATCTATTGAAAATATTGAAGATATTGAAGTTCCCAGGATCTGGGATGAAGAAATGGAATGCCATGATCCGTCGATCATGAAGAATGATGTTTGGGATGTAGTCCCAAGACCTGAAGGGAAGTTTGTTATGGATCTATCAAGATCAAGCATGCTGCAGATGGCAGCATAGAGAAATATGAAAGAGATGAAATAGAAGATACACTAGATGGATTTCAAGACAGCTTTCTTGAATAGTTGTATGTGGATGACCTGTTTGTAACAAGAGATGATAGATTGATTGCCGACACGCAGCAGAATCTTGCTACTGAGTTCGAGTTGAAGAACTTGGGGATGATGCACTATTTGTTTTGGCATGGAGGTGTGGTAGAGTGCAGATGGAATTTTCCTTGGACAAGGGAAGTATGTAGTAGAGATCCTGAAGAGGTTCGGGATGATGGACTGTAAGGATATGGCCACACCTATGGAATTGAATCTGAAGCTTCTATGTGATGCTTCATCTGAGCCAGTTGATGTCTCTATGTATCGTTAGATGATTGGGTCCTTGATGTACCTGACGAACACGAGACCAGACATTTCCTTTGCTGTGAACACATTGAGCCTGTTCCTGACAGATCCGAGGAGTGTTCACCTGGTTGCTGTAAAGCATGTTCTGAGGTACCTGAAGGGTACAGTGGATTATGGACTCAGGTATGAGGCGGATCAAAAGTTTAACCTACAGGGTTATGTTGATTCAGATTGGGCTGGCAGTGCTGCAGATAGGAAGAGCACATCTAGGTGCTGCTTCAGTATGGGATTAGGTGTGATCTCTTGGTTTAGCAGGAAGCAGTCCTCCGTAGCACTGAGTACAGTTGAGGCAGAGTATGTTGCAGCCTGCTCAGCTAGTTGTGAGGCAGTATGGCTACGGAAGCTACTGTATGAGTTATTTGATCTCCCGTTGGAGGCTACTGGTATCTTCTGTGATAACCAGAGTTGTGTAAAGCTGTCCGAGAACCTAGTGTTTCATGACAGGTCGAAACACATAGAGATCAAATATCACTATATCAGGGATATGGTGCAGAGAGGAGCTATGAAGCCCCTGTATGTTACGACGGACGAGCAGATTGCAGATGTGCTGACGAAGCCACTAGCCAGGGTGAAGTTCGAGTACTTCAGAGAGAGGCTTGGCGTTCTCCAATTCGAGGACACTTCGAGGAAGAAGCGATGGACACATTTGCTGAAGCCATTCCAAGCATGTTGGAAGGAGAATCCTTCACATGGCTGTGGATGTAAGTGCTGGATGATGAGCATCAGGATGATGTTCTGGTTTCTGCTTGGATATGATCAGTTCGATCATTTTATGTATGTATGTACGCATCATGTTGGATGCTGGATATGATCAGTTGGATCATTTATATGTACGCATCATGTTGGATGCTGGATATGATCAGTTGGATCATGTGTATGTATTTTGTATATGCATCATGTTGGATGCTTGGACCATGTATCTGTATCAGGTGGATACATTGTATGATCAGATGGATCATGTATGGTGATATGTATCATGTATTTGTATTTGTATCAGGTGGATACATTGTATGATCAGGAGGATCATGGATGATGATATGTATCAGGTAGATACTTGGTATGCATCAGGTAGATGCATTGATGATCAGGTAGATCATGCAGCAGGATGTTGCAGTGATGATCAGGATGATCATGGATGATGAGCTTCAGGATGTTGCTCCAGATGACATGCAACAGGATGTTGCAGTGATGATCAGGATGATCATGGATGATGAGCTTCAGGATGTTGCTCCAGATGACATGCAGCAGGATGTTGCAGTGATGATGATCAGGATGATCATGAGTACATCAGGATGATGTATGTTGAGTACCAGGTTGATACTCTGTGGCCGTGGATCAGGTTGTGCAGATGAGCATGTCTGGGAGATCCTATAGGTCGGAGTTGTGTACCCGTAACAGCCTAGGATGCTCTTTCGAGACATTGCTCTGGGAGGACATGTAATTTGTACCCTGGGAGATCCTTCAGGTCGGAGTTGTGTATGCGTAACATCTTGGGATGCTCTTGCGAGGTTTTGTCCTATGGCATGTAATTTGGGCTCTGGGAGATTTCAGGTCGGAGTTGTGTACCCGTAACATCCTGAGATGCTCTTTCGAGGTTTTTCCATGACCGCATGTAATTTGTACCCTGGGATATTTCAGGTCGGAGTTGTGTACCCGTAACATCCTGAGATGCTCTTGCTAGGTTTTGTAGTGGACCACATGTAATTTATGCCTTGGGAGATCCTACAGGTCGGAGTTGTGTACCCGTAACATCCTGGGATTCTCTTTCGAAGTTTTGTGGTGGGGTCACATGTAATAGTGCCCTGGGAGATCCTATAGGTTGGAGTTGTGTACCCGTAACATCCTGGGATGCTCTTTCGAGGTTTTGTGACGCATGTAATAAGTCCCGAGGATTCCACAGTATGGCCAGTGATGATGAAGACCTGCAGGTGGTGGGCCTACATCCAGTATGAAAAAGGACTGGCTCTGTAGAAATTCCTATGATGAGTAGATTCAGAGATTGATTGAGATAGCAGCAGCAGTGATGATGATGATGACTCGATGACGATTATCCAGTGACGATGATCCAGAGAAGATGACTTGTGCTAGAAGAACTGTGCTGAGAAATACCTTCCTAGTTAAGAGGGAGTGTTGATGTATATGTAACTTCGGAATGTATTTCACATATATGTATATTGTATTCCTATAGAGATGGTATTATTCCTCTATAAGGAAGTGTCGTCAGTTATATTGTAAGTGTCGTAACTTATACTTGATGGGTTATTAGACCACCTTGTTGGGGTCGGCCCTGTATAAGTCATGTGGGTCGAAGGGTTATTAGACCACCCTATTGGGGGTCGTCCATGTGGGTCAAAGGGTTATTAGACCACCCTATTGGGGGTCGTCCCAGTCAGCATTATATTATGTGGTTAAGTTCGAGCCTACATGAGTTAGGTAAAAAGGCAAGTCAAGTCAAGTATAAATAGAGTGCGGGAGGCACTCTATTTGTTCACTCACTTCTCACTCATGCACTCAAGGATGAGTGGCGCACTTATGGAGGAGGAGGATCTGCTGCTAGGTTGTGTCTATCTCTTATGGTTGGTTATATCATTTCTCTATCTATCTCTGAGGAAGTTATTGGGTTTTTTCACCTTTATGGTTTTCCCCAAGTAAATCTTTGTGTCTCTTGTGTGCTTGCATTATTGTCTCCATGATTGATATGCTGTAGATATGCTGTACATGTTGTTCTCTCAGTTAAGATCCTAGATCAGATTGAAGTAAATTCTGGAAATTTAACAAAATTTTTCACCAAAATATGCCTGGAGCTGTATCAGCTCTGGGTACAGACAACAATCAACTGGGAAACATACCCTAAATAAATTTGTCCCTAAAAATGGATCTGGGATGGGTATGTAGAATGAATACGTTTTTTCATCAACCTTGTAATTTTGTGAAGTATGATGCCTTTTGGTATCAGAAACCATCTTTATAAAGTCTAATCCAAAAGGCAGGAAATGAATACCACTAAGTTGAAAACAAGAAGACAAGTAATATTGGATGACTATTTTTAGTTCTACTTGAATAGAAAATATGTTGTAACTTTCTTTACAGCAGTTAAAAACTAAAATCCAACAAATGTTCTCGTTAAAAAATTAATCATGTTAAACATGGTTGGGATCATCAATCACTGTCACAATATCCTGTAAACCCCAAAGTCCACAAAAGGTTCCTTGTTGTTTTATTCCAAAAGTGCATAGTGTGATTTGCATCTACAATTTTTCCTCTTGAAAATAGAAGTATGTCCATTAACTAACTTAGGTATTTGAAGGCATCTTTGCAAATTGCAATTTTTCTATAAGCAAGGCCTCCATCTTAAGGCAAGGTTGAAGATGCTTGGTTTGTAGCAATTATGGACTGGATTTCTTTTGGGTTTCTTGTGCGACACACATATTTTGACTCACACATAAAAAAACAAGGGTTTCTTATGGATATGTTCTATGCATCCCTCTTCTATCAGTTAATCCTTCTTGGTCCACGACTCCACTCTTTAACAATAGAAACAATAGTTGAACAAATTTGTCACTCCAAATAGGTCCTAGGATTAGACTTTAACAATTGGTATGAAGCATCCATCTACTCTTGTATTGAAGAACCTAGGATGAAAACCTGATAATAATGACTCTACAATATGTATATAAAAAGAGAAGGCAGGCAGATAACATCAGTTCAACTTGAGAAGGAGTACCAAGATTGGTTAAAAGCTAATGCAATACAGAGATGAAGTTTGGAAAGTGTGAGGTGTTACATTTAGGCTAAAAAATATGCAAGTTGATAAGTGGAGCTTGACATGTTTAGAAACAATAGCTGGAGCATGCTGAAAGAAGTGCAAACATAATAATGATCACATCTAAATAATAATGATCAAAGATGAAATGATACAATGAAAAGGATTCCTTTCGATGGAATGATACAATGAAATCCAATTTTAATAAGATGAAGACTTTAAAACAAACCATAATAGCCTGAAATATTTCCTAAACTAGAACAACAAAAATGGGTAAGCAAAATCAAAGTTCCATTTTCCATCGAGGCGGCTTACAAATTGATTTAACTTTGACCGCAATGGCACCAACCACAATTTTATGCCTGTAAAATTCTGCTCCTTTTATATATATACATTGCCAATCCATCAAATGTTTCGTTACTTTGCACCCTGGGGTCACTTTCTGGCAATTCTCATCTTCAAGCCGCCTCGACGGAAAACAAAACTTCGATTTTGCTTATGCATGCATGCTCTACTAGAGGAATTGAATAAATCCAAAGGGAAGAATGTGTTGCAGAAAAAATACTAGAATAATTTAAGAAAGAGAAACATGAAGACCATGAAATAATGCAACTTCAAGAAATACCAGTTAATCATGTTTGGAATAATGCAACTTCAAGAAATTATGCTTCCTGATCTAGATTGAACCTCATGGATGTTTTCCAAATAAAGCTGAATCTTCTATTAAGAAATTTCACATAAATTTAAAAGATCGAGTTCAAGAGTCATATAAAGGGATTTCCTTTGACTGAATGGTAAAGATTTCTCACCTTCATTTATGCCACTAGAACTACCATCAATCAGATTATGGTCATGTTCATTTTCCTCAGTTCCTCTAAATTTTATTGCAGATAGACTACTATCAACTAAGCTCAAAGTTTGATTGTCTACATTCCCAGTTGGCACTGATGCTTCTAAATTTTTTGGAATCACAACAGGGTCCTTTGTGTGATATTCTTATTTTTTCGTAAATTTTACATCATCTTTGATCAAAGAGTAGTTTCCTTCAGCATTGGTCTACTGGACATCTTGAAATAGAAATCTTAGTAACTGATAAAAATCTACTGAGATTTCACATGAAATTACAAACAGAATCTAAGCACATGTGTGTAGAGATGAATGAAGGATTCATGAATAGGAACCCAACGAGTTTTGGTAGCTATCCATAGGGTTTTGCACAGGTAAAGCATGATCAAGAATGGACGGTCGCTGTGTGCATAGGAGGAAGTTCGATGGTGCAGGATTGGTCGACTAATAGAATCCTGTCGAGTGTTTGGATAACTTGGCACACTAAGATAGATCCTTGGGTCTAGACAGGCCTTAGTCTTGGGCCTGTCATCACCTGCCAATCTAGAGGCAAGGGCACATGGCACTCTAGATTCCCAATTGAATAAATGAATAAATGAAAAAGATAAAAAAATTCTAATGTATGCAATTCAAAACTCTTACACAGATTTTTCAACCTCTTTTCTTTTGCTATGGATATGCATTACCCAGGATAAAAATACCATTCAATATATAAAATTTAGGGAATACCATTTCGCCTGCCTATCCTGTCACTTTCTCTCCGATTGAGCTAAATATCCTATGACTTCCCAGCTCCAATCGCTCCTTCCAGCCAGTGGTGGGGTCGTGATGAACACAATAGTTTGGCAGGTTTCGTAGGGGTCTAGCAGGGTTTGGAAATCGATGAGGTCATCAACGCAGGGTTTGGCCATAGGTAGGACGAGACAAGTGTTGCTTGGTTTTGCAACCAAGCATGTGCTAAAGATCACCTACTAACTTGTAGCAGCAGTCTCAATGTAAAAGTAAAAACAAATGTAAATAACAGTAATCTGATCTAACATGTGCAAAGAAATAAAAACTAGATTTAAGAACAATAAACAATGAGATCTATGAGAGAAACAAGAAATAAAAAATTTAATCTTTTGTATTACCTCAAATGGTGAGGATGGTGAGTTTGAGCAGCTCCAAGGTTGATATTCTCCAATGGTCCAATGGTTTCTTCTTCTCCAATTCTCTAATGGGGATCTTCAAACTAAAAAATGAGGCTAGGGCTCTCAAGAGTGAATTTGGCAGCATAAGGATAGGATGAATGTGGATGAATAGTGAGGAGCCCCTATCACCTTTTTATAGTTTTTTGGTGATGGGGAATACTATTATGGTTTAAGGAAACCAATGGTATTGACCAAAATGGTTTAGGTCTCTTTTTCCCTCTTTTTCCTTTTTTGAATATTATTCCCTTTTAATTGATTTTTGGGAATTTTGGACCCTTTTTTAGGGTTTTTTGTGTTTTTGAGGAAAAATACATATTTTGAGGGGAAAAAGGTGTATTATGGTCTTTTTGGTGACCTTTTGAAGGTTTTAGAGGCTCAAATTGTGGAAAAAGTGGACAAATGGGTCATGTGAATAAGGGAATGAGCTAGTGAGCACTTTTTGGGTGTTAATAGATTGCCCCTTGATGTGTGAGGGCAGGAGCTCATCGTATGGCCGATAGACATCATAGTTGTTTTGTCTTTTTCCTAGGGCTTGGAGAAGATAAGAGACCGATTGGAGACTGGAACAACAGTCCCTTGGAAGCTGCAAAAACTGAAAAAATACATGGCCTCAAAATGAATGAGGAATAATCTCTGATAATAGATGAGGTGGGAATACCCATGCTTGTATCAAGACATATACATAACAATTAGGCCCAAGAAGGGGGACCTGAATAATACATAAAAATATGCTGGTACATCATGATGGTCCAGAGGGGACACAATGCTGGGACATACTCATGGTCATACCATGACTGATCTGAAGGACTGATACACTGGAAAAGAGCAATGACCGTTCTAAATAAGGTATCAGAAGGGTTGATGGGCTATTGAATCTGAAGGTGTCCAACATCTGTAGGTACTTAATGACTGTAAGTTAACTTCTAAGGAGTATATGTAACTATATACTCGAGGGAGTATAAAATTGGGGTACATCTGAAATTTGTCGCCAAGTGCAACCTGGATATCCATAGGAATGTGTAACTGGTTGTTTCCTCAATTAGACTCTCAAATGTAGTAGATTTCGGTGATATCTGGGGTCTTCAACAAATAACTGAAAGGGATGATACCCTATATGAGTCTCAACGATGCGATCAAGGTGTTGACGTCGAGCATGTGAGAAACAATCATTTGGAGAGGCACTGAGGACTCCTTTCAAAATGATCCGTAGGTACTCATCACTAATGGTGATGAGTCCAAGGAACAGGGACCTCTGGGTTTATCCTATGGAATATATTTGGTTGGCGTCGACAGAGGGAGACCAACAATTACCAAGGCAATGATGTTTCCTTGATAGGAGCGCGAGGTGTACAATTGAAGTGTGATAGTACTGATGGTAGGAATGACACACTGTGGGGATGGGGAATAACTGGGGTCATAGAGTGGGCAGACTCAAACTTCCTTTGTTCAGATCATGATGACCTGGTTGACCTGACAGCATATGAAACTGACTTTTAGGTGTGGGGATCACAGCTTAAGGGATCAGGGGTATGCATTACAAATTGGAGTGACTCTGGGGGACAAGTTGATGGATGCTATTGGGAGACTCTCAGGGTGACATACAGCAAAATATTTTGAACAAAGAAGACCATAATGGGGAAGCTACCATATGAGTAGACATGATCTGTTGTGGTACCAAAATGCACCGTTGGGTCCTTCTTTGTGGTTTTAATGAGCTCCAAGAAGGGATAAAAGTGTGCTCTAAAGTGGTACTATCTTATGGATTTATGCGAGCCCAGTAATGTTCATGCTCGTGAGTGCTTTCATTTTTAAGGAGTCTGAAAACGATAAGAAGACTCTGAAATGGTGGAGGAGTACCATACTGTGGATTTATACGATCCCAAGATGGTGATTGCTCATGGTTTCTTTCAATTTTAGAGAGTCTAAAAGCAGTAAGTAGACTCCATTGGTGTTCTTTTTCGTATGTTAGTCTCCAAGGCCCGAAAAAGCATAAAATGATGCAAATGGAGAACTCTTCTAGCCGATGTGACTAGAGTATTCCTTTTTCGTAATTAGTCTACAAGGTCTAGAAAATGGGTAAACTTATACCAGGTAGATTCCCTTTTAGATACTTTTAGCGAGAATGAAAAGAAGCAAGATTGCTCAGCGATCTTTTCATTGTTTTAGGATTCAGAAAAGAGCTTAACATAAACTCCCTAAGTGCCTTTTTTGTAAAAGTGTTGCTTGGTCCGAAAAGGGATAAAATTTTACCGAACAAGAAGATATTGGTGACAGCGAGAAGTGATCTTAAGCATCATCACGAGTGCGGAAAATTGAATCCGGCGATATGAAAAAATGTTTAAAACGGGTAACAGCCGATGTGGCACGCAAATCGAGGCAATGAGGAGCATGGAAAAAATGTCTTAAAAATATGGTGGTGAGAGCAAGAAATGATCTCAGGCATCATCACAAGTGCAGAAATATGAATCCGGCGGTGCAAGTGGTGCGAAAAACAGAGGTCATAATGACTCTGGAATGGTCAAAGGAAAAAACTAGGTTGAAAAATGGCTACAAATAAGGTGATCCCACCAAGCCAGGGATGCAGTGGTGGGGAGAAATGATGACCCGCAGGGGAATAATACTAGGTGTATCAAATATACAAGTGACATGTGACCTAAAAAATGGTTGAGATCACGCATGTGAAAAAGTGAGCAGCGTTAATGACCTGCCCCCATGCTATGTGCATGGGGTTTGTGATTGTGGATCACATATGTGTTGGTTTGAAAGGTGGGCTCATTGAAATACTGAGATAGGTGTGATGGGGAAGGTTCAAAATGATTGATCATGCCCCCTATCCCAGGGTTGAGGTAATCTATTATGCCCCCTAAATCAGAGTTGTCAATGTGGTGTAGATGTTGTCATAGAGAGGGATCAACAGGGCACTGACCAACTACTAGCGGCGGGGTGTACCATGAGGCTGTGGGCCGTGGTGGCATACTGAAGTGATGATATGATGATGGGGGATTCCCCTTGTGGGGTGGATGCCCCCAATATCACTGACGAGAATGACGATGATGATGAGTAGGAAAGGTTTCGGGCCTGCCCCCATGCTGTGGAAATGTGGTTTCCTCATTGATTTGAAAAGGTTGAACGTGTGGGTCGGAGAGATCAGTGGAAGGGGCCGATCAGACAGAGGGGTCTCTGGTGGAAACCGTGTAAATTGTGTTAATCTCTTCCGAGGACGAAGATGCTGGGGGATGAATTTCCTCAATAAGAGGAGGGGATGTCTCTAGGTCGGCATTATTCAGTTCATAGAGGGCTTCTCTATAATCTAGGAGATCGGGGTAGTGATGTGAGTAATGGCCATAAATACTGCATATTGCACAAGGGTGGTTGGTATGCAATGATTTATCACGCAGTTTTGGGGGAAGGTCAAGCTTAACAACTGGGATGTTAGCATCGTCATCTAACATTTGCATGTGTTCTTGTAGTGTTGGTAATTGTGGAGATTGATGGGTAGCATGGCCTATATTGTCGCACAAAGAGCACTTGGGGGGAATACGGATTGTTGGGGGATTCTTCTCCATCTTTGGATTCGATGGGGCCGTCCGGGTTGTGGGTCTAGTGGTGTAGGTTTGCGGTCCTTTCCCCCATTGTAACGGAGTTGAGGGGGAGCATTACTAGATGTTGATGCAGTGGCCCTTGTTGGAGGTGGTCGGTTCTGGATGTTTGCTACACCAGGGGGTGGACAGTTAGAAGTATTGACGGGTTGCACCGATTGTAAAATGACATTCGGTGTCCAGGGAGGGGTTGGAGCAGGTAGGTACCACACAGGTAGTCCTAATGTTAATCCTGGGAGATTAAGTGTAGCCATGACTAGTGTGTTGATGGTGCCTGAAGGGGGAAATAAAAATGGGATAGTATGAATTGGTGTGGCTCCTACGTGAGTTGGCATTGAGGGTGGTTGCGGGAGTAAAGGGGGCTGTTTGTTTGGTACCTGTGTGTTATGCGAGAGGGTGCGCAAATCAGATATCTTGGTTATCTTCAAAGGGGGTGGGATGGATTGGAATGCGGAAGTCATACATGATTCCGAGTATAATCTGGGTTTGACTGTGGAGATGAACGATGTAGGTGTGTTATGAATTGGTTGTTTAATCATAGGGAGAATATTTTTAGGTGTAGTAGGGGCATATTGGTTTCGACGCATTTGGAGATTCATGTCGGACGATGACATCATAAGGAGATGATGAGTACTTGAATCCATTGGTTGGTTTGTGTGTGCAACATATGTGATTTGTTGTTGTGGTGCTGTGGTTCCCTAAGGAGGATCCAACGGACGAGTGTTCGCCACTCCTTGTGTGGGAAAAGGATTCCGCATCACCATGGGTTGTGGATGAGGAGGTTGCGCTGGTTATGCCGTGTGCCCTTGGAGTTGGGCGTCATCAATCCACAGTTGGCATGCTTGCTCCAAATGGTGGAAAGTGTGTGTGTAATGGCCATATACTCTGTATATGGAACATGGGTGTTTTGTTCGTAAATTAGGGTTCTTACCCTATTTCGGTGGTCGATCATGGTTTTGGTTGGCGGGGGTAGCATTTTTGTTGTTGTTTGGAGGATAAGTTTGAGTGACTAGAGGTTGTGGTGTACCAAGCGCTACCTGTGGTGGGTAATAAGCCGCTGGGGCTTGTGAGTGAACAGGAGCATGTGTGGCCTGCTGATGGTAATACGTTGGGGGTGCAACCAGAGGTGGATAGGCTGAAGGTGCATGACCATAACACTGTGGTGTACATGAGGGTCCATGGGAGCATACAATATTGTAGCTCCGGAGTGAGATGTGGCCCGCGAAAGATCGGGGTCGGTATTATTGCGCATAATGGAAAAGGGTTGGTTGTGGGATGCAACTTGTCCAATCATGCCGTGGGTGGCATGGGATGCCCTTGACGCGTCATTCTGGGAGGAATCACTACAGGGAGCATCAGGTAAAATGGTATACAAGTAGCCACACTAGGCATAAATCAGATTAAATTGCTGGGATTTTAAAATGGCTTCTTCTTTTGACTGGGGTCGTTCAGAAGCTACATCCTTGGATATGAGTGGAAGGAGGGATTTGAGGAACCAATACAGGAAGATACAGTTGTCTAGCTTGATCTTGCAGAGACCATGGAGCTTATGCCACTCATGGATATGATATGTGATATGGGTGCCCATATTCTGTCTACAAGACAGTAGGATTTCTACTCTTGCATCATAGAGTACGGGTAGTTGAAAGAACTGTAGGAAAGTTGAGGCGAGGGATATAAACATAGGGTGTGTCCCATGTGGCTACTACTCAATATACCATTTGGTTTCCAAGATGGTAAAAATTCTTTATAAAATTCAGAGTTGAATGGAATCATCAACTATGGAGTTTGAGGAACACCATAGGTGAAACAACATAACGTGATTTTGTGGGTCTTCTCCAGCCTTCCCTTCAAACTTTGGGATGTCTGACGGGAGCTTTGTGGGCATGGGGGGCCAAGTAGGGTCATGTCTAATTGGGTCATTTATTAATATTTTCAGGTCTGGTGAGTTAAGACTAGCCATAAATGGTAGACTGGCAGAGGGGTGTGACATGTTTGGTGGGGCATAACTGCTAGTGGTAGCATTATGAATTGGACCACTGCCCCCAAGGGGGATATTAGTTGTAAAAGGGATGTGCCCTCCACCTAAATATGTGTGAGAGGCGACAACACCCCCAAGTGCAACATGAGTCACATATGGGTTGTGAATGGTTCCAGTAATTGGTGGGATTTGAGTAGTGGCAGTGATGATAGGGGTGGTTCCTAAATTGGGAATACCTAAGGTGAGTGTGGGTCCTATGTTGGGCATACCAAAAGGAGGTGTAGTAGTTGTGGCTACCATGGTGGTAATTGTAGTGGTGGGGATGCTTCATGTTCCGCCAATAGTCCCTCCAAAAAAGGGGTCAAAATTTGCACCATCCATGTGGCTAGTGGGTGCGGTGTAGATGGGATTTTCAAATTCTTCCTCAAAGTCAGAAGTGAAATGAGGTGCATCAGAATCGGATGATAGGGCTCTACATAGATGATGTGTAGAGTCGAGTGACAATGCTCTTCATCTATGACGAGTGGTGTCAAGTGAACCGTATTGTGGGGGTTCACCCTAAAAACGCCGAGAACGTCTCAGGGACTCAATGGTGACAGTTGTCAATTAAAACTACTGGGTGGTGGTGAGTGGAAAGATTGAAAGCCCTAATGAAAACGGTGTGCAAGAGGGGAGTGTAAAAAATAATAGCACTCAGGACAACAACAAAACTCAAAATAATTACTATCACAGTTGTGCTATAGTAAGTGGAGTAATCAAAAAATGTGGTCAGAGAACCAACATGCAAACGACTCCTAAAAATAGAAAAAGGTGTACTCACTGACCAAAGGGAGGTAATAGAGCATGCAAACACCTAACTAAAAAGTATTATGGCTCAACAAGACATATCCTCTGCAAGGTGATGAAATCCAAGTCAGACAATATGAATTCTAGAATCAAAGGTTAGATATCCCCCTACCGGGAGGGATACCGGGTAGACAATCCTAGAAGATAGGTCACTAAGATACCTCGTTCATGACACATTCGGCTAGGTGAATCTGCAGCTCTTGTTCTATCACTGTTGTACTCCCACAAGGGTGGAACAATGAGAACAACGATTAGGTATCCTTCGGTGACTGAATGGATTGTGGTATTCCACTTAGGCCTCCGGAACTAGTCTGTCTACTTCAACCCTCCTAAGGGAGAGGCCTTTCCAACGAATTGATTTTAAACCGTGCCAACAAATAATAAGGGATTTTGGTACCCTAAATTGCAACCACTATGTCTCAAAATGTAAGTAAGTGAGGGGTGTTATTTGGATACTTATCCCCTTAGTCCTACCTAAGTACAATATTCTTTTGGTGTTCCCCAAATGGGGTTAGAATGTTGGTTGAGTTAAGAGAATTTTAAGGCTCACTTGGATTTATTGTGACAGATTGTGTGATGGTGTGGTTATGTACTTAAACAAAGATGTTTCACTTGGGCAAAAAATTCACAAATGAAAATAAGGATTTCAACTTGCAAAGTAGACAACAATGTAAATATGGAAAACGATTTAAATGTAAATGCTTTTTGATAACCTTTTCAAAAAATATGGATTTTTCAAAATGTTTGAGGTAAAGTAAATATTATAAAAATGAGTAAATCTCTAACGTCCCACTTGAGTGAAAAATGAAGCAACTTAAAATTCTGATTTTAACTTGCAAAACATGAGATTTTTAACTGAAAAAATGCTTCACAACTTTTTCTTTCAATAAACTGAAATTTTTTAAAATGATGTAGTAAAGCAAGTATCAGAAAAGTGCAACTAGTGAAATGGGTGCAAGTAAATAAGCCTACTAAAAATATGATGAAAGAGATAGCAATGCATGCAGACAGGAGTCAATCAAGTGCTACAACAAGCCAAAAGTAAGGAACAGTGCTATGAGCATAAAATATAGTATGAGAGGGCCGACTACAATGGGTAGAGGATGAACTGAAATGATAAATAACACTAAAATAAAAAAAAATAGAGAAACTTATATGAAAAATTTCTTAAATTTAATAGCATATTTGGATTCCTTATTTGAAAACACCCAATTTAAAAAACAAATCATCTCAAACGGAGTTCGGGAGAGGGAGATATGAGCATTTGAAAGTTGAGTAGTGCTACCAGATAATTAGATCACGGATATCTGTGGCAAAAGTCACGATATCATGGCTTTAAGGCTAAAAGCGACGATGTGAATCACGACAATGTGAATCGTGGATTTATGGTTGAAACTTGCGATGTGGATCACGGAAAATAGGTGAAAAGCCGCGATGTGCAGTGCGGAAAATAGGTGAAAAGCCGTGATGTGCAGCGTGACTGTGGGTGCTGAAAGCCGCGATGTGCGGATGGAAAATAGTCGCCGAAAAATGAACCTGAAAATTGAAATTTCAGGCTGTTTAGGCTGCAGAAAGGGCCAATGGCCAGGGTAGCAATGAAGAGGCTGACTAGTATGGCAGATATACAACTTTAAAGGGAAAAAAAAACTAAAATATAGACCTAAATCAAAGATTCAAAGTTCGAAAACCAGTGGAGTCACAAAAAACTGTTGCTTGGTTTTGCAACCAAGCATGTGCTAAAGAGCACCTGCTAACTTGTAGCAATAGTCTCAATGTAAAAGTAAAAACAAATGTAAATAGCAGTAAATCTGATGTAACATGTGCAAAGAAATAAAAACTAGATTTAAGAACAATAAACAATGAGATCTATGAGAGAAACAAGAAATAAAAAAATTAATCTTTTGTATTACCTCAAATGGTGAGGATGGTGAGTTTGAGCAGCTTCAAGGAAGATATGCTCCAATGGTCCAATGATCTCTTCTTCTCCAATGGTCTAATGGGGATCTTCAAACTAAAAAATGAGGCTAGGGCTCTCAAGAGTGAATTTGGCAGCATAAGGATAGGATGAATGTGGATGAATAGTGAGGAGCCCCTATCATCTTTTATAGTTTTTTGGTGATGGGGAATACCATTATGGTTTAAGGAAACTAATGGTATTGACCAAAATGGTTTAGGTCTCTTTTTCCCTCTTTTTCCCTTTTTGAATATTTTTTGAATATTATTCCCTTTTAATTATTTTTGGGGAATTTTGGACCCTTTTTTAGGGTTTTTTGTGTTTTTTGAGCCAAAATACATATTTTAAGGGGAAACAAGTATTATGGTCTTTTTGGTGACCTTTTGAAGGTTTTAGAGACTCAAATGGTGGAAAAAGTGGACAAATGGGTCATGTGAATAAGGGAATGAGCCAGTGAGCACTTTTTGGGTGTTAACAACAAGGCGTGTAGTGGACAGCTTGAATTAGCTATGTCGAGTAGGACGAGAGGTGGGGCATCTCAGGACCAAATAAATTAGGCACGAGAGAAACTGGCATTGTCCGATGGGAGCAGGAATGGAATGGGATATTGGTTTAATTTATATTTTTTGTTTATTTGGTTTGTATTTTTGTTTATTTTGTATTTTTTTTTAATAATTTTTTTACAACAACATGCTTCCCAAGAGGTTCATTTAGTAAACCTAATGTACATTACCATAGAAACTCCAAATCCTTCAATGCGTGTTTGCATTACATATTACTTTTGTACACTTTAGTAAAATTTAAATCTCACTTACATTCCCTTAATAGTTTAATGCTTAAACTTAGTCTTGTTAAACAAGTATGATGAGATTAAGGCATACGAGGCCCCATAACATACACCCCTAACTTTAAATGCTTCAAAGCACAACATATTTACTTTTATACACTTAACTTAAACCACCTTTGAAATCTCACTTTCATTCATTTAATATTTTTATAAATAATTATCATGGCATGGGAAGAACCAATCGAGTCACGTGAAATCATTCATGCCACAAGATGGGTCACTATGTGTGTCGATGTCCTAGGAAGAAGGAAAAGAACAAGCAACAAAAGTAGTTGGCAAGGATGGAAAAGCATTCGGAGTGGATGAGTTAGCACCTAAGCTAGAGACAACCTTCTCCATGGTATCATGTCTTTCCACTAACACCATATCTAGTGTAGGGTGGTATATGGACATTGGATCATCCAAACATGTGACATTCAATAAGAAGGATTTCAATAGACTTAAAGAGAAAGAAGTTGGCATACAAGTAGAGTTACGCGATGATGCCATATATATAGTTACCAATATGGAATTTGGCTCTTTCCACATGCCATCACGTGTTGTTCTTGAGTTGAATTATGTTTTGTATGTTCTTGGTTTAACTAATAATATTGTTTTAGATTAAGATATGACACCTCTTAAGTGTGTGGAGTTTGATTATAATTAATTCATCATAATAAAGTGTAGCACTATTGGAACACGAGATTTGGTTGCTTGCATTGTGGAGCACTTCCACCCTTGAAGGAAATAGTGCAGGTATTTCCAAACTTTGTGATCTATAAGCTAGGTATGTGCAAGGGTTGTGCATTTGGAAAGCATACAAAGATTGCTTTTCCAAGTAGTGTGCATAGATCAATATAGTTTCTTGATACGATTCATGAAAATGTATGTTTACCTATGTCATCAACTTCTTTAATTGGTAATATTTATTATGTTTCATTTATTAATGATTCCTCTCCCTTTGGTATTTGAGTTCACTCCCTCTCCCTCCTACCTCAAGCATCGCTTAACACTATGTTACCCTCCATAAAGACCTATATATACTTTATGAAGACCAATGATGAAGTATTCAATAAGTTTCATGAGTTTAAGGCTCTTGTGGTTACATGCAATTAATAGTTTTATGCCTAGTGCCAAGATTATTGTATATGTGTGAATGCTTACTCATATTCTTATTGCAAATATTAGATAACATTTTTAAAATCTCACTTATATTCACTCGCTAGCTTTTATCTCATTACTCTTTAAATTTTTTGCTTTTAATACAGTATCTTCGGTTGGAGCCATTTAGTTTTTTTAAGGTCATCTTGAAACCGAATAGTACTAAATTATTCAAAATTCAAATGTTACATAAACCCTAGGAGGTTCCTTCAATACAACATGTGTAGTCACTAGTGTGAGTTCTTAATCAACATGATATTATGTCTAATCTCAATTCAAAATCCGTGTCAATATTTTTTTTTAATATGACCATTGTTGATGGTGATGGGTTTATATGTACTTCATTCTTATACATTATAGAGCAACATCAACCGGCCATGCTAACCCAACAATGCCACTTTTTACTCTTTTGGGGCTTAGCAAAATTATGCACAATTTTTATTTTTGTGTGGAACACCTACCAATACCAAGTGGTTAAGAACATGGTCCCGTCGAAACATCCCATTTCAACCATAAATTGATCATAAGGAAAGGGGAAGAACTATGTAACTATGTAACACGATGATGATGACGATGATTCATTATGATGATGATGATGATGATGATGAAGAAGATGATGATGATGAAGATGATGATGATGAAGATGATGATTATGCTGATGATGAGGATGATGAAGATGCTGATGATGATGATGAAGAAGGTGATGATCATGATGCTAATGATGATGACGAGGATGATAAAGATGATGATGATGAAGATGATGATGATCATGTTGATGATAGTGGTGGTGATGGCGATGACAACGTCAATGATGATGGTGATCATTATGATGATGATGATGAGGATGATGAGGATGATGAGGATGATGATGATGATGAAGATTATGATGATGAAGATGATGATGATGGTGATGATGATGATGACGATGAAGATTACGATGCCAATGATGATGGTGATGATGATGATAACGATGAAGATGACGATGCCAATGATGATGATGTCAAGGTACTAAATGTAAGATAAAGGGGAAATGATTAGTATTTATCACGATGCTCCATAGTAATCCAATCTTTCTCTGTATTTTTCATCATTGATATGAGAATAAAATAACAAGGAACAATCTTATGCAAGAAAGTGTGAACCACTCGAAACAAGAGTGATAAGGTTTAAACAAGTCATGATTGAAAAAATGCACAAAAAACATTCAATTTGACCAAGTAGGTTCCTAAAAGAGCATGCTTTAATGTATTAGGGACATTTGGGGTACCCAAGGGAGGATAATGAACTAACCAAGACCCCATTTTGTGCACAAGGTCCAAGTGAGATCCTAATTCGGGTTTGAAGTTTTGGTGTCTCTTTGCGGTGTACATGGAGATGTTATGCCCTCCAACAACTAGAGTCTGCATAGGCCCATGAGATTAGAGCCCAACCATTTCACATACATTTTTTAAATGGATATGAATTCGACGACAAAAATAAAGATCAAAAAAATAAATGCCACATAGTTCATGTGTATTTTGAAGTGACACAACTTTCGAAAACTAATGCGACCCTTTAAAAAAATGACTCTACATTAAAAATCATTTTTTAACTAAATATATTTTTATTTAATTTTTACTCCATGTAGTTTTAAAAATAATATTAACACCTTTATTCATACTTTATTTTTAAACTAGCGCTTTAGGGTTTTGTACTAAGTCTTCATGTTCTTATAACACTAACGCTTCAGCATTTGACTCCTCTGCCACATCTACCACATCTGAATGATCATCATCCATGTTTTGTTGTAGCCTGATGCCACGTTACTGTCCACACCAGCGACACATTACTGCCAAGTCACCATCTACCTCGATGCCACATCAATGCCACATTTTCCAAAAAGGATTGGGGGCCTGACAGGTCATCCCGGGCTCCGGGCTGGTGAGCTTCTCGTGGAGTCCAATCACCTAGAGCCCCCACCAAGAACCTTTGCACTGCGCGTCGAATAGAACTACTCAGACTTGTCCTTATAAACGCCAAGATACAAAACTCCATGGTCAATGTGGGATATATCCCAAAACCAAATGCAACCGCAACTGTCGATAATCGTGATCGGATGGTCCCTAAGTCTCCTCCTGCAATTTTTAGGTTTTATCCACTAAAATTTAACTTCGAGTGATTTCTTTCACGTCGAGCACGAACTCTCCAATTTATCTCACATCTCTGAATGCTGGACAACGTTCCTAGGTAACCATAGTACGGTGGGCGACTTCTTATTACAAGAATGCTTGGACAACAGAATTCCTCTACAGCCTTACCTCAATGTTTCTTTCCTCCGCGAAAGATACCTCTATATTATGATCTTATAATCTAGGTATGCTTCCCAAGACACGTCTGGATTTTGAGACAAGGGAGAAAAACATTGTATTACAATACTCTTCCTCAATCAAATCCATCCTTCATCATAGTTGAACTACTCCAATCCTAACAAATTCAATAATTTTAAGCAAATTTTATCTTTTTGGTGCTCCTCCTTTGCAACATCTTCAGAATTGTTCCAATATTGGATCTTCAAAGTATCAAATTCATTGACTAAGTACCTCAATCTATTCAGATTCTTTTCAAAATGAAATAGATACTTATTGTTCAATTAATCATAGTTCAACAAGATATGATCGATCATATACCCTTAGAAGTTAGAATCGCATATTATAAATCAACATCACGGGATATTAGTTATTATCCTAGTAAAATAATTACATACTAGCTTTTTTCCAGGTGACACTCGAAGGCCATTCAGTGTGAGCTTGTCATCAGAGAATCAATCCATATTCTCTAGTAATGAATTTCTATTGGCTACTCAGGTCTTTAACATTTTTCTTGTAGTTGATGTCAAGCATAGTTAAACTTCCAATCTTCCATGAATGTTTATGCCATTATTTTCCTTTTGTTGCTCGAATTTTAATCTACTTTCCACTAGACTATGTTGATGTCAAATTCTTGTAAGCAACCTACTACAGGTGGATTATCGTTGTCTCATCATGGCCCAAGCTAATGTCGATTTTTGGCTGGGAAAGATGGTTGTCGATCCCACTAACACCATCCCAAATTGTGGCACTTCAAATCATTTCTGACAAATAATTTGTTTCCCCATTTATAGTACATTGACAACCTATTCGTTTTATCAAATAATAATAAAATGAATTTAGGAGTCACTCGGTGATCCATGATATCTATTGGAAAATTTTGTATACCAATTAAGTCATCTAGTGGAACTAAATGTTGGAATGTGTGTTGTTCTTGGTAGTCTTTCTCTTTGCAGTAAATAATATGCATTGCGAGAGTGTTTGGATTTAATATTCACATTGGTTTCATTGCATATTTTGCATATTCTTCCATCCCAAGGGTTTTTGGGTGTAGTCAATAGACCACTGTTGCAATGACTTGTTTCATCTTGTGTCTCTTCAAGGGACTTGTTTTGGATGGTCCAATAATCTTTTGACTTGGAAAATTTGTTACCCTCATTTACTCATTGTCTTAAATGCTGGTGCAACTACTACATGGATTCCAAGTTTTTAATACCAAAATTTTTATGAACAAATTAATACAAGTATGGGTTATTATATGCTTCTTGCAGTGAGAGTTACATTACTGAACCAAATACAGGAGCACCTCTATACTTGCACCACATAAGAAAACAAATGGACTTGATCCCTATAGGATTTGTCAAATGGCCTAGTAGACTAAATATGGTAACTATACATATGAAACCCTTGTACAACATTTCACTTTTGTTGTCTCAAACCCTCATGCTATGTTCTAGGTCAAATGAGCTATGGTATTAGTTTTCAAACTCTAGAAATATGTAGACATACTGAAGCATGCTAGGAATCCTAGACTTGACTTGCATTGGCCTAGGTGCCTTTCTTCATTTCCTAAACCTACCTAGTAGATTGCATAGTGGCTACTGATATAAGGCTATAGTTTATGTTAAAATATCAGAGCTTTTGTGCACTAATGTTCAATTGTACTCTTGAACAACTCTCTCTGCTATACACCCTGTGTTGTATTGCCTTATGATACTAGTGAGTTTCAATGATAATTATAGCTCGATGAATATGCATCACTCAAACAAAGGGAAAAAAAAATGTACAATAGTTGATGTACTTTGAAACAAGGAATGTGGTTCTGCTTGAGATTAATGGCAATTCCTGACTAGATATGAGCTCATTCAAACTTTGCTACACGAAAATCAGAAATCAAATCACCACAACAATAAATTGGGCAAGTACAAGTACAATAATATAGTCAGCAATAGTAAAAATATAACAACATTTAACACAATGAACTTCAAAGGTGAACATCCAGCTAACAATAGTTATAATTTTGCAACAAGAACCAAACTATCACAGAATCTTACATTACTATGCAATAGGATAAGGAAACCTACCTTAAGAATTGTATGGATGATAATTCTCAGACATCCTAACAAACTTTCTTCATTGAATTGCTTTGATGCAAAAAAATTGTAGTGTTGGATTTTCTAGTAGTACTTCAAGTCTTTCCTGTGTAACATCTTTAGAGGGAAAATCATTCCACTGAATGAATTATAAAATACTTTGACATTACACTATTCCTCAATTTCAACATTCGATTATTAATTCCTATGTTGCACCAAGTTTCCTATATCTAGGGATATGCACCCAATACATTGTAGGTTCATAGACCTATTAAGTTTCCCACGATTGGGTCCTAGACCTACACATTGTAGGTTCATAAGCCTATAATATTACTTATAATAAGGACATGGAGATTCATGAAAGTATGTTATACAATTTTTAAGTTAAGTTGATTTAATCTAATTAAATTAAATAAGTGGATATTGGGGAGATATGATAAAATAAACAAATATGAGATGTTTATCTAATAAGGGAATTTTTTGCATGACTCGGGACATATGTCCAATTGGGAAGAGATTGGGAAAGCTTGAAAAGGGGGAATGAGAAGGGAGATGGGTATTTTCCTTCTCTATCCTCCTCACTTTTCTTGAGGGATGGGAGGAAATGGGAGGTTTGGAGACTGAGGGAGGATTCCAATATTGCTGAGAGTGTTTCTAGCTTGGTATTTTTGAGTGAGAGCTTAAGGGCTCTTAGCCTCTTAGTTGATGACCTCGCCATACCACCGACGACAATAGGTGTAGGATATCAGACTTCTGACTTCAAAAGAATCCGACGATCTTGCTAAACCACTGATGAAAAATGCCATTGGTCTTTCTAGGTAGTTGCGTCGGATATCATACAATGATGAAGATCATGATGAAGATGATGGTCATGATCAAGCACACCATTTGGGTTAGCATGATAATTGTGCATTTCCTTACTTATGAGCTTCTCTCTGTTTCGAGAATCATTTAATATTCTCTACTAAATAGGGAAACCACATGAAGGTGGAAGCTCTTATGGCCCCTCCCCCCCCTCACATCACTCTCAATTCCCCATAGCCCAACAAAAATATCTACGTACAAAACAATTAAATGTGTTTTCTATCATACTATATAACAAGCAATGTTTCTATTTATAACATATAGGAAAATGGAAAAAACACTAAGAAACAATTAATTTATTATACGTACTGGAAACAAAAATTCAATATTTCTATCGCAATATTAAATATTCAAAATTAATGGAGTAGATATATTACTGCATATGTCATACACTTCAATGGACTTCATTGTCTTCTCCATCTGAGTCATCATCTATATCATCCGATGATCTAGATTCAACATTGTAAGGATTGGCCATATCATCATCGTCGTCGATGTTAATTACGATCATCATGTCATTGTTAATATCATCTTCATGGACATTGACTGATACATCATCTGATTTAAGAAATTCTTTGACATCTTCTTCTGGAACATGATCATCTAACTCATGTTGATCATGATCATCTTCAACGACGTCTTCTTCTTCGAGAACTTCTTCATTAGCTTCATCTACGTTATACTTTACTGGCCTTCCCCTTGGATTGTGTTTCACATCAAATGACCAAACCACTCTACCTGGAACCTCAGAGTAAAATACTTGTTCACATTGGGTTGGAAGAATATAGGGCTATGTTCCTGGCTTAAACAACCTTGTATTTACCATGGTAAATCCATTATCATGTTCAATAATTGTTTTATCAGGATCATGTTGATTCAATCGACACCTGTACCATTTGACAATGAACATAAATAACTTGAAGGAGTTAAAGTCACACTGAAGAATGTCTTCCAGATACCCATAGTATTGATTTTTAGAGAGTTCTAGATGTCTGTCACTTCTAGAAGAGACATTGGTCACCTCAAAGACTGCAGATATCCCACAATCCGATGTTTTCTTCGTTTCATCCAACTTTTTGATACGATATCTATAGCCATTTTACCACATAGCCTTATGGTGTTTTACCTACAACAAGCCATACATGAAAGATTACATAATGATCCAATATTTATGATTAACTAGTGCATATTTATAATGCCATATAACAGGGAAACAAATCAGCATGTACAACGACAATATTTTTTACAAATAAATAAATAGTGTGGTTGATTAATATGCTTACCAGCTTATCTTTTAAACTTCTTTCTAAATCGATTTCCCTTTGTGCTAGATTGGTATCTCCATTGTGATGTGCAACTTTAACCAATGAAGCCACACCTTCCCATGATATTCCATGACCAGATTTTTCACATCGTTCGATCCATACCTTCATCCAGTCAATATTATTTGCGATGTATAAATGAATTGCATCCCACTCTCGACCAACTATTTGATGACAATAAAATTAAAATTCAATACAAATGTATAGTCACTTAAAAAAGTATATTACACTCTAAATTAATGCAAAATAATGAGTATAAAAATAGAATATGTATGGTATATATACATAAAAATCACTAGTCAAATGTGTTATATTACCTTTCACCTTCCTCGATCTACCTTTCCCCTTCGGGTACTCCCCTTCGAAATATTTATTGGAGTCTGGATGACAAATGTGACATAAATTGAGCTTCCATGCTAATATAGGAAGATATTCACTAATATACAACATGTTTTGGTATACCATAATCCCTCCATCATAGAACCCTCAACATATGCCCGCTTTTTGATCAAACCCTTCATAAATTTCAAGTGTCTCTCAACCATCCACATGGACCTTGAGTGCGTAGGTCGACACAGTTCAATCTCCTCAACTTGGTGTATGAGGTATTGTTCATGTGCATTGAAAAATGCCAAAGGTTGATGCTTCTGCATTTCACACATGAGACGAGGAATTTCTCTCCTCCAATACTTTATGTCTTCTTTATGGAATTCTTTAGATGAAAACCATCTACAAGTGACATGACAACCCAATCAAGAGATTAAAGGAAAAAAAAAACATTATATTACGTAACATGAATTAGAGAACAAAAATCAAATATAAGTTCTATGTTGAATTAAATAAACACTAAGCGCATGGAAAAAATCACCACTTACCTCATGTATTTATTGAGACTATATATTATTTGCTTGACATTGTTGTCGAAGTTGTTCGGGATAGAGAGAGGTAGAACATACTATAGCAATAATATACAAATCGTTTCATTTTATCAACAAAGAGTAGACAAACAAAAATACCAACCATATTCACTCGAATAGGAAAAAAAACAATAATTAAATGCATACCATAATAATTACCTTCATGAAGACATGCCAATCATGCATTTTCACCCCCACGAAATCACCTTTCTTTGTTATGATATTCTTCATGTTCGCACAAAAATGGTGGGAAATTTAATTTTTCGAATGAATTCTTTTACAACATTACTTTGTTGGTCCGTTAACATCCATGGAAGTGAGTTTATATTTATTTTCTCTCCATTGCTATGAAATTGAATGATGTCTTTCATTGCATGGTTTCTATCTTGAATGTCTTTGAAAATTTTGACAATTTTTTCTTTGTCACGCCTTCCATCCAACATTCGCCATAATGTTCCAGTCACATTCTTTCCGATATGCATTGTATCAAATAGATGAGCAATTTGCAGGTTCTCATAGTAGGGCAACCTACTAAATTGTCTATGATAACTTTTCATTCCTTGTGGAATCCCATTAATGCCTTCATGATCACATGAATGACAATCATGAAATTACATAAATCAATGTCAATTATAGTAAATAACACACAATAAAAAAAATGCAATATAACATTTCAAATACGATGATTCATATGTACATTGACGATTTCTATTATATTGCAACTTCCATAGGTGAGGTCTCATTCTCTACGGTTTTAATGCAGTCTCTTGCTTTCCATTGAACATATGTTTTTCGGTAGTTCGATACCTGTGACTCTTAGAGAGGAAGTCCCTATACTCATCAAACACCTCCTTTCCTAATCTTTTTGAATGACAAGATTTGATCTTAGGACCACAAACTGGACATGCAAATTTCCCCTTTGTCTCAAGACCTACATAAAGAGATGGAATATCTATGTGATCAATTATAATTCTATACAAAATGATTTGATTATTTAGAAAAACATGCGTGCGTAGTATATTAACTAGCTAGTTCATAAAATTAAATGCAAATAAAGTGGAACTTATAATTACATACCACAAAAATGGGTTAACCCTGGGGCGTCATGTATTGTCCATACAAGCATGGCATGGAATTGAAATTTCCTTTGTTGTATTGGTCTAGATACGTCATACACAGTGATGCCATTCCATAACTTTAGTAGCTCGTCAATAAGAGGTTCTATATATACATTCATATCTTTGACTTGGTACTTACCTGATTGATTTGAACATATAAAAAATATAATTATGAGATGTACCATTTAGATATATAAACCATATTTCACAATAGAAAAACATTAAATATATATATGACATTATGCGACAAAATATGATAAATGAGATACCACTACATTAAAAAAAAAATGTAGACACAATATACCTGAAACAATCATCGACAACATTATGTGCTCCCTCTTTATTGTCAACCATGGAGGAATGCTATTGTTGATAACAAAAATAGGCCACACGGAGTAAATGGATCTCATCTCTGCAAATGGATTGACACCATCTGCTGCCAAAGAAATCCTAAGATTACGAGGTTCTTCTTTAAAGTGAGGCCATTTTTCCTCCATATCTCTAAATACAGACCCATCTGCAGGCATCCGAATAATCTCGTCTTGACTTTTGTTCCATGCATGGTAATCCATAAACTAAGCTATATTTTTGCACCTGAACAGTCGTTGCAAATGTGGAATAATGGGAATATAATGTAGAACTTTGCGAGGCACCTTTTTTGTTACTTGATATGTTCAATATCTACTGATATAACATTTAGGACATTCTGTTGCAAATTCATGCTGATTATAATATAGAACATGGTCATCGGGGCATGCATGAATTGCTTCATACTGCATTCCAATTTCTTTCATGATGGCAGATAAATCTCGATATTTGCGAGGTAAAATATTTGACGGTGGTAACAAATATTCACCTATCATGCTACAAAAAATAAAAATAAAAATCTACTAGTTAATATAATATAGAAATAATATTAATGAAACACATTTCATATTCCGTATTAAATTGACTTATGAATTAACAATAAAATTATTAGATGATCATATATATTATGTGATGGAATGTATTACATACCATAACATACGTGTGATTGATATGTTTGAAATACCATTCATAACCTTCAAGTTCATTATCATCAATATAACATAGAGAAGATTTGTCTTGGAGCCTTCATAAAGTGGTTTGTATGCCTTCTCAAGAAGAGGTATATGATGAATATCATCAAAATGATCATCATCATTTTCATGATCATCCTCATCCTCATCCATTCTAACATTAAATGAATCATGGATCAAAGTATTTGTAACATCATCTTCAACTATGTTATCAGTATGGTCATATTCTTCAATATATTCATTAACTTGTTCTCCATTAATATTTATAGCTCCATGTTCCTCCGGTACTTGTTCTGGAAGCACTTCCTGATCCGGACGATATGTCGTAGGATTTTTTTCCTTTATAATTACATGAAAACCATCAATAGATAAAAGTTAATATAAGAAATTCAAACGCAAAATGTAAAAATTTCAAACGCAAAATGTAATAACATCAATGATTTTGGAATAATGTTGGTCAAATAGGTGCATCCAAACTTTCCAAGAAACATAAAAATTGACCCAATTACTGAGAAAAGCTACTCAAATATAACTCAAAATTTCCCATACTGTAAACTAAGGTAAGATAAACGATGCTATGGTTTCTATAGAGAAAATAGAAGAGAAATAACATGCCAATATAGTCGTTATTTCTATTATCATGGAAAGTGACACAAATCTAGAGAGCTAAGTGCTTTCCTCGGTGAGTGGGTTACTCTCACTAATGAACAAATAAATGAGTTATTCTACTATACCCTAGATTCAACATGCACACAAGAAAAAAAATATAATATAATAAATATTAAATATTAAAATAGTATTTATTGTCCATTCTAGTCCCAATCTATTGAAAACATCAATAGATAAAAGTTAATATAAGAAATATTAAAATAATACATACATTTACAAAAGAAATCAAAATAAAAACATATATAATGCAAAAATTACAAATGGATGATATTCATGTCCCCTCTTAGCGTGTCCATGTTCCCTACAATGTTTTCTGGCTGTTGTGATCAAAATTCTTCTCCTCTTAAAGCCCCTGCATTGACTACATGGACAATAACATTTCCCATCACCCCTTCTTCTCACTCCATCCCACAATCTAGCAAGCAATTGTCGATTTTGTTCCTCTGGATCAGGAATATTGCTATTTGACATTTTCTTGTAAAGAGCTTAAATGAAGATTATCGATCTTAGAAAATCAAGCTCCACACTTCGCTCTCTTTAATCACAAAAACAAGATAAATAATGAAAAAGAGTTCGCCGAATAAAAAAACATCCGCAATATGTCACTTATATAGAAAACATGTCAGAATGTTTCATATTTTATAGGTTTTATAATATTACCTCTCATCGGATTTCCGACGAATTGAACTTAGTTACCGTTGGAGAATAGATGTCGGATATTCGTCATACTAGGGCAATATCCGACGAGAATAGGCCATCGGATATCCGACACCCAGGGCCATATTAAAGCGTCAGATATCCAACATCTTAGGGTTTCATATTAAGAAAGATATCCTTTGGCAATGTTCAATATTCATCATATACCATTGGATGTTGTCGGATATATTATGGACGTCGAATATTCGACAGACCCGTGTATCATTTAAAAAAAATTATCAAATTTCGTAAATTTGAAGGTGAAATCCAACGACAAAGTCCTTTTCGTCAGATTTTTTTGTCAGATTTTGGGTTCAAATCCACTAGTGACTGTGGCATGAAACAAGGCATGATTCTCAAAGAATTGTGTTGTAGAAGCCCAAAATTCAAATAAAAAATCAAATAGAAAACTCAGCTTCCTCAGAGCTCACATGTCCTTCAAAAACTTACTCCATTGCATCCACCTTAGAATTATATCATCCTCTCGAAATCAGATCATATATATAACTTCATTTAAAAACCTTGCTTCATAACTGCAACTGCCTCAATCTTCAATAATTCACCCAAATTAAGAGAAATATGCTTGAAAAATGCACACCATAAATGGAATAAAGAGTGTATATATATAGGTTCAACGTGGAAGGTTGATTGAGGTTTTTGTTGGCCTACCTTTTCTTTCAATTAATATTTTTATGCTGGGCTGACTTTGCAAATTAATTAAAAAATATCTGACTGGGCCGACCTTCATCAAATAGTAAATTTACTCTTTTTTATTTTCAATTTCTTCTTCAATAATCTATCAAAAATGTAGGGGTTGGTTTTCCTTTTTGTTTGGGCTTCTTCCACACATTTAGGGGCACATTATTTCCTTTTAGGAGTTGCCTTATTTTAAGGGTTGTTCCATACTCAACAAGGGAATAATCTCTTCAAGCAATTCTTTACATGTGGACTTCAACAACAACATGACCACCAAAGTCTTCATCAAGTTTTTCAACATGAGTGAAAGAGTCCCATACACACTTTAAGGCATCTATAATATATCAAGGGATTCATTATGTCAACCAAGACTTCTTCAACAAACTTGTGGGCGTATGGACAACTTGTGGATCCAAGGGATTCAAATAATTTTTAAGACATTCATGCATGATATATGTACATCAATATAGCCATCAAAACTTGTGGTTCAAGAGGCAATATTCCCACACCCTCATAAGGTACTAAATACCACTCCACCAATCACAAGGGTTCCAAACATTTATTCAAGGCTTCATTAAGGTATCCAAAAGTAAGGTCTTCATCATATGCATCAAGGGAAAGTGCAAGTGCTTTATTGTGCATACTTGACAAAGTAAGAGCTCCAAGATCCAAGCTTGTGGGCTTGAGGACCAAGTTATGGGTCCAAGCACTTCTTCAATGATTCATAAGTGCTTCAATGTTTCTTAAAGTGCTTCAAGAGCTTCTTCATCATACTGAGGGCATGTCCATGGGTTAGCCATAATACCATACAAGATTTTCACCAAGGGCATCAAGGTCATCATCATCATAATGAAAACAAGAATCATATACAAGGGATCCATGACACCATCAAACCACAACATAGGTGGGTTCCAATACGTAATCCTTCATGTTAAATTGTCTATTTTCCTGTCCACATCTGTACACCTGGCATAATCATTGCAAGGTCCTTGGTGGCATCGATGACAACTCATAGGTCACTGCAAGACCCTTGTTTTCATCAATGACAATTCAATCAACAATATCCCCCTTTGTCATTGATGAAAACAACTCATGCTCCCCCTAAGATCATGCTCCCCCTTTCATATTCATCTCTCTCCGCATCAATGGAAAAGGGTGACCAAAAATATGTATCTCTCATCATGAAGTCATTTCTAACTGCTCATTTCTCCCCCTATCAACATTCATAGCTATATCACGATCCAAGGACCTGTCCTACTTCATTGAAAGAGCCATCAGTTTCTCTTTCTCACCTTTGAGTTCCTCCTACAAAATCCATGAACTCGAGGTGATCCAAGGTCTTTGAGAGACCTTAGTGTGGGATTTCCACATGGAAGCCATCTTCTCTGTATTGCTCAATCTCACATATGTGAAACTATTCTATCTTCTTCATCCATACCAGTTCTTTGGCACTTATCTTTTCAACATTTTATCCTTCAACATTATTTTTCTTCCTTGTTTCATTGGCTTTCTTTGCTAGGCTATATGAGACACTTCTCATGGATTGTCTCCTTGTATTCCAACAGTCTTGAGCTTTATGCCCAAAACCACTACAACTATAGCATCTCATCGTACGACAATATGCAACAATATGGTCAACATGGTTGCATGTCCAACATCTAACTGTATTGTTTGGATTTCCAACACTTCTTATTGCATAGAATATGCAATCCAAGGCCTTGTGACCGAAATCATTACTTGAGTAACACTAACCATTGAAACCATTTTCATACTTGGGTTTTGGTTCCATTTTGGAGTTGTCTCTCTTCTGAGTCTGCTTTGAGGAGTGGGACCAAATTTTTGATGTCTTCCCGATCTTCTAAAGTATTTGTTGTGTTAGGAAGGTACATGAGGATCATATTTGCTTTCACTTTTGGAGAATGAGAGGTATGCTTCAAGATTCTTAGGATTCCATGTTCCAACTTCATATTTTTTTGCTTCCTTGTTGTAACCAATACTGGATTTGTCAAATGGATATCTTTGACAATCCAAGATCTCATCCAACATGATTGAACTATTTTTGAAATTAACATAAGCATTTGAATTCTCAACTTTCTTTATGAAATCAACCACTTCCATCTCAACATTCTGACTAATCTTCTCTTTTTCATCCAACTGATTCTTCAAGACTTCTTCTATTCCTTTGTCTTCTTCCAAATGATTCTTCAAATCGACATTATCCTTCCTTGTTTCTTCAAGTTCTTTTGAATCTTCACTGGGCTCTTCTTGTTCTCCTGCTTGACTGATCAATTTAGTCTTTAGTCTTTCAATTTCATTTTCTTTCTCTTGTAGCTAATCCTGTAAATATCTATTCTTGTGTTTTAGTTTCTTGAGCAGTACCATGGTGTTATTTTGTACTTTTCGAAGGACCCCAAAATTTTATTTTTAAGCCTCAAATTGTATTTGAGATCATTATCCATTAGAATATGTGCTAATACATCCTTTTCTTTGAACAAATATTATTTTTCATCTTCTGCAAGAACACTTTCAACATCATCACATTCAAAGCTACAACCAAAAGAATCCTTACCTTCCCTGGTGTCTAATTCTTGCACTCCCTCTTACTTCATGTTCTCAATGGGAATGAATTCGATTTCCTAATTGAATTTCTCTGTGTCTGGTCCTTTTCTTTGATATTCACTTTCCAACTTAAACCATAAGTCTTTGGAAGAATTGTATTCCTATACACTTTCTTTGACAAAACTTGGAAGTCCATCCATGATGAATTTCAAGGATTTTATGTTGTTCTTCTTTGCTTCTTTCTGTGTAGCTGAATTGTATTTCTTATTGGAGGGGGCAGATGGATTTATCACAGTCTCCAAAAAAACAAACTTCTTCAAGAACTCTTTCATTTTGGATCTCCATCCAAAATAATCCATTCATTATTTCAATCGATACTTCTTCAAAAAACTTGTGGGATTATCACCAACTTGTGGATCCAAGGGATTCAAAGAATTTTTAATACATCCATGCAAGATATATGTACATCAATATAGCCATCAAAACTTGTGGGTCAAGAGGAAAGATTTCCACACCCTCAAAGGGTACTAAATACCACTTCACCAATCACAAGGGTTCCAAATATTTCTTCAAGGGTTCATTAAGGTATCCAAAAGTAAGGTCTTCATCATAGGCATTAAGGGCAAGTGAAAGTTATTTATTGTGCATCGTTGACAAAGTAAGAGCTCCAAGATCCAAGCTTGTGGGATTACGGACCAAGTTATGGGTCCAAGCACTTCTTCAATGCTTCATAAGTGCTTCAATGTTTCTTCAAGTTCTTTAATAGCTTCTTCATCATACCGAGGGCATGTCCATGGGTTAGCCATAAGACCATACAAGAATTCCACCAAGGGAATCAAGGCCATCCTCATCATAATGAAGACAAGAACCATCTACAAGGGCTCCATGACACCATCAAACCAAAACATAGGTGGGTTCCAAGACCTAATCCTTCATGTGCAAGTGTCTATGATACTGTCCACATATGTACACCTAGCATAATCATTGCAAGGAACTTGGTGGCATCAATGACAACTCAAAGGCCACTACAAGTCCCTTGTTGGCATCAATGACAGCTCAATCAACAACCCATTGAATTTTTTTGTAGTCAACCACACAGTGTGAGTACAACCATTAGATTCTGAAGTAGTATATCTGATCCAGTGGTTGGTGTTCTTGTTGTGTGGTTCAACCCCTTCATTCAGTGGAAACCATGTTGAAGGGACACAATGGAGGTTTTGGTTTCAGAATTTATAAGAATTTATGGGTTGTGATACCTAATCCATTGCATCTAGAGGGTAATTTCTAGTAAGAAACACCTTTTTCCTTGTTGAAAAATGTGTCTGGATGACCAAGATACAACCATTTTCACCAAAGCTAAGGTTTCAGTGTTGAGGAGCGCACCTGTGTAACTCTATCTTTGTATTTATGGGTTTTTGAGCTATGTAAGAGCCCTTGTGAGTTGTATCAGATGTTCTTGACCCATCCATAAGCAAAAAATATGTTCTTCTTTTGTATATGGATTTGATCCAATGGTTCTATCTCTTCTTTTCTTATTTCCATTGAAGATTCATGCTCTTATTTGTAAAAATAATTGAAGATTGAATATTGTCTGTAAGTTTGGATCATAGAGACTTTCAATTGATGCTTTATCAGTTTAATAGATATTTATGATATCCAATAACATGCATTTGAGTTCAATTATCCATTATGAGAAGAAATATGAAGAATTACTAAGTTGTTTGTATCTTCGTTTTTCAAGGCTTGCTCTATGTGCTTCAAAAATTGACTAGTTTTTCAGTAGTTGTCATAAAATACATTCTATGAGATATTTTGTCATTATATAAGCTGATATAGGTCCATCAGACCCTGATAAACACATCCAGAGTCCTAATTTTGAGTTTTGTGACTCTCTGGAGGTGTTTGGAGTCTTCTGGAAATAGACTAGTCAGCTAGTCCAAAGTAGAGCACTTGCTAGATTTTCCTCCAAAACCTGTCAATTCAATTCTAAACCTCTATAATATTGTTGTATCAGGTTCGGGGATAATAATTTTAGTCCACCCTAGGTCTGATTAACTTCAATGAGCACCAGAAGTGTCATGTCCCCTCAACAGTGAACATTGGATCAAGTTCCTAACCCAACCAATCCCTTGGGTTGAGGAGACAACTTCAATATCATGGGGTTAATTTTGAATTCCAGGAATTTAATTAATTAGGAGTGTGAATTAATTTTTATCCAAAGTTTATTATGCACTTGAAATATTTAATTTTCATGCATTTAATAATTTTATGATAAATAAATGAGGATAATGCTCCACTAGGGCGCATTAGTGGATGACGTTGACGTCGAGAAGACTTGGAGGAGAATTTAAGGAGAAAGCACCTAAATCTAGAAAACCGAGAAAAAGGAAAGAAAGATGGAGCAAATTAGAAAAGCAACAAAAAATCAGGAAAAACAGTATAAAGCATAAAACAACACAAAAGCAGAAAGCGAGATAAATCAGAAAGTAGGAAATTTTAGAAAAGCAGGATAAATAAAAAAATCCAGAAAAAGCAGAAAAATCTAAAGAAAGTGGAAAAGCAAACATAAAAGGAAAACGAAGAAAAGCAAAGCAAAAAGGAAAAGGTAGGAAAGATAGCTTTCCTTATCCACTCATGGAGGGAACATTATATAAGGAGACTTGCTCCTCAAGTCATCCTCTCTCTATAAATAAACCAGTGTGCACCCCCTTCACATCTTTTGTCAGTTTGAGTATTGGCATGAGAGCAATTTTGCATCAAAGACTTGGGAGATGTGCCCCTAGTCCAAGATGGATGATGTGCCCCTGCTTCTTGTGATATGATGATGGAATTCATCCATTATCATTGAGTTTTATTTCAGGTCCTATAGATGATCCAAGGTTGGTTTGAATTTCAGAAAGCTTAATGAAGTCTATGGTTCGAATATCAGAGCTTCTTAGTGATTTCTAGTGCTAGATTGTTGTGTAGAAGAGGAGAGGATTTTTTGTAATATTTTGAGAAGAATATTGGATAATATATGATTTAATTAAATTCATTATAAATCTACAATATCATTCATATCATTTAATATTACAGAAGTCTGAAATATTTTGAGTTTTCTCCACCCCTTCTAGATTTGCCTAGAATTTGACTAGTTTTCAGAATACATGTGATAAATGAATGAGCATAGATCCAAATGAGTTTATTTATGTTCCTGATGTTAATTAACATGTTAAATGACCCAATCCATGTCTTATATGAGAATTTTTTGAGCCTTCATTGAATTTTTGGGAGTTCGTGAAATTAACTAGTTGTGCAATCCTGGAATGTCAAATTGCTAGTATCTTTGTAAATATTTCTCATAACCTCCTCAAAATTTCTGGAGTGTCCTATGACTGTATATTGACTGATATTTCATTTTTATTAGCCTCCTGAATTCATAAACCTTCATCCATAGATTCCAGTCATTGTATAGTTGAAGTACTAGTTTGCATATGCTGGGGTGCCAAGGAGAATTGTAGTATATTTAAGTATTGTTGACTTAGAACCATCAATGGTACCATTTATTTTTTCAAAGTTACTTTCATCCATCAAGTTATTCCTTCCATCCAGAGTGTTGATCTTTCCAATCTCCAATAAAACTAGTCTTTGAATTCAATGTTTTTAGCTGAGTCTGGTAAGAGTTAGAGTTAGTGTATCAAGCAGTACTTGTTGGTACATTATAGTGGTATCATATCATGGTACTATGAACCTGATATTAATTTATTTCTATGAGTCCAAGAAGATATTCAGATTCCAATAAGAAGGATCCTTTGTCAGAAGGAGAAGAGGGATACGAGATAAATTCTACTGAAGGGAAACTATAAGGAGAGTCAGACATGTCTCACAATGAGGAAAAATAGGAGTTCAAAATATTTGTTCAAGGCATTATGAAAGGATTGCAATACATATCCCACATTATTGTTTAATCTACGAAAGAGACCAGAGAGTTCTTAGCTCAACAACTAGGAAGCAAGAATGGATAGGGGAGCAGTAATGGTACCCACGTGGCGAAAGGAAGAGAAATAATGACCATATTTTCTCAAGAATTGGGCCTCACAATCTCCCTGATGAATTTGAGATGGAATATCAAGTTCACTCTAGGCCTACTATGCCAAAGTTTACCAAAGATCAAAGAGAGGAACCTGGCATTCGAAATGGAGGTCTTGCTTTATGGGAGGACAAATATGTTGAGTACCTCACATTGAATGAAGAGTTCCGAAGTGATTTAGCATTCAAAGACTTCTGTGATCTATAGTACAAGACCAACCCAAGAGGAGGCTTCCGGATGCAAAATCAGAACTATGAGATCAAAAATGCTATTGGTAATATTTCTTTACCTTATTTTGATGGTTCACAGAAATGTACTGCTAACTCTTGGATTCAGAATCTTGATACATAATTTCATTTTAATCCTATGGATGAGAGAGATGCCATCAAGATGGCTACTCTACACTTAGATGGAGAAGCAAATGATTGGTGGTTTCATGGCCTAAAAACTCTTTGGCATGATCAAGTGACCACTTATGAAGAGTTCACAAAAAGGTTGGCTGAAAGATTCAAAAGAAGAGATCCTGAGATCACCTTCAGGGAACCAGCACATGTGAAGCATAATGGAACTCTTGAAGCTTACATATTCAAGTTTCAAAAACTAGCTGTGATGGTCTCTGATATTTCAGAATCTAGATTGATCCTGTTTTTCATTGAAGGGTTATCAGAACCTTTGAAACGTTTGGTGAAGGCTTACAGACCCTCTACCTTGCAAGATGCACTAAGTCGAACAAGAGACTTGCAAGACTCTATTCCAAGGACTAGATTTCCTCCTAGGGCTGTTGGTACTACTTAGTTCAAGAATCAAAGGCCTCCCATGAAGAGTCCTTCTGGAAATTTCAGAAAGGATAACTATTCTAAGGATCGAGATGAATTGAGAAGAAGGAAGTTGTTCTTCACCTGTTAGGAGCCATGGGTTCCAGGGCATAGATGTGCTAAGAGAAAAGCACACTATATTGAATTTTTCTAAGAGAGAGAAGATGAGGAGGAAGAATAAGAGGCCCCAATAGATGAAAAAGTGGCATATGAGACTGCATAAGAAGAACCTACTCCTGAGGTGAGCAAGATTGCAGTACTCTCAGGGGTGCCTCACTTCCATACACTCAGATTCAAAGGAGTGGTTCAAGGAAAATAAGTCACTATGTTAGTGGATGGAGGAGAAACACATAGCTTTATTGATTCAACTCTAGTTGAAAGGAGGAAGCTACCCACTGAAAATTTTGGAGGCTTCACTATTATCATTCTAGGTAATCATTCTATGAACTATTGTAGATGGATTCCTAAATTGCAGATTTCTATAGGAGAACATACCATTATAGATGTATTTTATGTTGTGGATGTGGCTAATACTCACATGGTCTTGGGACTACATTGGTTGTATCCCATTGGGAAGCATTCAATAGAATACCAAGTTCCTGAGATGATATTCAAGGGAGAATATGGAAATGAGGTAGTTTTGAGAGGGATCAACACCTATCCGAAACAAGTGGTAAGTGCACACAGTATGACATCCACACTAAGGAATGGAGACATTGAATGGGCTGCATAATTCCTAATCACCACAAAGGGCACCTCATTGGAAGCAACCCAATATCCATAAGACATTTAGAAGTTGCTCCAAAAGCATAAGAAGGCATTTGGGGACCTTCCTCATGGTAGGCCCCCCGATAGAGGAGTGGAGTATAGGATTGTGTTAGAGATAGGAACCTCACCTATCAAAGTACACCTCTACAGGCACCCAAAAATATTCAAGGATGAGATAGAGTGAACCATCAAGGAAATGATTGACTTGGGATTCATTAGACCGAGTTCAAGTCCTTTTGCCTCATCGGTATTCCTTGTGAAGAAGAAAGATGGAACCATGAGGATTTGCACAGACTACAAATCTCTCAACAATAAGATTATCAAGAACAAATATAATATTCCAAGTATTGATGAGATTATGGATGAGCTCCATGGGGCCAAGTACTTTTCAAAGATTTACCTTCGATTTGGTTACCATCAAATCGACATGAAAGAAGAAGACATCTAGAAAACAACCTTCCAGTGTGACCATGGGCAATTTTGAGTTTCTGGTTATGCCTTTTGGCCTAACTAATGCAATTGAAACTTTTCAATCTTGCATGAATATAGTGTTTAGCAGGAAGCTCCATAAGTTTGTACTTGTTTTCTTTGATGATATTTTGATCTATAGTAGAACTTGGGAATAAAATTTGCATCATTTGGATACTGTACTAACAATATTGGCAGATCAATATTTCTGTGCAAAGCTAACCAAGTGTGAGTTTGGAATGACTGAGATTTTGTATCTTGGTCATGTGATTGGGAAAGATGGAGTTAAAGTTCACATGGAAAAGATCCAAGCCATTCTAGATTGGCCAAGTCCTAAAAATTTCATTGAACTGAGAGGTTTTAATGGGCTATGTACCTACTACCAGAAGTTTGTCAAAGGATTTTCCAAGTTGACATCCCCTTTGACAAACCTCACTAAGAAAGGAGCTTTCCATTGATCAGAATAATCTGGGCAAGTGTTCAATAGAATGAAGGAGGTAATGAGCAGTTGTCCTATTCTTACGCTTCCATATTTTTCTCAACCTTTTGTTCTTAAGTGTGATGCTTCATGGAATAGAATTGAAGCAGTCTTGATGCAAAATAAGCACCCCTTGGAATTTGAGAGCAGGAAGTTGCATCCCCATGAAATATTATATTCAGTCTATGACAAAGAGATGCTATCCATCATGCATGAACTAGTCAAGTTCAAATAGTATTTGGTAGGGGGTAAGTTCATTATCAATACTGATCACAACTGTTTGAGGCACTTCTTAACCCAAAAGGAGATGAATGATAGGAAACATAAGTGGGTAAGCAAGGTCCAAGCATTCGAATTTCATATTGAATATAAGAAGGGTAAGATGAACATTGTAGCTGATGCACTTTCTAGAAAAACAACACTTGCATTGCTCAAATTTCATGATAATTGGAAAGTACAACTTGGGGTAGAGTACACAAAGAACTAGTTTTCTTGTGATTTGTTTGATGGATTAATTCATGATGATGCTTACAATATTCTCAATGATATTATCTATTATAAGGATACGATATTTTTGGTTCCATAACCCATACTAAAGAAGAAGATCCTTGAGGCTGCCCATGATGTGCCTCTAGCAGGTCATCCGGGGTTTGTGAAGACTTACATGAAAGTGAAGGAAAGGTTCGGATGGAAGGGGCTGAAGAAGGAGGTGATGGAGTATGTCAGGTCATGTGTGGCATTTCAGAAAAATAAAGTAGAGCATACTCATCTAGTAGGTTTCTTACAACCACTTCCTATTCCAGAACAAAAATGGGAAAGTGTATCGATGGATTTCATCACCGGGCTTCCAAAAAGCCAAGGTAGAGACAATATTTTTGTTGTGGTTGATATATTGAATAAATATGCACATTTATTTGCTGTCACAACTAATATTGCATCCAGCCAAGTGGCTGAACTTTTCATCCAAAAGAATTATTCAAAATTCATGGCATACAGATGTCCATCATCAATGACCGAGATAACAAGTTTACTAGCAATTTTTGGCAAGAACTGTTCAAATTAGTAGGGACAAGTTTGGACATGAGCACCATGTACCATCCACATAATGATGACCAAAAAAAAAGAGTGAACCAATGGATGGAAGGGTACTTAAGAAACTATGTCACGGTCCAACAAAATTCATCGACTACTTGGATCCATTTGGGAGAGTTTTGTTATAACACTACTTTTCACCTCTCGATTGGTATGTCTCCCTTCAAAGCTCTATATGGATATGATGCACTCACTTTTTTTGATATGATATTTGGTGATTGTAAGACACAAAAGGAAAAGGATTGGCTCCGAGAGAGTCAAGACATACTCAGAACTCTCAAGGACAACTTGTGGGTAGCACAAAACATGCAAAAAGTGCATGCATACAAGCATAGAGTTGAGCGATATTTCCAAGTAGGAGATATGGTATATTTGAGGTTGAATCCCTATAGACAGTCATCATTGAAGTCTAAGGGGGCTTAGAAGTTGCATCCAGTATTCTATGGCCCCTACCAAGTTTTGAGAAAGATTGGAGAAGTGGCTTATGAGCTAGAGTTGCCTCCGGGCAGCCAGATTCACAATGTTTTCCATGTGTCCTGTTTGAAGAAGGAAATAGGGAATCAAGTCAAGGTTTCACAAGATTTTCCACCCCTTGATGATGAAGGAAATTTGGTGTTGATCCCTAATAATATTTTGGAGGTTCGAGAGAAGAATGTAAGGGGCAGAATCCTTAAGGAATTTTTGGTGCAATGGGAAGGACTTCCTAGTGAGGATGCTACTTGGGAAAAAGAACACATCTTACAACATCCTAGTTTGAAAATTCTTGAGGACAATCAATCTTGGGTGGGGAGGACTGTCATGTCCCCTCAATAGTGAAAATTGGATAAAGTTCCTAACCCAACCAATCCCTTAGGTTGAGGATACAACTTCAGTATCATGGGGTTAATTTTTAATTCCAGGCATTTAATTAATTAGGAGTGTGAATTAATTTTTATCCAAAGTTTATTATGCACTTGGAATATTTAATTTTCATGCATTAATAATTTTATGATAAAAAATGAGGATAATGCTCCAATGGGGCACATTAGTGGATGAGGTTGACTTGGAGGAGAAGTTAAGGAGAAATCACCTAAATCTAGAAATTCAGGAAAAAGGAAAGAAAGATGGAGTAAATCAGAAAAGCAACAAAAACTTACGAAAAGAAGCATAAAGAAGAAAGAAACACAAAAGCAAAAAGTAGGATAAATCATAAAAGCAGGAATGTTCAAAAAAGAAGGATAAATCAGAAAATCCAGAAAAAAAAAAAAAAGCTAAAGCAGAAAGTGGAAAAACAAACATAAAAGGAAAAAGGAGGAAAGAAAAGCAAAAAGGAAAAGGTAGGAAATCTAGCTTTCCTTATCCACTCATGGAGGGCACATTAGCTAAGCATACTTGCTCCTTAAGTTATCCTCTCTCTATAAATAAACCAGTGCGCACCCCCTTCACATATTTTGTAAGTTTGAGTATTGGTATGAGAGAAATTTTTCCTCAGAGACTTGGGATATGTGCCCCTATTTCATGTGAGAGAATGATGGTATTCAACCATTATCATTGAGTTTTATTTTAGGTCCTATAGTTGATCCAAGGCTGGGTCAACTACTCAAAATTTTAGAAAGCTTCATGAAGTCTATGGTTTGAATCTCAAAGCTTCTTAGTGATTTCTAGTGCTAGATTGTTATGTACAATAAGAGAGGAGTTTTTGTAATATTTTGAAAAGCCTCTTGGATCATATATGATGTAATTACAGTTTTTAGTACTAATATCCATGACCCGTTTGGGTGAAGGAATCACTACAAATCAGGAGCCAAAGCTAGATCTCTAACTAGAATATAGACTTGTTGCGGCACAGAAAGGTGAAGGAGAAGATCGCTTCCTTTTTCAAAGTTGGTCGATCACATAGCTACAAAAAAAATTCAATCGATATGGCACCTTGAGTAAAATCAATGGATGATACTGCATTTAGGGACCCAAAGTGCACAATGTTTATTGAGCTTGGGGCGTCCCTGAACGAAAATCGCCAAGCACATGTGTCAGCTCAAGGATCATTCAGGGCCCAAAAATTGGTCTCCCAAAACCTCTTTTCTCGAGCCTTGAAACCACTAAGACACCTCCACCCTGAGTTTTGCACCCGTAAGATGCCATCCAGTCACCTGTCAGAAAAAGGGGCCCAACCAATAGTTGCACTAGGTCTCACAAGAATCTTGAGAAGATGAAGAGATAGATCGACGCTTACCCGATCTTCAGGATTCTTAAAGCGCTAAGAGTTTAACACCCTAGATGCACCCCTGAATGAAAACCACCATCTCCATGTGGCAGCCTCACACTCATTCAGGGCCCGAAAAGAAGTCTTCCCAAACCTCCTATCCCAATCCCTAAAACCCCTTATGGTTTTTACTTCTCCACCTTCCTCCCTTGGATTATCCCCCTCAACATTATCATTAAGCCTCCCATAACAATCATTACTTCCATCGTTTAAGAGATAAATGTTCCCCTTTATTTAAGATCCACCCACCTCTCAGACAAGGAACCAATCCTCGATTGCCACATCTCCTTCTCATTAAAACTTTCCAATTTCAAATTCCTTCCTATAAATATGCCCACAAGCAGTTTACCAGGAACCTCATTCTCCATCACCCTCAGCTACTCTTGTAGCAGCCTCCTCGCCAACCTGTTCGTTTTCCAGAGTTGAGCATCTACCACAATTATCCCTACCATACCAGCGTCACTATGGCCTCTGTTTTTGCTCCCGAAGCATCTCCCTCAGCACCAATAGTTCTCAGTCAATATGACCACCTTTGAGACGAGATTTTCGATGTTCACGATCTAGTATCCTCCTTCCCAAATCTTAATCAGTTATCCAGAGAAGCCGAAGAGCAGGCGAAGAGTGGGAGTGACCTTTTCAACTTATGGAAGTTAGGATTGGACAAGATGGTTTTTCCACAAGCCAAGACATTCCCATAACTGGAACAGTGGTGCGCCGAGAGCTATGTCCCAGAGAGAAGAGACCTCATCTCCATATTGGGAACGGTCATTTTCCCAATCACCAAGGAGCTCATTATGGAATTGACCGACAATGAGGAAGACGCCACGAGGATATAGTTCGATGAGGAAATCCTAACAAGCAAGATCAAAGAGTTATCTTCAGAAATCTAAGACACTTCGTCAACATGATAATCTCACCATAAGCCAGCTTGCCCAGTACCCAGTCAATGTTCAGCCTCGAAGCGTTCGTAGAGTCAGCCAAACCAATACTATCTATGATATGACAAGTTGTCGGATATGATCACGACTTGGTAATCGATGACATAGCATTAGGTTTCCTTTTTATCATGAATTTATCTTAACAAGAGTCTCCCCTAAAGTTAGATTTTTCTTCTTTCCTCGCCCATTCTATGCACCTGCAGTTCAAAAGTTTTTCATCCAGGAAGATGTTTAGATGTAGTTCTCTCCCCTTATACATTATTATCTATCACAACAAGATTTTATTCAGCCGAGATGACCTTGAAAAGGAATTTGTTCCAGTACCTTCTCGGGAAGGTTTTTATGTGTTTGTAGATGCTGTCATGGCTAAGGTTTATACACTGCTGATTGATTTCCCTCCCCCAAGATTTTTCCCAGAGTGGAGACAATTTCTCCAGTTAAACCCAAGTGAATCTGTTGGATATTGGTTCTTCTTTGAGACCCACACTAAAATCCAGGTGTATGGAGTAGAGCTATCTCCTTACAAGCTCCCAATGTTTTTGACTCCTAGAATTTTCACCTTGGAGTACGTCCACCAGAGATTCAAATGCGGTGATGTACATTTTATGAAAGGAAATAGTGTCAGGACTTTCAAATTCTCCAATGAGGCTGGACCATTCAAATTTAGGATCAAATATGCTCATAAAGTAGTTGAATAACTACTAGCAACTTTCAATTTCCCATTAAGTTTAGTGTGCAAGTACAATCCTAGAGGGATCATCTCCCAGAAAACACAAGCTGACAGGGAAGCAGCTTATATCCATGAGCCACATCCATTGTTGGACAAGATGGCCAACTTAGATAGTTGGGAGGAGAACAAATCTGTATTGGATCCTAGTAAGGCCACTAGGGTACTGGTCATCCCAACGCCACATAAAATGGACACATTGGGAAAAAGGGGCACACTGGAGCCAACCTCTGAAGTTGACAAAGAGAGATCAAGGAGCATTGGATCGAAAGTGAAAATATCAAAAGATGAAAATACATCTAGAACAACATCAAAGGTGTAACTAATGCCCAGCTCTTTGGAACCTGTCATCTTGGAGAATTTTCCATTGGTCCCGTGGCCTCAGAAGTAAGAAGCACAGTCCTCGGAGGTGCTTTGGTCACCACCTCACCGGTTAAAGCAGGTTTTCTTGGGTTGTATTCCCAAATTAAGGATGAGAACATTGATCTCCAAAAGACTTTGTTCCCAAAGAAGGAACTCGAAACGGGACAACAATCCAGGATGCTGTCTACGCTAGATTTGAGACAAGGAACCCTGAAGATGGAAATTCTATAGCCATTGGTTCCTGGGGGGAAGAGAGTGCCCTCTAATTTCACAACCACCCAGGTGAGTGTGAATTTAGATGCATTCCCATCCAAGGACATCATGGAACTTCACAGGAAAACTGGTGAAGGAGTATACATGGATGTAATGAAATACACCATGAGCACCAACAAGTTACAGAATGTCGTCCAGAGATTGGAGAAGCGGCTAAAAAATGAGAAGTCATCTAATAAATCCAAGCAGTTAAATATAGTTGACCTAGAGAAGCATATCGTGAAAATGGTGCAGAATCCCAATGACATGGCTCCATTACAGTCCATGCTAAAATAAAAGGACAAAGAGATTTCAGGCTTAAAAAAGAAGCTCAGCATTCCCACTATCGAGCATTCACAAATTGCCGAAGTGTTGGCAATACAATATGTGCTAGAAAAATCCTTGACTGATGGTCGGAATTCAAAGAGAATATTGTCACCCTAGAAAATGAGTTGGACGATACAGGAAAGAAGAATCAAGACATCCTCCAACAAAAGGAAATTACATTACAAATCTCCTCTTCTGTGGATCCTACTGACAAACTCGCCTAGGCAATTGTAGAAATGAGTGTCAAATATGCTTAGCTGAACTAGGTGTAGGATCAGCTAAAGGCCAAGTGTTACAAGATTATCAGCATGAGTGAAAAATTGACTAAAAGAGACCAAGACATCTTAGAGCTACAACAGTCTAAAGAGGATCTCCAGAAAGACGTCTAAGACCTATCTAGAAGACTGAATGACAAGCCTCTTCTTAAAAGAACCAAGTTCACGATATGGGAATAGGTAGCAACCTTGATAACCACGCAGTGGAACCATTTCTCTGTGTCCCAGGAAGAGTGTGAAATTGCTAAATCCACCACCCAAGACGCTCATTCAGCCGTAAACAACGTAAGAAAAAAGAGAGATTTGGCCAAGGAGGAAATTGATTTTTTGAAAGAGAAAACCTTTGACGATCTCCAAACATATGTTATCCGAGATATAACTAAGGTAATCATGTAAGCCAACAAAGTAATTAGAAAGGGAATAATGGCTCAAAATGTTGTTGATATGGAAACCCAACTGAAGCATGATGTTCACTCATTCAAATAATTATTAAAGTAGTTTTTCCCCTTGGCCTCCCATCCTTTTGGGATGGGCATGAAGACATGTACCCAAAGGATCATTACAACGCCATGATTTTGGATGCAAGGAAATATGAAGCTCACTTGGAAGACACTCTTCAGGAGCTTAGTGGCCGAATTTTTGTACAATTAAGGGATCAAGATGGATAATGCGAGACTTCGTAGGCATGGTCATGGCTAGCTATGACATCTTCTGCTGTGAAGTTCCTCCTGACTTCCCTTCAGAATCTGAGTACCGTGGCAAGGGTAATCTTTTGTGTACTTCAATTTTTTCTATAATCCCCTGCAGCGTGGTCATATTTTCCTACAAAGCTTCTTGAATCACTTTGTCTTTCTTCTCATTTTTAGTCATCAAATCTTCCATCTGCTCTGTGAGCTTTACCGCGATTATTTCATAATTGTCATGATGGAGTATAGTGTCTGAAATTTCTTTCATGGTTCTCTGCTTCTTTCTTGCCCCCTTTTTCTGTGTTGAGCTTTCAGCTTCCTTTCTTTTTCCCATCTCCTTTTCTTCAACAATGGGACATGGAATGGGGTTTTCCTTGCTAGAGTCGCTTTGGATTTCCACAATATCGACTCGAAACTCAATAGGTCATTCCTTCATGATATTATCAATATCTTCTTCATACATATGGTATCTTCCTGCGAACCATTCAGTGTTCTTCATCTGTGCTTTGGAGGAAATGTGAATGCAACTCATGTCAGCATAAAAATCAATAGTGCAAATATACTTACTCGTTACCTGCTTTGTGATCTGCTGCGTGAGGATGATGGCTCCACGCAGCTGGTCATAATAGGTGTAGAAGACCTCAGTTGTCGCGTGCTGTCTTTGTGAGTTCAAATTTGCCCAAAGGTTTGAATAGTAGGCTCCTCTGCAATCATCGCTGTCGACTATTACGCTGATGTAATACTTTGGGGTCTTCCACCCTACGAAGGTGATCAACACTATTAACCATGTAAAATGGAAATTTCCACCATTGATCTATGTGTCATTTAGTTCCTCTAGGAACTTATTCAAAAACTGTGTTCAAGGGCGACAAGGACTGGTTGTTTCCATTTTCTTCAATGATATAATATGAAATGATTCAATTCTCCCTCTTTTTGGTATTTTGTGTTTTCCAAATTTTTTTTAACCTTTTTCATTTGTTAGCTTGAAAAAATAATAAAGCATGCTATGATACATTAGAGGAAACGAGTGTCTCAAGGGCATGCACCTATATTTCAAGGGCATGGGTTAGGCCAAGGAAAAGATCCATATTGCAAACAAGGGCTGAGCTAGTTATGTACACTCTTATGGGCGTTTCCTCCATGGGTATGGGTCAAATGTACAGAAGAAATGGTTTATATGCATCATGTAACCAAAAGTGACTGCAAAGGAAAATACACAACATAAGCAATAAGCAACGAATCAGTTTGCATGGATGTTCAAGTGGATATTTTAACACATGCTTATGTAAAATGACAAAAAATTGGGAGCCCATTAGGATATGGTCAGAAATGTATGAAAGAGAAATATGTGGTCTCAAACTCCAAGTCATGATGGGACTAATAGGGCTCCCAGGCCTATGAGAATAACTCAGCATGGGAACCAAAATGGCGATGGGGTGTTGACTAGGGTGTCCCATGTTTGGTAGGCTCTTCTATCAGAATGGTGGAAAATAAAGAGTTCCAGGCCTCTATTCGTAGTCCAAAAAACACCAAATGTTTTTGTGGCTCAGTAACCTCTAGCATGAGTCCTTGGATTTATGGATTCTACAGCATGAGCCCGTGGTAGGTAGATCCATTGGGCATTCACAACAGGAGAGTCTGTGTTAAGTGGCATTCATATAGGGATTCATATAGGGATAATGAGGAAGAGAAATTCCACATAGTGTCATTCTACGCTAAGCCATGATTCCTCCAGTCCTCTTGAGGTGAGATCCTTATGAGCACCACCACATAAGTAGTGCCCCCAGTCATCATTGCTAGATTGCTAGCATTGAATCCATGTTCTCCATTCGGTTGGGACAGACAGATTCACAAAACCTTATCATTTTTAATTTTGCCTCTCCATTATGGTTGAGCAACTCCGCAACCTTAGTCAAACCTTATTTTAATGGTTTAAATGGGGGATTCATCTAGGGGAATAATGTGAATTTTCTATGTAAAGAAATAGGGCATGTCCTCTCGTTTTCCTAGTGGAAGTGGTTGACACCAACTTAAGTTAGTTTAAGTTCATGGCTTCTGCTAAGATCGATCACATCTCTACATTCTACTTGCATATCTTCAAAAGAAACACTTGACGAATCAAATATGCAACAACGTGTTCAACTCCTTTCAAACCGAGGGCTAGGGGAATGCGGTCAATGGTTTCATGCATGTAGTGGTTAAACGACTTTTGTGAACGGCTTCATTCATGCAGTGATTGATTAAAATGGCTTCTTCCCTATTTTAGAGTTCCCATGCATGTTCCGCCATAAATTATAGATACTGTGCTGCCCCCATCGTGAGGTGGTTGCACCCATTCCCCAACAAATTAAATCATTGTGTTCAACCATTCCAGCAGCAAAGTGGAAAGGGGGAGGAGACATGTTGTGCTTACTTACTTATGAGCATGTTGTCGCTATGTTCTCACCAGAAATATGATTGCATCATATAGACGTTTTAACATACAAACATGATCGATACGTCCTTTCCATGGAAAGTACAACAAAATTAACCTTCCTCCTTCTAATTAGGATAAAAAACCAATGTAAGTCAGGGTTAAAAAAATAGATAAATGTGCCCGTCCAAAAAACAAAATAATAACTCTAGTTAGTGTTGGTCTCCATGTTTCACTTTTCCATTTTAATGAAAGGAAATAAGTTGTTCTAGAGTGGGGATGTGTTAAACTACATAAATAAAATATCAATAGTATTCCCACCTAGGGATTTACCTTATTGTACCTTAGTGAGTGCAAGTGCCAATCTTGTTTTAATTTGGCACCTTACAACACACACTTCTCCATGCATGACAAGGTGCAACAAGAAGATGAGGATGTGTCTCTAGCGAATAATAAGATTTCCAAAAGAAATGAGACTTACTTCTATGCAACTCTTCCAATGATGGAATACCTGAAATCAATATGTCAATCTATGTAGCATATAGATGTTTTAACATATGTGATGCATCTCTACGTTTAACTTAGACTCACAACTCTACCTACGTTTAAATTTTCGCATCGATATGTCCTTGCCTAATAAGAATTTATAATCTCTATGCATCGCATGCCCTATGAGTTCAATCAAAGTGAAATCCTTAGTACCAGTAGACCTATTAAAACCTATTACTATATGATGCAACATCCATATGTTTAACTTTTCCTCTCTAAATTCATGTCAAGTGTTTGTTGCCGCTCCAAAATAGTAGTAATAGTAGTGGTCAGTGCCATATAAATTTCCAGTCATAGAGGGGTTGGGATCATCATGAGCTTGAATTGGATAATCAACTTGAAGGATATACTCAGTTAATCCACTTGGTTACTCAGACTAGATACTTCGCTTGGGTACCGGTTATTGAAAACATTCTCATTAAACATTATCGCTCAATTATATGAAGGGTTGATCCACCAATTTCGAACAGGTTCGACCCTATGGCAAGTTTGGGTTGCAAAAGGTTCAAATGCATCTTCACAAAGGGATAGCCTAAAACTATATGCAAGCTTCCAAATATACCAGATCAGATCAAGGAACATGCAAATCATGCTCCTATACTTGGGTAAATTTAATCCAATTATGCTCCCAGTGGCCCCACAAAAGATGTCCTTAGGTAGGTGCAACCAAATGTTTACAACTTCAAGGATATATTCATCTGATGATAAAATGTAATCCAAGAAATCATGTGAGATGGGATATCTCACAGCCCAAATGGGCCAATTAACCAAATCATATTCCTCCATTAAGGGAATATTTTGATCCAAATCTGTCGAATCTATTTGAGTAGCTTGGTATAAAACTTATACGACAGATAGGGGTGATACAAATGCTTTCCAACATTTAAATGACATTAAACAAGCTGAGGTCCCTTCATCCACTATGGTTAGAAAAATGTTCTTACCATGAGTCATTACTTTAATCTGAAAAGCAACTTTGGAAAGGATCCTACATATTGAATGGTTTATGTTTGATGTGATCAAAGTCGCATAGGATGGATCATCAACACCTACTGTAGACAATAGTTCCTTTCTTTGCACAGGATGACATTGCAATACCTCCAAGGCCGACATGGCACATGGTACTTGAGCTAGGTCCTCAAGAACATTACTGTTATGAGCATCTCGCGTGTTAGGATTATGCATTGTTCTACGTAGAACACCTTTGGGAGGGTGTGGTACTAAGTCTATGGCTGGTTTCTCAATGTAGAGAGAACCAATTGGTTGTGATACTGATTGATCCAATGTATTAGGGGATACATCATAAGAATCAAGTCTTGTTTGAATGTTCATCTCATGATCACACATGAAGACATTGTCATTGGGATCATTGCTCCCTTGTGGGGGGGTTGGCTGGTTTCCCCTTGGCGAGGGTACCGGTGTCAAAATAGTGGGTTGTTGTTTCCCACTGCATTGAAGCATAGTTGGTGCATCTCTGTTCCCAGAGTTATCATTTTGCTTACTCTTATATTTCTTCTTCTTTTCCCTAAGGTCTTTGGACTAGACTATAAGGATTTCGGAATTCTAGGAAGGATTAGCACTTTGCTTACCCTTATACTTCTTCTTCTTTCCTCTAAGGTATATTGATGATACTGTAAAGATTTTAGAAGTGTTGGAAGGATTAGCAGGTTGCTGCATTGCCTGGCCAGCTGTGGGTTTCAAATTTTGAATAGAAACTTGTCCCAAACATGGGGTAATCTGTTCAAGTTGGTTGATGGAATCCATCATACCATTGACATGAGGTCCATGTGGAAGCCTAGATGGATCAAACATAGGTCTTGCAAGTTGGTTCCAAAAATATTGGTTACTTCCTAGAACCTGACCACTCCATTGAGGAATGGGGTTAATGGTTGGATTGCCCCCTTCTGGGGTTAGGCCCCCCCAAAATTGGTTACTTTCTAGAACCTGACCACTCCATTGATGTGGTCCTTGGGTGTGACAAGAATTCCAAGGTGGGTTTCCCCTTTTTGGATACTGACCCCAAGAATATTGGCTACTTCCTGGAACATGACCAATAGGTGGATTTCCTCCTTGCGGAGGTGGGTCCCAAGAAGATTGGTTACTTCCTAGATCCCAACCATACCATGGCGGTTGAACTTGGTATTGAAAATAATTCCAAGTTTGAATTCCTCCTTGTAGAGGTGGAAACCAAAAAGATTGGTTACTTCCTAAATGTTGTCCATTTGATGGTGGAACAGGATGGATGGATGGATTGCCCCCTTGCAGAGGCAGGCCCCAAAAATATTGGTTACTTTCCAGAATCTGACCAAACCATTGATTGTCTCCTTGGTTTAGATAAGCGTTCCAAGGTTGATTTCCTCCTTGCGAAGGTGGGCCCCTAGAATATAGGACGCTCCTTGAAACCTCTCCACTCCATGGTGGAATGGGGTTGATAGGTGGATTTCCCCTAGGCATTGTGTTAGGATAAGTCAGAGGATAACCCCCTGGGGAATTTCCACTAATCTAAGGAGCATATCCCCAATTGACATAAATGTTCCATGGTTGATTGCTTTCGCCAGGAATATTACCATTCCATGGTGAAGGGTTGCCCCCAGAAGTAGAATTTGGACAAGTGTTAGTCATATCGAGAGGGTTTTGGTTTAATCCTTGTGTCTTTTGACCTTGATTAGCCGGATCATATGGAAAACAAATGTTTGGTAAGGCACACCTGTCATGTACCCACCCATATATCCAAGGAAAGGAAGGGGACATGATGCCAATCTGTGGGGCTTTCACATAATCTCATCCATTTCATTAGTTTCATACATATAATTTCAAGAGTGTGCAGATGTAAATTAAGCAAATACGCACAACAAAATTAAAACTCATCCACACATGTATCATATGCATACATCATATCAAAATTACCATCAAATTAAACATTGCAGAAGTAGATACATAGACAGAAAACACTTATCTTCATTGTGCAATTGTACCAAACAACTAGCTATAACGCTGCAACGTTCCACCCAACCATAGGTCTCTTCCCAGCCTATATTCTTTTAGCACTCAGAGACCACCCCCGAGCTGGGCATGATTCTTACAAGGAAAAGGGGACATTCCAGCTCATTCATAGCTAATTAAGCATTTAATATAACCCAAGCTTGTCCATAGCTGGGTTTATTAGGCTACATTTGAACCTTAGATGCTTGCACTCAAGCTCAAGCCAAAATAATGGATACCCATCTCAACCCCAACATTCTCTTACACATAGAAAACTCAAAAACTGGGCATAGATACACATTTCCATTAATGGGGTTTACAAACAGGATGGCCATGGGTTTTCCCCAAAACGTAGGCACACCAAAAACGGATTTGTGAGAGGGAAAATCGACCATAGGGAAGGAAACGATTTCTCCCACATATATACAAGCAATCAGTGAGCCAAAACAACCTCTATGGTCCCCAAATCGATTTCCCATTCTTCCCCACTATTATACAACAAAAAAATGCCCTTCACAGCTAGGAGAATGAAGGAAACACAACAAAAACCATGGAGAAAAATGCCCAGGTAGCTATAAACTCATGGGAGAGCAAAGTTGGTTGATGGATAATGGCTTGGGAAGCAATTCATGACTCTTTTATTTCCCAAGAATCCAAACACGTTTTTCCAGGCAGGGTGGCTTTCCCATACTCGAATTTGGACAACCATACCTCCCATTTCCCAAGGCATTAACTACCTCAACCAACTCTTGGGAGAAATCAATGATTGGGTAGAAAAGTCAACATGGGTAGTTGAGGGTTTGATGGGTTCTCTCATTGACACTTGGCTTGACTTGATTGGCTCAAGGGTTTGAATGTTTTCCCTCCCAATTCCTTGTAAAATCATGCCCCCATCTCTTGTTGCATTGCATAGCTAGTTGTGGGTATTTTATAAAATGCATATTTACATGATGTTTGAAATTCCAATGTTCCTGGCTAGCACACAAACCATATGCATCAATAAATTGATGGTGGGGCCTTGGCCTTGAGCTCCTCACCATGATTTTATAACAATAATACATCATTTAAATTTTAATGCAATAGGGTCAAGATGGGGACATGACATTCCCCTCCCCTTGGAATAACACCGTCCTCGGTGTTCCAAATACTTCAGAATATATACCCACTTTACACATGCCTCAAAATTCACAACTAGTGGCAGGTCTGTCCTGTGTTTCATCTCTTGAATTTGAACTTTCAGGATCAAGTCCTTTGGCTTCATCAAGTTGTTCTTGTTGGATTTGATCTCCATCTCTATAGGTGGGCATTGCTCCACAGCAATCTCTTCCTTTTATTCACCTTCCAGCTAATCTACAAGTCTGGAATTTTCATGGATGTTGTTACAACGTAGTCTTCCACCCTGTGAGCATCAACATTCTTTGGCTTGCATGATCCATTTTACTGACTTAGTTCCATTTTATATCCTCTAGACACTATTTTTTCCCTATTTTTTCCCCTGTACGGTTGCTGCATCATTATAGCAGGTGTACTTGTGAGTTGCATCACTATAGCCCGCGGGTAGCATGTAAAATGGTAAAAATCACTAGTTTATTACTTTTTACTCCCAAAAGTCGATCATAGGGTGACCTTTGGCCCTCCATTTTCCCAAGTAATGCCTTGATGTGTCCTTTCACTTACCTTTGGGAGGACTATATATTGAGCACATATGGCTTATGGATGGGAGGAGAAAGAAGAGCAAGAGAACTCTAGTGGATTTTTTCCCTATCTTGAGTCTACACTCATTGATCCTTGTAGTTGTGAACCCCTTATGTTCACCTTCCAAACTCCTACCATAGTTTGAGTTTTCCATTCATGGAGGATTGAAGTGGTGGAGTCACAAGTGGATTGATCTAGATCTTGGTTCAAATTGGTTGCCGGCAAGAGGTCGTATCACATTGTGCTTCTTCTTGTTTATTAATAGAAATACTCATATTCTCGTCCATTAATGTTGTGAATGTTGTTTTTACATTGGGTTGCATTTACTTATAATATCATGGACCATTTCTATTGATAATGTTAATGTCGTTTATATATTACATGTACTTGTTGTATATTGGCTGTCAAGACTAATTTGCAGATTCAAGTGCACGGATTGAAAGCTCCAACGGGGATCTACATCAACCGTTTGGATCGAGGTTGGTTACATTCTCCATTATCTTAGCATTGTCATTTATAATAGCATAATTCTGAGAATTGAGTTAATTTCTGGTAGTCAGCTATCTGTAGTGGTACCCCAAGCCATAATGAGTTTTCTCCAATACAGAAATGGTGACTCCGCTGGGGAAAACATCCATGTTTAGGGATTTTTTGAGCATTAGTCCTTAATTAGAGTTGTTGTTTGTCAAAGCTCTATGTCACTAATTGGCCATTAAGATACACTATAGAAAACTTGATTTTTTATGAGCCACTGGACTCTTTATTTTCCCATTTTCTTTTCCTCACCCGCGGGCTAGCTTAGCTCTGCCCGCGTACACCCTCCTCTGTTTACTCTACTGCTCGTGGGTACCCGCAGGTATTCCTTCGACAATAGCGTACAACTCTTTCTTTTGTTGATTTATGACTTTTGGTTGTTGCTCGGTTGTCTTTGGATGATCCCGAGTCTTTGTTGGCCTGTTTCTTGACTGTTCTATGGCTTGTTGTGACCAGAACTCTTCTTTTCTCTTGGTTGAGCCTTGTTGGTTTTTTACCCATATTTGGATTTAGCCTTATTGGTTTTTTCCTTTTGAGCTCATTCCTGTGACAGGGTCTTACCATTTGGGATCTACTGGGTTGTCTTAGTGATCTTCTCGACATTTTAGTGACTAAATAGTAGGATTTTGCTTGCATTTTTCATTTCTTTATATTGAAAAATACAAAAATATACATATAGTTTTGCATTCTCCTTTTGCTTATAAGAGAAAATACAAAAAAAAAGGTTTACTTTCATGTACTGCATCTTGCATTGAGTGCTTGATGCTTTCATTTAGGTTCTGCTTGTGCATCGAAAATATAAAAGGATTGCATTTTTATTTCAAAATCGTTGGGTTGATTTTGCATGTTAGTGACATTGTTTTATTGGATAGATGAGTCTAGGATTGGACGATTTTGCATACTATTGAGTCATACACATCACTAGTTTCACGACCATATCCTTTGAGTAACCACAGCCATTAAAATTAACCCTTAATCTTAAAATTGATTAGACAGATTTTATTTATGGGGTACACCAACTAGCATAGGTTTAGAGTCTTGGAATAGATCATTGTGAGTTAACAATCCAAGACTACTAGACGAAACATTAGGTGTCTGGCCAAGGAGTGGAGGAATCCATGGTATATATCGATGTTCTCGGGAAGCTCTACTCAAACCAGAGTTAAGCACGAGGTCATGAGAGGTTGGTTGAAGGGATATCCCTCTGATACTGGCTGAATGTGGGATATATTTCCAGGATTTGTTTGCATTTGGGGACTCTTGGGGGATTTGACCCTCATTGAGTTTCAGGCTCAGCTACCCTTTCCATACGACGAATCCCACCTGCGACTGTCCCCCTGAGCATTGGTTAGATTACAATGACCATAGTTTCCTTACCTAGGTATCACATAGGGTACTTGCAGTGGTTATGTTGTTTGTGTCCTGAGTCAGATAGAGGTCAAACATCACAGTTGTGTTTGTGCAATGGACTTAACCTTGTGCACGCAGTGAATTTTGGGGCCGTTATAACTGATTCTATTACCTCCAGCTATAGTTTGGGATTCTCAAGCCTCTCCTAGGTGAGACATACCGGCTCTAATGTCGGGAGCTCATTTAGCCACTCTGTTTGTCTGCTCTTGGATGTAGTTTCTCTAGGTGTGTGCTTTTGATTTACTATTTTTGATCAATAGTTCACCTTTAGGTGACATTTTGATTTTATATTCTCTCCGAAGATATTGTGGAACGGAGCCCTGCTCTCCGTCGATCCCGTCGGTTGGTTGGTTTGCAGCCCACCAAACTTTCATGTCGCATTTCTAAAGGATGCCAGTAGGCTCCCTCTGAGTCTTCGGATTCTTACGAGACTTACGTCCTAGACATCATGACCGCTGCACAATCTGACACAGGAGAAATCTGTACGATTCCATCAGGTAGAGTTGAACACACTTCTGACACCCCTATGCCTCGTGAGGCGTGGCGAGGTGATCCACCTAAGACCCAACCTAGTTTGTTTGGTCCAGACCCACCCGCGGATGACCAGTTCGATCCTTCATTTCCACATAATTATTTATATGAGATGCCAGAGGTCCATGATGATATAGGCCCTAGGGTCAACCCTACCGCATTCTCATACGATATGCCGGATTACACCACAGTTGATCCTTCCACTACTTTTGGTAACCACGTTGGCGTCGTTCATGGTGTTAGCAACACTGCACCCACTGGGGGAAATAACATTGCCAGGGGCACCACGTTGTCCACTCACACACGTAGTATGGGGACCGGTCATGTTCCTCCTAATAATGCTAATGTTGGAAGATGACCACCTCCTAGGTTTATCCAACTTAATAGGAACATTGTTCGAAACAAAACTCACCATCCACCACCTAACACACATATCGCTACCCATTAACCCAGGACCACTTTCGCAAATGTTAATGCTCCTCCTAACCATGGGGGTGGACATGTACCACACACTTTTGCATCCACCACCGCTACTAGTAATACTAATGTAGGAGGTGGGAATATATCTTATCTACATGGTCATAATGCCACCATTACTGCTACGAGTAACACCAACGTTGGGGTTGGTAATACTTCTCATGCTTTGGGTCACCACACGACTGCTCATGCTAATCCTAATGCTGGGGGTGGGAACATACCTCACCATTATGGTCATTACAACTCGGTTCCTGCTATGAATAGTACGTATATGCCCCATACTTATGGTGGCAACCCTTACTACAACACAGTCAGTGCTGGCCACCAGCTCAACCCACCTCAATACAGTGCCCAAAACACTTATATACCTGCTTACTCTCATACGGGTCAGGTTGGAGGAATTTATCAACCTTATGGCCATGGTCAAGCTTATGGTCCGTTAGGTCCTCATTATCAGCAGTTTAATGCTCATGTTCAAGCTGTTGATCCACCTTATAATTTGGCTCCATTCAACCAACCTTTTATGAGAGCTTATAATCAAGCTTTCCAGCCGTAGCTCCCGTTCCTTGCATTTTTGAATCTTCTGGATCTTTCGAAGCTCACAAATGATCCAATGTGTCATGACCCCAATTAGCCCCCGGTCCCTACCAAGTTCCCTTCAAACATTTCAAAGTTTGAGGGGAAAGGTGGTGAGGACCCAGGTGATCATGTCACAACTTTTCACCTTTGGTGCTCCTCCAACTCGTTAAATCACGACTCTGTGAGATTACGACTATTTCAACGCATCCTCACGAGGGTAGCTGTGAAGTGGTATGTGGAGTTTCTTGGGAACACCTACAGCGGATTCAACGAGATTGATTTGGTTTTCTTGGACCATTTCCAGTTGCTGGTTCATTATGATACTGGTACTGAACTATTGTCTACCTTCCATCAGAATAAGGCCACACATATTTCTGACCACGTTCAAGAGTGGCGTCGACGGAAGAGATTAGTGAAAGCCAACATTCCTCCAGAGTTTCTGTTGGAATGGTTCCTCAAGTCTATACTCCCTTACATTGATAAGGATGTTTCGACGTCTGGTATTGTGACTAAGGAACAAGCCATCTTGAAATTCTAGCAGTTAGACCTACTATACTCTCAGTTTGGCATTTTGTATGACATCATTCCCGACGCACTGCAAACATGACATGAGCCCACGTCAGTTCCTGGACCGCATGCCGATGGCATCATGGGATCCGCAAGTACTTTCCCTATAGACTTGGTATCTAATGAAATGCAAAATTTGTCGCTAAACCAATCTACTCTCGGATAGGTTCACACCTTGTCCACTTCCACCTCGTCCTCTGATGTACACAATGTGCAATCAACAAAACCGTCAAGTAACCAGCAACCTGGTGGTAAGAAAAAGGGGAGAAACAAGCGTAGGGGTGGAAACAATAGGAATAACAATAATAGCAATCAAAATACCCCTCATAAGGAGAATTCCAACCCTCCTCGGAAAGGAAAAAATGATGGCGAGGACCGTAAACCTAGGTGTAAGGTGAAGTTCCCTTGCAAGCTCTATGGGGAAGATCATCTTACTCACTTATGTCCTTGAATCGAAGAAGCATCGAAGCATTTGGCATTAATCCTAGTTGTGTTAAAGGATCCCCTTCCTCATTATCAAAACATCGCTTCACATGCTCCCACCACTGGTTACGAACCTACTGAAATGGAAACGTCTTCTTCCAATACTAGTGGTTATGGATGTGTGAATATGGTTCAATTGGAGGTTAGTGTTTCTACTCGTCAACGCAATTATGGTGCACCACAACCTAATATGCGAAGTGAGCCTCCCCCTCCTCCTGACAATTCTTTGCATATCGAGAAGCCCTCTAATATGCCACGGATACCGAAAGGTTTTGTCAAGCGCTCTACGCATAATCCTAATGCTCGAGCCACCTAAAACTACTCCATTGTAGAATATTTGGGCCAAACTCCGTATGCCATGTCGGCTCTTGAAGTTTTGCAGGTCTATCCTTCTCAGAAGCATGCCCTTTTGAGTGCGTTAGGAGTTCAGGATGAGGGAAATCCCAATCAAGTTCGATACTACTGATGTTCAACCTCGCTTACCTTACCACATGGCTTTTCAAATCCAGGTGGCGTGCCTTCAAAATTTTGTCAAACATACTATGGTTGATGAAGGTGCTTCCACAGCAGTAATGTCGTTAGCTTGCTGGAAATCTCTTGGCTCTCCTCCTCTACTCGCGTCTAGAATCACACTCACTGCATTCGATGATTGGTCATTTAAACTACATGGAATTATCCCTTCCCTTGTTGTCTGCTTGGGAGGTAAATCTGTGCCTATTGTAGTCGAGCTAGTTGATGCACCCATCGACTACAACTTGTTACTGGGTTGGAATTGGATGTACGCTATGAAGGCTATTGCGTCCACTGTATTCAAAGTTATCTGCTTTCCTCATGAAGGCAATATTGTGACCATTGATCAGCTGGATTTCGTTAACACTCCTTCCACAGCATCCATGGGATCCATAATCCCGCAAGTTACTGATTCTCAGCCGGAAACTGGGAACATGGGTGTTGGTATGTACCCTTCATTGATGGGAACTTATGATTTTCCTGCACCTGTGAATTTTATTGAAACCATTTCCGACGATGCGTCTCCTCCTTTGCATAATGTACCGTTCCAGACATCATATTTTGACGATCCATGGAATTTATTGTCTACGAGTTCTATGTCTGGAGACATTGTGCACATCGGGATGTCTATGCCACTGTCTGTAGCTGAGCTTGCTTACTAGGATATTCAACAAGCCACTTTAGAGTCAGATCTCTCTTCTTCATGGACAGGGGAAGAAGATCCCGTTATGCTGCCCACATGTGCAGTCGATCCATCTTATTCACATGATTGCCTCGATGGTATTCTACCTTCAGATGAAATTTTTATCGAGGCCATGAATGGTAATGACAATCCTTGGGAGGATTCTCATCATCAATTTTATTTCCTTCCTACCCTTGATCTTATTGAACGAGATGAGCCTCAAGTACAACCTGCCATGCATTTGGATTTTGATCCAGGCATAGTTTTTTCTAGCCCCGGTTTGACATTAAAGTTTGATCTCCCTAGTGATGAGTCTGTAGACTCTCCTATAGATACGCAAATTGGTGATCCTGATGAGTTCGATTCTACTTCTAGAATTTCCAACTCCCGTGATGATGAATTTGCCACTGTAGATTCCTCCACGTCCTTCAGCCTTGATCTTCATTCCGAAGTTGATCATTTTGGTCCCTCGGGTGTTGGTACTATGGAACCTTCAGTGGTTAGCTCTCCATGCATTATGTCTGAGGGTGATAATAGTGAAGTTGAAAATTTTTCTACCATGGTGACCTGTATCATATTTTTCTTTACGTATGTTTTAGAGATGATCTTGGCACTTATGTTTCTTGGAAACAGGATTCTTAGTTGGACTCATACTTGTTTACTGGTCATTTTTGACATTTGCTTCGGTCATGGCAGGAATATTTAGAACCTTTCATATAGGTTTAGGCCTCCCCTTTGTTATGATGCACTTGAACCTATTACTATCCAAATTTGCAGACACCCACTGAGTGTCCTTATCTTGCTCATGTTCCTTGCATTATGCACAGCTTTGTCCCATGTGCTTGGAACTAGTCTCGCATGTCCCTGACACTCATCTTCTCTCATTACGAGTATTCTTCCATCTCTCCTTTGAGCTTGTTAAAAACAGTAAGGAGGTCACAAGTTTACTTTTTTGGGCTCGCGAAACCTTTACGAAAAATATTTTTATAAAGTTTTTTTAAGCCCTTGTTAGAATTTTTCAAATCAAACAAGATTGCCAAGTATACTTGTCATTTCAGACTTGGTAAAGGATTGGAAGCGACATTCACTTAGGTATAAGTTTACCCCTTTTCCGGACCTTTGGGGATTAATTACGAAAAAGGTATACTCTAGTCATACATGACTAGAAGAGTTCTTCTCTCATTGTTTTACACTTTTTCGAGTGAGGAGACTAACTTTATGAAAAAGGACTTCCATTTTATGTCGAGTTGTGATTGCATTGCATTATCCTGCTTGCCACTTGAGCCTTGTGTCGGCTCCGACTTACTCACTTATTAGCCATGTGCCTTAGCACTTTACCTTCCGAGCCAAGCAGAGCCTTAATTTATCTTCCGTAGCTTGATGACCCTTTACCCTGAGGGAACATTCCCCCGAGTGTCCACATCCTGCACATGCTTCCTTGCATTGATCATAGGTATGTTCCATTGCTTGGGACTAGTTTGCTCGCTATCTGACACTCGTTCCCTCACTCATTGTACTATAATCAATTTTATTCTTTTTCAAGCTTTTCCAAATATGAAAAATACCAAAAACATCAAATATTCCAAAAAGCTGGATGGGATTATGGTTATTACTTCTAGTTGGCAGTTGTTGTGTCACCTTTGAACAGAGCATTCATTCTACTCCATACATTATGATTCGAGACTATAGTTGGACCTTAGGAGATGTGCTTGTTTCTCAATTTACTCGACCGATTGGTTAAGCTTCCAGTCATTATGGAGCCCTTTGTGGTGTCTCCTGCATCGCATAGTTTATATTGAGTCTATGTTGCCTGAGTCTATCCATCTGCTCATGCTCTTGTTCAAAGGAAGTCCTTAAACTAGTGTCGGTCACTCCTTGGATATCTTGACTAGTGCATGTCGGCCATCCTTATTGAGTTAGTCCATTTCACCTGAGTTCTTCCAAATATTTCAGCATAGCTGGTACCTTGTACTGGTTGATGGGGGATGCCTTAATTCCCTCCTTCGAACGAGTCTCGTTCCATCGACTTCAACCCATTTATTCCAAGACTTGAGGCAGAGTTCGGTTGAGTACCTTGAGACTTGCAGTCATTAGTGGCAAGTTCTCTCGCCATCGACAGTTTTGGGAATACATCAATGTCCCCTGATCGATGGATTCATCCTAGTGTTCGACTTCAACTCATTTATTCACACTCCAATGATTGTGCTCTGTGCCTTGATGCCCATTTTCATTATTGGTGGGTCATCTCACATCTGTTAACAATATACATCATTGACCAATAATCAGACGATGTCACATCAGGTTCAACTCCAACTCCCTTATTCACTTGATGGGACTTTCACCATTGAAGACTTATGTAGAAGACCCCAAGCAATAGTGACATTTATTACGCTACCTATGACTTTGACTTTACATCTGAGATATCACCTCTCAGATATTAGCAGTTTGTACCTCCAGTTTGCACCAGTTGTTTCCTTTTCAGCAGGAGACCATATCTTACTGTAGAGGTATCATGGCTATGATCACTTATGACATATATCCATTATGTACTGCCTATTCATGGCCATTGTATCAGATTGTTGTACTATACCAACATGTATTCAGAGATACTATTGTATTATGACGAGTGAGCTACTCTTTCCACTTGTGCTTCCATCACTCCACTTCTGAGTTTTATAATGGATTTCGGCCATCGTAGCATCAATCTTTGACCTCACACATTAGGGGGTATCTGTTAAAATGTAATCTTCCACCCTGTGAGCATCAGCATTCTTTGGCCTACAGGATCCATTTCACTGACTCAGATCCACTTTATGTCCTTTAGACACTATTTTTTCCCCTGTACACTTGTTGCATCATTATAGCAGGCATACCAGCGAGTTACATCACTATAGCCTGCAGGTAGTATGTAAAATGGTAAAAATCACTAGTTTATTACTTTTTACTCCCAAAAAGCGGTCATAGGGTGACCTTTGGCCCTCCATTTTCCCAATTAACGCCTCGATGTGTCATTTCATTTACCTTTGGGAGGACTATATATTGAGCACATATGGCTTATGGATGGGAGAAGAAAGAAGAGCAAGAGAACTCTAGTGGATTTTTGCCATATCTTGAGTCTACACTCATTGATCCTTGTAGTTATGGACCCTTTATGTTCACCTTCCAAACTCCTACCATAGTTTGAGTTTGCCATTCATGGAGGATTGAAGTGGTGGAGGCACAAGTGGATTGATCCATATCTTGGTTCATATTGGTTGTTGAAAAGAGGTCGTATCACATTGTACTTCTTCTTGTTTATTAATAGAAATATTCATATTCTCGTCCATTAATGTTGTGAATGTTGTTTATTTTACATTGGGTTGCGTTTACTTATAATATCATGGACCATTGCTATTGATAATATAAATGTCGTTTATATATTACATGTACTTGCTGTATATTGGATGTCAAGACTAATTTGCAGATTCAAGTGCACTCATTGAAAGCTCCAACGGGGATCTACATCAAACGTTTGGATCAAGGTTGGTTACATTCTCCATTATCTTAGCATTGTCATTTATAATAGCATAATTCTTAGAATTGAGTTAATTTCTGGTAGTCAGCTGTCTGTAGTGGTACCCCAATCCATAGTGAGTTTTCTCCAATACAGATGCGATCTTTCTTGTTGTCCTGGTAACTAATTGAGGAAGATTTCCAGCCAAAACAAATAGCTTTTGGTTTTCTTCCATGATCATGGTGCACAACTGGCTCTGAATTTGCTCACTAGCAACACTTGACTGGTAACAACTGCAACCAATGGCTTTCAATGGATCACCTGTGAGACTCATTATGGCAATTCCTGTTAGGATAAGCATAACACAATATTAAAATTAGTCGATTATTTTCCCAATTGACTTGGAACGTCCATGCTTTACTCATGAGACTTCCACACATTTCATGCTTTCCCAACATACACATGAACTAATTTATGTTCATCCTTTCACAGGAAAATAACTATTTTAGCATTCACAATTTATTTCAAGCAATTAAACACAATTGATTTTCAGGTATGACATGCACTCAACAATCCTTTGTTTTTAAGATGCATCAGTCAAAAGGGAAAGAGAAGAGTAAGAATTTCCCCCCTCTTATTCTTGTTCCAATCTGGAGCCACACCACAACTCTAGTTTTCATGCTCCTTAGCCTCTTTCACTTCAATGTGAATGCTTGACTTGGCCTTCTTTGCTATGACACTTAGTGTCTAAGGATTTTCAACTAGGGAATCGTTCCCCATTGTTGCCTACAGAACCTTTGGCTGCTAAGACCCACACATGCCGACTAGCACCATCTTTCATTATTGCTCACACTGAGCTCTTTTGGACAATCACTTGTCCACATGCATCCCTATGATGCCTTCATAGTCCTTGCTTCCAACAATACCTACACTCAAACATTAAATCAATTCACATGTTTAGTTTATTTTCATAGGGTTTATCTCTAAACAAGAGTTTGAGAAATCATAACCAAATCACATACACATGTATATTCATAAGCAATAAGCTGCAAGGTAACCAAATACTTATATGTATTTGATGTCTTCACTTTATTTCGTAGGCTCCTTCTTTGCTTTCCAAGCATTGGATTTCCCGTGGATACAATAATGAATGTCGGGCCAGTACGCAGGCTAATCCATAACCATTCGAATAGGCAATGCCAGGACAGTATGCCAACTGGGTGTTATCAATTAATTAAGGAATGTTTGGCCAACACGCCGGCTGCTCCACAACATCAAGTGGTTAATGTTCCCACCAACTATTCTCTGAATTTATCGAGCTTCAGTTACTCTTTGGATTTACCAAGAATTTTATAGTGCACAACCAGTTACTCTCTAGTTTTATCAAGAATTTCATAGTGCACAACCAGTTACTCTCTGGTTCTACTAAGAATTGCAGTTCTTTCAGGGTCCTTGCTTTCCTGCAATGCCCAAGGTTTCCAACAAAGAAACAATAGTGTATCAGCTTAGCTGTTAGAATACTTATACCAGAAATCTTCATTATTCCAAACAAGAACTAAATGAAATGAATACTTATCTGTATTGTGCATTTCCTTTCTGGTCCACAGGATCCTGCTTCTCTTTGCAAGCCTTAGGATCACCTATGGACTTGGATGTTTGGCCAGCACGCATGCTGCTCCACAACATCAAATAGAATGCCCAACCAGTACACCTTCATGCTGATTGGGTTTACCAAGCATTCGTGGTTCCCAACCAGTCCCATACCTGGTTGGCCCTCTCCATTGCCAAGCCATCACATTCATCTGGGTCATCGACCAATGGAAGGAAACTGTGCCACCGACCATTATAGGTCAAGGCTCTACCACTCTTCCTTAGGCTTGCATCAACCTTTCACACATGTCACAACCCCTCATGTGCATAACAATTCTTCATCCACACAAGGATGGCACTCCTTCTCTTGTGCAAAATCGGCGGTTCCCTTTAGGAACTCTTTAGGTGAATTCCTTAATTGCAGGCCAACATGGCCCCACAATACCCACACCATCCAAGCAAATAATACCAAACCAGTGCATCGACTGGGTTTATTAGGCATGTAACAACCCTTCATCAATACCTCTACAACAACCAAGTAAATAATTCCAAACCAGTACACCGACTGGGTTCATTAGGCATGCAACAACCCTTCGTCAATACCTCCACAAAAACCGTTCATTTTGCTTCATCCATGTGTAGCACCAAATTGCATATGTGTAAATTGGTAGCACAAGAAGGATAAGCAAGCTCATCAGTATTGTTGTCCAAAAATTGTAAACATATTTCATAACATTCACTATCAAGTATTGAAACACCAGGAATGCGTCCATTCCCTTAGGGTGTAGTCAATATTGACAACCCTATCACAACCCAGCACCAGAAAGGTGTGCACTCCCTTTCGGATGTGAGACATGTAGGCCCTAATCATACTCAAGCAGTCTGGAATAATAATGGAATAATAAAACATGCTCTGCATATTAAATCTAATAACCATACATGTATATTCTGAGTTAGGGTTACATGATACTTATCCCTTTTCAGATGTATCTTTCCTTCATTTGCGAAGAATGGGGGATCCCTTCTCTGAGTCAACAATACTTCGGTTTGCCACCCCAATATTTTCATGTTCCATAACCCACACATGCCTTCGTGGCATAATTCCACCATCTTACTCTCATGGCTTTACAACATGCAGTGTAGCTAGGATATTAACAAAACTTATTATGGCATTTCACTTGAAACCCATTTCCAAAGGATGGGATCCTTCCCATCTAGTTTTGCTTCTGCAGGCCATCACACACGGTCTCCTGCAATGTGTCATCCTGGCACACTTTATCAAATAGCCAAACAGTCAGCAACATTTAGCAATAAGCCTCAAATATGATTGTTCCATAAACAATCAATAACATTAATAATTAAATTCAATATGAATTTAAAATTTAGTCTCCTACAGAAATTGATTTGCTTAGCAATGAGGCCCTCCTCATATTGTTTGTCTCTTGTAAGTGGTATCACTCTGTCCATTATGGTTTCACCCTTGCTACTATACATGAACATCCACCTACAACATGTCCTCCTGACACAATTTTATATAAGCCAAATAGTGATTAGCAATTATAAGCAAATTCTCAAATATGAAATTTACAAATCTATTTTCCTACATAAATTAGATTTGCAACCAAGAGATTATTCTCATAAACCTAAATCAGACAATTTTCAGATTTGTTTCATGCACAAGCTACAACCATGAGAATCCTCTCATAACCTTTGGCTTCTACACATGGTAGATCCCGGTCTTTACTATGGACTTATCTTCATTGCCATACATAAGACTTTCCTACCTGAAAACTGAAACTTCAATCAGCCAAACACGTTATGAGTATCTATGCATATAATCTTTTAATTGCTACAACAGTCAATGAAGTGATCTCAGAATTATAACGCTCAATAATTCAAACACCTTCAGCTGTTAACATTTGAAATGCAATGAAATATATATAGATATATATAAATATATATATATGCGTCATCATCATAATAAAATTGCAAGACACAGTCACACTATCCATGCAATTTAAATAAACTGTAAATACTCATTACTTCATATTCCATGCAAATATGTCCTTCCAACAGAGCACTCTGGTATCCCATCAACATGTGTAAAATCTCAATCACAGCAGAACCTAGCTACTATGGATTCCTCACTAGTGAAAAGATTGCACAACATTTGCAAAAATTAGCATAAATCTGTAAATGAATGAAGAACAATACACATGAAATGGGTGAATAATGTAAATATTATTAACTATCCAACCTCAAAATGGGTTAAGAACATCCATATATACAAATATGGAACAATTCGAATCCATCTGGAGTGTTCACACTGATCTAGCTTAGAAATAGCTCAAACCCCCCTAGGTTGACCAAAATATCCCAAACCACCCCAAACTGGTTCGAAACTGCTATGTGAATGCTGGGAATGACTGGACAGGCCCATGTGACCTCACACATGTGGATAAACTGGTTGGTTAGAGGTTAGGTAGCTAGAATTGGCAAAAAATTGAACTAGTTAGCAATGTGAACAAACCTGTGCATGTGCTGAGTCAAACTAGCTGTTGGGTGCGCTCCCCAGGGAATTTAATGCATTCAACATGCCTAGAGTGCCCTCCCCAGGTCAATTAATGCATTCAGCATGCTTCTCCTCTACCTAGGGCGCACATGCTCAGAATGTGGACAATCTTGCCAACTTTGTCCAATTTTTGGCCAATTCTAGCTACCTAACCTCTAACCAACCAGTTTATCCACATGTGTGAGGTCACATGGGCCTGTCCAGTCATTCCCAGCATTCACACAGTAGTTTCGAACCAGTTTGGGGTGGTTTGGGATATTTTGGTCAACCCAGGGGGGTTTGAGCTATTTCTAAGCTAGATCAGTGTGAACACTCCAGATGGATTCGAATTGTTCCAGATTTGTATATATGGATGTTCTTAACCTATTTTGAGGTTGGACAGTTAATAATATTTACATTATTCACCCATTTCATGTGTATTGTTCTTCATTCATTTACAGATTTATGCTAATTCTTGCAAATGTTGTGCAATCTTTTCACTAGTGAGGAATCCATAGTAGCTAGGTTCTGCTGTGATTGAGATTTTACATGGTATCAGAGATCTTGGAGCTAGAATTCGAACCAGCAAGACTGTTTTAGTGGATTGCCAGAAGCAGTGGAGAAACCACAGAATTCCTGAGGCCATTGCATTGAGTCATTGGAGAAATCTAGTGGCTCTTCTCAGGTGTGATGCTCTCCTGAATGCACCCACTATCCAAACAGGGTTCGAATCTGTTAGTGTAGATCCCTCCTGAGTGATTTGAGAGTTGTTTGCAGGTATTGAATATCAACATTGTCAGCAAGTGCGCATTGCAACAGAGAAGAATGGAGCCATCTCACCCAAATGTGCTTACTCCCTTCAACTATTTCGATTGGAAGGCAAAAATGGTGATTTTGCTGAGATCTAAGGGTCTCTACAGAATTATGATGGGCACTGAGGTTGAGCCAAACTCAGCTGTGGAGAAATCCAAGTTTTTTAACAGAATGGATGAGGCATTTGGCCTCCTTTGTCTCAGTATTTCGAAAGACCTCCTGTTTCATGTAGAAAGTCTAGCAACTCCAAATGAAGTGTGGCTCAAGCTTGAGACCTTGTTTGGAAAGACTGATGAGATGAGAGGCCACCAGCTTGAAAATGAGCTTATTTCACTGAGCCCAGGGAATTTTGATTCCATCCAGGACTTCTTCACCAAGTTCAAGAACTTGGTCTTGCAGATCAGACAATGTGGCATAGAGAAGAAACAAGAACAGTTGGTGTTGTCCATTCTCTCCAAACTGGGTTCTGAATACTCAGTTTTTGTGTCTTCCTTCAACTCCACAAGGCTCACAGTTAGAGGTTGGAAGATGCCATCTTTGGCTGACTTCATGGAGATGCTAACTCAAGAGAAAGACAAGCTGGTCTTGATGGGCTCCATCAAGCAAAAAGACCAAGATCTTGCAGTTGGAGATTTGAAATATGGAAGAGGCAAGCAAAAACCCAAGGGGCCGAAACCTCAAGAGAAGAAGAGGAAGGATGAGAGGCCCAAATCCTCTGAGGGGGTTTCGAATCCTGTCAAGAACAAGGGAAATAAGGATGAGAAGACAAAATGTAGCTACTATCAAAGAGGTTTTCATCCAGAGAGCTCATGCATGAAGAAAACCGTAGACACCATGACCCATCTCCTACAGAAAAACAATATTCCTCTTCCTGAAAGTTCCAAGAAGAAGGAGTGCGTTTCTGAAGACAAGGAGAGCTGCCATGCTTTGGTGGCTTGTTCATCTCATTCACCCTTTTTCATCATTGATTCAGGTGCCTCAAGGCACATGGATTCTTCAAGAGATTCATTTTCTGAACTTGCACCCTACAGTGGTCTCTCCATTCGAATGGGAGATGACTCAGAAATCCCTGCTCATGGCATTGGGAAAATCTCTATGGAGAATGGCTTCTTCTCCAATGTGCTGTATGTACCAAATATTGCAGCAAACTTGCTCTATGTATATCAAATGACATATACTGGAGCAGCAAAGAAAGTTGTCTTCACTCAGGATGATGTGGAGATATCAGAAATTTCCACCGAAAAAATTGTTGCAATGGGTGTTGCAGACCATGATATGAAGATGTACAAGTTCTCCCACTTTCTCGAGTTCTCTTCACCAAGTGTACTTCTGTCACATGGGAATGAGACCAGCAAGCTATGGCATCAAAGGTATGGTCACCTAAACTATAGATATCTTCAAGCTTTGAGCAAAGGAGAGATGGTACAAGGGCTGCCACAAATTAGTTTTTCCAATGGAACATGCAAGGGTTGCATGGTTGGGAAGCATCCTGAAAAGAAGTATGAAAAATGGAAGGCAAGGAGGGCTGATCAGCCACTTGGGATAGTGAATTCTGATCTGATAGGTCCATTCCCCACTCCCTCCTATGGCTGCAGCAAATATGTGCTCACCTTCATCGATGACTACTCAAGGTACTGCTGGTTATTTTTCCTTAAGCAAAAATCTGAAGTCTTTGAATGTTTCAAAATTTTTAAGAGTATGGTTGAGAACTTCAGTGGGAAGGCCATGAAGGTTTTGAGGACTGATAATGGCAGAGAGTATGTCAATAAGAATCTACAGCAGCTCTTTCAAGTGTTAAAATTCAATATGCTAAGACAGAAAATAGCAGCATTACATTCCATTTCACAATAATAGCATATACAGGATCACTGAAGAAACAACAAGCACAACATAAACACAAGAGACAGAGATTTATCCTGGGAAACCCTCATGGGGTAGAAAACCCAGCAAAGCTTCCTCAATATAGATGACCAGCAATATACAAAGATGAAACCCTGAGACATGATCTCCTCCTCCACAATAGCAGACCTCTCCTCCACAAGTGCGCTATCCTCAAGTGTGTGAGTGTATCAAATGAGGAACACACCTCCTCTATTTATACACTACTCTGATATGTATTTTACACAAGTACATGTAGGCTCGTATTTAACCATTAGGTTAAATACCCCATTATAACTGACTGGGCCGACCCCCACATGGTGGGTCTAATAACCCTAGTTACCACACCCAACTCGGAGGAATAAACATCTCCGGATTTATAGTATAATCACATCGGAGGTATGGAACATCTCCGGAATAAATAATATACAAATATAATATTCTTTGAAGTTACAATATTTCAACACTCCCCCTTAACGAGAAGGATATTATAACAGTATCTGCACGAGCAAGGAGTCATCAACATCATACATGATACATCTATAAATCATTGGAAGCTTTCTCAACATCATCAGTAACTCAAGCAGTTACTGGAACATCTTCAATACTGGAACATCAACATCTTCAGTACTGAGTCTTTATCTTCTGCAGCACTCGAACATCTACAACAACATCAACATCTGGATCCTCACGATCATCAGTATCGTCATCTCACGATCATTAGCATCGTCATCACACGATCATCAGCATCGTCATCACACGATCATCAGCATCGTCATCACACGATCATCAGCATCGTCATCACACGATCATTAGCATCATCATCTCACGATCATCAGCATCGTCATCACACGATCATCAGCATCGTCATCTCACGATCATCAGCATCGTCATCACACGATCATCAACATCGTCATCACATGATCATCAGCATCGTCATCTCACGATCATCAACATCGTCATCACACGATCATCAGCATCGTCATCTCACGATCATCAGCATCGTCATCACACGATCATCAGCATCGTCATCACACGATCATCAGCATCGTCATCTCACGATCATCAGCATCGTCATCACACGATCATCAGCATCGTCATCGATACAGGTATCCATAACAATACAAGTATCCACATCATTAGTACACATATTCATGCCAATACAAGTGTACATATCATCAATACAAGTATCCACACTGATACAAGTAACCATATCATCAATACAAGTATCCTACCGATACAAGTAACCACATCATCAATACAAGTATCCTACCGATACAAGTAACCACATCAAAAAAATCACTTTCTCGGAGACCATACGTCTACGGATCAATTCAGGGACCGAAGTCCGGGGATGATACAATCCCCACTTCTCAGAGACCATACGTCTACGGATCAATTCAGGGACCGCAGTCCAGGGATGATACAATCCCCACTTCTCGGAGACCTCACGTTACGGATCAATTCAGGGACCTAAGTCCGGGGATGATACAATCCCCACTTCTCGGAGACCTCACGTCTACGGATCAATTCAGGGACCGCAGTCCGGGGATGATACAATCCCCACTTCTCGGAGACCTCATGTCTACGGATCAATTCAGGGACCGCAGTCTGGGGATGATACAATCCCCACTTCTCGGAGACCTCACGTCTACGGATCAATTCAGGGACCTAATTCCAGGGATGATACAATCCCCACTTCTCGGAGACCATACGTCTACGGATCAATTCAGGGACCGCAGTCCGGGGATGATACAATCCCCACTTCTCGGAGACCTCACATCTACGGATCAATTCAGGGACCTAAGTCCAGGGATGATACAATCCCCACTTCTCGAAGACCTCACGTCTACGGCTCTCTTTAGGACTGAAAGTCCAGGGATGATCCAATCCCCTCAACTGTCCACTAAGGACTTCATTCTCGGAGACCTCACGTCTACGGCTCTCTTTAGGACTGAAAGTCCAGGGATGATCCAATCCCCTGAACTGTCCACTAAGGACTTCATTCTCGGAGACCTCACGTCTACGGCTCTCGTTAGGACTGAAAGTCCAGGGATGATCCAATCCCCTCAACTGTCCACTAAGGACTTCATTCTCGGAGACCTCACGTCTACGGCTCTCTTTAGGACTGAAAGTCCAGGGATGATCCAATCCCCTCAACTGTCCGCTAAGGACTTCATTCTCGGAGACCTCACGTCTACGGCTCTCTTTAGGACTGAAAGTCCAGGGATGATCCAATCCCCTCAACTGTCCACTAAGGACTTCATTCTCGGAGACCTCACGTCTACGGCTCTCTTTAGGACTGAAAGTCCAGGGATTATCCAATCCCCTCAACTGTCCACTAAGGACTTCATTCTCGGAGACCTCACGTCTACGGCTCTCTTTAGGACTGAAAGTCAAGGGATGATACAATCCCTATCTATCCACTAAGGACTTCATTTTCGGAGACTATACGTCTACGGATCAATTCAGGAACTGAAGTCCAGGGATGATACAATCCCTCTTCTTTCTTGGAGACACCTGTCTACGGCTCACTTTAGAACAAGTGTTCAAGGATGATACAATCCTCACATGTATTCTCATCAATACAAGTACAAGTATCCTCAACCATACAAGTACATTAATCAATACATGTATCATCAAAAGTATGTATTCTTACCAATACATCTTATCATCAAAAGCATGTATTCTTACTAATACATATAACATCAAAATCATGTATAAGTAAAACTAAGTATTCTAAGTATACGAGTCCTAAATCTAAATATTTCTAAGTATCTAGGTGTAGAGAACAGGTTACCTCATCATCGACCTTGTTGTTCGATGAGGCAATCTCATCATCAGTGACTATACTACTCCCCCTTTCGAGGAGGGTCCTTTTGAGCTACACCAAGCTTGTCTCGAAAGTATTCAAATTTCACTCGAGACAGAGGCTTGGTTAGTATGTTGGTAACTTCTTCACTTGAGGTAGAGGTTTGGTTAGTACATCGGTAACCTGTTACGAATTCAAACTTTATAGTTCCTTTCTGTGTCATATCTTGTTAGATCCCTATGATCTTTGACTTATCATGGAACATTGGATTCTATGTCATCTTGATACAACTCTATTTGTCACATAGGATCACAGTTGGTTCTATCTCTAAGTCAAACAATCCTGAAGCCAAACTTCTTCACAACTAGCAGAGCAAACAGCCATATATTATGCTTGTGCTGAGAGCCACACTAGATTGCTTCCAGCTAAACCACAAGATCATGGCTAATCCCAGACAATAACATCCTCTTGATGTGTTCTTCTTGTCTGATACACTTTCTGCCCAATCAGCATCTGAGTAGCCATCTGAAGTCATGATCTCCAAGATAGCACATATCAAAGTCTATCGTATCCTTTAGGTGCCTCATCACATGCTTTGCAACTATCAGGTGAAAACATCTAGTTTCCACTAGATACTGACTCAAGGTATTCACAACAAAGCATATATCTAATCTAGTATATGTTAGATACATCAATGACCCAATAATTTGACTGTACAGAGTTATATCCACTAACTCTGATGATTTATCCCCTAACAGCTTCAAGTTGGAATCCATCAGAGTGGCCATTCCAACACCTCAAGTCATATTTCTCATCATACTTTCCCTGGTTGAGAAATATTCCTTCTAAGCCTTGCCATACTTCCAGACCTAGGAAGTAAAGCATCAATTTGAGATCTTTCATTTTCATTTCTGCATTGAATGATCTTCTGCATATCTATCTGTGCCATCTCTCGTTAGATGGGTCTACTGATATGAGCCTCAATATCATTCGAACTCTGTGGTGAGTTCCTTCTTGCATCCATGTCATATGTGTATAGAAATCATATTCAACCTTGTAGCAAAGGTTGAGATCCACATCACCCATGGTGATCATTAAGCTTATCAATTTATTATCGATCCTGGGACCTGTGCAGAACCTGATTCACACTTCTTCTTTAATTACACCATACTTGGAGCAAACATCTTGTCGTGATTCTCTTCCCCTTTCTAAGAGAATCTTCTAGCCATGAGCCTTCTATATTTTGTTTGATTTGTAAATCTTCTTGTTTGAACATCCACCACTTGTACGGTGTCCATCATTCTTCATGACCTTTCCTACAAATCAAAATTAAGTACATGATTAGTAATACTTCATAATCATCAAATCATATTGACATGATAACCTATTATGCATACAGATATCATTTACATAGTGATGCAACTATTTTGACCAATACTTTGGCACAACACTTTCCCATATCCTGTATGCATACAGTGGCTATCTAGATGCCTTCCATCTCTACCAGAACATACTATCGAGAGTGTGCACAACTCTCAGCATGTCAGCAAAGAGGTTTCATTCTAGACAAGCAACAATGGAATGTTTGTCCAACTTACCAAACATATGCACATTAGTTGTATACTGTTCAATGCTATATGAATGTTTACACTCAGCATTATATATTCTAGGAATACAAATATGCATACAACCTATTACAGGAAATATCATTACTATTTCAAATAGAAACTCAAATACTTATCTTTTATGTTTGTGTGGCTGCCTCCCGCTTGATCTTCTGTATGTCTTTTGAACTTCTATTCATTCTGTACCACTGTGCATGCTCAAGAGTCATCCTCATGATCTCATACACAAACATACACTCATTAGTATATTCTAAATGCTATCAAAACATTATAGTACTAAATAATCTTGAAAATGTATAGTCATGATTATAGTTAATAAACATTAGTATTCAAGATTTCAGGGAAGTCTTCTTTTACTCATGCATATCATCAATCAAGATAAAAGATATAATATGCATAATCCCTTGATTACTAACTTTATGAATAAGCATAACAATCATTCCAAGTATACTTATATAAGGGATCCTAAGGTAAGATTCATGGGAAACATACCTGGATTAGTATACCTACTTGGTTATGTACAACATACCTAAACAATCTCTTCAATGATTTAGAGATCCTGAGCTAGAACCTGCATGTCTCATAGGTTAAGCATAATATAACAAAGTCATACATACCTCGTAAGTAGAACAAAGATTATGGATGAGTCTTTGTCTTCATGTTTTCATGGTCATGGAACCTGATTTGTCTTTTGTGATGTACCTGTATCTTGTTAGCAGACAACATCAACCTCACACAACATCATAATGCATTAGTAAAATCATAAGTGTCAACACCCTAACCAATGAATATCTTCTATCATGCATTCATAATTTTGTTAAGGTGATACAACAAATCTAAAATCAATATTGTACTAACCGTAATAACATGAAGACAAACATACCATAAACTTAATCATGAACAAATCTCAAAACATACCTCGATGAGTCATACCTATCGAGATCGCTTGTAATCTCCTTATGTAAAGCCTTAGCCTCATCTCCCTCTGAAACAGGAAACTCCTTCACTTATGCAGGTGACCAATCCATCTTCTTCTAGGATTAACCCTATCCACTTGATTTGCAAGAACTAGACCTGGAGCTGGATATGGGTTTGTCAGAGAAACCCCAAAAATTCAAACTTTGAATTTCAAACTTCCGAAAGGATAGAAATATGCGCCTTGATGAGCTGATCAAACTGATATATTCAGAATTTGAAAACTGCAAAGTTTCACTCCTCAATTTTGCCTTTGAAACTTCCAGATTCACTGGACGTGACCCTGAACTGGGGTTTGATGAATCCCACTCTTCTGCCCAATCAAAAAATCTGATCTTGGTCTCTGAATTTCTATTTTGATGAGTAGCATTCAGCCGTGGTCTCCGTTTACAAAAATTCCAACTTTCTTCAAAGCCCTAAATTCCGGAAGCCATGAATGAAGGTACTTAAAAATAATTCTGTTTTGACAGAAATATGTACTTGATTGTTTCTGGTGTAACTCCAAACTTTTCAATCCACAGGGTCTAAAAAAGTTTTTTGAGATAGCCTGACCTGTTATCTTTCCATCCTGATAGGTCTGACCTCAATTGGATTCTCTGAGAGAGAGTTATGTCAAATGTCGCAACGTGGCCTGTTTTGGGATAAAACAGAAGAGCGAACTTGTACGGCGTGCCACGTGTCACTGTTTGAACTTCGGCCTCTGAAAACCTTTCCTAAGGTATCTCGGCCTCTTATATTTCCATCCTGATAGGTCTGACCTCAATTGGACTCTCTGAGAGAGATTTATGCCAAGTGTCGCAACATGACCTGTTTATGGGATAATACAGGAGAGCGAACTTGTACAGAGTGCCACGTGTCACTGGTTCAACTTCGGCCTCTAAAAACGTTTTCTGAGATAGTACAGACTGTGTACTACCTATCACTTTTTACGAAATTTCATTTGGAGCTTCCTAGCCCAAGATATGACCTTTTTCCCAAGGTCACCTGATTTTGACTCAGATCTGGAAGAGGCAGAAGCCCTATATTGTACAGATCATAAATCACAAAGTACAACGAATTAGAGGTTTTCCTTTAGACACAAGGTACCTGGAGATTTAATCTTCGTCCTGTAACAATTTCAGATCCGAAAACTTCACCAAAACGGATTTATAGCGAAAGTGCTACTATGAATGGTTTTTGCTATGTAAAACCCTAACCTTCAAATTGTCATAAGTAAAGCAAGTGTCTTTAGTGCCATACCTTGTCTTCCTTCAGGTTAGATCTGATACCATGTTAAAATTCAATATGCTAAGATAGAAAATAGCAGCATTACATTCCATTTCACAATAATAGCATATACAGGATCACTGAAGAAACAACAAGCACAGCATAAACACAAGAGACAGAGATTTATCCTGGGAAACCCTCATGGGGTAGAAAACCCAGCAAAGCTTCCTCAATATAGATGACCAGCAATATACAAAGATGAAACCCTGAGACATGATCTCCTCCTCCACAATAGCAGACCTCTCCTCCACAAGTGCGCTATCCTCAAGTGTGTGAGTGTATCAAATGAGGAACACACCTCCTCTATTTATACACTACTCTGATATGTATTTTACACAAGTACATGTAGGCTCGTATTTAACCATTAGGTTAAATACCCCATTATAACTGACTGGGACGACCCCCACATGGTGGGTCTAATAACCCTAGTTACCACACCCAACTCGGAGGAATAAACATCTCCGGATTTATAGTATAATCACATCGGAGGTATGGAACATCTCCGGAATAAATAATATACAAATATAATATTCTTTGAAGTTACAATATTTCAACATCAAGAGCATGGCATTCAGATGCAACACTCAGTGCCCTACACACCACAACAAAATGGTGTTGCAGAGCGCAAAAATAGAGCACTGAAAGAGATGGAAACTTGCATGTTGCGAGCAAGGGATTTGTCTCCTAAATTGTGGGATGAAGCTATGAATTGTGCAGCATATGCTCAGAACAGAGCACCAGACAAAGCATTGCAAGGAATCACTCAATTTGAAGCATGGGTGGGCCACAAGCCCAATGTTTCACATTTCAGAATTTTTGGCTCAAGGGCTTGGGCCAGAATTACACCGGAGAAGAGAAAGGCCTTGCATCCCTAAAGCAAGGAGTCAATCAAGGTTGGGTATGTAGAGGATTCCAAGGGCTACAATCTCTTTTATCCATACACTCTCAAAACCTTCATCGAAAGAAGTGTCAAATTCGAAGAATAAGAGTTTTTGCAAGCTAGTGAACAAGGTGATGGGGAATGCTCATTTCCCCGTCTTGATGATGAAGTAAGTAGTGATTCTTCTTCAAATATTTCTGATTCTGATATTGCTGAAGATGATGTTGATATGGATTCTGAACATATCCCTCCCTCAATTCCCAAGTGGGTAGAGAAAACAATTCAAAGTGCCGGAGAGCTTGTGGGAGATCCCCAAGATGCTAGGAAAACTAGATCTCAATTTCACAATTCCTTTGCATGTGATAATTCTGATCTGAGTGAGGCATGTTATTTGATGGTTGGATCTGATCCAATTTCATATTCAGAAGCATGTACAGACCCAAGGTGGAAATCAGCCATGCAAGAAGAGATGAACTCACTCCATGAGAACAAAACTTGGGATTTAGTCCCTCTTCCTCCCAAGAGGAAACTAGTGCAATGCAAATGGATTTATAGAACCAAAGTTGGATCTGATTGCTCCGATCTGAAGTATAAGGCCAGGTTGGTGGCTAAGGGTTACTCTCAGGTCCAAGGAGTGGACTATACAGAGACATTTGCACTGGTGGCAAAGATGGACTCCATAAGACTAGTTTTGGCCATTGGGGCTTCCAAGCGATGGGAGGTTCATCACATGGATGTAAAAAGTTCCTTTCTTCATGGGGATCTGAATGAGGAGATATATATGCAGCAGCCTGAAGGTTTTATTTCTGATCATACACTTGTTTGCAGGTTGAACAAGTCACTCTATGGGCTCAAGCAAGCTCTTAGAGCATGGTATGCAAAAATGGACAATTTTTCTGTTATCTTTGGGGTTTGAGAGGTGTAAGTCTGATCCAAATGTTTATATGCAGCATGTTAGTGATCTGATATTGATTATTGTACTGTATGTTGATGATCTTTTGATCACTGGTAGCTGCACCAAAGAACTTGACTCAGTTAAGAGAGCATTGCACAGTGCATTCTCCATGACCGATCTAGGATTGCTAAAACAATTTCTGGGTTTGGAGATAGGCCAAACTGTGAATGGAATTTCTGTATGTCAGTCAAGGTATGCTTCAGATTTTCTGCAGAAATTTAAGATGGCTTAATGTAAGTCTGTAAAATTTCCATTTGTTTCAGGAGTTAAGCTCACAGAATGGGGTTCTTCACCACTAGTTGACAGTTCACTGTATAGACAACTAGTTGGGAGCTTGTTGTATCTTACACACTCTCGACCATATTTGTCTTATGTTGTTGGGGCTGTTGCAAGGCACATGCAAGAGCCTCATGAGATCCATTGGAAGGCAGCCAAGAGGATCCTTCATTATGTTCAGGGTACTAAGTCCTTTGGTATCCATTATGTTGCTGGTTCATCCCTTGAACTAGTAGGTTTACAGATTCTGATTGGATTGGTGATTGTATCGATCAGAAATCAACTTCCGGTTATGTTTTTATGCTTGCACATGGACCTATATGCTGGTCAAGCAAGAAACAAAACACTATTTCCTTATCTTCAGCTGAGGCCGAGTACAGGGGAGCAGTTAATGCAGCCACAATGTGTTTGGTTGCAAGGTATTCTTGCAGAGTTCAGGATTGTTTTTGATTCACCCACTATTCTTTGGTGTGATAATCAAAGTACAATTAAGATTTCTACTGATCCAATACAGAGACAGAGGACCAAGCACATAGAGATACACATGCATTACATTCAGGGTTTGGTGCATGACCGGACCATAGCATTGCAGTATTGCCCATCCAGTGAGCAAACTGCTGATATCTTCACCAAGTGTTTTACCGAGAAGACCTTCACTCACCTTAGATCTTTGCTTGGGGTGAGTGATGCATGGTGATGATTGGTGTATTCTGATATATACCACATGTCCATTTTAGAGGGGAGGTTTTATTTCCCATGTGGTTTTCCTCCTTACTTTGGTTAGATGGACGAATAAATTTTATGATGTAAAAGGTGACTTGAGCCTAGTTGCTAAGGCCTTAATTTTTGATATTTCACTAAGTCTAGCTTAAGGGTGTCACGTCCCCTCCCATCATTCCAGCTAGATGGAGAGGATAGTGAGGTTAAACCGGGCATCTAGCCCCCATATCCATTCATTAAACTTTTTTGATACAAAGACAAGTATATGTTCATGCAATGGAAACACAACGAAAGTTAAGTAAATGCTGTTGATATCTATCATACATTCAAGATTTTGTGACAGCCAATTAAAGACCTTTGCAGATTTATAAAAGATCATATGGAATTGCATAAACTCGTAAAAGCACAGTGGAAGTAAATTCATTTAATCCATCCACATACATTCATAATATTCATCAAATGGTAATTGCAATTTAACACAAGAGAATACTTATCTTATGCGAAAGTAGTCCCAAGCAACTGGCTATGCAACTGCAACGTTCCACCCAACCGTAGGCCAGTGTGCTCCTCAATCTCTCAGCACCACTGCCACCCCCGAGCTAGGCATGATCTCTACAAAGGGAACAACAGACTCACACATAGCCAAGCCTACACCAAGATGAGCCAAGCCAATCTACAATTGGGTTTATCAAGATGCTAGGAGATGGAAAGGAAGAGTTGCTAAGCTAGTGAGCTCCAGCACAGAGCCAGGGATAACCTTGCAAGATCTATCTAGCTTGGCACCCACAATACCTACACACCCAGCACAAGGAAGTATTCTTTTCACTACTGTACAGTCCCTCAAGCCATACCTTCCCTATCTAGTGCTCTCAGGGTATGCATAGAAGAGTAACCAAAGCCCTCTTGATCTTCTTGAGAGGTTGTCTCCCCCACTAGGTTTATCAAGCCACTTTTGTCCACTACCACTCCAACACTTCAGCTCACAAGCTCAAACCAAAAACGAGGATGCACATAACAGCAGAACCCCACTTGTTGGGCATGAGGAAAACGTTTTCCACAGTGGGATGCATGAGACGGGGTTTCAACTCACTTAGAAAAATGTGGGAACCCCCAAAAATGAAATGGGAAGATGGGGAACAACCCTAGGAAGCCAATCCATTTTTAGAAAAACGTCCTTGGACATTCGGGGGTAAAAACGACCTCCATACAGTCCCCAAAACGTGGCTCTTCTCTCCCAAGCTACTGTATATGCAAAAATGAACTCCCAGGCATGGAAGAATGTAGGATGTGGATGAAAAACGTGTAGGGAAGGACCCAGCTAGCTCCCACTGCGTGAAATGAGTGAAGACTCCCCATTCAGAATGGCTTTGGGCACCATTTCGTGGGTGTTTTCTTGCCGAACAAGCATAAACACAAATTTTCAGGTTGATGGCTTGCCCATGCACGAAATTGGCTGCCATACTTCTTCATTTCCAAGGCAATAACTGCCCCAACCAATCTTTGGAAGAATTAAATGATTGGGTGCATGAGAAAAAATGGGTAGTTGGTGGTTTTTGGGTTTCCCCATTGACACATGGATTAATACCATTGGCTCAAGGGTTTGAATAATTCCCCCCCTATTCCTTGTAGAATCATGCCCCATCTCTTTGTTGCATTGCATAGCTAGTTGTGGGTATTTTTCATTAAAATTCGTATTTACATGATGTCTTATTTACATCGTGCCCATCTAGCACAAGAACCATAGGCATCTATTCTAATTGTCGATACATAAACGCTAAATCAATGGTGGGGCCTTGGCCTTGAGCTCCTCACCATGATTAAATATCAGTATTTACATCATTTACAATTTGATACAAAGGGGGTCAAAATGGAGACGTGACAAAGGGGGGGTGTTAAAACATTATTACACCTATGTACATTAATCATTTATTAATTGATGGTTAATTAGTGCCTAAGTGATTAATTATTACATCCCTAAGTTGGTTAGTTGGTAAATGGTCAAATATCTTGAACTAGTTAGCAATGTGAACAAACCTTTGCATGTGCTGAGTCAAACTAGCTGTTGGGTGCGCTCACCAGCTAGTTTGACTCAGCACATACACAGGTTTGTTCACATTGCTAACTAGTTCAAGATATTTGACCATTTACCAACTAACCAACTTAGGGATGTAATAATTAATCACTTAGGCACTAATTAACCATCAATTAATAAATGATTAATGTACATAGGTGTAATAATGTTTTAACATGTCTACCTTCTTCATGCAGTCTTTCTCCTGCATTCATAGCAGCTCATGAAATGGTCTCAGGATTAACAATAGTCCACCATTTCATCTATTATATAACTTTATTGAAACATATATATGTCACACCCATGCATTCACACAATGCATCTCAACATGTGCACCCACACCTATGCATGCACATTCACAACATTTACATAATCTTTTAATGTGCATTCAACCTTGCATTAATCCATGAATACTAGGCATTTCAACATATTATGGCCTAACCATGCCTATCTCATATGGCATACACTACAACAAGACCATAATTCATCACTTGCTTTGGTTGTTAAACGCACAACCAAGATACACAAATGGTATGATATAATTTCGTATGAATGCATTGAGGTTTCTAAGAAACTATAGGGCGCAAGGCTCCTTGCCTTTACTTACCCGCACCTCACCATACTTGGTAGGTTGGCATTCACATTCAGGCACTCAATACCACATGCAACCAAATCAACATAGTTAAAAGATAGTGGAAGGGATGTTACCAAACCCTCTTTCCACACTCATGCACTTAAGCACAACTAACCATTACCTGCATGGTAGTCATTAACATCGCTTGATGTTACCTAATCAGTTGGACTCTTACCAAGGCTTCACAGTCCTTTTTTGCCAACCTCGTGATCATATATTCGTTGCACCATCCTTTCCTCATAAGGTTGTTGGTCATATGCAACAATCATCATCCTCATCTTTAGCCATGCTATGGTTTCCTTTGGTCCTATAATCAATGTGAACACAACTAATTATTAGCAACCACCATAATTATCTTAAGTGGCTCATTGCATATGTAAAACCTCACTATTTTACCAATATGGAATATCATATATATATATTCACAAGTATTTTCACATGCATTATGCATTGTTTATTAATATGCCATCTAGTGCATATTCATTTTATCTATCTAATCTCTTGCGTTTTCAATCATGCTTCTATGGTATGATTCCCACAACCATTATCAACAACATTAATAGTCATCAATCATAGGCAATGCCATTAGTGGGCTATTGCATGTGTAACTTCACTATTTTATCAATATGCAATATCATGCTCATGCATAAGCATCTCACATGCATTATGCAATGACTCTCTAATCATGCCCACTAATTCATATGCATTATTCTCTTGCATTTCCAGCATCCCTATGCCATAATTTATAGTATATAAAACTTGGGAAATATAAATACAATAGAAAGAGAGGAGTTAAGGGATTCTTCCTTTCCAATTCCTCATCATGACATGGAGTTCCTCCTCCACATCATAGCTGATCATTTTCTTGGCTTTCCTGCCAAGCATACAAGCAATCATTAGCTATCATCTTCTCATGAATTAGCAATTCAACATATACATACGTGTAATTATTCATTCTTGATATTTTCCAAATATGCAATTCTTATGCTATAAACATAAATAGTTTAAGGTAAGGAATCTCCCTCTTATTGACATTGCCTTGCTGTTAACACCTAAAAAGTGCTCACTAGCTCATTCCCTTATTCACATGACCCATGTACCTAAACCGTGTTGGTCAATACCATTGGTTTCCTCAAAACCATAATGGTATTCCCCACCACCAAAAAATATAAAAAGGTGGTAGGGGCTCCTCACTTTACATCCATCCATCTTCCTATCCTCATGCTGCCAAAATCTCCCTTGAGCTTTTGGCCATTGTAGCAACCTTGGAGAAAGGACCCTTTGGAGTTTGGAACTGCTCACCCTTGAAGCTTCTCAACTATCTTCATCACTTGGAGGTATTATTATTGCAAGCACTTGCTTGCCCCCATTTTCAATACAAATTTATTTTTTATATTTCTTGTTCTTCTTTTTTTTAATTCAAAAATGCACATGCTAGTTTAGTTTTAGATTTAGATTTAGTTTATTGTTTTTGCTTAATATTGAAACTGCTGCTACTAGTTAGCAGGTGCCCATAGCACTAAGCTTGGTTGCAAAACCAAGCCAACAGTTTTTGGCGACTCCGCTGGTTTCGAATTTTTAGATCTCACTTTTTCTTTAGATCTTAGTTTTTGTTAGTATTGGTTAGTTTAATTCATAGATCTCCCACCCTAGACAGCAGATCCATTGCTATTCTAGATCTTGGCCCATTTTATTTCCATTAACAACCCAAAATTCTCAATTTTTGGGTTGGTTTTTCGGCGTCCGCATACGGCTTTCGCCTTGCTACTTTTTTCCCAACAGTCGCGTGGTTCATCGCGACTGCGCGACCCTTTTCCGCGCGGTTCACTGCAGCTTCGCTGCCAATTAGCGCGCTGCACATCGCGGCTTCGCGGACATTTTCCACGCTGCACATTGCGACTGTGTGACGAAATCCCGCGTGGTCCATCGCGGCTTCGTGGCCGAAACCCGCGCTTCCCATCACGACTGTGCGACAGAAACCCGCGCTTCCCATCGCGACTGTGCGACAGAAACCCGCGCGGTCCATCGCAGTTGTTCTGTCAAAACCCGCGATGCCAATTTTTTCCATTCGGCCGATCCGTTTAAAAAAAATTAATTTTTTACTATATTTTCTGCCCCCATTGCAGATTTTATAGTATTAAAATTCCTGTAGTTTTTACAACCATAGAAGAATTTTACTATTTAGAATGCACATTTGAAAAAGTCGTTTTAAAAATTTTCAGAAATTGAATGAAGGATGTATTTGCATTTTATCTAGATTAAAATTTTGCTGTTTACTTCTTTAATATTCTGCCCATAGCAATTTTTTGAAAAAGAAATCCATTTATTTCTTAAAGAAGTCATATTATTTGCTTTCCTATTTCAAAATATCCTTTGTTTTTTGAATAGTCTTTGCAAAGCATTTAATTTCCATGTATTGAAAAAGTCATATTATTTGCTTTACTATTTCAAAATATCCTTTGTTTTTTGAATATTTTCTGCAAAGCATTTACTTTTTCAATTTCAGTTTAAAATACCACACGTGCACCCACTCAAACACATAATTTAAACTGATCCTTAAAACTTACCCTAACTTAAACCCACTTTTAACCCCACTTGGAGAACATTAAAAGAACTTTGTAGCTAGGTAGTATTGAGGGGATAGGTGTTCCAATAACACCCCTCTGTTATTACATTTGAGACATAGCTGTTGTCCATTAGGGAACCAAAATCTCCTAGTATTTGTTGGCACGGTCATAACCAGTTTATCGGAAGGCCTCTCCCCTAGGAGGGTTGAAGTCGCGAGGATGGTTTCAGAAGTCTGAGTGGAATACCGAAATCCATTCAGTAACCGAAGGCTACCATTCCCAGTTCTCGGGATATCCCTGTATGCGGGTATTGCGGTAAAAGGACCAAACGGCAGATTTACCTTTTCTGGACGTGTCATGAACGGAGTATCCTAGTTTCCATTCTTTAGGATTGATTACCCGGTGTCCCTCCCGATAGGGGGATATCTAGCCGTTGATTCAACATTCAATATTGTCTGACTTGGATTTCATCACCTTGCAGAGAATATCGTTTGTTGATTGACAATACGTTTAGTTAGGTGCTTGCATGATACAATCCACCTTTGGTCTAGTAGCACCTCTTTTTTCTAGAAGTTGTTTGCATGTTGGTATTCTGACCATTTTTTGCATCCCTCCACTTATTATAGCACAGCTGCTATAATAAGTGCTTTTTGAGGTTGATTTTTTGGCCTAAGAGCCTTTATTTTCACTCCCCTTCTTGCACCCTTGGTTGCATTAGGGTTTTGAGTTTTTTATACATTACCATTTTACACACAAGATTTTTTCACAAAAAACTTATTTCTCACCATTGAAAATTTTAGACGCTCTCGTCGTCTTCAGGGCGAACTCCCAGAGTTCAGTCTACTTGGCTCTCCACGTCATCGACGTCAAGCCTTATCTCTTGAATCAACACATCGTCGGTCAAACAGACAGTCATCCGATTCTGACATGCCTCACTTCACATCTGATTTTGAGGCAGAATCCGAAAACCCTACTAAATTATTACCAACCAATCTCATGGCTGGAACACAATACGACCCACTTTTTACCAGTACTATTGGAGATACATCCACAAACCCTTCTACTACCGTGCCATCCATGGTAACAACAACCCCCCTAGGCATGCCCAATATGGGGGATACTCTACCTTTAGGTATGCCCAACACACGACTACCTCCTATTATGGGTATGCCAAACATAGGAATCACACCACTTGTCATTTCCACAACCCAGATCCCAGGAATTCCTGGCGCTATTCCTAACCCCAGTGTAACCCATGTTGCACTTGGAAACGTTGGCCCATACCAAACCACAGCAGTTGGAGGACACATACCTTCAATACCTAGCATACCCTTAGGGGCTACTGGACCACTACATAATGCCACCATGAACAGTTATGTCCCAGCCACTACATCACACCCCTCGGCCAGTCTACCATTTTTGGCAAGTTTGAATTTGCCAAACTTGGCAAGACTAACTAATGATCCTATTAGACATGACCCCACTTGGCCCCCCATGCCCACAAAGCTTCCCTCGGACATCCCAAAGTTTGAAGAAAAACCTGGGGAAGATCCCCAAAACCACATAATGTCATTTCACCTATGGTGTTCATCTAACTCCATAGTGGATGACTCCATTAGACTAAGATTGTTGCAACGAACGTTCACTGGATCTGCAGCCAAGTGGTACATCGAACAACCACATGGAACCCACCATACTTTTACATCTCTCGCCTCCACTTTCCTTCAATTTTTTCAGCTACCTGTACGGTACGATGCAGGAGTTGAAATACTGTTGTCTTGCAGACAAAACACAGCTACCCACATCACGGACCACATCCATGAGTGGTGCAAGCGTCGTAGCCTCTGTAAGATTAAACTGGATGACCGTATATTTTTGGACTGGTTCCTTAAATCACTCCTACCCCTCATAGAAAAAGACGTTGCTTCTGAACGACCCTAGTCAGAGGAAGAAGCTATCCTAAAAACTTAGGAATTCGACCTAATTTATGCCCAATCAGGCTATCTCTACACCATCATACCAGACGCCCCACGAGGCAATTCTTCACGCGGTGACACGCCGGGGGCATCACATGCTGCTAATGATATTATCGGCCAAGTCACACCGCAAATTATACCTTTTAGCATGGTGAGCACCATAAACGCCCCAGACCTCTCTAGGGCTACATCTAATTCTAGAGCGACAACTTCGTATGCTCTAACGAATCAGACTCATCACACTCATGGACCCTCTTGTCCACAACATTGCTATATGCAAATGCCATCGACATATGTACCACCCACATACTATAACCAACCAACGACCCGGAACCCAATTCAGTTCCCTCCACAACCAACGTATTACCATCAGCAGGCCACACATGCTCTTGTTCACTCACAAGCCCCAACGGCTTATTTCCCACCATAGGTAGTCCTTGCTGCACCACAACCTCCAATCGCTCAGACTTATCCTCCAAACAACAACAACGCTACCCCCGCCAACCAAAACCCTGATCGACCACCGAAACAGGGTAAGAACCCCAATTTACGAACAAACCACCCATGTTCCATATGCGGGGTATACGACCATTATACACACACTTGCCCACATTTTGGGCGAGCACTCCAACTGTGGTTTGATGATGCCCAACGCCAAGGGCACGCAGCACAACCAGCGCCACCTCCTCAACCACAACCCATGGTGCTGCAGAATCCTTTGCCCACACAAGGAGTGGTGAACACTCGTCTGTTGGATCCTCCTCAAGGAACCACATCACCACAACAGCAAATCACATATGCTGCACACACAAACTAACCAATGGATTCAAATACTCATCATCTCCTTATGATGTCATCGTCCGACATGAATCTCCAAACGTGTCGAAACCCATACGCTCCCATTGCACCTACAAATGCTCTCCCTATGATTGAACAACCCGTTCAGAATGTACCTACATCGTTCGTCTCCACAGTCAGACCCGGATTATACTCGAAATCACCTATGAATTCCACATTCCAATCCATCCAACCCCATTTGAAGATAACTGAGATATCTAATTTGTGCACCATCTCGCATAACACACAGGTACCAAACCAACAACCCCCTTTACTCCCGCAACCACCCTCAATGCCAACTCACGTAGGAGCCACACCAATTCATACTATCCCATTTTTATTTCCCCCTTCAGGCACCATCAACACACCAGTCATGGCTACACTTAATCTCCCAGGATTAACATTAGGACTACCTGTGTGGTACCTACCTACCCCAACCTATCCTCCGACACCGAATGTCATTTTACAACTAGTGCAACCCATCAATACTTCTAACCGTCCACCCCCTGGTGTAGCAAACATCCAAAATCAACCACCTCCAACAGCGGCCACCGCATCAACATCCAATTATACTCCCCCACCACTTCGAAACACTGGGGGCAGAGGTCCACAAGCCTACACCACTGGACCCACAACTCACACCCCCCCAACGACCCCCAAGTTGGTGAAGAATCCCCCAACAAACCGCATACCCCCCAAGTGCTCTTTGTGCGACGACATAGGCCATGCCACCCATCAATGTCCACAGTTACCAGCACTTCAAGAACACATGAATATGTTGGATGACGACACCAATGTTCCAGTATTCAAACTAGAACCCCCCCCTCAACCTCATGATAAATCATTACGCACAAACCATCCTTGTGCAATATGCGGCATTTATGGCCATTATTCACACCATTGTCCTGATCTCCCAGATTATAGAGAAGCCTTATACGAATTGAATAATGTCGACCTAGAGATATCCCCTACTAAAATTGAGGAAATTCATCCCCCACCATCTTCCTCCTTGGAAGAAATTAACACCATTTACACAGTTTCCACTGGATACCCCTCTGTCTGGTCGGCCCCTTCCGTTGATCCCTTTGACACACATGTTCAACCCTTTCAAATCGACGAGGAAACCACATGTCCACAACATGGGGGCAGGCCCAAAACCTTACCTACTCATCATCATCGTGATTCTCATCGGAGATACTGGAGGCATCCACCCCACAAAGGGAATATCCCATCATCATCTCATCACTTCAGTATGCCACCACAGCCCACAGCCTCATGGTATAACACCCTGCCAACAGTTGCTCAATGCCCTATTGATCTCTCTCTAAGACAACATCTGCACCACATTGACACCTCTGAGTTAGGGGGCATAATAGATTACCTCGACCCCGGGATAGGGGGCATGATCAATCATTTTGAACCTTCCCCATCATCTCTATCTCAACACCTCAATGAGCCCATCGTTCAAACCAACACATATGTGATCCACAATCACAAACCCCATGCACATTGCATGGGGGCAGGTCATTAACCCTGCTGACTTCTTCACATGCGTGATCTCAACCATTTTTTGAGGTCTTATATCACTTGTATATTCGATTTGATTTGATACACCTAGTATTCTCCCCCCGTGGGTCATCATTTCTCCCCACCACAGCATCCTTGGCTTGGTGGGCTCACCTTTATTTGTAGCCATTTTTTAACCTAGTTATTTGCTTTGACCATTCCAGAGTCCTTATGACCTCCATTTTTTGCACCATTTGTACCGCCGGATTCATATTTCCGCGCTCGTGATGATGCTTGAGATCATTTCTCGCTCTCACGCCCAGATTTTTTGGGCATTTTTTCCATGCCCCCTCGTCACCTCGGTTTGAGTGCCACATTGGTCGTTCTCCAATTTTAACGAGTCTTATATCGCCATATTCAGTTTTCCGCGCTTGTGATGATGCTAGAGATCATTTCTCACTCTCACCCCATAATTTTCTGGGTATTGTTTCAAAATGCCACCCATCACGTCGGTTTGCGTGCCACATTGGTCGTCGCCCCTTTTTGACAATCTTTACGTCACCGGATTCAGTTTTCCGCACTCATGATGATGCTTGAGACCTTTTCTCGCTCTCAACAATCCCTTTTTGTTCGGTATAATTTTATCCCTTTTTCGGGATGAGCAATCCCTTTTACGAAAAAGACACTTAGGGAGTTTCTGTTAAGCTCTTTTCTTACTCCTAAAACAATGAAAAGATTGCCGAGCAACCTTGCTTCCTTTCATGCTCGCTAAACGTATCTGAAAGGGCGTCTACCTGGTATAAGTTTACCCCTTTTCCGTACCTTGTAGACTAATTACGAAAAAGGAATACTCTAGTCACATCGGCTAGAAGAGTTCTCCATCTGCATCGTTTTATGCTTTTTCGGGCCTTGGAGACTAACTTACGAAAAAGAACACCAATGGAGTCCACTTACCACTTTCAGACTCTCTAAACATGAAATCCACCACGAGCAATCACCATCCTGGGCTCGTAAAACCAACATGACAGTAATCATAACCACTGCAGAGTCTTCTTATCGATTTTAGACTCATTAAAAATGAAAGCACCAATGAGCACGAACAGTCTCGGGCTCACAAAATACACAGGACAGTACCATTTTAGAGCACACTTTTATCCCTTCTTGGAGCTCATTAAAACCACGAAGAAGGACCCAATGGTGCTTCTCAGTGCCACAACAGATCACGTCTACTCATATAGCAGCTTCCCCATTTTGGTCGCCTTTGTTCAGAGTATTCTGCAGTATGTCACCCTGAGAACCCCTCGACAACACCCATCAGCTTGACCCCCCCAGAGTCAATACATACCCTTCAGTCCCTAAAAGATATGATCCTCACACCTACAAGTCAGTTCCCTACGCTGATAGGTCAACCATGTCACCATGCTCTGAACAAAGGAAGTTTGAGTCTACCCACCATATGACCCCAGTTACTTCCCATCCCCACAAGTATGTCAATCCTACCATCAGTACTACACCACTTCAGTTCTACGCCTCACGCTCCTATCAAGGAAACATCATTTCCTTGTTAGTTGCTAGTATCCCTCTGTCGACGACAACAAAATTTATTCTAGAGGATAGACCTAGAGGTCCCTGTGTCTTGGACTCATCACCATTTACGATGAGTGCCTACGAATCATTTCGAGAAGAGTCCTCAGTGCCTCTCCAAATGGTTGTTTCTCACATGCTCGACTTCAAACACCTTGATCGCATTGTTGAGACTCGCATAGGATATTGGTCCTATCAGTTATCAGTCGAAGACCCCGGATACCATCTGACTGTTCCACATTCAAGAGTCTACTTATGGAAACAACTAGTTACAATTTTTCTATAGATATCAGGGTTGCGCACAGCGACAGTATTCAGATGTACCCCAGTTTTTATACTCCCTCGAGTATACAGTTACATATACTTCCCATAGATGGCTCACAGTCATTGAGTCCCTACAGATGTTGGACACCTTCAGTTTCAGCAGTTCATCAACCCTTCTGAGACATTATTTAGAACGATTGATGCTTTATTCCAGTGTATTAGTTATTGAGATCAGTCATGTTATGATCATGAGTACATCCCAAAATGATGTCCCCTCTGGACCATTGTGATGTACCAGCAGATTTTTTATGTATTTTTTCAGGTCCCCCTTCTTGGGACTAATTGTTATGTCTTGATACGAGCATGGGTATGCCCGCCTCGTCCATTATCAGGATTATTCCTCATTCATATTGAGGCCTTGTAATATTGTTTATTTTTTGCAGCTTCCAAGGGCCGTGGATCCAGTCTCCAATCGGTCTCTTCTCCTCCCCAAAACCCCAGAAAAAAGACAAAAGAACTATGATGTCTATCAGCCATACGATGAGCTCCTTCCCTCACACATCAGGGGGCAATCTGTTAACACCTAAAAAGTTCTCACTAGCTCATTCGCTTATTCACATGACCCATTTGTCCACTTTTCCACCATTTGAGCCTCTAAAGCCACCAAAAGACCTTAATACACCCCTTTTTCCACTCAAAATGAGTATTTTTCCTAAAAAAGCATTAAAAACCCTAAAAAAGGGTCCAAAATTCTCAAAAATATTAAAAAGGGAATAAAAATATTCAAAATATTCAAAAAAGGAAAAAGGAGAGAAAAGGTACCTAAACCATGTTGGTCAATACCATTAGTTTCCTCAAAACCATAATGGTGTTCCCCACCACCAAAAACTATAAAAAGGTGGTAGGGGCTCCTCACTTTACATCCATCCATCTTCTTATCCTCATGCTGCCAAAATCTTCCTTGAGCTTTTGGCCATTGTAGCAACCTTGGAGAAAGGACCCTTTGGAGTTTGGAACTGCTCACCCTTGGAGCTTCTCAACTATCTTCATCACTTGGAGGTATTATTATTGCAAGCACTTGCTTGCCCCCATTTTAAATATAAATTTATTTTTTATATTTCTTGTTTTTCTTTTTTTTAATTAAAAAATGCGCATGCTAGTTTAGTTTTAGTTTTAGATTTAGTTTGTTGTTTTTGCTTAATATTGAAACTGCTGCTACTAGTTAGCAGGTGCCCATAGCACTAAGCTTGGTTGCAAAACCAAGCCAACACTTGCTGCTCCCATTGCTCTTCCACAATGCATATTATAGCCAATTACTCTTAATAAGGCCTCGACACTCTTCTATGCAATTCCCGCTTCTCATCCCAAGCATAGAGAATGCATTTCACACTTTCAACGACTGTCTCCGGGGGACAAGGGGGGTCAAGGGGACTTGCCCCCTTCGATTTCGCGCAATCTGGCGCATAAGTTCCATGGCAATTTTTCCATTTTCGGCACCTGAAAATATCCCTTAAAAACAACTGAAATTCTTTGTTTCGGAGTAACTCACTGAGTTCTTCTGAAGGGTGAACTCGTCTATATCTTCCGATCTATTTCAGGCCAGCTCGCTGAGTTCTACCATTGTTTTGGACCAACTCGCCGAGTTATTCTGTCGTTTCGGGCCAACTTGCCGAGTTCTACCATAGTTTCAGGCCAACTCGCCGAGTTCTGCCGCAGTAAAACACTTAGAAAATTTTTGAAAATTTTCTTGCTTTTCCCGAGCACTTTCGCAACTTCGTCGGCGCAACTTAGCCAAGTTCGCCGAACGTGTTGGCTCCACTTAGCGAGTTCTGCCACCATTTTGGCCCAACTCGCCGAGTTTTTCCACTGCTTTGGCCCAACTCCACGAGACTCACCGAAACACGTCAGCTAAAAAAAAACACTTAGAAAAAAATTTTCAAAAAATTTTTTTAGAAAAAATTTTGAAATTCCGCAAACTTTTCTCGGTGCAACTTGGCCAGATTCACCGACTATGTCAGCTCCACTCAGTGAGTTCTGTCGCCGTTTCGGGACAACTTGCTGAGATTCGTCGACACATTTTTTGGCAGAAAACTCATAGACACTTAGAAAAATTTTGAAAATTTTCTTAATTATCAGTGCTGAGCATGAACCATACTTACCTCTACAATTATGATAGGTAGCCCATAAAGGCCCAATGCTGCAACCAGAAGCTCTGATACCATCTGTCACGTACCCACCCATATATCCAAGGCAAGGAAGGGGACATGATGCCAATCTGTGGGACTTTCACATAATCTCATCCATTTCATTAGTTTCATACATATAATTTCAAGAGTGTGCAGATGTAAATTAAGCAAATACGCACAACGGAATTAAAAATCATCCACACATGTATCATATGCAAACAACATATTAAAATTACCATCAAATTAAACATTGCAGAAGTAGATACATAGATAGAAAACACTTATCTTCGTTGTGCAATTGTCCCAAACAACTAGCTATAACACTACAACATTCCACCCAACCATAGGTCTCTTCCCAACCTGTATTCTTTCAGCACTCAGAGACCACCCCCGATTTGGGCATGATTCTTACAAGGAAAAGGGACATTCCAGCTCATTCAAAGAAAATTAAGCATTTAATATGAGCGAAGACAGTCCATAGCTGGGTTTATCAGGCTACATTTGAACCCTAGATGCTTGCACTCGAGCTCAAGCCAAAACAATGGATACCCATCTCAACCCCAACATTCTCTTACACATAGAAAACTCAAAAATGGGCATAGATACACATTTCCATTAATGGGGTTTACAAACAGAATGGCCATGGGTTTTCCCCAAAATGTAGGCACACCAAAAATGGATTTGTGAGAGGGAAAATCGACCATAGGGAAGAAAACGATTTCTCCCATAGATATACAAGAAATTAGTGAGCCAAAACAACCTCTATGGTCCCCAAATCGATTTTCCTTTCTTCCCCACTATTATACAACACAAAAACACCCTTCCCAGCTAGGATAATGAAGGAAACACAACAAAAACCATCGAGAAAAATGCTCAGGTATCTATAAACGCGTGGGAGAGCAAAGTTGGTTGATGGATAATGGCTTGGGGAGCAATTCGTGGCTCTTTTCTTTCCCAAGAAGACAAACACATTTTTTCATGTAGGGTGGCTTGCCCATACTCGAATTTGGACAGCCATACCTCCCATTCCCCAAGGCATTAACTACCTCAACCAACTCTTGGGAGAAATGAATGATTGGGTAGAAAAGTCAACATGGGTAGTTGAGGGTTTGATGGGTTCTCTCATTGACACTTGGCTTGAATTGATTTGCTCAAGGGTTTGAATGTTTTCCCTCCCAATTCCTTGTAAAATCATGCCCCCATCTCTTGTTGCATTGCATAGCTAGTTGTGGGTATTTTATTAAAATGCATATTTACATGATGTTTGAAATTCCAATGTGCCTCGCTAGCACACAAACCATATGCATCAATAAACCGATGGCGGGGACTTGGCCTTGAGCTCCTCACCATGATTTTATAACAATAATACATCATTTATATTTTAATGCAATAGGGTCAAGATTGGGACGTGACATTTAATAATCAAATAATAGTATATTATATATTATTATAATATATTGTATATAGTATATATATGTATATATTAATAGCATAAAAGAGTTAGAAAGTAATAGCAAATAGAGATAAATATATGAAATATTTTTTGGTATTACTTTCTAACTCTTTTTATACTATTAATATATACATATATATACTATATACAATATATTATAATAATATATAATATACTATTATTTGATTATTCTATAAATATATATGTACACCCTTTAGTAGGGATTCCTGTAGACGAAATGGATGTACTTCCGGGATTGGAACCTGAAACTGTACCAACTGGCACTGAAGTGCTGGTTGGACTTGTGCTATTAATAGGTATACTAACTTTTGGGATTGATGTAGAGGAAAATTGGAAGTATTTCTACCTCCATCAACTGTTTGATGTTGTGACGATGTAGTCCCTTGTGCTCCTGATGAAGCCATAGGGTCACTTGTTGAATTTTGCATGTCATTCAAACTTTCAAAAAGAGGTTTGATATCACCTAGTGACTCATGGATAGTAAGTATAACTGGTTCCGAAAGACTCATCAAACGAGGAATTACATGAGCATTTGTGTGATTTTTCAATGTTTCAATTTCAACTAGAGTAAGATCATCAACTATGGCTATATTTAGTTCGTGATGTGATGATGAATTTTGAGGGTTGATTTGATGTTGTTCTTCTCGAGTAATATTAATTGAGTTTAAAATCAGTTATGTCTCCAAGCCATTAGGATGTCATTTTTGTATCTGTCTCTGCAATGTAGCAAGGCCTTCAATTTCTGTTGATTCACCTCGCTACCACCATGACTGGAGGATGGGAGAGTAGCCACTTTTAAGAAGTTGATAAAAGGATGTGTTTAAAATGATATTCTTAATCAAAAAATCCTAAGTTAGTATAGACTCAATACAAATAAAAGGTGTCCACACAGTAAAAAAATTCCTATAGATCCAAGCAAGCAAACTACTTTTCCAGAGAACCGAAGTTCAGTGAAAAGATGGATTGGAGGGCCTTCCGAAAGTAGTAGCTGCTAAGTGACATAAAGCCTCAAACAACTACTAGCAGCGAAGGTGTTAGAAATAGTTACAATAAATTTTAATCACCAGGGGTTGAAGTGTTGGTTCCTGACCAATCATCCTCCAAGGAGTAAAGGTTCCAAAGTCTGTCTCAGGTACTGCAAGTGTCCCCCACTCACAATAGTCTATGTGATATCCTAGGACTAACAACTAAGGTTACCACTTCACAATCGACGGTCGGGAGGAACAGTTGTAAGTCGAGGACAACTCTCATAACCAGGTACTCTAGAAAAGTGATGTCACCCTAAGGATTTGTCACTTCACATAGAATCCCCTGATGAGATCATGTCCCACTAAACAAGCAAGAGGGGGAAACCACCCTTACTTATCCAGATTGACCTTGTGCTTAATGCATGTGTTAGAAGTGCTTTCCCGACAGGCATTTTTTTCTACTAATGGATTTAAAATCTCAGTAATCAATGCTAGTTTCAAAATTTTGTAGCCCAAGAGTGTTAACTCCAAACCTAATCCAAGGAACTAATCTATTCTTGTTGGTGATATGAAAACCAAATGTTTGTCAATTTTTAGATTAAGCACCAATTTTTAATGGTAGTTTGCTTAGTTTCAGGAGTGGGAGTGAAATTGGTGGTGTGTTGACTCGAAAAATATGAACCAAACAATGCAATATGCTCACTACTCTAACTTTTCAATTTGATGAATGTTCTATACTAATGAAAGTTAGAGGTTCATGTGTGTCTTTCAAACATGCAAAATGTTTTGGTAGATTTTGTACTTTTATGCATAGTTCTTCTAAAATATGGATAATAATTGATTTCAAAGATCAATGTAAATGAAAAATATATCTCAGTGGAAAATGAATCTAATTCTATTATATGAGGGATCTTTGTTTCTCGTTTGCAGGGCCACCCGAGACTGCAAGCAAAGAGGATACACAGAGCCCTTTCACAACTACATTTGGACCCAAAATCCGATGGCAAAATCGTCTGATATGCGACACTTGTTTGTCACATATATGTCACTATCTTTTTTTTTAGACGTCGGTGGTTTTCTGTAGGTTATCCGACACTCCCTTTGACTGTTGGTTAATCGATGGCTTATTGGTATCGTTGATGGCGCTTTAACTGTCGTTTGTGCGACGTGTAGTTCTTATTTTAAAGAATTAAAAACTTAACGCAGGCGTCGCTTCACCAATGCATAGCCAATTTCCAAGCGTCAGATAATGGACGCCTTAAGCCATTTTTTAAAAACAATCCAACAGTCACCTGTCGTCGCGGGTATAGCAAGGTCGTCGGTTGACTATGCCACAATGGCAATTAACCAACGGTCCACTGCTGTCACATGTATATCATGGCCATCGGTTAACCGATGGCCTGTAGTTTAAAAAAAAACAAATACATTTCGTAGGATGTCGAATAAGCGACGACCTATAATTAAAAAACTAAAAAAAAATGTGACCTAATATTGTGGGAATTTGTATAGTCCAAATTACATATAATGCTTGTTATATAAAATAATCTAATGCTCGTGAATTGAAGAGGAAATACCCATGATGTGGATAAATTATTATCCACTCAAATATTGTCGGGAGCCTTACCCATAGGGTGTTTAACTAAAATCCAAGATTTTGGTAAGGGTGAAGGCATACTTTAGAATTGTATAATTGGTTTCCTCCCAGTATCAAATCTTACAGGGTATGCGTGCATTTTACAGAGCTCTACTGTGCTCATTTGTAATTCTTCTGAATTGCCTAATTTGATGAATATTGTGATGGCAGAAGAATTTGGGGAATAAAATTGAGAAAATGGTACATGGGTATTGTCAAGATTTAAAATTACTACAACCTAGCAAACTCGGTTTGTCTCCAAGGCAAGTTCTAGAATCTATAAGGCCTGCATACATATTACTGAAAGCAATCTGGAAGAGTTAAAGGGCCCAAAATGCCATTTTGGCAGGCGTGCAACTGATAGACGAAGACAAATTGAGATAATCTGACAGGTGGGTTTAGCGAAAAAAGTTGAAAAAACCCATGGCACTATAGCATCCATAGTTGGCTTACCACAAACTGAAATTAAAAAAAGCCTACATCATTATACAGAAGCACTTTTGCCCAATTTCCACATAACAAAATTAGCACCTCTTGTAGAGTTTAAACACAATAGAAATTTTCTTAAATGTTCTGGAGATTTCAGTCAGAGGTAAATGAAAGGAAAGAGAGGTCTTGAGCGACAATTGGGTGTGAGAAACTCAAGTTTGAACCCTCAAAGTGTCCTTGGTGGACATGTTTATGAAAGGAACCCAATGCCATCCTGCTAAATACAAAGCTTTAAGTTGAAACTGTCACTGAATAATTATGAAATGAAGAATGAGAAAAAAAAATAGGGCCTTCAACCCAACCACTCTGGGTTACATCAGCAACCCATCTACAAGAGGTGACATACATATTTGGTGAGGCTGCTGGTAAGTGGAAATCAATGCATTTTGAGGAAAGGACTCGTTTGGCAGGTTAGTGGCATGCACCCAAAGAGGACTATGGAGGAAATGGGTATGACAGATAGTGCACTACATTTTGTAGTTTGCATTATAAATTAGAAGAACAAAAGCTTAAACTCTGCATGCATTTTGTAGAAACCTTCCAGGTAGATTTTGCATTCTAGGCCAAAGTACGAAATTGGGGTAAAATTGATGATGACAAAGAATTTAAAGGAGAAATCTGGAGATATCATAGAGGAGAACCCATTGCAATCCAAAGGACATTCAGGGACCTTAAAGTTGAATTTGGGATGATTTATCATGGCTGTAAATGTATTTTGGTCAAACCTAGTCATAAATTTTCTGAGGGCATAGAAAAAAGAAAAAAAAATGTTTAAATTACCATTTTCATAGACCTCCTTTGGCTAGATGAGAGGAAATACAAAAATTATAACATGTGGGTATTGTACAAAACCATGAGACTTCAGCCTAGCATATTTGGTTTGCTTCCATCATCAAAATTTACAGCCTTTGCATGCATTTTTCTGAAGCATACCAACTTAATTTGCACTAAATTATAATTGGCAGTGTCAGGATGTTTTTTGCACGGCAAATACTTTCATGGATGGTAAGGCTCTGGACATGTAAGAGGGTCCAGGAAGATCTAAAGAACACTCAACAAAAAGTAAATCCAAATTTAAACAATAAATAAGCCCTTGGAAGCCATTCAATTAAGCCAAATTTGAAAGATTGTGCATCTGAAAAGCATTAAATGGCAGAAGGGAAATCCAACAGTGTCAAATTTCCAAGGAGACATTGTAGATGGCTTGGCAATTTCCAAATTCTATTCCTGAAACAAGCACAAGATATACTATGCGCTTCCAAAACTAAATATTCAGAAAATCTGTGCCTTGGTCAACATGTTCAAGGAGTGAGGAAATATTCTCTGTTACACAAATACATATTTAGGATACGTTCCCTAAGGAATACTAAGACACAACCACAGTCATACAAGTGTTTTAAGTAATTTAAAACTAGAAACACATAAATGATGCTTGAGGACCTTATCATAAGAAGATTATTGAACTGAGGCATAATTCTAAGTTCTAATCCATACCTGTCAAAGAATTTTCAGAGAATGCATCTTTTGAAGCACATAAACTAATTGACCCAACCAAAAGTTGCATTCCTCTTGCCCTTAGTAACACTGTCAGACTATTTTGACTCCGAGTTGCTTCAATAGCCTGCATAAGTAATGACAACACAGAATATTTTGAGCAATTGACTACTTTATACAGTGCTTCCAAACCAACCCCAGAGCTTCTTGCAATTGCATCTGATTTTGATGAGAGAGCGGCTAACTCTGTCGATAGCAAGGAATACCTAAATACATCCCAGAAAATTAAACTCTGATTGATCCTTCTAGAAGTAGGTTTAACAATACCCTTCCCAAGAAAGTACATAGTACACAGCTTGTGGAAGAGTGCTTCAAACACCACTTTTGTAGATTCAGGAAATTGCCATGACAGTTTTCCGGTATCTGCATCTGCCAGACAATTCTTTAGCATTCTCAAGCAAAGATAAAGCTTGTTGATGTTGAAGGCTTTACCAATCAGAGGATGAAGCCAATAGAGACTCCAATGAGGACAACATATGGGGCTTCTCTGGAATAACATGTTCACTATATATATCTGCAGTTGGCCCATGAGGAAGTACTGGCAAAACTGAATCCGCAAGATGGCGACAAACAGGGCATTAAATGGACACTTAAGGAATTAATACACAAGAATCTAGGGTGGTAAAAATTAAAAACCTTTCTCACATCTTTGAAAATGATTATACTAAAAGCTTGTTGATTTGCTTTCCAACACAAGAACATGTCATGTTAATTCAAAACCCAATACTTCACAAAAGGTCATCGTATGATACCCTAGCCTTTCATACAAGGTAACCCATTCTTGCTTAGTAGAAGCCCTTAGGACTCACTAGATGAGTCAAAGGAAAAGTCCAGGGTACAAATTCTTTATTGAGGCATTTCCATATTCTCCTGCCATAAAACAAGAAAATATATACAAAATTCTTACTTTTATTAATAACAATATGACAAAGCAGATATCATAGCATAAAGACATAATACAGTAGCAGATTCCTGTCTCAAATGCCAATAATAGAATAAAGTATCCTTATAGAGGCAAGGTTAACTGAACTTGTACATTGAGGTTACATACTATGTCGATGAGGACTTTACCCACATCATCAATTTACTAAGTTGACTACATGACAAACATAGGAGAAAAAGAATACCACCTCATAAAAAGGTTGCTACACAAGCTGGTCAATTTGAAGTGGGAAAGTCATTAGCTAAATTGCAGCAGTACTTTTGCCAGCCCAAGATGAAATAATATCTAGAATAATTTGTTAAGAGGATGCCTAGTGTATGGCAAGAGCAAGAGCAGTTTGAGTTTGTTGTTATTCAAATTTTTCCCACGAAGGGCATTGCCCATTCTGTTGTCATTCAAATGTCAATGGGTTCAGTTCTTGGGTATTTTTCCCACCAAGGGCATTTCCCATTCTGTTGTCATTCAAAATTTTCCCATTTTTCGCTGTATAGGACCTACATTTTCCTCGTTACAGGTAAAATTCATGCTCAACATTAAAATCGCAATAATGGTTATGCAGTTTTAACGGAGACCCTGCTACAACAGAAGAGATAAATTCAAGCCTTAGAGGCTGAGTGCAATATGCTTCATCATCTGGTTTCAAATATTGCTAGGGGCTCACAGTCCAATGCTATTCTTGAATTTTATGAAAGTGACACGAAGGTTGTAAACTTGAAATCTAAATATCTAAATCATAATGTATAGTAAGCATTACCATAGTGATGTGGCTTCTTCCATTTGTAAAGAAACATTTGGTGCTGCTTTATTTCCTTCATTTCCTTTATCCTCTTTGTTCATTGTTTTCATCGCAGCTAATATCATCACTGAAAAACGAATGATATGGTTTTGAACCCTGCAGTATGAAGAATGAAGGTTTTATAAATATGAATAATTGACAAAAATATATAATAAATATGAATAGAAGAACATTTTAATTACCTTATTGAGATCCTCTCTGTTTCTAGAATAGTTTAATATTCTCTACTAAACAGGGCCAACCACGTGAAGGTGGAAGCTCATATGGCCCCTCCCCCCCCTCACATCACTCTCAATTCTCCATACCCAATGCATGTGCTTGGAAATAAATGATTTTTTGTGTGAACATCGTGAGTTTCTTGTCTTAAAGGAATTACGTGCATTCGATCATTAATTAGTTTATAGAATTCATTCATTAACTCATTCATTCATTCAAATGTAGGAAAAGAAATAGTTGAAGACATTACTCGATAATATAAAAAATAATATCCGAGGACAATGCATACAAAAATAATGTAATTGTGTACTTATTACAATCACTACTTTTTTTGATGCTTTTTTTTTTCTGTCCACATATTCTCTAAGAGTGACATCCTCTTCTACAACTTGTTTTATGTTTCTTATGTCCTCTGCAGCTGCCTGTGATCTTGTTTGTCGCGTCGTGTGCTCATGACATGTACGCGGCTACTGTAAGGTGCCTGGATCTACTGGAAAAATGAAGAAATATTAATTACTTGACGTGTTTTTATTATTTCATTATAAGTCCTTCATTAAGAAAAAAACATTAGAGCGGTAATTTTTACCTGGCAACTGGGCCACATGAATATCATGCGTTTTCTCTTCTTCTGCTGCTGCCTCAAGTTGTACATGAGGACCCTCTACATTAAAACATCAACACTTACAACACTATAGTATTTGCAACTTAATATTTGAGACTTTAAACTAGACTAGGTTTTTTTTAACAGAGGAATACGTTAATTACATGGATGTCACTCAACTTCAACTTCAATATTTCGTTCTCCTCCATCCTTCATATTTTGTCTACTTTCGTTGGGCGGTTTAACACAAAGAGACTCAATATTTTATGGACTAGTTTATTAATGAATAGAGAACACAATGAATTAATCTTAAATAGAATTTGTTTATTGTGGTTACCTGTGCGCAAGATGGATTAACGGAAGACTCTATTCGGCTAGCACTTTTGCTTGTTCGATGTTCAACAACACCTAAAAACCTGCGTTGGTAGCCAATCCTTAGGTCTTCCTCCGTGGGCACTTCTTTGAATTTTTTGGCTTGTAATTTTCAATTAGAACATCATTATTGTTGTTATATCGTCATGAAAACAATTTTAAATGCAAACTATAATAATTTCTATACAATAAAATAATTATTGATGCTTACGAATCGTGCTACCAAATTTGAATATCCACCAGGCCCAAGCTTGTGTTGCCCATGTTTCTCTACTCTTTCCTGGGTGGCCTTCGAGGTATCTGGTATCCTATAAAAGTAATTTTAAGTACGTTAGACGTTGCAAAATAATGGGAAATAAAGTGTAATGATGATATAATTGCATTGCTGAAAGTATTGCATACCTTTTTGCGCCTAGTGCTAGCTTTCCCTCTTTACCCATAGCGATCTCCCTTCCATCATCTAGAAAGGCTTTCCACTCCCTTGTTGGAATCATCGGAGGGCGCTCATACTTTGGATGCTTTGCTAAGTTGTTCCTATATTGCTCCCTTACAATGTGTAAATGTTGGCTAGCTTTTTCAAGGACCTTTTTATGGTTGAAGGTTTTAGCACCAAAAAACCCAACCATGCGAGCAATAAGGTCATCTTTCAAAACTTTACTTTGTCGGTTCCACCATGTGCGGATGGTGGGCCCAAATAGTTCTAAAGACAAATCATTTAGATGTCTGTAAAAGACATCATTTCTTGCATAAACGAGTATGTGTTAATTAGTGTAAAATGAATGATTCATAATTGCATTCCAATAAAATTATAATAAATAGTTAAAACATTTTGTAAATAGTACCTGGAATCTTACTCATCTTATAGGGGACGAGATTTTCATCCACCAAAAAAGTAGTCTCAATTGTTCCCATGCTGGTGACATAGAAAGATCCAGGAAATGCATCGAGGGTAGTATCACTGTCATACTCTTCTTCATGTACCCCCTGATCCTGGTCGGCACAACCTATCGTGCTTGGACCACTGGAGGATGTAGTACTCTCATGTTCTGTCTCGGTTGCCTCAATTTGCATTCCCGACTGGCCAAAAGACAAAGATACATGATCAGTGGCGGTGGGGGTTTCATACTCAGTGGTACCAGCATGCCCCTCACCAGTAGTACCAGGGAAAAAAAATGCCTGTAGAAACAAATAGTAGTTTAGTTACTCATATACGAATAGGAAAAAAAATGCATTTGAAATAGACTTGTAATTAAAGAGTTTGCATCTGACATCCAAGGGATGTACTCTAAGCAACAGAAGATCTATCTTTTCTTTAGTCTCATCCGTTTGTGGATGAGATATTAGCATATGGACGACCTCATCATTTAATTTTTCTTTTCCTTTCTCAACTGCGTCCTGTATATTCTTTGAATTCAAGAGGTCAATATCGTTGGCAATGTTCCCCAAATCCATATGCCTTGGATCCTGTGTCGATAGATAAGTATCATCCAACATAAAAATAGAAAACATTAATATCGATTTGAAATCATTAATATAATTAGAAAACATAATGCTTAAATATAGTTTCTGAAATTCACAACGTGCTATATACCTGCTCATGACCTGATGAGTGTGGCGTGCTAACACTATGATCCATTGGGGGCCTTCCCCCATTGGATGACTGCAACACAAGAATTGAAAACATTAATTTCAAAGTGAAACATCCAATACATTGATAAAATCTTAATTAAAAACATATTTTTTATATTCAATTTTGAAATTTTACAATGGGGTATACCTGTTGTGGCGTAGTCGATGCATTTGTCCTATCACCCGTCATGGGGCTCTTGCCCCAATCCTCAACCTACAAACAAAATATTGACCACGTTGATATCATAATTAAACAAATGTACTTTCGAAAGAAGCAGATAAGTAAAAGTGTGGTATATATACCTGTCGCCTGTAGGGGGCTGTCGACCTCCGAGGCTCCATTGGGGACTTTCCCTGATCAACTGACTGCAACAAAGTAATTGAAAACATTAATTTCGATCTGAAACCAATACATGGGGAAAATCTTATTTAAAAACATCTTTTAAAAAAATTAATGGAAAACATATTGCGAAATTAATAACATAAACAAAAATGAAAGATACTATATTCATTGATTACAGGTTTGGTGAAATGTTATATGTACCACTCTCAAAGTATCTGCATATGTATCTATCCGATTCATATTGTAACTGATCAACAACTCTTTCCCTGATGCTATTGATTTTATAGCGCAGACGAAAACACGATTTCCTTCACGCCCCTCGAATATGCAATTGGGTTGTTTATTTGTAGACCCGGGTTGTGTGCTATTTATAAACCCCGTAATATTACCTGATGCTTTGGGCCTTACGTCAATGTACATACTCACTCCTTTACTTTGATTATTGTTTTTTAACTCTAAATAATTTGCAGACAATCTGTATCTACGCATGCTACATGTATATTGGACCAACCACATCCAATCTCTGTAATTGTCGCAGGGTTCGACATACTCCGTCAATTCGGTACATCTGTCGTAACCCACCTTTATGACATCCATGCAAAACAACCCCAAACCGTGTAGTGACGGAGGTGCAATCCGAAATATCCTCTCATTCATGCAAAAATCTATGTTTAGAGGAGGAAGATCCTTCGGTACCCATTGTTTGACTAAATGTTTGTACCTCAAGGGCACATCGATGTCGCCTATGGTCTCATCATCATAAGAGCATGAACCTCCTTCAGCGAGAAAAACTTCCATTCTTTTATTGAATTTACTTCTAATCTTTTGACATCTAGTTGATCTCACTCTTTTGGTCCTACTAGATGTTTCACTTTCCTCTAGCCTTGTTGATCTTTCCTCGCTCGAGAATGACAGATCCGACAAATACCTATTTGGTTGTAACTACACTCCACCGAATAAGAGAAATAGTTAGCAAACATTTGTAGAATGCTACAATAATATCATGATCACTCTCGGCCCAATAGTACGTGCATGAGGCCTAGGCTCAAAGGTTTAAGAAGGCACTCTAATGGGTTGAAGTAGGCACTGTTTTCAAGATTGAATTGCCTATGTGACTGAGTGTAATGTCTGTACGAACTTCTGAAGTTAATTCTTTTTGTTGTAATCTTTATTCAAGAAGATAAATAAATCTCCCTCTTACTAGTTTTCCTCAAGGTGCGGGGTTTTTCCAGAGTCATGGTTGACCAAACATTATGTGTCTAAATGCTCTTTACTACATGCTGATATAATTTATTGCACATGCTTTTTTAGGACAGTCTATTGTAAATTATTTGTTTCCACTACTAAATTCACTTTTAGTACTGTATATCAGCTACAAGAGTAATTTATTAATCATTGTATGTGAGACTATGTGAGCTAGACCAATATTCCTTTGATTAGCTTGTGGAATCCATGGAGGAATTAGCAAAGGAAGGTATAAGCAAAGTTTGTGAATAGACAATCAAACAACAAAAGTTGATTTAAGGATCATGACCTACAAAGAGTTTGTTGCATAAACTAGAATTGGTAGACATTGTGAAACATCACCTATGAGTTGAAAGTTGTAGTAGGCAAGCTAGATTTTCAATTGAAAAACAATGTATAGCTAAGAAATTCATCCAAGAGAAATTTAGAAGTGTAATGCATTTGTTATGCAATACTATAGAAGTGGAATCATAAAAGCGACACATGATTGCATTTTTAAACAATTACTACTCAACTTATCTTATATTGAATAACATATTGGAGTTTATTCCCCATGACGAAAATATTGTTATCTTGTGTATGAATGTTTTGTGTATGTTGATTCTATCTTTTTTTGTTGGATTCTAAGTAAGGAAATAATCTATATTGGAATAGATCACAAGAAAATTATTTTATTTTAAACTGAAATCCAATTTTGATTGCCATTGCTAATGATATCGAAGGGACCCTTGCTTTGACTCTATAAAAAGTATCCTGCTATGGTTTATCGAACCCTTCTAGTACACACCCTAGGGATTTGGTATTGAAATACCTATTCCAAGATAAGGTAAGTAATGACCTTACTATACCCAACCCCACCTATTGATCACATTTGATCACATGGTCTAGGAGTAAAATGCACAACAAAGGAATGTAGTCCAACAATTGGAGAAGGAGAATCGAGTGTTGGAGAAGGAGAATCCATAGTTGAGGAGAATCATGAGCAAATGCACAACATTTTTTGGTATTATGTATATGCTTGATATCAGGGGTACCTAATGTGTTTGAAAAAATTACTGAGTGATTGTGTGTGAATATTGGGTAGATTTTTTCATTTTTTTCATCCATAGTTGTATCCATTCTACAACTATGGATTGTAGAATGGCTTAAGCATTTATCCTTACTCCATTATTCACTCTTCTTTATCTATTTTGAGAAATATTTCTTATAGGAATATCCTCTTTGGCTAAGCTGCCACACTATGAGGGGAATTTTTATGTTTTCAAAGTCACTGAGGAGTCGGTATTTGCACCTAGCCTCATTGGAATTCTCTCAGGGGATTTTGAACCTGTTACCCCCCATTTGCATGGGGTAAATCGTGAAGTCATAACAGGCCTCATTAGATTTATGGGAAATGTTGAACAACAATGGTGAGGGTGATGAACCGTGATGTTGTGCATAAATTTGGATGAAGGTAGCCATCTTGGGCACTTTGGGGATGAGTTTGTGGGCTGGAATTGCAACAGGCCTTGGCCCCTGGGCATAATTTCCCTTTCAAGCAGTAATAAGCAAGCAGACCTGGGAAAGCAGTTGTTTTATGTAATACTTTAAATTATTTTCCTATAAAATCCTCATAGTTAAGAGCATTACGTGAAACACTCCCCCTCCTCTGCGCAATACTAATTCACGCTTATTTCTAAAAGAATACCTAGAGATGGAACTTCTTACCTCCCCCTACAATAATGATAGATCAAGAGCCGGTCTTATGAAACCCTCACGAGGATAACATGTTCCCTATCGTAATCAGCAAAGAGTGAATCAGAGAACTAGATAGGGTTTGGTTCAAGTGTAGTAGATAGATTTTCCTGTGGCACTAAACTTTGGTCGCATTTAGGGTTATTTTTTTCGCTAACCAGCAATGGAGGATCCAATGCTGATGATCCCTCAAACTTTCCACTTCCACCTCCCTCTAGATCTTGACAAGATCAAGTAGAGGACTCATCACATAGATTCACCTCCTTCCAATTGACATGAACATTAAGGAAAGGATCACGAGGACAATATGAGACATCATCCCAAGTGTCTGTGATGATATATACTAATGTGCCAATGCTTTGGGGGGTATATGTGTTCTTTTGATAGCTCATCTCATGAGTAGTCTACCAAGGGATCGTAACCATCCATCTGGAAACCAGAACCATGGGATGCCACCACCTGAAAAATTTAGGAATATCGTAGACTAACCAACCCTAGAGTTCCACACCGCGCTTACATCCTCAAAGATAATACCACCTAGTATATTAATTCAATATCCATTACAACACATTAAAACATATACCATCAATACATTTTTCACCAAATATTTGAATTAAGACTTCCGTGCCCTAGTAAAATGTTACCAAGATGATGATTCTATAATTGCAAATTGAACCTTTCATTTTTAGGTGTTAACAATGGATAATTATGGATACATTAAAGGTAATTATGGGTTAATTAATGGTAGTCACATGCATAATTCATGGTCAACTAGGGGATAATTAGGGGACATTCAGGGGGGTAATTAGTGGTAATTAACGGTTAATAAGGGGTCAATTATATGGAGTAATTAGGGGTAATTTGGCAATTAGGGGTTAAATATGGCTTAACTGTTGATGTATATGTAACTTCGGAATGTATTTCACATATATGTATATTGTATTCCTATAGAGATGGTATTATTCCTCTATAAGGAAGTGTCGTCATTTATATTGTAAGTGTCGTAACTTATACTTGATGGGTTATTAGACCACCTTATTTGGGGTCGGCCCTGTATAATTCATGTGGGTCAAAGGGTTATTAGACCACCCTATTGGGGGTCGGCCCACTCAGCATTATGTTATGTGGTTAAGTTCGAGCCTACATGAGTTAGGTAAAAAGGCAAGTCAAGTCAAGTATAAATAGAGTGCGGGAGGCACTCTATTTGCTCACTCACTTCTCACACATGCACTCAAGGAGGAGTGGCGCACTTATGGAGGAGGAGGATCTGCTGCTAGGTTATGGCTATCTCTCTTGGTTGATTGTATCATTGCTCTATCTATCTCTGAGGAAGTTATTGGGGTTTTTCACCTTTATGGTTTTCCCCAAGTAAATCTTTGTGTCTCTTGTGTGCTTGCATTATTGTCTCCATGATTGATATGCTGTAGATATGCTGTACATGTTGTTCTCTCAGTTAAGATCCTAGATAATATTGAAGTAAATTCAGAAAATTTAACATGGTATCAGAGCTAGCCTGAAAGAAGGCATGATATGGCATGTATGACACTTGTTGCACTTACGATGCTAGGGCTTGATATAGGAAAAACCAGTCATCGTAGCACTTTCGCTATAAATCCATTTTGGCGAAGTTTTCGGATCTGAAATTGTTACAGGCCGAAGCTAATATCTCCAGGTATCTTGTGTCCAAAGGCCAACCTCTAATTCATTGTACTTTGTGATTTATGATCTGTACAATATAGGGTTTCTGCCTCTTCCAGATCTGAGTCAAAATCAGGTGACCTTGGGAAAAAGGTCATATCTTGGGATAGGAAGCTCCAAATGAAATTTCGTAAAAGGTGACAGGTATTACACAGTCTGTAATATCTCAGAAAACTTTTTCAGAGGCCGAAGTTGAACCAGTGACACGTGGCACTCCGTACAAGTTCGCTCTCCTGTTTTATCCCATAAACAGGTCACGTTGCGACATTTGGAATAACTCTCTCTCAGAGAATCCAATTGGGGTCAGACCTGTCAGGATGGAAAGGTAACAGGACGAGCTATCTCAGAAAACTTTTCCAGAGGCTGAAGTTAAAACAGTGACACGTGGCACGCCGTACACGTTCGCTCTCCTGTTTTATCCCAAAACAGGTCACGTTGCGACATTTGGCATAACTCTCTCTCAGAGAATCCAATTGAGGTCAGACCTGTCAGGATGGAAAGATAACAGGTCAGGCTATCTCAGGAAACTTTTTCAGACCCTGTGGATCAAAAATTTCGGAGTTACACCAGAAACAATCAGGTACATATTTCTGTCAAAACAGAATTATTTTTTGGTACCTTCATTCATGGCTTCCGGAATTTAGGGCTTTGAAGAAAGTTGGAATTTTTGTAATCGGAGACCACGGCTGGATGCTACTCATCAAAATAGAAATTTAGAGACCAATATCAGAATTTTTGGTTGGGAAGAAGGCCGGGTTTGATCAGACCCTAGTTCGGGACTTTGATCAGAAAAGTGGAAAATTAGGGCTTCTGTAAAAATGGGAATTTTTGAAATCTGTGACCACGGCTGAAAGCTCCTCAGAAAAATAGAAGCTTAGAGCTTTGGATCAAACATTTTGATTGGGTAGAAGAGTGGGCTTCATCAAACCCCAGTTCAGGGTTACGTTCAGTGAATCTGGAAGTTTCAAAGGCAAAATTGAGGAGTAAAACTTTGCAGTCTTCAAATTCTGAATATACCAGTTTGATCAGTTCATCAAGGCGTATATTCCTATCCTTTCAGAAGTTTGAAATTCAAAGTTTGAATTTTTGGGGTCTCTCTGACAAACCCATATCCAGCTCCAGGTCCAGTTCTTGCAAATCAAGTGGATTGGGTTGATCCTAGAAGAAGATGGATTGGTCACTTGCATAAGTGAAGAAGTTCCTGTTTCAGAGGGAGATGAGGCTAAGGCCTTACATAAAGAGTTTACAAGTAATCTCGACAGGTATGACTCATCAAGGTATGTTTTGAGATTTGTTCATAATTAATTTTATGGTATGTTTGTCTTCATGTTATCACGGTTAGTACAATCTTGATTTTAGACTTATCATATCACCTTAATAAAATTATGAATGCATGATAGAAGTCATTCATTTATTAGGAGTATGAAACTTATGTTTGTACTAACACATTGTGATGTTGTATGAGTTTTATGTTGTCTACTAACATGAAAGGTACACCAAGAAGACAAATCATGTTCTGGTTCAAGAACATATGATCATGATGACATGAGGACAAAGATTCATCCATTGCCATGGATCTCATAAGAAATCCATTCTCGAGGTATGTATAACTTGGTTTTATAATGGTTAACTTATGAGACATGCAGGTTACTAGCACAAGTCACTAAAGAGAACCAGAAGACATTATGCGGGTATGTTAGACATAAATAGCTAGCATGCTAATCCAGGTATGTTTTTCCTATATCAAGATAGAATCCTACCTTGGGATAGAATCTTATACTATTGTTGATAATGATTATTCATGAAGTCATAGGTTTGAATAATCATGGTTGTATGCATATTATGTTTCTTACCTTAATTGATGATATGACTAACCAGAAGAATCATGAAGGTATAGGTTGAAATAATCACATGATTTTATGCATATTATATCTCTTCTCTTGATTGATGATATGACTAACCCGAAGAGTCATAGCTTTGAGTAATTACAGGTTTAGACATGTTATGTTTCTTATGATTTGACTAACCATAAGAATCCTACATAAACCTTGAATGCTAATGCTTATTATTTCTGTTTGAGATGATCATGACTATACATGCTTGAGATTATTGTGTTTTAATAGTATACTAATGAATGTATGTTTTTATATGAGATCACAAGGATAACACATTCATGATACTAATAAGCATGCATAGGGACCAAGGATGAATATGAGATTCAAGAACAGGTAATCCAGGAAGCAAAGATCAAGAGGGAGTACACTCCAGTGGTTTATGCAAGGATGCAGATATCCAGAGGGAGTTGTCCATCTCTCTACATCCCACAACAGAAAGGTGTAGAAGAAGCTACTTTAGATTAGTACTCCAGCAGCTCCTGCAAGGAAGCGAAGACTCAGAGGGAGTCCACCCAACGAACAAACAAAGATAAGTATTTTAATTATCATTTCTTACATATTTGTTTGTTTAAATAAAATTGTTCAAATGATGTATATGCTCATGGTCTTAGACTTAGGATATGTATTGTGCATATTAGAATAATTACAATAATGAACAGTATACTACTAATATGCATGGGTAAGTAGCCTATGGCACTGTACAACATTCCATTGCTACTTATCTAGAATGAAACCTCTTTGCTGACATGTTGGGAGTTGTGCACACTCTTAACAATGTTCTGGTAGAGATTGGAAGGCATCTAGAAAGTTACGGGATATGGATAAATGTTGTATTGAAGCATTGGCTAAGATAATTGCATGACTGTATGACATATTTATTTATGTGTAAGAATTTGTTCTGAAAACTATGAGATGTTTTCTAATCATGCAATTTAACTTGTTGTGTAGGAAAGATCATATGCCATCTCCTACAAAAGAAGAACTACAACATTTGTTCCAGCAACAAAGATATCTATTGAAGATATTGAAGATATTGAAGTTCCCAGGATCTGGGATGAAGAAATGAAATGCCATGATCCGTCGATCATGAAGAATGATGTTTGGGATGTAATCCCAAGACATGAAGGGAAGTTCTCTATGACTTCCAAATAGAACTATCAGATCAAGCATGTTGCAGATGGCAGCATTGAGAAATACAAAAGTGATGAAATAGAAGATGCACCAGATGGATTTCAAGACAGCATGGTGTAGTCATATATGTGTGCAGAACTTGGTATGGTAGGATAGACATCTTTCTATCCAGTTTGGTCTTTACCAAGAGTTAAGCGGGTTCCAACCTTTTCTACAAGGTTGAGGAAGGAAATCCAGTGATACTACTTTTGTAAGAGGATAACCTGTTTGTTACAGGTGAAGATAGATTGATTGCTGACACGCAGCGGAAGCTTGCTGCCAAGTTCGAGATGAAGAATTGGGGATGATGCACTATTTGTTTTTGGCATGGAGGTGTGGCAGAGTGCAGATGGAATCTTCCTTGGACAAGGGAAGTATGCAGTAGAAATCTTGAAGAGGTTCGGAATGATAGATTGCAAGGCAATGGCCACACCGATGGCATCGAATCTGAAGCTTCTATGTGATGCTTCATCTGAGCCGGTTGATGTCTCTCTGTATCGTCAGATGATTGGGTCCTTGATGTACCTGACGACCAGACATTTGCTTTGCTGTGAACACATTGAGCCAGTTCCTGACGGATCCGAGGAGTGTTCACCTGGTTGCTATAAAGCATGTTCTGAGGTACCTGAAGGGTACAGTGGATTATGGGCTCAGGTATGAGGCGAATCAAAAGTTTAACCTACAGGGTTATGTTGATTCAGACTGGGCTGGCAGTGCTGCAGACAGGAAGAGCACATCTGGGTGTTACTTCAGTATGGGATCAGGTGTGATCTCTTGGTTTAGCAGGAAGCAGTCCTGCGTAGCACTGAGTACAGCTGAGGCAGAGTATGTTGCAGCCTGTTCAGCTAGTTGTGAGGCAGTATGGCTACGGAAGCTACTGTCTGAGTTATTTGAACTCCCGTTGGAGGCTACTGGTATCTTCTGTGATAACCAGAGTTGTGTGAAGCTGTCCGAGAACCCAGTGTTTCATGACAGGTCGAAACACATAGAGATCAAATATCGCTATATCAGGGATATGGTGCAGAGAGGAGCTGTGAAGCTCCTGTATATTGCGACGGACAAGTAGATTGCAGATGTGCTGACGAAGCCACTAGCCAGGGTGAAGTTCGAGTACTTCAGAGAGAGGCTTGGCGTTATTCAGATCGAGGACACTTCGAGGAAGAAGTGACAGACACATTTGCTGAATCCATTCCAAGCATGTTGGAAGGAGGATCCTTCACATGGCTGTGGATGTAAGCGCTGGATGATGAGCATCAGGATGATGTTCTAGTTTCTGCTGGATATGATCAGTTGGATCATTTTATGTATGTATGTACGCATCATGTTGGATGCAGGATATTATCAGTTGGATCATTTTATGTATGTATGTACGCATCATGTTGGATGCAGGATATGATCAGTTGGATCATTTTATGTATGTATATACGCATCATGTTGGATGCTGGATAAGATCAGGAGGATCATGTATGATGATATGTATCATATATTTGTATCAGGTGGATACATTGATGATCAGGAGGATCATGTATGATACTTGGTATGCATCAGGAAGATGCATTGATGATCAGGTAGATCATGCAGCAGGATGTTGCAGTGATGATCAGGATGATCATAGATAACGAGCTTCAGGATGTTGCTCCAGATGACATGAAGCAGGATGTTGCATTGATGATCAGGACGATCATGGATGACGAGCTTCAGGATGTTGCTCCAGATGACATGCAGCAGGATGTTGCATTGATGATCAAGACGATCATGGATGACGAGCTTCAGGATGTTGCTCCAGATGACTTGCAGCAGGACGTTGCAGTGATTATGATCAGGATGATCATGAGTACATCAGGATGATGTATGGTGAGTATCAGGTTGATACTCTGTGGCCGTGGATCAGGTTGTGCAGATGAGCATGTCTGGGAGATCCTATAGGTCGGAGTTGTGTACCCGTAACAGCCTGGGATGCTCTGTCGAGACATTGCTCTGGGAGGACATGTAATTTGTGCCCTGGGAGATCTCAGGTCGGAGTTGTGTACCCGTAACATCCTGAGATGCTCTTGCGAGGTTTTGTCCTATGGCATGTAATTTGGGCCCTGGGAGATTTCAGGTCGGAGTTGTGTACCCGTAACATCCTGAGATGCTCTTTCGAGGTTTTGCCATGACCACATGTAATTTGTGCCCTGGGAGATTTCAGGTCGGAGTTGTGTACCCGTAACATCCTGAGATGCTCTTGCGAGGTTTTGTGGTGGACCACATGTAATTTGTGCCCTGGGAGATTTCAGGTCGGAGTTGTGTACCCGTAACATCCTGAGATGCTCTTTCGAGGTTTTGTGGTGGGGTCACATGTAATAGCGCCCTGGGAGATCCTACAGGTCGGAGTTGTGTACCCATAACATCCTGGGATGCTCTTTCGAGGTTTTGTGACGCACGTAATAAGTCCTGAGGATTCCACAGTATGGCCAGTGATGACGAAGACCTGCAGGTGGTGGGCCTACATCCAGTATGAAAAAGGACTGGCTCTGTAGAACTTCCTATGATGAGTAGATTCAGAGATTGATTGAGATAGCAGCAGCAGTGACGATGATGATGACTCGATGACGATTATCCAGTGACGATGATCCATAGAAGATGACTTGTGCTAGAAGAACTGTGCTGAGAAATACCTTCCTAGTTAAGAGGGAGTGTTGATGTATATGTAACTTCGGAATGTATTTCACATATATGTATATTGTATTCCTATAGAGATGGTATTATTCCTCTATAAGGAAGTGTCGTCATTTATATTGTAAGTGTCGTAACTTATACTTGATGGGTTATTAGACCACCTTATTTGGGGTCGGCCCTGTATAAGTCATGTGGGTCAAAGGGTTATTAGACCACCCTATTGGGGGTCGGCCCACTCAGCATTATGTTATGTGGTTAAGTTCGAGCCTACATGAGTTAGGTAAAAAGGCAAGTCAAGTCAAGTATAAATAGAGTGCGGGAGGCACTCTATTTGCTCACTCACTTCTCACACATGCACTCAAGGAGGAGTGGTGCACTTATGGAGGAGGAGGATCTGCTGCTAGGTTATGGCTATCTCTCTTGGTTGATTGTATCATTGCTCTATCTATCTCTGAGGAAGTTATTGGGGTTTTTCACCTTTATGGTTTTCCCCAAGTAAATCTTTGTGTCTCTTGTGTGCTTGCATTATTGTCTCCATGATTGATATGCTGTAGATATGCTGTACATGTTGTTCTCTCAGTTAAGATCCTAGATCATATTGAAGTAAATTCAGAAAATTTAACATTAACTAGGGGTAATTAATGGTAAGTATTGGTAAGTAGGGGTTATTTAATCCCAATGAGTTAGCTCAATCCAATGTTGCCAATGATCTTGGACATTTGGCTAGTTTCATGGTGACAAGTGCCCATTTAGAATCCCCTATATGAAGTGACAAGTTTTCAAGGAAGGACTCCTTCTCAAGAGGAGTATCACATATTCCAAATGCACTTAGCAATGTTGAACACAACAAACTCCATGTTTCATTAATGGTTGTAGATGCACACTTGGAGCATAAATTCTTACTATGCCTTTGTAACAAGTGATGTTAGTATCCATCTTATGGGTTGCAACTGTTCTAGAACAAGATCACTCAATCAATATTACTATCTTCTACAAAGATGACCATAATTGTGTCTTAAAACCATAAAAAAAAAGTCCATACACCAACATTTACATCTAAGTTAGTGGAATTAGAACTAGCCTACATCTACTACATTACAAATGTCATTATCATCCACTCTAGTTAGATGAAGGAGCTTGGACTATGTGTTTGATTCCAATGGTGATACTTCAGATATGTAATTTCTCATATCATTTTCAATAAAATAATTTCCAAAGATGGATTGGGTGAATTGTATGGGTTCATTTCCCTTCCAACTCTATGATTGATATGTTTCATGTGGACTTCCTAGTTAATCCATATTTAATTATGTTATCACTTCCAGGACAACCACTAATGAGACCAATCTATAGAAAAATATCCCTACTGCTTTTGTGACCAGTTTTTGCTAAGCAATAAGTCATGTCTAAGTTTGTTGTGGTATATTAAGCAATTGATCTTGTTTATCCATAAGTGGTTTTATGGCTAGTAAAGTAACCCCAAGAACCCACGAGGGTAATCCCCTTTTAGTTGAAGACTAAAATAATAGGTTACAAATATAATTTTAGAGATTTTTCCCTTTCCAAAACTATGAACTAAAGCAGTCCAGCACAGCTAAAGGAGCTTTGCGATATTCCACAACGGGGGACAATTTTTGGATTTATATCACACTCTACTATAGATGGCATGGGAATCATCATCAAATGGAAAGATATAGAGGGGAATGATGGAAACCCTAGCAGGAGTGTCAAGATAGCACGAGTTAAATTCAATTGCATGGGAAGCTTATTGGGATGTTAGAAATCAAAGACTGTATGATTGAATTTGAAGTCTCTCATTCATAATTTATTTTTCTCAGTTAACATAGATTTAGAGACAGTTTCCGAAAATTGATTTACTCATCAAGAAAGATTTTTTTTTTTAATTTTTTTTTTAATTTTTCTTAATTTATCGGCAATAATGCGAGCATAACTAAGCACAGTGCATCAGACGCTAACCCAGGAGGCGGCTGCGACATTTTTTGGCAGCCCCTGCTAGCCATCTGCACCAGGATTGCTTGGTAGCGACTTCAAAGTTTAGGGGTTGGTACTGAAGCCACTGGCAATTACGGATTTGGGGAATTTCATTACGAATTTGGGCTTCTTCATTACGGATTTGGGGAATTTATAAGAACAAGAAGGAGAGATCAAGGGTGCCGAATTTCGGAGGGTTTCTTCAACTACCAAGTTTAGTACATTAGTAAGTAAGCAAGAAGACCTCAGTAGAAATTCCATGAGATGAAGGGTTTGAACTTACCGATGTCATTGTTGGACGAATTTGCTGACAATCTTGCTTGTTGAATATGCTCTCGAAGCTCCCCTTGCTTTGTGAGCCCAATGCTTATGTAGACTAGTTAATGTTACCTTCACTCTTGAGCCAAGGACCGTAGAGAGAGAGGGAAGATGAACGATGGCCAGGGGCACCATCAAGGAGATGGGAAACCAATAAAAAAAAACCTCATTTGCCACGAGTTGCAGACGCTGAACCAAAAAATGAGTTGCAGATGCCGAACTGAAAAACCTCAGCTTGATGAATGATGATCGGGTGCCAAGAAAATGGTTAGGGAACCGTCATGGAGATGGGAAACCAATAAAACAAACCCTCATTTTCCCCGAGTTGTAGACGCCGAACCACCGAATGAGTTGCAGACGCTGAACCACCGAATGAGTTGCAGATGCCGAACCAAAAAAACTCAGCTTGATGAACAATGATCAGGTGCCAAGGAAATGGTTAGGGCACCATCAAGGAGATGGGAAACCAATAAAACAAAACCTCACTTGCCCCGAGTTGCAGATGCCGAACCACTGAACGAGTTGCAGACGTTGAACCAAAAAACCTCAGCTTGATGAACGATGATCGAGTGCTAAGGAAATGGTTAGGGGCGCACGAAATGGAAATGCTTAGTTTTTTTTTAATTTTTTGTTTTGATTTTTTTGTTTAATTTTATATTTTATATTTTTTAATTTATATTTTATATACTTTTTATTTTATATATTTTAATATTTTATTCTAATACAAATTGAGGATTAATAACTAAGATATAGCATTACTCAAACAGCTTGATGCCACATTCAAATTTTAATCAAGATTCTAAGGAAATAGATTATCCTCATTTCCTCTAGGAAGATGAGATCCTAAGATAATATGCATTATTATTCAAATATGTTGCTAAATGTTGAGGGGGCTCTAGCTAAGGATGAAATTCCCAAAGTTGTACTGCATCCAACTAGGGAAAATACTAAATAGTACCAAATCTTAGAAAATAAAATGACAATAAGAGTGCTTGAGCCACTGCAGAAGAAACGGTTGATGAACTAACTCCTTTATAGGATAGTTGGGTAGTATACATTATATGTGCCTAAATTTCCTAAATCAGATGAGAGATAGAAGTTGTTTGAAACGACTGCAATTATGAAGAAGAATTGCACTTTAATTGAAAACAAAGATATGAATAATAAAGGGAACTCAAACTTTGATAATAATCATGGTAAAAAAGCAGAAGGAAAAAATAACTAAACAAAAATGAAATACTTATATGCCTAATTTATTAAATATACTAAAACTAAAGCAATCAAATATTAAAAATGCCAGCGATGACGATGATGATGATGAGGATGAGGATAAGGATGAGGATGAGGATGATGATGATGATGACGACAACGACAACGATGATGATGATGACGACAATGATGATGATGATGATGATGATGATGATGATGATGATGATGATGATGGTGATGATGATGATGATGATTATGATGATGATGATGATGATTAGGATGATGCTGATGATGATGATGATGACAACGACGATGAATATTACGATGATGACCACAATATTGATGGTCATCGTGACAATATTGAGGATGATGGAAATGGCAATGTGATGATGATCGTATTGATGATGATGGGAATAAGCACAAATGTGAATTAACCTTAACGAGCTTCTCTTTGTTTCGAGAATATCCTAATATTCTCTACTCAACAGGGACAACCACGTGAAGGTGGAAGCTCATCTGCCCCCCCCCCCCCCCGCATATCACTTAGAAATATTCAATGCAATTCATCATTGTCTTCTCCATCCAAGTCTGCATCTGTATCATCTGATCCGGATTCAACATTATAAGGATTAAAAGCCATATCATCATCATCATCGCTGTAAGTTTCGATAAAGTGATCATTGTCAATATCATCTTCATCATGAACATTGTCTCTTACATCATCTGCTTCAACTAACTCTTCAACTTCTTCCTCCGGAACATTATGATCATCAACATCTAACTCATGTTGATCCTCTACATGATGATCACCTTCTTCTTCAACACCCTCTTCATCTTCCTCTACAATATTATACTTTACCAGCCTTCCTCTTGGATCTTGTCTAATAACAAACGACCAACCCTGTCTACCAGGAACTTTTGAGTAAAATATTTGTTCCCATTGACTTGGAAGAACATAGGGCTCTGACGTTTGTGACTCAAGCGACCTTGTATTGACCATGGTAAATCCATTAGCATGTTCAATAACAGTTCTATCGGTATTAGATCGATTCAGTCGCAGCCTGTACCATTTCACAACGAAAAGAATTATTTTGAATGATTTAAAGTCACAATCAATGATATCTTCCAAATACCCATAATATCTATTTTCTGAAATTTCTGGATGTTTTTCGCTTCTAGAGGAAACATTAGTGACCTTAAATACTACAGTTATCCTAGAATCACATGTTTTCCTTGTTTCATCCAACTTTTTAATGCGATATTTATGACCGTTGCACCACATAGCCTTGTGGTGTTTTACCTGCAATATATTGCAAAACATGTAAATTAAATGATTAGTACATCATCAATTGATAATGAACATGTTATACCTCAATATTACACATTATGTATTAGTGTTGTGTCCTTGCACTGGCGACCTAAGTGACAGTTTCCCTTAAATATCATCTGAACATCCAGAATGAAAACCATTGACTGAACACTGAAAGCAAACACTTTTTCTGCCATCTACCAACCCAACTTAGCCCTGTTTGTGAGCACTACCGCTCCCTGCATATCTACAGGGGCGTGGTAGTTAGCACTACCGCGCATTGCTACTTCTCTGGGGCGCAGTACTATCGGGTTATGCTCAGTTATAGGGGCACAATAGTCTGAATAGCCTTTTTGCCTTGGATTTTGGGATTCGACCTTCGAGGAGATTTTGTTGGGATTACCACCTTTGGTTCGATCCTAACTCCTTCTTTGTTTAGTTGGCCTGATCCACTAAACCCTCCATAGATCCACACTTCTCTCTTGTTGGTTAGCCTCCCCATGTGCTATAAGAGAGAAGCTTTCCACGGGCCAAAGGGAGGACTTTTGGGGCATCAAACCTATGATCTTCATACTTCTGCAGAGATAGCTAGAGGAAGCACTTGGAGCTGGAGGATTGGCTTGGATATCAAGCAACCTTTGTAAGCACTCTTCAAGTTTGTAATAAAAGATAACTTGTCTTGTTTTTCCCATTTCATGTGTATTGTATGAATATTTGATATGAAATGTATCTAGTTTAGATTTGAACTTAATCTTTGCTTCAAGGTATTCGGAGGCTTGCATGCTTGTCCTTTGTTTGATTTCAATAGGTTCTACATTGGAGCTTTGGAATCAAGAGTTAGAAGCGGGAAAAACGTCGAATTGGAAGGTGAGTTAGGTCTTTCATCTCTTCTGAATGCATTTAATCTTGTTGTGAAGATTAGTTTAGGAACTCAAGGTAGCATTTGTTTCATTTTTTTCTTCCAACCCAACTTAGCCCTGTTTTTTAGCACTACTTGCTCCCTACATATCTACAGGGGCGTGGTAGTTATCACTACCGCGCGTTGCTCCTTCTCTGGGGTGCGGTACTACCGCGTTATGATCAGTTATAGGGGTGTGGTAGTCTGAAATTAGCATTTTTGCCTTACATTTTGGGATTCGACCTTCGAGGATATTTTGTTGGCATTACCACCTTTGGTTCGATCCTAACTCCTTCTTTGTTTAGCTGGCCTGATCCACTAAACCCTCCATAGATCCACACTTATCTCTTGTTGGTTAGCCTCCCCATGTGCTATAAGAGAGAAGCTTTCCATGGGCCAAAGGGAGGATTTTTGGGGCATCAAACCTATGATCTTCATACTTTTGCAGAGATAGCTAGAGGAAGCACTTGGAGCTAGAGGATTGGCTTGGATATCAAGCAACCTTTGTAAGCACTCTTCAAGTTTGTAATAAAATATAACTTGTCTTGTTTTTCCCATTTCATGTGTATTGTATGAATCTTTGATATGAAATGTATCTAGTTTAGGTTTGAACTTAATCTTTGCTTCAAGGTATTCGGAGGCCTGCATGCTTGTCCTTTGTTTCATTTCAACAGGTTCTACATCGGAGCTTTGGAATCAAGAGTTAGAAGCAGAACAAACATCAAATTGGAAGGTGAGTTAGGTCTTTCATCTCTTCTGAATGCATTTAATCTTGTTGTGAAGATTAGTTTAGAAACTCAAGGTAGCATTTGTTTGACTTTTGTCTTAGCATAGAGTCAGTGCATCCTGCTTTATCCTAAGAGAGTTTCTACCTATCCGTAGGGAGAAATTCTACCAACAAAAACTGGTGACTCCGCTGGGGACTTGAATCCATTTTCTTTGCTTATGAAGTTTGCTTTCAATTTCACTTATTGATTGTAAGAATTGGGTTCTTTTACCCTCATTCACTTCCCTGTTCTCTACATTAGATTTCTGTTACAGATCAGTAAGTCCTCTGGGTTGGAAAACCCTTGAAAAGTCAAAATATTTTCTCAAAATTCCGCCTCTTTCCCTCTATTCACACACTACCACGCCCCCACAACTGCCTACAGAGCGGTAGTACCGCACCTTAACCACTGTCTAGAGCACGGTAGTCCAACAGTACCGTGCCTTAACCACTGTCTAGAGCGCGGTAGTCTAGAAGTACCACCCCTTAAGCGATGTCTAGAGCGCGGTAGTCTATCAGTACCGCTCCCAAGTGGCCTGTAGGCCCACGGTAGTTCCTAGAAAGTGTGTTTATTTGGTTTGTTTCATTATTTTTGGGTATTTTTGAGATTTGGATCCATGTTGGCCCTTTGAGTAAATACTAGTGTTTTGCTTGCATTTTTAAGCGAAATGGGGGGCCATGAATCGTGCATCCTACAGTTGTTTTGACCCATATTAAGGTTTTGAGATCAGTTTTTGGTTTGGTGTGTTTGGATTGCTTGGAATCTTATTTCCTTTACATCCTATCTAATGATTGTTTGGAAAGATTGATTCCTTGTCTCGGCTTTAGTCCAAAGAGAAGCTTGGTTTTGTCACTCTTTTGCTATATTCGCGAAACTAAAAAAAATATATGTTCTTCTTGCTTTAATTTGATCATTTGCAATTCTTGGTCTCAAATTCATAAGAAGAAGAAATGCTTGTTTCATATTTATGTGCATTTGAGTTAGACGATATTATTAGATTCTTCTCTTTGTCTTGCATTTGATTGGAAGCATTTGTATAATCTTTCTTTCCATAGCTTGCATGTGTCTTTTTCAAGTGTGAAAAGATAGGAAATGGATTAGAATCATTGCATTTGGTGTTCATATGAAGAACTTTTTCATTACTTTGGGTTAGTCTTGGGTACATATTTTACTTCTTTCTATCATTTTGAAAAGAAATAAAATTGCATGTGCATTGGGTTGTGCATATGGGCAATGGAAATAATTCTTCCTTACTTTAGCTAGTGTTCATCGAATAGAAAGGCTCATTTCGATTCATTCTCATTTGCATGGTTTGGGTCGTCACAACACCATCAAGTTGCACTTCCATAACCCGATTGTGTAAGACAGCCTCTAAAATTAATCTCCCTAACTAAACCAATATTAACCTCACTTGAGGAAATCAAAAGAATTTGGCAGTTAGGTAGGACACCGGGGATAGGCATCAAAATAATTCTCCCTTGTCATTTTTCATCTGAAACATATTCGTTGTCTTTAGGGAACTAAAATCCTCTAGTATTTATTGACACGGTCACATCCAGTTTATGGAGGGGCCTCCTGACTATTTTTAACTTTCAGGGGTTAAAATTCCACGAGATTGAGAACCGGACGGACTCTGTGGAATTCCGCACTCCACTTAGCCCTAAGGCAACATCGATCATTGTCTTCCTTGTATTCATAGTAATGCAAGGGTGATAAGGTAGAAGCGCCGAAAACCTTTTCCAACATGTCATGAACGAGGTAGCTTAGTGACTTTTCTTCTAGGGCTCTTTACCCAGGATCCCTTTCGGTAGAGGGATATCCTTCCATTATTGGTCTCTCATTTTGTATTGTTTGACTTGGATTTCATCACCTTGCGAAGGATACAATTTGTTGAGGTCTCCATCTCTTAGTTAGGAGGTTTTTCTTGTTATATTGTAGAGGGTCTTTTTCTTTGTAGGGCTTCTTGTTGGCATTTTGGCCGTTTTGTTGTACAACTCGCTTACTGTGGCAGTGGCCTCAGTATAGTTTTTTGAGCTTGCTCTTTTGTCCTGTGAGCCTTGTCTTTTCCTAGCTCCCCTTTCACATGCTCGGTTGCCTGAGGGTTTTTGAGTTCTTTTTAACAAGACTTCATCCACATCACTTAGTTTTGTTTCATGGAGAATCTACCTCCATGCACCCATGCTCCTTCTGGGACTACCAATCTGGAGACCCCTTTTCAACGGGTACCTTTTACTTTTCCCCCAGTTGGAGATATTGGTCCTCCCTTTATTGCCACGTTAAATCTTCTTGGATTAACCATAGGATTACCGGTATGGTTATTCAATCCGGTAATTTCGATTGCACCCAATGTTTCGAATGTTAACTCTCCACCACGAGAGAGTCAAACCCAAACTAATCCTTCCCCTTCTTCGTCGAATGAATCTTCTTCCGTTCCTTCTTCCTCGCCTGATGAAAGCAATAGTGTTAGTAATCAGGTGGATAAGAAGAAGAAAAAATGGAAAGTTAAGAAGAAGAAGGATAAAGAAGATACCAAGCGTAAACCGGTTTCCCCTAATGGCACTCATTCTACGAAAACACCCCATAAGCCCAAGTTCCCCTGCAAACTCTGCAAGGGTGATCACCTTCTCAAGGATTTCCCTGGTCTTTCCCATGTGTCAGAAGTGTGGTCTAAAAACCCCAAACCAATTGTATCATCGACCTTTGACCATCATGTCAATGACACTCCCTCAACCAGTGAACCCTTAGTGAAGGGTTGGAAGGGTAAAGTCCTATATCCCTGTTTGATATGCAAGGGTATGCACCGTACTTTCCTTTGTCCAAGCATGGATGAAGCTTCGGAGTGGTTGGAAGATATTACTAGTTCTCAACTGGTGCTCTTCCAACAAACGATAGTAAACTGTCCCTCGACCCCCCGCTGGTTGGCCAAGTGATCAATTCAGTTTCATCTGCAATTGATCCCACTCTCCCTTCCGAGAGTGAAGTGATCGAGTCGTTGTCATCTCCACTCGATCCCTCTCTTTCATTGAATAAAGTCCAGACTGAAGCAGTCATCTTGACACAATCTTCGTCTCATTCTTATCTTCCCAGCGAGAGTGAATTGGAAACCGCTGATGTTTTCCTTATCGGTTCAGAATGTCTTCGGCAAGGGGAAACCCTATCCATTTTTGCGAGACCCCCTCCAAGTACTGAGGTTATTTCCTTTGATTGGAATGGTCTAACAGAATCTCGTCTTCCTTCGAGCGTTCCTTTTCAAATATCTGTAGGAGTTTTCGAGAAAGAAATTTTTCGTACGATAGTTGATGAAGGAGATTTTATTAGTATTCTATCCTCAACTGCTTGGCAAGCCTTAGGTTCTCCTCAGCTTATGCCTGTCACTAACCAGATACTGGCTTTCAATAGAAGGCCTACTGGACCTTTAGGGTCCCTTCCTTAGTTACCTATCACTTTGGGAGGGAAAACTGTTTGTATTGATGTCATGGTCGTCCAAGGTCCCTTAGATTTTAATCTACTCCTTGGACATGACTACATCTATGCAATGAAGGCTGTAGTGTCCTCACTCTTCTGAGTGATGTATTTTCCCCATCATGGGAATATTGTGACCATCGATCAGCTTTCCTTTGTGACGCCCACTCATCGCATGACTCCTAGTCACCAGATTTCCCTAAATGTTCCACATGTTTTAGTGGTTTCTTCCCCCTAGGGGGGGGGGACGCTTGGAGCAAAGTTCCATTCCGGTGTCAAGCTCGTTAAAAAATGAAACCATCATCTCAAGCATAGTTTACTTTTGGTTTTAAGCTTGTGTAAAAATGAAACCAACCATCATTTTGAGCATAGTTCCCTTTCTATGTCAAGCTCGTTAAAAAATGAAATAGGTTCCTACGAGCATAGTTTATTCTTTGTTTCAAGCTCGTTAAAAAATGAAATCGATCCTCAAGCATAGTTTACCGTTGGTTTCGAGCTTGTGTAAAAACGAAACCAATCCCAAGCATAGTTTACGTTCGGTTTCAAGCTTGTGTAAAAATGAAACTACCTTCGAGCATAATTTCTTTCTGTTTTAAGCTCATTAAAAAAGAAAAAGGACCCTTTCAAACATTGTTATTGTCTATTTCAAGCTTGTGTAAAAATGAAATAGCTCTCCTTTCCATTTGTTCGAGTCTCTCACTAGAGTTAGGATTTGAACCTTCATTTCATCTGCCTGGGTCACTTGATCCTGGTTGTCCCTACCCCCCTGGTGAACACATTCGGATTAGTAGCCAGGATTTTTGGGTAAGGAAGAAGAGTAGTCAGACGAAACGAAGCTTGGGGGGCATTTTTAGCCGTTAGCAATCATGCTGGGGGCATTTACCAACCTATGGTCATCATGTTGGGAAGGAAACCTTCAATGGGCCTTAACTATGAGCAGAGTTTACCATTGGCTTCAAGCTCATTAAAAAATGAAACCAGTATTCTGAGCAAAGTTCTACTCCTATGTCAAGCTCGTTAAAAAATGAAACATATCCTTTCCCTTTGAGTCGAGTCTCCTCGTAGACTTAGTACCTGAACCTTCTTTTCACCCCACCGATACTTTAGGAGAATGAAATGAAGCTTGGGGGCATGTCTTCAACCTCTGGAAGTTACGTTGAAGTCAACTCGATCGCCTCTCCACACCACGTTGGAGCTAAGTCACTTACTTCTAGCAATCATGCTAGGGGCATGTACCAACCTTTGGATTTCATGATGGTAAGAAGTTCACCATTGAGAACATTTTCGAGCATACTTTCCTTTTTAGGTTTCGAGCTCATTAAACCATTAAAATTATTTTGAGCATAGTTCATTTTCTGTTACAAGCTCATTAAAAAATGAAGCAGACATCATGAGCATTCTTCCAGCCTATCTTCGAGCTCGTTAAAAAACAATAAGATGGTGTTTGAGCTTACTTTTCACTTTTTTCGTGCTCTGGTTAAAATATGAAAAGTGGTTTGAGCTTACTTTTTCCTTTTTCGTGCTCTGGATCCAAAAATGAAAAAGATTTTGAGTGCTTTTGATACCATTGTCGTGCTCGTTAAAAATTGAGCAAAAAGGTGTGTCTAATGAGTATAGGTTTATCACTTTATCCAGCCTCGCTAGACTATTTACGGAAAAGGAACTGTGCCGAGTTTACTTCTCCTTTGGCATAATCGGTCATCAACCATGACAAAGTTGTACATGGAGTCCTCTTTAATCTCTTTTCAGACTCCTAAAATAGGAAAAGATGGCCAAGCGAAATTTATTCGTTCACGCTTGTAAAAGGATTTGAATGATCGTCTCCCTAGTGATAGTTTACCCCTTTTTCGGACTAGGGGGCACTACTTACAAAAAAGGAATACTCCAGCCAATCATAACTGGAAGAGTCCTCTCCCACATTGTTTTACCCTTTTTCGGGTGATGAGGCTAACCTTACGAAAAAGGACCGTTGGAGTCTTCTTTAGTTCTTTTCAGACTCTCTAAACATGAAATGACGACCGATTTTTCCTTCCTTGGACTCGTTAAAATTCAACATCGAAGGGCCCACTTTGGGACGAACCCCTCCTTTCTCAGGTTCGAAAAACATGTGAGATTGGACTCATCTATGAGATGAGCTATACCGAGCATCTTTTATCCTCCTCAAGCTCGTAAAAAAACAAAGAGGTACTCGTCCCTCATGTCGGGGGAAAATGGGAAAATAAGTCAAGTTTACCTTGTTGGAAGCTTGTGAGTCATCACCTTTGAACATGGAATGCATCCTCACCTTGTCTATTTTGGGTAGTCAGTCTTGCTGATAGTGTCATCATTATGATCATGCGTCCTCATTATTACTATGAGTTCACACTTCCTGTGGTTCTGTCTGTTCAGGTAATCCCTGCTACCAAGCTCTGTTTCATGCCGTTATATGTTCAAAGGGTTATTACCTTGTGTCCACCTCCACTTCATGTCAAACCTTTCCTTTGTGTCAGTACATATTCTATTATTTCATCATTCCATACTATCTTTCATTCCGATTTCATGTTGATGATGTGGGAATCATTATGGCCCACCTTCAATGAGTCTATTCCTGTCGACACCAAATAACTATCCAGGAATTAGGCTTAGGAGTCAACCACTAGTACCTTGGTACCTGCATGCCTCAATGGCAGGTTTCCTCGTATTCAACAGTAGGTTTTCATCAATGACCTCTGATTGAATGATCTCTCGGATGCTCGACATCAAATCCTTTATTCGCATTTCGTTGAGATGTACTATAGATACCTTGGGGATCATCGTCATCATTGGTGATTTCCCTTGCATTTGTTAGCGGTTCACATCATTGACCGATAATCAAATGGTTTCTACCATGTTCGAATTCAACACTTTGTAATCACATGGCTAGATTCGTATCATTTGCGATTGGGTAGAAGACCCTGGGTGCACCTTTGTATCTTGATTGCGTCTAGGTTGCAATGGAGATGTCCTTTGTATTGTCACACAGATCCACCGTTGTATTGGTCGTGGCTGTGCCATTATTGTCTCATGGATCTACGCTTGTTCATAGTAGCCATGATTTGTCTACAGTCTATATCATCTCAGTACTCATGGATCTGCAATGTATTGGTCGGCAGCCATGCTTTGAGTCATTTGTTTCCGAGCATGGGAATGCCCACCTCGGTGGTATATCTGACATTTTATTTCTGTTTCAGCTCCTTGTTTCTCCCCTCGATGCTATCTTCGAACCATATTTATAAATTCTTTCGGCCATCAGTCTCTTCTGACCTCACACTTTAGGGGGCATCTGTTATTCCTCAATATTACACATTATGTATTAGTGTCGCGTCCTTGCACTAGCGACCTAAACGACAGTTTCCCTTAAAGATCATATGAACATCCAGAATGAAAACCATTGACTGAACACTGAAAGAAAACACTTTTTCTGCCATCTACCATCCCAACTTAGCCCTGTTTGTGAGCACTACCACTCCCTGCATATCTACAGGGGCACGGTAGTTAGCACTACCACATGTTGCTCCTTCTCTGGGGCACGGTACTACCGCGTTATGCTCAGTTATAGGGGTGCGGTAGTCTGAAATTAGCCTTTTTGCCTTGGATTTTGGGATTCGACCTTCGAGGATATTTTGTTGGGATTACCACCTTTGGCTCGATCCTAACTCCTTCTTTGTTTAGCTGGCCTGATCCACTAAACCCTCCATAGATCCACACTTCTCTCTTGTTGGTTAGCCTCCCCATGTGCTATAAGAGAGAAGCTTTCCTTGGGCCAAAGGGAGGACTTTTGGGGCATCAAACCTATGATCTTCATACTTCTGCAGAGATAGCTAGAGGAAGCACTTGGAGCTGGAGGATTGGCTTGGATATCAAGCAACCTTTGTAAGCACTCTTCAAGTTTGTAATAAAAGATAACTTGTCTTTTTTTTCCCATTTCATGTGTATTGTATGAATCTTTGATATGAAATGTATCTAGTTTAGATTTGAACTTAATCTTTGCTTCAAGGTATTCGGAGGCTTGCATGCTTGTCCTTTGTTTGATTTCAACAGGTTCTACATCAGAGCTTTGGAATCAAGAGTTAGAAGCGGGACAAACATCGAATTGGAAGGTGAGTTAGGTCTTTCATCTCTTATGAATGCATTTAATGTTGTTGTGAAGATTAGTTTAAGAACTCAAGGTAGCATTTGTTTCATTTTTGTCTTAGCATAGAGTCAGTGCATCCTGCTTTATCCTAAGAGAGTTTCTACCTATCCGTAGGGAGAAATTCTACCAACAGGACAACTAGTAATTATTTTATGTTCTTAAAGTACTATGCAAAGAAAATGAAATAAATCAAGATGAACATGAATATCATAATTGAAAATATTGTGGCTTATATTTATATTAATATCATGCTAATTATTTGTTTATCTTTTAAACCATATGCTAAATCGATTTCCCTTTCTGTTAGATTGCCATCTCTATTGCGATGTGATTCTTTAACCAATGAAGCCACACCTTCCCATGATAGTCCTCGACCAGATTGATTACATCGTTCAATCCATACCTTCATCCAATCAATATTTTTTGCGACGTACAAATGTAGTGCATCCCACTTGTGGCCAACTGCATGAAAACAAATTTACAAAAATCTACTCGGAAAAAATAATTAACGCGATGTAACATTATAATATTACTGATGCATATAATTAATGAATATTAAAAATGAAATAATTAAGTACAATATTATTAAAATGTATTAACATTATTAATCTACACCAATATTTAATAATTACCTTTGACCTTCCTCGATCTACCTTTCCCCAAGAGGTACTCTCCTTCAAATTTCTTAGTAGAGTTTGGATCACCATTGCATCGATCTAATTCCGTCTTAATAAACACCAACCCTGGAAGATATTCAACAATATACACCATGGCCTGAAATACCATATATCCCTCCACCATAGAACCCTCTGGACGTGCTCTTTGTCTAACTAAATCCTTCATAAATTTCAAGTGCCTCTCAACCATCCACATGGACCTTGCATGTATAGGTCCACACAATTCAATCTCCTCAACTTGGTGTATGAGGTAGTGTTCTTGTGCATTGAAAAATGCCGAAGGTAGAAATCTTTTCATTTGACACATTAAACGAGGAATTTCTCTCTTCCAATACCTTATATCTTCTTTGTGTATTTCTTTAGATGACAACCATCTACATGTGATAGAAGAAAATAATGATATCATTTAAGTTATACACTGGATTAAACAAATTATAAATTTAGAGTGAAAAAAATTATTTCTAATTACCTCATGTATTTTCCAAGATCATATATGACCTGTTTGACATTATTGTCAAAGTTGTCTGGGAGAGATACAAGTAGAACATACTGTAACAATGAACACGTTTCATCAATATATTTTTCAAAATTATGCAAAGAAGTAAACCAAAAACATGCAATATTGTAATATAGCAATATATAATACCAGAAATATATAATTACTTTAATGAAGATATGCCAATCATGCGTTTTTACCCCGCCAAAATCACCTTTCCTTGTTAAGATATTCTTTATGTTCGAACAAAATCATGTGGGAAATTTCATTTTTTCTACCACTTCTTTTACTGCATTGCTTTGTTGCTTAGTCAATAACCATGGAAGTGACCTTATATTGATTTGGTCTCCATCGTTGTTTAAATGTTCGATGACATCTTTCATTGCATGATTGATGTCCTGAATGTCACTGCAAATTTTGACAATTTTTTCTTTGTCACTCCTTCCATCTAATTTTCGCCATAGTGTTTCAGCTACATTCTTTCTGATATGCATTGTATCAAACAAATGAACAATTAGTAAGTGATCATAGTAGGGAAACCTACTAAATTGTTTGGGATAACTTTTCATTCCTCGTGGAAGCCCATTTACACCTTCATGTTCACGACCATTAGTATTAATCAATATATAAGCTAAACTAGAGATTAAAATGTCGTATATTACAATAAATAAAATTAAATATACAATCAACCAAAAAAAAACATTAAAAACATATCAGAGATGATCAATATGAATATATAAGATAGACAAATTGATTCGTACCTTGATGATTTCTATTATATTGCAACTTCCATATGTGAGGTCTCATTCTTTGTGGTTTTAATGCGGTCTCCTCTTTCCCATTGAAAATAATTTTTTCGGTAGTTCGATACCTATGATTCTTAGAGAGGAAGTGCCTATACTGATCAAACACTTCCTTTGACAAACTCTTTGAACAACGAGATTTCATCTTGGGACCACAAACTGGACATGCAAATTTTACCTTTGTTTGAAGACCTACATGGATAAATTATGGTAAGCAAAATATATTTTATATAATATCATGCTAATTATTTAAAAAACATATGTATAACTGATTAGTATATCACTAAATAAAAATAAAAACTATCTTAGTGCAGTACGTTACAATTACATACCACAAAAATGTGTTAGCCCTGGAGCATCGTGAATTGTCCAGGTAAGCATTGCATGGAATTGAAATCCCCTTTGCCCTATTGGTCTAGAGACATCATACATAGTGACGCCATTCCATAGCTTAAGTAGTTCATCAACAAGAGGCTCGATATATACATTCATATCTTTAACTTGGTACTTACCTAAAAGAAAACAACAAATACAATACATATCAGTAAATATGCAACAAATATCACAAATTAAATACTAATCATGCATATTTAAAAAAATATTGTTCTAAAGTACAAATTATACCTGGAACAATCATTGCCAACATTATATGCTCCCTCTTTATTGACATCCATGGAGGAATGTTATTGTTGATAACAAAAACAGGCCAGACCGAGTAAGTAGATCTCATCTCTACAAATGGATTGACATCATCCGCTGCCAAAGAAAGTCTAGCATTACGAGGTTCTTCTTTAAAGTGTGACCATTTTTCCTCCATGTCTGTAAATGCAGAACCATCTACAGGCATTCGAAGAATATCATCTCCACTTCTATTCGGTGCGTGGTAATCCATAAATTGTGCTATGTTTTTGCACCTAAACAGTCGTTGCAAGCGTGGAATAATAGGAATATAACGAAGAACCTTACAAGACACCCTTTTGGTTACTTGATCTGTTCGGTATCTACTGCTATGACATATAGGGAATTCTGTTGCAAATTCATACTGATTATAATATAAAATATGATCATTAGTGCATGCATCAATTGCTTGATACTCCATTCCAATATATTTCATGATGGTAGCTAAATCTCGGTATGTGCGAGGTAAAATATTTGATGGTGGTAACAAATATTCACCTATCAACTTGTTACAACAAATTTAAAAAATAATGGTTAGTATAAATATTTCAAGAATATATAATTAATGACAAAAATTTCATCCTTATTACTTTTTTTGATGAACTTATAACTAGAATAGAAATATTATAGAAACATAAATATATGTAATTTATCGTGATCATATATATGCGATCGATGAAAAATATAATCACATACCTTAACAACTGTGTGATGGATGTGTTTGAAAAACCATTCATAACAGTAGAGAGAAGAGTTATGTGGGAGCCTTCAAAAAGGGGATCGCCTGCCTTCTCAAGTATAGGTAAATCATGAAGATCATCAAAGTCGTCATGATTTTCATGATGTTGATCATCCGCGTCCATTCTAACATTAAATGCATCATTGATTAATGTATTTGCACCATCATCCTCAAATATGTTATCATCATGATCATCATCTAATTCCATATCATCATTAACTTGATCATCAATATTCACAGGACTTGCATATTGTTCCTCTGGCGCTAGTTGTTCCGCAATTACCACATTCTCCATGTTTGAAACTGCCCTAGGAGGCGCTTCCTTTATAATTACAATTAAAATATCAAAAAAAGAACATTAGTCATGTCAATTAAGTAACAAAAAAAAATGATACAATATACAATTACAAAAACTCTCAATATAAAGACCTCATATATAATATTGAATTAGGACTTACCAATGGATGATATTCATGCCCCCCCTCAACATGTCCATGTTCCCTACAATATCTTTTAGCTGTTGAGATCAGTAACCTTCTCAGATTAAAGCCCCTACATCAACTGCAAGGACAATAAAATTTTCCATCACCCCTTCTTTGCACTCCATCCCACAACCTAGCAAGCAATTGTCGATTTTGTTCTTGATCTTGATGACCTGTAACATTATTGTTACGTGGCATTTTATTAATCAAACCTAAGAACAAAGTACGAGCAAACCCAATTAGTAGCATAAAATATGCCCTAGACAGATTTTGGTTGGCCTACTTCTCTTTACCTTATGCGCATGGCCTAAGAGAAGAGGAATCACAAGTGAGATTATGTAATTGGCCTACTTCTCTATTTATATCACTTAAGCGTTGGATATTCGATGGCGGCTCAAATCATGGAATAAAAAATTAATATAATTAAAAAGTTGACCAAAATTTAAGGGTTGACCAACGGTCAAATTTTTTCCTACCATCGAACATCCGACGCTCCCTCAGCTAACTGTAGCAAAACCAATGGGTGTTAAACATGCCATCACAAAACCGACAGTCGGGGCCATTTTAAAATAAAAATTACAAACTTGTGATTTTTGATAGGTAAAAATAGAGAGATCGACACGCCGTCGGATTTTCCCGTCAGTTTTTAAGTCCAAATGTAGAAGTGTTTGGAATGCTTATGAATTAAATTCTAGACTGTTACACTTGAGATCCACTTTCTCATTCACAAGATCGCACAAAGTCCCAAGTGAAGAGGATATGATGGCTCGAAAGAACAATGCTTGAAAAATAAAATCCTATACTGTTACACTTGAGATCCACTTTCTCATTCATAAGATCGTACGAAGGCCCAAGTGAAGGATACGGTGGCTCGAAAATAAGATGCTTACAAAATAAAATCCTAAATTGTTGCAGTTGAGATCCACTTTCTCATTCACAAGATCGCCCAAAGGCCCAAGTGAAGAGGATACTGTGGCTCAAACATAACTTCTCACAAGAAAATTGAGATCTAAAGCTACAACTTCCTCTAATTGTGCAAGAGTATAATGAAAATACTTGTGGATCCAAAAAAAAAATTGACTAATTAAAGCTTGTTTTTTCTTTTGGAAGAAAATTGTTTTCAAAATAACTCAAAGTGTGATGTTCAATGCAAATGTGTTCAAATGATCTTTTCAAATGTTAGAACTGAGATTTGGTTTCATGTTTCAGATATGCAAGTTTATGAGATTCATAAATTAAAGGGCCTTAAGGTTCTTTGAACAAATCTTGATATTTCGTCAATTTTTGTGATTTGCAAAATCTTAAATGAATCAATTTTTTTTATATATAAGTCCTAATATTATGCAATAAGGGATCCAACAACAACATATAACTTGAAGCAAATGAATCTACCACAAATTTAAGAAAATTTTGAAATAAATGTCAATTTGGGCCATTTTTGGTAAGAAATTCCAAATCTAAGGAGCTCAAACCCTCCCAAATTTTCCTTAACTAGTGGTAAACTGATCCTAAGAAGTTTTAAAATCTTTGTTAAGGTCTGCAAGTAGAAAAAGAAAGCCTCAAAGCTTCCCTAAAACAGTGAAAATTCAAAACTAGGTGTCTTTTCAAGGTTCTTCTTCATGTTTTTTTCAATTTTTGTTATTTGCAAATTATGAAAGGAGTCAAAAATCTTTTAAAGATCAGTCATAATCCTATCCAATCAGGGACTTAACAGAAAAATATGGCTTTAATCAAGTGGATCTAACACCAAGTTTTAAAAAAAAATTGGAGAGAAATGACTATTTGGTCTATTTTTAGTGGTTTTGGGAGGGAAATTGCCAATCTAAAGATCTTAACCCAAAATATTCAAAAATTTTCAAAGTTAGTGATAAACTGATATCAAAAGATTTAGAATCCTTAATAAGTTCTGCAAATTCAAAAATATAGGCACCAAATAGCCCCAAAACAAAGACATCTACAAACTAGTTCACAATTCATGCAAATTTGAAGCATGGAGGCTTTGAAGCTTACAAAAGTTTGAAAATATCCCAAATATTTGGCTGAGGAGGATAAAAATTAGGTCTTCACTCTGATATCAGATATTCCTAAGCCCATACAAGAAGAAAAGATCAGAAAAACAGAGGAAAGAGAGAAGAATTGGGCACAAATCTCAAGAAAAACCTTCAATGCACTCTCTAGCAAAGGAGGCTGAAATCTAGCTTGTTCTTTGAAGTTTTTGAGAGTGTATGAGTGTATATAGGACGGTTTTGAGCCTATAAACCTGAAGCATAGGTTCTTGAATGGATATTAAAGAATTCTTAGAGTAGATCTAAAAGTTTAGAACACCAAAAATAAAGAAATTTTCAAGAAAAAACCTTCAATGCACTCTCTATCAAAGCAGGCTGAAATCTAGCTTCATCTTTGAAGTTTTTGGGAGTGTAGGAGTGGATCTAGGCCGGTTTTGATCCTATAAACATGTAGCATAGGTTATTTATGGGATCTTAAGGAAAATATGGAGTAGATATGAAAGGTTAGAACACCAAAAATGAATAAATTTGCAAGAAAAAAAAGAAATTTTCAAGAAAAATCGACTAGTATGGTTGCCAATTTGATTATAGCTTTAAAGGTAGTGTTAGATCTACTTTAAACATGCTATATTACTATCAAATGGTGAGTTCCAATGTCATATATGAAATTATTAACTAAAATTCCTTAACATCTTAGCAATTTTAGAATTCAAATTAAACTTGATAAGAAAAACTCAAACTCTTAAATGGAAGGAAAATTGAATCATTTCATTAATAGCAATGAAGAAGATACATACTTACAATGATTGAGATGCATCCATCCTCCTTTTCCATGATATTTCCTTTCTCCACCCTTTCTTTTGATTAAGAAACCAAGCTTTCCATTCCTCCAAATCTCTCCAGCATTCCTTTTCTCTTTCCTTTTTCCTCCTCTTACCATGCCCCAAATGCCTTTGTTTTATAGCATTTGGAAATGGGATCTCAAGTTTCTCTTTTCAATGTGGGATAATTCATTTTCATGATTTTTGATTATTTTCTCTCAAAAACCCACTTTCCATAGTATTTTTAGGCTTTTGTCACAACTTTAGCTTATTTAAGTACAATTAATGCACTTTTGTGCATTTCTTCTCACTATTTGACTGGTGGAGCTTATAGTTGAGCCTTTAATGAGTAGTTCAATCATTGAACCTTGTCTCTTTAGGATCCTTCTTTCTTCACTCAATCCTTCTGATTGTGGATGTAGTGATTAGATCAGATAAGAATGTTCTGTTGTGTACTTGTCTTCTGTCTTCATGTTGCGGGTGCATAGTAAAAATATGCTTCTTCCTTCACTTGGTTAAGGGTGTTAATTTGATTGTTAACAGAATCTTCCAATCCTAGTATGCTCTTCACCTCGCAATTCTTTCGAGCTTGGTGAATCAGAAAGATAGAAATTGTGAAATACCTCTCTTACACTCCTTAAGTGAACATCAAACCCCTTAAAATCAACTTTGTAATTGTCCAACCAACTAAAATCCTCCACTAGAGGTCACACAATAACATTTTAGTTAGGTAAGATTGATTGGGTTAGGCATCCATTAATGCCCAACAATATAGTTTCATTAGCGATATTTTGAAACATAACATTGTTGACTTATAGGGTACTTTCAAAATCCTTCTATGAGCAAGTGTTCAAAGAAAACCCAGATCAGAAGTGCGCCATGACCAAGGAGGTGAAAGCTGAGGTATAGCTTCCCTACTCTCCCCTACAAGTCACTCAACTCGTTTTAGGGAGATGACACTATACCATGCAGGCCGAACCACTGAACCACACTTGACACAAGGTATCTTAGTGGACTAAATTAGGACATCACCAAGGAGCAATTGTGAGTGCAATTGACTCCTGAAGTTAGCTATTTCCTTTGGGAGGTGTTTCCCCAATGCCAATAGAACTAGGTCTTTGTTACCTCCACTAGTCAATTGCTGTGTGGATACCATCATCACCACCAGTTGTGCTTTTTGGAGGCCCAGTTACATTTGAGAGGAAGGACATTAGGTATTTTTAGGGAATTTACATTTATTTTCTTTTTTAAATACAAATTCACTAACTCGTAATTAAAAAAAACCTACATGTGAGAAATCTTGCACTAAAAATGAATTTGCACATATCACTCACTTATTGGACCATATTTGCATCTGTTGTGGTTGGAATATTTTTCATTTTTTCAGTTGTGTTTAATTACACTGCCACTCTCATTTGAAATAAATCCTTCACCATTGAGGACCAAAACAACCACCTGAGGAATTCCCTAAGACTGCAAGGCCTCTCCCCTCTCTCAAGGGGTGTTTTCACACCTTCTCTACATGGTTCACGTGGAAGGTACCCTAGTCAGTGTAATGTCCCCTTCCTACCATACAGCATGATAGAGATGACGTGGTGCTCAATCCGGGCAATTAGCCCCATATCCATTCATTTAACTCATTGACACAAGACATGTATATGTGCAGGCTATAGAACACAACGGAAATTAAATAAATCCTGTTGATATCTAACATACATTCAAACTATCCTGTGACAGCCATTAAATAGAGACCTTTGCAGAATTATACAAGATCATATGGAAATGCATAAAATTTTAAAAACACAGCAGAAGTAAATTCGTATAATACATCCACATACATTCATAATATTCATCAAATGATAATTGCCAATTTACACAAGAGAATACTTATCTCAATAAGGCAGTCCCAAGCAACTGGCTATGCATCTGCAATGTTCCACCCAACCTTAGGCCAGTGTGCTCCTCAATCTCTCAGCACCACTACCACCCCCGAGTTGGGCATGATCTCTACAAGGAACCAGGGAACAGCAGACTCACACATAGCCAAGCATACACCAAGATGAACCAAGCCAATCTGCAATTGGGTTTATCAGGCTGCTAGGACATGGAAGGGAAGAATTGCTAAGCTAGTGAGCTCAACCACAGAGCTATGGGTACCTCTCCCAGATCTATTTAGCTTGGCACTCACAATGCCTACACACCCAACACAAGGAAGTATTCTCTTCACTGCCACACAGTCCCTCAAGCCATACCTTCCTTTCTAGTGCTCTCAGGGTGTGCATAGAAAAGTAGCCAGCGCTCTTAATCTTCTTGAGAGGATACTCCCTACACTAGGTTTATCAAGACAATTCTGTCCACTACCATTCCAGTTTCTTGCTCATGGGTTCCAAACAAAACAGGGATGCACCTAACAGCAACCTACACTTGCTGAGCATTAGAAAACGTTTCCAACAGTGGGATGCATGAGATGGGGTTTTCTGGACTTCAGAAAAACGTGGGTAGACTCAAAACGTATTGGCACTTGGAAATTCGACTGGGGAAGCAAAACCCTTTCCAGAAAAACGCCATAGGGAAAAAACGTCCTCTCCCTCAGTCCCAATTCGCGTCCCTCCTTCCCCAGCTGTTGCACAATCCAAAAACGAGTTCCTGGGCATGGAAAACGCAGGGTTATGGTGAAAAACGTGAGGATAACTTCCTGTGAGCTCAGTCTGCCTGAGAGGAAGAACGTAATGCATGAATACTTGCCTTAGGAAGCATTTCGTGGGGGTTTTCTTGCCCAGCAAGCCAAAAATACAATTTTCAGGTTCGTAGCTTGCCCATGCACGAAAATCTGACTGCCATACCTCTCCCATCCAAAGACATTAACTGCCTTTACCAATTTCTTGGAAGAATTAAATGATTGGGTGCATGAGACAAAATGGGTAGTTGGTGGTTTATGGGTTTTCCCCATTGACACATGGATTAATACCATTGGCTCAAGGGTTTGGATAATCCCCCCCCCCCCTTTCCTTGTAGAATCATGCCCCATCTCTTTTGTTGCATTGCATAGCCGGTTGTGGGTTTTTCATTAAAAATTCGTAATTACATGATGTCTTATATACATTGTGCCTATCTAGCACAAGAACCATAGGCATCTATTTTTAATTGCTGATACATGAAACGCTAAATCAATGGTGGGGCCTTGGCCTTGAGCTCCTCACCATGATCAATTACAATATTTACATCATTTACGATTTAATACAAAGGGGTGAAAATGGGGACATTACAGTCAGGGCCGCTCCTAGGGCACATTGATATGATCATATAGGACAGGTCGCTTCTTGATTGGCACATTTTATCCTATAGGAGAAAGTGTAAATCCTTTCACCTCCTCCACCGCTGGAAGAGGATCACCTCTATTCCCCCCAAGAGAGAATAGAGATACATTTACACCTTCCCCCCTTGGAAGATATACCCTGTTGGATTCTCCCCTCGAAGATCCTTTGACCCCCTTTGATCCCTCCTCCCACGTAGGATGTCACTCTTTGTTTTCAACACCACTCGGGTCTCCCCTTCGTGGAAACCACACCCAACACACAATGGCATGACCAAATCCTCCTACCCTACCTTATATGGCTAGTTTAAATCTACCTAATTTGGCCAAACTGATCCATGACCCCATTGTATATGATCCAACATGGCCATCTATTCCAGATAAAATTCCCTTCGATATTCCAAAATTCGAAGGAAAGCAAGGGGATGATCCCACAAACCATGTCATGTCTTTATAGTTATGGTGTTCATCTAAAAACATAGTGGATGATCCTATGAGACTTCACCTCTTCCAACGTACCCTCACTAGAACGATAACAAAATGAAATGTACACCTATCAAGAGCGACCCATGCCACATTTGTGACATTGGCCACTGCATTTCTCACTTACTTCCAGCTTCCGATCCGACATGACTTGGGTCTTGAAATTCTCACGGGGTTTTGAGAAAATACATCCACCCACATCGCGAACAACATCCATGAGTGGTGAAGATGTCACACATTGTGTAAAATCGAAATACAACCACCCTTTCTGTTGGATTGGTTTATCAAATCACTCCAACCTGCTATATATAAATATGTCACGACCTCCATGCCACAAAGTGAGTAATATTCTATTCTGAAAGCCCAACATTTCAATCTCATATATGCACAATTGGGATACCTTTACACCATCCTTCCTGATGCCCCTCAGCATCAGTCGTTGGATCCTACACCTACAGGCTCATCACATTCAGAGGATGGGATTATTAGGTCCATTTTCCACTTAGGAAAGGTTCCTCCTACCACATCAGTGCCATTTAATATGGATCCAAATTACCCATATATTCCACCTATGTTAGTACCCCCTACATCGGTACCAACCCCATCAATTGGTCAGTTACAGTATGGACCCTATAGTCCTACTTACCCAAATGTTAGACATATGACAATGGTTCCTAGACCACCAATGGTTCAAGCCATTCCTACATCCAAATATTACATAGTGCAACCCACATTTATCCCACTCCATGGGTATAACCCTTATTACCCATTCCCATGCCCAACTGGTCAGCAACCTGCACCCCACATGGGGGTGAACCTGGTTCAACCTTCTTACGTTCAACAAGCTCAATAGTTCGAGCAATTGAACACTGCAAACCCCTAGAATCCTTAGACTCAGGGGAAGAAGAAAGGGAAGAACAAGCAAAACCAGTAGCCGGGGCAAGGGGGAAACCCCTACCCAAGAAAACCAGAATACAGGCAATCAAAACACGGGGACTAATAATGCCCACAAACAAGGGAAGAACGCTAACCTGAGGACCAATTTTTGTTGCTCCATTTACAGTGAATATGGTCATTACACTCATCATTTCCCTCTAATCCCTTACTTCCAACAATTAGTAGAAGCCAAGAGGAAGACAATGAAAAACCCCACTCATGCTACCAACCTTCCCTGACCCCAAACTATTGTATTACAAAAACCCTTTGCAAACCAAGGGGTAGTTACACAACAACAAGATCCTTGCCCCTTCGGTGATGGCTCTTTCCAAAATATCTACATGTTGTATGTTAATTTTCAAACTCGAGCCAAAGGTTATGATAGGCCTGGAGCTCCCCAAGTGGAATTCATCCCTATCCCATTGGGGGGCTCTTTTCAAATACCACGACTGAATGTCAAAAAAATATCACGGATTCCCAAGGTTCCACTTCAGCGTACCCCTAATAACGCTCACATGAAATCCACACACAATCAAAATATTGTGGATGATGTGGCTCAATCACCTGCAACCATGTCCACGTTAGAGGTGTTACAGCCATTCCAAAGTCAAAGAAAGGAATTACTCAATGCACTTGGTGTCATCAATACTTCTGATGCGTGTCTCAGGATCTTTGATCTCGACAAAGGTGCACCATGACTACCCTCGTTAGTCGCATTTCAAATCCTAGTCACAGTAAAAAACATTATGATTCATTGTGGCATCATCGATGAAGGATTATCCACTTGTGTTATGTGAGCTAAAGTGTGGAAGCATTTAGGGTCACTTGAGATGGTCTCCTCATCTATCGATGTTCTTGCATATGATGGGATACCATCCAAACCAAGAGGATTATACCAAAATTTCCCCATCAAGCTATGGGGAAAATAGTTATGATCGACATCGAAGTCGTCGCCGTAGAACTCAATTACAACATCCTCTTGTGGTGCAGTTACATGTACTCCATGAAGGTAGTCACATCCTCGGTCTTTTGTATCATTATGTTTCCCCTAAATGGGAAGGTCATCACCCTCGACGAGCTTAACCACTATGATCCCAACACCACAAGCAATCCTGATAATATCCTCCCAACTATTGTCGGTACGGATCAACCGTATGTTGACATTACCCACTGCATGTATAAGGACTCCAATTTGTTAGGAGTATATTTAGGACCACCACCAAAGATACCCACATCAATCGATGGCCTAATGTGCACAATTTTCACTAATGAAAATGGAGCCACTCCCACTTCAGCACCTCATCAACACTGCCACTAAGTCACAACATTGAACAAATGTTGGTTCCATCAGTTCCACCAACCTTCCAAATCCCATTCTTGTACCCTCCTATAGGTGTACAAGGGAAACTGATTATGACTCAGTTAACTCTACCTGGGCTCACTTTGGGTATCCCGATATGGTACCTTACACCACCCTACCCATAAATGACTTCCAAACCAATCTCTCATTATGAGTTTATCCCTATTTCAACTGCTATGCCTACAAGGCCCGTAACACATTCCGTTACGACAACCCAACCTATGACATCCGCGACTAAACCACAACTGGTCATCACACATACCACCAATGGGGGCACCAAGCAACCAAAGTTGAAAGGTCCCCTATTACCAAATCGTACATTCGACTCGTCGGAGATTTCTAAGACTAAAGTAGGGGGATTCAACTAACAACAGTTAAAATATCTAGTTACGATGAATACTCCCACTCAAAGACTCACGCCCCCATGTGCTCTCCGCGGGAAGCAAGGCCATGCGACCAACCTATGTCCCACTTTTCCGAAGCTACATAATTTGATTAAAAATCCCGTTAGCATAACCCGTGCTCCACCGATGGTAAAAGGGGGCACAACCACCTCAACCACATCTAAGTCCAAAACATTGTGTACAAACCACGCTTGTGCCATGTGTTGTCAGTATGGGAACTACGCACATAATTTCCCCAATCTCCCTTGATTTTGGGACGCTTTGAAATCCATGTGTCTCACTCAAGTGAAGACTTAGGAACCTCCTTCCTCTACCCAGGAAGAAACATCTATCAACCTGGTCACTTGTTACAAACATAAAATAATAAAATATATAATAATAAATTACAATAAGTACTAATAATAAATATCATTTATAATTATTGAGGAGATGCGACTCCTCAATAAAGGTACCCAAGTTGTATTTAATCGGGTCATTCATTGTAATGTAAATATCATCCATTATCAATATGTTATTATTACTTATCAAAATGTGGGATTTTGAATATTTGTGGGCATTTTAGAATTATTACTGGCATTAAGAAGCTTTTACGCTTCAGTGGTATCAAAGTGAAGTTACCGTTCTTAGGGTTTTTAACCAATATATTAGGGTTTCCCTAAAAAATAGTACCTTGTCCTAAAAAGAAAAAAAAGTAAAAGTAAAACCACACATGGTTTCTCTGCACATGGTTTCTTAATAAGTGGGAGGAAAAGTGGTTTCTTAACAAGTGGGTTTGGGTTTATACTCCAACAACAAACAAAAAGTGATATTTGAAGCTGGGTGGGGAAGGTAATAATCATTCCTCCCAACCACCCATTCTACACCATTTTACAAATATTAAGGGGAAAATAAGATTAGAAGAGCATCAAAAGAATATTTTTTACAAGAAGAATCATATTGAATATTATTTATTATATATTTTGTTCATTACATTGTGGGGAAAATCTAATTATTGAATATTATCACCCTTGAAAATGCAGATCAAATAAGAAGACATAAATTCAAGTCCAAAGAATAATTTATTTTTAAGTTGAAGACCATTATCATTGAAGAATTTGCAGTCAAAATAAGACCAAGTTATCATCCAAGAAATCGACTTATGGCGAATTCAAAATCAAAATTGGAGCCAAAACTACAAGCAACATTGGATGAATTAGAGCAATATAAAGCGACCAATAAAGATCTTCAATTCGAGATTGGGAAGAAAAAATTGTTTACTCATTCAGAAGAACAAGAGAATCAACGCTTGAAAGATAAAAAATATGAGTTAGAAAAAGCTAATAAAGAATTCAAGAAAATGTTATCAGAAAGTCAAAAAATGACAAAGAATCACCATATGCAAGCAATACCGACTTAAGAGAAGAAATAAAGCATCTAAACAAGCTCATCATGGACAAAGATCTTGAATTGGCACAAGTCCAGATAAAGTTAGAAAGTCAAGAAGCTGATAATTTCCTCTTTCAGCAACAGATTAGTGAACTCCAACAAAAGAGAACGCCACCAAAAAGAAGCACAAATCAGGAGATTATAGCTATCAAAATCACGTTATCAAATAACACTGAAGAAATATATCGGTTAAGAAACCATAACAAGACATTAATTGGAAAAATCAGGAAGTTAAAAAGTACTAAGAGGACAGAAAAATCAAACGAAGATACTGAATGAAAAATACTAGATAAAGAGGAATAAAACCAACACCTGAGAAATTTTAATCAAGAAGTTAAAAGAAGAAAAAAGTTGCAAGACGAAAGGTTAGAGAAGATTCAGAGTGTGAAAATAAATAAGGAAGCATCTAGACTCTAGGAAAACAAATTCAAGTTGAGGAAGAAGAAACAAAAACAAATTTGGTCCTCATCAAAGTTAAAAAATAAGTCAATCCACCAGAAAAACGAACAATAGAAACTCCTTATTGACACCCCAATTATAAAAGTCATTTTGACCAACGACAAGACCAAAACAAACATAAACAAAGAAGTTGTGATTTCACATGTGAAGGAACACAAAATCTACAACCTAAACAAAAAACATGAAGATTTACCCATCAAGGTGACCAACATTCAACTCCGATGAAGGTAAATCTCAAATGGATCACTTCCCAAGAAATGCGACTTTTCAGTTCAGGGATTTGAAAATTATATCGCCATGTTCACCAAGTATCGTAGTTACAGTTTCAGAGGGACATGAGAATATGTTACAAACAAAAATAACTGATAAGTCCTTCACTAAATAAAGTTTTGAGGACAAAGCTTCCCTTAAGGGGAAGGCAATGTTAAAAACATAAAATAATAAAATATATAATAATAAATTACAATAATTACGAATAATAAATATCGTTTATAATTATTGAGGAGATGCAACTCCTCAATAAAGGTGCCCAACCTATATTTAAGCGGGCCATTCATTGTAATGTAAAGATCTTCCATTATCAATATATTATTATTACTTATCAAAATGTGGGATTTCGAATATTTGTGGGCATTTTAGAATTATTACTAGCGTTAAGAATATTTTACGGTTCATCACTACATCGGTGACACCATCAGTTGCACCTCCCACACATGCTTCCCCAATAGCAATTCCAATTGTGGATCCTACAACGCTGCAAGATCCTCAGTACGCTAATCTTACATCGACAAAACCACACAATGAATGCTATTACTGTGGGAATTCCAAACATATGCTTCCTCCTAGCACCATCACTTGCGTTTTGGATCAGGTTAACTCTTTGGAAGTACAAGAAAATTTTCATGCTCAAGTACCATGACCCTACCGTTTTTATGGCAAAACCTCTCACTTCTCATTCCAATGCACCATTTTTCACGTTGAATGAGAATATCACCTCGACTAATGAGCCTTCAAGGTCAACTTGCTCCCCTCCATTTACCCCCGCATAGGCCACGAACCGAGGTGATAGTACCTACCTTATTGGATACCATCGACATTGAATCTCCCTTAGCTAGTGTCCTTACTTGCAGTGATTCCTCATCTTCCGACGAAGACGTAGGTAACCTGCAAGTATACCCCAACAATTAAATAAGAATCAGGGGATCCCAATGTTAACTAATCGGATAACCTCCCATATGCGGTACTAACAACTAGTACCACAAGAGATCTTGGCATTTAACATCCCCAAAACACAGAAGAAAAAGACATCCAACATCTCAAAATTTTACTTTTTGTTATCTGATCCATTGTTGGGTTAGAGAGTAATTCTATCTCTTATTTATGCAGATGACCTCTCAACCATACATATATATTGGCTATGCATATGGTGCAAGTTGATTGTCCAAAAACCTAGCATCAACTGCTTCGGTTATCTACTCCCCCTCCCATGCACTCCACCACACCAGTGGAATATGCTTGGGGGCACTTATGAATAACCCAATAGAATATGATGTCATCATAAGTCTATTAAGCAATGTCATCCACCTTGGAATTCACCATCTGCGGGTCCACCTAGACTCACAGCTAGTTGTATCATAGTTAAATAATGTATTTCATGTCCTCAACCCACTCCTATTCTGAAATTTTATGCATGTGCGCTTTCTCATTCGACAGTTTGAAACCATTACTTTCACACATATACCGAGAAACACCAATGCATTTGCTAACTCCATCACGAACGAGGTTTTGAATTGGAACCTGATACATTACTCAAGACTCCATAGTCCTTCACACCAAACAAAAAATACATATATATCTATGTGTCACACCTACTTCTACACATACATGTATATCATCATCATAAGTCCTAAGTTTATAACCATTTGCAAACATACATGATAATATCTACCACTACATATGCATCACATCAACATATAAGCAACATAAATCTCACATCCATAACAAACACAACATACACAGTAGATGTATAAGCATATGCTGCAAATATGGTATATATATATATATATATATCTCACCAAAAAAATGTGTCATGTACAAAAATGGCCCTCCTAGGGCATATACAAAACAACCTTATGTGGGATACATCAAATATAAACCACCTCGCATAGGATCATCATAACCATATAAAAATGGGGCTCAAGGCCCTATACAAAATTAAGTTTTCCCATAAACTGGTGGATCCCAAGGTCCCATAATGTCTAATTGTCATACAACCTTCCCTCGCACCACCTCAGGATCTGGTCCTCAGGTTGGTCCTGCTCCTGACCATGACCTCTGTCATGGAGGATGGGATGCACCCCCCTCTACCTCTCATGACACATGACATGCCACTACTAACCGTCGTATAATGGGCCTCCAAGATGGCCCACACTCCGTTGAAAGATGAAACGTTAGGTCCAACTCCTCTTCCTTAATATCTGCGACCCCCTGGTACTCAAATTCTGTGGACATATCACCCAGCCACTGCTCAAAGTCAGCCATGATGGCTGCCATCCGATCCCCTATAGTTTCCCCCCTAACAATAGCTCCTTCGGTACCTACCTCTCTGATAGGACCACACCCCACTGTTTACCCTACAACTACGGAAACACCTCCAATAACTGAACCATCTCGAGCTCCTGGTCGGTCTCTCCTCACTTGTAGTCGTCGAGCTAGCCGTACAGGACCAATATATGCACAACAAAGGGAGAGCCAGTCATCAATACAAGATAATCATATATATTGAATGTGCATAAATCAAAGTGTACAATAAACATATGTAACTATCACAAAGTACAAACCACAAAACGTACCTGAAGCATCGAATCCCCCATCAAGAGGAGGAAGCTCCAAATATCCTCTGTAGTCCATCCCACTCCAGGGGTATTTATCCATCTGACTGATCCGTCCCTCCCACACATCCAAAATATTTGGGGTGAAATACGCCCCCACAGGCCCACCACTAGACTAGGGCATGATCTCCCCTAAATACATCATACGCGGCTCTCGAGGCCCCCTCGGAGGAACCACTACAGGTGGCCTTAGGGAAGGATACCACTCAAATAATTATGAGAACAACACACTACCAAAGAAGAAGGTAGTCATAATACCCTCCGATGCAAGTCCGTCATCTGCTGGGTCATTTCCTGCATAAGAATCAATCCCCATGCCACTGGCCAACTGACCATCACCCTATCCATGAGCACTAGCTTCCCTCTAGTAATCTGGTTGGGGGACCCCACCCCTAAAAATCCCACCATGGCTATCGCAAAAACCCTCACAGGAAGAGCCCTCAGATGGCTCATCAAAATCTGACCAGAGTTCAAAGCACTCTGGTCACCATCACATAATCGATCCACTAAACCATGGCTCGTATCTCCCTCCATATGAGGAGGGAGGGGCTCTCTCACTCCCCAATGAGACAACCCCATAAAAAAAAATGTTCTGAGTTGTGATGCTCAGGTCCTCCCCACCAACCATGAAGACCCCTCTATCAGGGTCCCACATGTCCAACAGTGTCCATAAGAAATAGTCTGATGACTTCATCAAGGGGCACTTGAAGAACTTCAAGATCCCCGCATCATGCAAAGCCTCTGTCGCTACCAGGTCCCCCAGAACTAGAGGATGAAACTCATCATAATTCCTCTCCCTCGACTCTATGACACCCACACCAACAATGAGGAATTGAAGATCACCTGCAAAAGGAGAATTTCCATCCATTAGACCTACATATATTGAAACAATAAAAAACGCATGACCTCCCCTAAGGAGGTCCATGCATAGAACAACAATAACAAGGAAAGTCTTGCTTAGCATGGCTGAACCCCATTCTACTGCGCGACACCAGCACGTGGGACATGTGTTGTTCGATCATATTGTGTAGTGTGGATTACCCAGGTATATCCGTGCTACACCAGTGCGTAGCTGAACAACTATTTCATCACATGTAGTGTAGAACAATTCATTTTACTTGCACTATTGACCCGCGCTACACCGCGTGTAATTTTGGGAAAAACTCGCGTTGCAGTAACACATAATTTACCCAAAATATCACGCTATAGCACAAGATTTTCCCAAAATCCCATGCGGTAGCCCATAAAGGTCAAAATCAAGCCCCTGGAAACCCAGGGCCCCCCTCTTCCTAACTCTACCCCCCCAAATTGAAATAGATAAGGTTACAACATACCTGTAACGTGTGGCTCGTCAAACAAATCCCTGGATCTCCCAAAATCACAAAAAATGAGCTCTAGGATATCGTTAGCGAATAGTACAAATGATTTCGAATGTGGGCCCCACCCCCTATTTATATTCATTTGACACAAATTTATATTTGACCCCACACACAAACCGTAGCTCCATTTCCCAAACCATTCACAGTACAGTGATTATCACCTCGAGCTCTTTGATATGGAGCCAAATAATATTTCTTTCCAATAGTTGTTTCGGGATGCTATTTTACATGGGCACCCCTCAGGTACGACTCATTTTGGTTATATTATTTATGCATTGTCCATGCCTTGGTTATGTTCTTTACTACACTTGGGTATGTCTGTCGTATGTGTAGGATCTTGACCAAGGCAATTTGGAGATTCTTGTTTTTCCATTATAAGAATAAAGCTCCATGCTACAACAAAAATGTCGGGCACCCTACCACAAGTATCATTCTGAAACTGGCATATAGATGTTATTTCCCCTTCATTTATAATGTGTTTAGCAGTACTCCCATTGATAACCATAGGGCCCTCATCCCCATTATTGACGTGCCATCAACTTCATCATGGGGCCATAACATGTTCCCCCATGGGTGTGCACACCATTTCCATCCCCGTCATAAACTGACACCCATCATGTCGACCCCCTAAAAGTCCAAGGAATTTGATACAGCTTGAAAATATCACCCCTTAACTTATCATTTTATAATTGTGCATTTGCTCCACCGAGTAGACACCATATGGTTCCTTGGCCCATGTTACGAGAAAAAATCACAATAACCACTCATACCTCCATGAGAATGATAACCAACATAATTGTCCTTGTATCATCAACCTCACAAAGACACCCATGGCACCCCCACCCTTAGAAGTAACCAATTTTATTCAGTTATCCCGCAGGAATACACTGCATGACATTGATTCATGGGGAACTTGTCTTTGCGTCTGCAAATTAACCCTCATGTCATCTTGGAAAGAGTCCCCCCAATGCACTCAAAACCATGGGGACTCCACCCATGATCAAATTTTTCCCCCGACTCACCCAAAACTATGGGGACCCCACCATTATTCTTTATGTACAAACAATTCCCCCCTCACCTTACATTGCGGGAACACCATATTCTTTTGGGAGTAACCCATGGTCACCTTTGATCGATGTATTTGAGTCTCAATATCCTCAACAGTATTTGTTTTATCGGTCACAATTACTCTTCGTTTTGTGTCTCCATCCAAGCCCTTTAATTTGCAGTTTTTTTCCCTCCATCTCAAACTGTATCGTTTTGAAGGGAAGGCTACCATCCACACTCCCCATGTTTACATCGATCAAAGGAAGTTATGAGCCCCATGCATATCAGCCAGTCTTGTGTCAGGTTTATGCGTCCACTAGGTTGTTACAATCTAATCTTGGTTCTCAGGATAAGACACTTGTCTTATCATGTACTTCAGCTCTCGTCGACGTCGAAACACTTTATTCCAATAGTTGCAGTAGTTGCAGTTGTACCTTGGGTTCCCTTTAAATCACTATAAGGGATCACCTCGAACTTGGTAATGGAGATTCTTTAGTGCTCCGTAACCTAGTGGTTTCCCCTATGCTCGATGTAAACACATCTATGGCATCAAAGGGAAATTTACTTTTGAAGGTAGTAGTGCTCACATTTGCAAACCATGGTAGCAATCTATCTTGAACTGTGAAGTTCTATTTTGGTAGCTTCACAATCACACTGGTCCCCCACTCCCATGGGATTATCATGATCATCAATAGTGCCCCTTCTTCAACATTCTATAGCAGTTCTTGGGTTATTTACTCACACATGGATTGAATCCGTTTTCGTTCATTTCCTAACAGTATATTTGAGGGACCCTGTGACATCCCCATAACCTTCAGAGGCCATGGGAGACCTTGATACATTTTTTTTTCTTCCAAACCTTCAAATTTCACACATAGTTGCAATGGGATTGGATCTGAAATCCACCATTGCGTTCCGTAATCCACTTGTGGATGATGGAATGTGATGCCCAATTTCAAATCCAACAAAAAGGATCGCCTTTCCGCATTCTGCAATCCATATTGCGGTATTTGGAAATGCGGAAAGCATGATTTCCTGCACCATGAGACTACCTTTCCGCAATCCACAATTCTGCATTGCAGAAATCAGAAACACAGAAACACAGAAATCCAAAACCACCTTCTAAAAAATTCTCTCCTCTCGCAATCCGCAATCCGCATTGCAGAAAGTGGAATTGTGAAAACTCAACTTGCGCTTCCAGGGAAGCATCCCCTCTCGCATTTCGCAATCTGCAACCCTCTTGTTGATGCGGAACTTTGGACGTACATTTCCACCGCTCCACCATTGGATCCCCGACCTCCACAACTCGCAATTTGCAACCCACATTGCGTATGCAGAAAGGTCCTTGCAGATGCGGAAAGGCTAGTTCCGCAGAACCCTGCTTCTGCAAGCGTCCAGAGTAAACTCTTAAGGGGCATAACTTCCTCGTCATAGGTCCAAATGGAACAAGTTTGGTACCGTTGGAAATCTCTTGGAGAGTTCTATCAACTAGTTTAATCACTTCCCCATCTAAGCGCTCCTACAATGCTAAATTTCCAATTGAAGCTCTATCCATAACCCCACTTAACTGACTTTAACCTTCTACCTGCCATGACTTTCCCCTTCACCTAACCCACATAGGGGTTTTGAAACACATCAGGGTATCCCCTTCCTTTCCCAATATTAGGTTTAGTCATACAAATCATTCACAGGTTTAGTTAATACATCACAACATGTAAGGTGCATAAAGTTGGATCTAACCATTTCATCTACCACATGCAAGACTTATAATGCATTAAAATCATGCAATGGAATGAGGTATATAACATGAAATCATCCTTTTGCTCAGGGTTACACATGGTCTACTTATCAATCAAATTCATATAAACATACATTCAATAACTTGAACATAATCAACCATATCATAGCAATGGAACTTCACCATTTAACATAACAAGAAGTACTTATCTTTAATTTTCTGAAGCTACCAAGCAACTGGCTAAGTGAGAGCAACGTTCCAACCAACCTTAGATCTTTGTCTAGCTTGTACTCTTTCAGCTAAGAGATCACCCACGAGTTGGGTTGTGTATCCACTAAAGAGGCTATTAGGTTCTGGAGCAGAAGAACTAGGACCCGAAATCAATAATTGAATAGAAGATAAATTATTGAATTGATAAGATGATAAAAGTATTACAAGAGGGCTCGAATTTTATAAGGCTTGAGCATCCTTAAGGAAGGTTTATGTCCCTTCAACTAAATAATTAATAATTTTATTGTTTAATTTACTATATCATTTAATATTTGTAGAATTGCCACTCCCTTTTATAGAGCTTTGTCCTCAAAGTGATGGTAAGGAGAGATGTAGTTGTCGAAACTATTCTGATTCCCATGTTGCGTCTTCTTCGGGAATATTTTTCCATTTTATGAGGTACTCTTTAATAAATCGCATTCTTAATCTCTTCTCTCTAGTAGCAATGATAGATTCTGGATCAAATATGATTCTTCCTTCTTCATCTAACGAGGGAAGTATTGTTTGTGCCTTCTGGTGTTGACCTATCATCTTTTTCAAACATGAAACAAGAAAAACATTGTGGATGCGACTTGTAGTTGGAAATTCCAATGCATATGCCACATGACTAATCTTCTTATTGATTTGATATGGGCCATAAAAATGTGGAGAAAATTTATTCTTTCCACCTTGTTTAAGTGATAACTGCTTATAGGGTTGTAGTCTTACAAATACCCAATCTCCAACTTCAAATTCTCGTTTTGTTCTGTGTCGATCTTCTTGTTGTCTCATTCTATTCCTGGCAGTATTCAAGTTCTCTTTAAGTACTTGGACAACCTTTTGGATTTCTTCTAAATGGTCATTTACTGATGCGACCCTTGCTTGGTTGGTAATGTAATCCTTCCATTTTGGGGGTTCATATCCATATAGGGCTTGAAATGGTGTCATTCTTGCAGATGTATGATAAGTAGAATTATACCACCATTCCACAAGATGTAGCCATTGAAACCATTTATTTTGCTTATCAGTCACAAAGCAACAGAGGTATGTTTCTAAGCACTTATTGACAACTTTTGTCTGTCCATCTGTTTGGGGATGATAAGATGAACTCATGTTAAGTGATGTTCTGATTTGCTTGCAAAACTCTCTCCAAAATTTGCCTTTAAACTTGGAATCCCTATCACTTACGATAATCTTGGGAAAACCATGTAACTTGTAGCCCATTTTTACAGAAAGCTTCGGCTATTTCTTTTGCAGAATCAGTTTTCTTCGCTCCAACAAAATGTGCATATTTGGTTAGCTTGTCTACCACTACTAGCATTTTGTCTTTTCAATCTGATATGGGTAGACCTTCAATGAAATCCATTGAAATTTCCTCCCATTTCTGATTTGGGATGTGTAACGGATGGAGTAACCCCGGACTTGAGATATTCTCAGTTTTATTCCTCTGACAAATGTCACATTCTACAACATACTTGTGAATGTTGGAATTCATACCCTTCCAAAAGAATGACTGTCTTGCATTATAGTAGGTTTTGGAAAATCCTACATGTCCAGTGGTTGGGAAGTCATGTGACTCTTTAAGTACCTTGTTCTTAAAGTTGGAATTGGAACTTAAGTAAATCTGTCCCTTGTACCATAAGAGGTCATTCTTCCATTCAAACTTCGGATATTGATTTATGTCATTAATTATGGAGCAAACCTCTATATTTTTGGCATATTCCATTCGAATTCTGTCCACAAATTTTGGGATCACTAATGACACGACATAGACTTGTACCTCCTCATCTGTTCTGGATAGGGCATCAGATACTACATTGTCCTTTCCCTTTTGTGTAGGATCTCCATATCGAAGGTAGATATTTTCTCTATCCACTTTTGTTGTTCATTCGTTAATGTCATTTGTTGTAATAGGTGTTGCAAATTGTTATGATCTGTATGGATCATGAATTTGCTTCCCAACAGGTATTGTCGCCATTTAGTTAGTGCATGCATGATGGCAAGCATTTCCTTGTTGTAAGTAGATTGTATGTATTCTCTTTTGTTTAACTTCCTACTTTCAAAAGAAATTGGATGACCCTCTTGCATTAACAAAGCTCCTATCCCGAACCCTGAAGCATCACATTCAATTACAAAGGGTTTTGAAAAATTAGGTGTTGCCAAAACAGGAGTTGAAGACATAATTTGCTTCAACATTTCAAAACGTATTCTTGCCTCATCATCCCAGTGAAAAGAATTCCTTTTTAGGAGGTTCGTTAGTGGAGCCATTACGTGTGCATAGTTCCTAATGAACCTTTGATAGTAACCTGTTAATCCCAAAAATCCTCTCAATTTTGACACATTCTTTGGTTGGGGCCACTCCTTCATTGCTTGGATCTTCCTGGGGTCCACCTTAACTCCTTCCTTTTAAATTATATGACCGAGATACTCTACTTCTTGCTTTCCAAATGTGCATTTTGACTTTTTTGCATAGAATTGGTTTTCCTTCAAAAGAGATAGAACCTTTTCCAGATGCATCAAATGTTCCTTCCACGTCTTACTATATATAAGGATGTCATCGAAGAATACTAACACAAATTTCCTTAGGTATGGCTGAAATAGTTCATTCATAGTTGCTTGGAATGTGGCAGGGGCATTAGTTAACCCAAAAGGCATTACCTTGAATTCATAATGCCCTTCATGAGTTTGGAAAGAAGTCTTTGTGATATCCACTAATCTAACCCTGATTTGATAGTACCCTGATCTTAAATTGAGTTTTGAAAAATATTTTGCGTCATGAAGTTCATCTAGCATATCGTCGATGAAAGGGATTGGAAACTTGTTCTTAATTGTTATTTTGTTTAATCCTCTATAATCCATACATAATATAAACGATCCATCCTTTTTCCGTACTAACATGACTAGAGCTGCATAAGGGCTTCTACTCTCGGTGATGACACCACACTTCAATAGGTCTTGAACTAGCCTTTCTATTCAGTTTTGTGGTGGTGGGGATACCTATATGACCTCGACAGGATTTGATCCAGGTTTAATCTCATTTATGTGTTCTATACTCCTTTCTGGTGGTAGTTGCATAGGTAAGTCTTGAAATATGTGTTCATGTTTCTGGAGTAATTCTTGGATTTCCTTTTTGAACTCATTTTGTTCCTCCTCTTTTCCTTCCAATTGATGGCATTGGATTATGTATGCTGATACTCCTTTTCAAATGAGTTTTTCCATATGCTGAGATGAAACTACTTGTGTGTCTGGTGGTTGAAAACCATATAGCTTAAAAATTTTCCCTTTCCTGTAATATCCCGAGTTTGACCCCATTATATTAAAATGTAAATGATGTAATATTTTTATAAAATCATGGTGAGGAGCTCAAAGCCAAGGCCCCACCATCGATTTTATAGGTGCATATGGTTTACGTGCTAGCCATGTTGATATATATGTAACTTCGGAATATATTTCATATATGTATATTTTACTCCTATAGAGATGGTATTATTCCTCTATACGAAAGTGTTTGTATTCATATAGAGATGTTATTATTCCTCTATACGGAAGTGTCATCATTTATATTGTAAGTGTCGTAACTTATACTTGATGGGTTATTAGACCACCTTGTTGGGGTCATCCCTGTATAAGTCATGTGGGTCGAAGGGTTATTAGACCACCCTATTGGGTGTCAGTCATGTGGGTCAAAGGGTTATTAGACCACCCTATTGGGTGTTGGCCCAGTCAGCATTATGTTATGTGGTTAAGTTAAGGCCGACCTAGTAAAGGTTATTAGGCAAGTCAAGTCAAGTATAAATAGAGTGTGGGAGGCACTCTATTTCATCATTCTATTCTCTCTCACACTCTCGGGACAGTAGCACACTTGTGGAGGAGGAGAATCTATTGCTAGGAGATGTCTATCTCTTATGCTTGGGTTGTGTCATTGCTCTATCTATCTCCGAGGAAGTTATTGGGGTTTTTCACCTTTATAGTTTTCCCCAAGTAAACTCTGTGTCTCTTGTGTGCTTGCATTATTGTGTTCATGATTGATATGCTGTAGATATGCTGTACATGTTATTCTCTCAGTTAAGATCCTAGATCCGATTGAAGTAAATTCTGAAAAACTAACATGGTATCAGAGCTAGCCTGAAAGAAGGCATGGTATGGCATGTATGACACTTGTTGCAATTGCGAAGCTAGGGCTTGATACAGAAAAAACAAGTCATCGTAGAAATTTTGCTATAAATAAATTTTGGTGAGGTTTCAGGATCTGCAAATCATACAGGGAGAAGCTAAGATCCCCATGTACCTTGCTCCCAAAGGAAAACCTCTAATTCGTTGTACTTTGTGATCTATGATTTGTACAATATAGGGTTTCTGCCTCTTCTAGATCTCAGTCATAAATAGGTGACCTTGAAAAAAAGGTCATAAATTGGGCTAGGAAGCTCCAAATGAAATTTGATAAAAAGTGAGATGTAGTGAATGGACTTTACTTTCTTAGGTGACTTTTTCAGAGGCCGAAACTGAACTAGTGACATGTGGAATGCCGTACAAGTTAGCTCTCCTGTTTTATCCCATAAACAGGCCACATTGTGACAATTGGCATAAGTCTCTCTCAGAGAATCCATTTGAGGTCAGAACTATGGGGTTGGAAAGATGACAGGTCGGGTTATCGCACGAAACATTTTCAGACCCCGTGGATTGAAAAGTTCGGAGTTACACTAGAAACAATCAGGTACATATTTCTGTCAAAACAGAATTATTTTTTAACACCTTCATTCATGGCTTCCGGAATTTAGGGTTTCGGAGAAAGTTGGAATTTTTGTAATCAGAGACTACAGCTGAATAATACTCATCAAAATCAAAGTTTAGAGACAAAGATCAGAATTTTTGGTTGGGCAGAAGGTCGGGCTTGATCAGACCCTAGTTCAGGACTTTGATAAGAAAAGTGGAAAATTAGGGCTTCTGCAAGAATGGAAATTTTTGAAATCTGTGACCACAGCTAGAATCTCCTTAGAGAAATAGAAGCTTAGAGCTTTGGATCGAATGTTTTGATTGGGCAGAAGGGTGGGCTTTACTAAACCCTAGTTTGGGGTCATGTCTAGTGAATCCGGAAGTGTCAAAGGAAAATTTGAGGGGTGAAGCTTTGCAGCTTTCAAACTATGAGTATACCAGCTTGATCAACTCATCAAGGCGCATATTTCTATCCTTTCGGAAGTTTGAAATTCAAATTTTGAATTTTTAGGGTTTCTCTGACAAACCCTAATCCAACTCTAGATCTAGTTCTTGCAAATCAAGTGGATTGGGTTAATCCTAGAAGAGAATGGATTGGTCACCTGCATAAGTGAAGAAGTTCCTGTTTCATAGGGAGATGAGGCTAAGGCCTTACATAAGAAGATTACAAGCAATCTCGACAGGTATGACTCATCCAGGTATGTTTCGAGATTTGTTCATGATTAAGTTTATGGTATGTTTGTCTTCATGTTATTACGGTTAGTAAAATCTTGATTAAATTTAGACTTGTCGTATCACCTTAATAAAATTATGAATGCATGATAGAATATATTCATCGATTAGGGTGTTGACACTTATGATTGTACTAGTGCATTATGGTGTTGTATGAGGTTTATGTTGTCCACTAACATGAAAGGTACACCAAGAAAGACAAATCATGTTCTAGTTCAAGAACATATGATCATGATGACAAAGATTCATCCATTGTCATGAATCACTTAGAAGATCTATTTGCGAGGTATGTATAACTTGGTTCTATAATGGTTAACCTATGAGATATGCAGGTTACTAGCACAAGTCATTTAAGAGAACAAGAAGACATCATGTGGGTATGTTAGACATAACTAGCTAGCATACCAATCCAAGTATGTTTTTCCTATATCAAGTTAGAATCCTACCTTGTGTTAGGATCCCTTATATAAGTATACTTGGTATGATTGGTTATGTTTATTCATAAAGTTAGAAATGTAAGTAATCAAGGGTTTATGCATTTTATGTCTCTTATCTTGATTGATGATTTAACTAACCAGAAGAGTCTTATGATCAAATAAGAATATGCATGAGTAAAAGAATACTTCCCTGAAACCTTGAATACTAATGTTTATTATCTTTGTTTGAAATGATCATGACTATACATGTTTACGATTATTGTGTTTTGATAGTATTAAGATTATACTAATGAATGTGTGATTATGTATGAGACCTCGAGGATAACACAATGATGATACTAATAAGCATGCATAGTGATGTATATAAGTTCAAGGACAGGTAATCCAGGAAGCAAATATCAAGAAGGAGCACACTCCAGTTGTTCCTGCAAGGAAGCAAAGATCAAGAGGGAGAACACTCCAGTTGTTCCTGCAAGGAAGCAAAGATCAAGAGGGAGCACACTCCAGTTGTTCCTGAAAAGAAGAAAAGATTGAGAGGGAGTCAACCCAACAAACAAACAAAGATAAGTATTAGAATTATCATTCCTTGCATATTTTATTGTTTAAATAATAATGTTCAATAATGTATATACTCATGTTCCTAGAATTAGGTGGTGTATTATGCATATTAGAATAGTTTCATTGATGAAAAGTATACTACTAATATACATGGGTAAGTGGCCTATGGCACTGTACAACATTCCATTGCTACTTATCTAGAACGAAACCTCTTTGTTGACATGTTGGGAGTTGTGCACACTCTTAACAATGTTCTGGTAGAGATTGGAAGGCATCTAGAAAGTTACGGGATATGGATTAATGTTGTATTGTAGCATTGGCTAAGATAATTGCATGACTGTATGACATATTTCTTTATGTGTAAGAATTTGTTCTGAAAACTATGAGATGTTTTCTAGTCATGCAATTTAACTTGTTGTGTAGGAAAGATTGTATACCATCACCTACAAAAAAAGGACTACAACATTTGTTCAACAACAAAGTTATCTATTGAAAATATTGAAGATATTGAAGTTCCCAGGATCTCGGAAGAATGCCATGATCAAGGAATACCAGTCGATCATGAAGATGTTTGGGATGTAGTCCCAAGACCTGAAGGGGAGTTTGTAGTGACTTCCAAGAGGATCTACAAGATCAAGCATGCTGCAGTTGGTAGCATAGAGACTTTTGCTCCTGTAGCAAGATACACTTCCATTAGATCCGTACTTGCTCTAGCTGCAGTGATGAAATGGAAGATACACCAGATGGATTTCAAGACAGCTCTCTTGAATGGTGTAGTTGAAGAAGAAGTGTATGTGGAGCATCCACTTGGTTCTGAGACACATGACAGGGAGTCATATACATGCAGAACTTGGTATGGTAGGATAGACATCTTTCTATCCAGTTTGGGCTTTACTAAGAGTAAAGCAGATTCCAACCTTTACTACAAGGTTGAGGAAGGAAATCCAGTGATACTACTTTTGTATATGGATGACCTATTTATTACAAGTGAAGATAGATTGATTGCCGACACGCAGCGGAAGCTTGCTTTTGAGTTCGAGATGAAGAACTTGTGGATGATGCACTATTTTCTAAGTATGGATGTGTGGTAGAGTGCAAATGGAATCTTCCTTGGACAAGGGAAGTATGCAGTAGAGATCCTGAAGAAGTTCGGAATGATGGACTGCAAGGCCATGGCCACACCTATGGCATCAAACCTGAAGCTTCTGTGTGATGCTTCATCTGATCTGGTTGATGTTACTGTGTATCATTAGATGATTGGGTCCTTGATGTACCTGACGAACACAAGACCAGATATCTACTTTGTGGTGAACACATTGAGCTAGTTCCTGACGGATCCGAGGAGTGTTCACCTAGTTGCTGTAAAGCATATTCTAAGGTACCTGAAGGGTACAGTTGATTATGGGCTCAAGTATGATGCGAATCAAAAGTTTAACCTGTAGGGTTATGTTGATTCGGACTTGGCAGGAAGTGCTGCAGATAAGAAGAGCACATCTGGGTGCTTCTTCAGTATGGGATCAGGTGTGATCTCTTGGTTTAGCATGAAGCAGTCTTGCATAACACTGAGTATAGTTGAAGCAGAGTATGTTGTGATGGATGAGGAGGTTGCAGATGTATTGACCAAGCCATTGGTCAGAGTGTAGTTTGAGTACTTCAGAGAGAGGCTTGGTGCACTTCAGATTGAGGTTCCTTCCAAAGGGAAGTGATGAGTCCGAAAGATGAAGATGCACATGAACTTTTTTGACATGGTTGATGTGGTCTCCCATGGTCGTGATGTAATTGCTGAGCCATTCTCACATTGTGGTAGATGTGTTCTCCCATGGTGTAGATGTAAGGGCTGAATCCATTTTTCACATGGTGGTAGATGTGTTCTCCCATGGTGAAAAAGTAAGGGCTAGAGCCTTCCCCAAATGGTGGTAGATGTGTTCTCCCATGTTGATGGTGTAAGTGGTGGATGATGTGCATCTGGGTTGTGCTTCGTGGACGATGAGATGATATGAAGAGGACGATGCTATGATGATCAGGCGAATCATGGATGATGAGCATCAGGACGATGCTCCAGTTACTGCTCTGTATATGTATATGCATCATGTTGGATGCTTGTTATGATTAGTTGGATCATTTATGTATGTATGCATCATGTTGGATGCTCGATATGATTAGTTGGATCATTTGTGTATGTATGCATCATGTTGGTTGCTGGATATGATCAGTTGGATCATTTATGTATGTATGCATCATGTTGGATACTGGATATGATCAGTTGGATCATTTGTATGTATTTGTATATGCATCATGTTGGATGCTTGGACCATGTATCTGTGTATGTATCAGGTGGATACATTGTATGATCAGGTAGATCATGTATGATGATATGCATCAGGTAGATACTTGGTATGCATTAGGTAGATGCATTGTATGATCAGGATGATCATGGATGACAAGCTTCAGGATGTTGCTCCAGATGACATGCATCAGGATGATGTAGTGATGATGATTAGGATGATGTATGGTGAGTATCAGGATGATACTCTATGGCCATGGAACAGGTTGTGCAGATGAGCATGTTTGGGAGATCCTATAGGTCGGAGTTGTGTACCCGTAACATCCTGGGATGCTCTTTCGAGACATTGATATGGGAGGACATATAATTTGTGCCCTGGGAGATCCTTCAGGTCGGAGTTGTGTACCCGTAACATCCTGGGATGCTCTTTCGAGGTTTTGTCCTATGGCATATAATATCGCCCAGGGAGATCCTTCAGGTCGGAGTTGTGTACCTGTAACATCCTGGGATGCTCTTTCAAGGTTTTTCCATGACCACATGTAATTTTTGACCTAGGAGATCCTACAGGCCGGAGTTGTGTACCCATAACATCCTGGGATGCTCTTGCGAGGTTTTGTGTTGACCACATGTAATTTGTGCCCTGGGAGATCCTACAGGTCGGAGTTGCGTACCCGTAACATCCTGGGATGCTCTTTCAAGGTTTTGTGGTGGGGTCACATGTAATAGCACCCTGGGAGATCCTACAGGTTGGAGTTGTGTACCCGTAACATCCTAGGATGCTCTTTCGAGGTTTTGTGATGCACATAATAAGTCCTGAGGATTCCACTGTATGGCTACTGATGATGAAGACCTTCAGGTGATGGGCCTACATCCAGTATGAAAAAGGATTGGCTCTGTAGAACTTCCTATGACGAGTAGATTCATAGATTGATTGAGATAGCAGTAGCAGTGACAATGATCCAGAGAAGAAGACTTGTGCTAGAAGACCTGTGTCCAGAAATACCTTCCTAGTTAAGAGGGAGTGTTGATGTATATGTAACTTCGGAATGTATTTCATATATGTATATTATACTCCTATAGAGATGGTATTATTCCTCTATAAGAAAGTGTTTGTATTCCTATAGAGATGTTATTATTCCTCTATACGGAAGTGTCATCATTTATATTGTAAGTGTCGTAACTTATACTTGATGGGTTATTAGACCACCTTGTTGGGGTAGGCCCTGTATAAGTCATGTGGGTCAAAGGGTTATTAGACCACCCTATTGGGGGTTGGTCATGTGGGTCAAAGGGTTATTAGACTACCCTATTGGGTGTCGGCCTAGTCAACATTATGTTATGTGGTTAAGTTAAGGTTGACCTAGTAAAGGTTATTAGGCAAGTCAAGTCAGTTATAAATAGAGTGCGGGAGGCACTCTATTTCATCATTCTATTCTCTCTCACACTCTCGGGAGAGTGGCGCACTTGTGGAGGAGGAGAATCTACTGCTAGGAGATTTCTATCTCTTATGCTTGGGTTGTGTCATTGCTCTATCTATCTCTGAGGAAGTTATTGGGGTTTTTCACCTTTACGGTTTTCCCCAAGTAAACTATGTGTCTCTTGTGTGCTTGCATTACTGTGTTCATGATTGATATGCTGTAGATATGCTGTACATGTTGTTCTCTCAGTTAAGATCCTAGATCAGATTGAAGTAAATTCTTAGAAATTAACAAGCCATGCACAATGGAATTGTGAATATCATGTAAATATGCATTTTAATAAAATACTCACAACTAGCTATGCAATGCAACAAGAGACGGGGGCATGATTTTACAAGGAATTGGGAGGAAAAACATTCAAACCCTTGATCCAATCAAGCCAAGCCAAGTGTGAAGGAGATAACCCATCAAACACTCAACTACCCATGTTGACTTTGTACCCAATCATTTATTTCTCCCAAGAATTGGTTGAGGTAGTTAATGCCTTGGGAATGGGAGGTATGGCTGTCCAAAATTCGAGTATGGGCAAGCCACCCTGCATGGAAAAACGTTTTTTGCTTCTTGGGCAAGAAAACAACCATGAATTGCTCCCCAAGCCATTACCCATGAACGATTTTTGCCTCTCTCACGTTTTTGGGGACTACTGGGCATTTTTCCTCCATGTTTTTTCTGTGTCTTCCTGGTTTTCGATGGGAAAACAGGGCGTTTTTGTGTTGTAGAGTGGTTGGGAGTATGGGAGCTTGATTTGGGGTTTCATTGGGGCTGTTTTGGCCATTTAGATGCCCAAAATACCCATGGAAAATTGGGTTGGTTCCCTTTGGACGATTTTCTCACCCCCAATCCATTTTTGGTGTGCCCACGTTTTTGGGAAAACCTATGGCCATCATATTTGCAAATCCCATTGCTGAAAATGGGTATCCATGCCCAATTGGAGTTGCTGTGTGTAAACAAAGGTTGGTCTTGAGATGGGTTTCCATTTCTTTGGCTGTGCATGAGCTGGAATGTTCCCTTTTCCTTGTAAGAATCATGCCCAGCTCAGGGGTGGTAGTTGTGTTGAGAGAATTGATGAACACAACTGTCCTATGGTTGGGTTAAATGTTGCAGCGACATAGCTAGTTTTTTGGGATAGCATTACAACAAGATGGGTATTTTCTTATATGCAATTACTTCTGCAAATTTATTAATTTGTTGACTGCATTAAATTGAATGGCATCATGTAATGTGTGTGGATGATGTTATTCCGCTGTGCATGTTTTCTTTAAATTGCATCTCCACACATTTGATTTTAATTGCTGTGAATTTAATGGACTGAGTTTAATGTAAAAGCCCCAGATTGCTATCATGTTCCCTTCTAGGAATTGGGTCCATGGGAGGGGATATTGCATTGTGGTATCAGAGCTTATGGTTCAACACTACGGTTGTTGGGCCCTTCATAGAAATATAAATCATTATGTGTACATGTATTCTATATTTAGAATTAAAATGAATTAGAGAAACCTGAAGATCTCATAGCTTCTATTTGATTAAGATGGGAAATCATTTCCATGACTGTTTTGGGATTTCTTGCAAAATTGCTTGCATTGATTTCATGCTATGAAATTGAGGAAGGAGGGAGAAAATCCATTTTTAGGTTGAATGCTTGCTTTAAATTTTTTCCAATGCAGTAGCATTCAGTTTTGTATTTGTCTGTTTTCCTCCATGGAGGAGAGAAAGGAGGCGCAACCTCTGCCATCTTATATTATTTGTTGTTTTGTTGTTTTATTTTGACATGAAGAGATGCAATTTACTACATCTTTTATTGTTCTGTTATATGCGAAGTATGATCTCTAATTATGCTTCCTGTTGAGCAATGATCATCATAGAAAGAAGAAGGAAAAATTCTAAATTTTTATAACTATTTTTCTGAGTTTTTGCTAAGGGCTGTGGTGGCGGCGAAAAATAGGTTAACTCTGTGTGCACGGCGGCAAAAGTTCGACTAGTTTTCTGCACTCGCGGGGGCGAAAGTTAGGCTAACTTTCTCCATGCGCGGCAGTGAAAGTTAGACTAATTTTCTGCATGCGCGGTCGCGAAAATTGGGCTAACTCTTGCGACTCTGACGGAAAAGATAAGCCCAAAAACACCGCAACGGTCGGTGGAATAGCTGTTAACTCTGCGCCGAAGGGAAGCGGTCGGTGGTCGCAGGGTTGGCGGTCGGAGATTTTATCGATAAGTTTTGCGAGCAGCGGCAATTTTAACTTTAACATCTGCGATGCGCATGGCACGCGCGGTGAAAGTAAGGTTAAAAGCAACAACACTGGCGGCAGATCTAAGCTTAACTTTTGCGCACGGCGGCAATTTTAGGCTTAAAAGTTCGGATGGAGGCTTATGCACGGTGGCGATTTTAGCCTTAAAACCTACGATGCGGTCATAATGATGAAGGCTTACAGGCGTAGAAGTTAAGGTTATCTTTTGCGACACAGTCGGCGGAGAAGTTGGTAATTCTGTGCTAAAAGGAAGAGAAAATCTAAAAAATTTCTAAGTGTTTTCGCATTTTGCCAAAGGCTGTAGCGGCGAAATTAATTTTAAATTCTACGACGCAGTCGGTGGGTTTAGCATTAACTTTTGCGATCGACAGCAATTTTAATGTTAATATCCACGCGGGTTTAGCATTAACTCTATGATGTGGGGGCAAAGTTAAAGTTAATTTTGCGACGCGCGGTGGCAAAATTAGCGTTAAATATGTGACGCGCTGTGGCAAAATTAGCATTCAATCTATGATGCCTGCGGCGGCAAAATTAGCGATAGGAGCTGTGCCACCCGTGGCAATTTTAAGGATAAAATCTGCGACATGCACAGTGCATGGCGGAGAAAATAACCCTAAGATTCGCGACAAGCGCGACGAATTTTAGCTTAAAATTTTGCGACACTCACGACGCTTTTTAAGCTAAATATTCACGACACTGGCGGCAAAAATAACGATAAGATCTGCGATGCTGGTAGCCATTTTAGCCTTAATATTTGTGCCAAACAGGGAAAAGCAATGGGAGCAGTAAGGAAACACTGATGAAAGGGAAATCTCTCACCTTAAACCATTTATGTTTATAACATAATAATTGTATGCTTGGAAAATATCATGAATGAATGTTATACACGTGAATACATACTTTGTGAGAAGATCATAGCTAATAAATGCTTGTGTGCATGGTAGAGAGCCCATGAAAATTTGATCAGCTATGATGTGGAAGAGGAAATTCCATGCTACAATGAGGAATTGGAAGGGATAATTCCTCCACTACCCTCTCGATATTGTATTTATAATTCTGAAGTAGTCATGCATATAAATTATGGCATAGGCATGACTGAAAATGCAAGGGATTATATAGATAAGATGAATATGCACTAGATAGCATATCAATAAACATTGCAGAGTGCATGTGAAATTTTTTTGCGTGTATATGATATTGCATATTGGTAAAATAGTGAGGTTTTACATATGCAATGAGCCACTTAAGATGATGATTGTGGTTGCTAATAATCAGTTGTGTTCGCATTGGTTATAGGACCAAAGGAAACTAAAGCATAGCTAAAGATGAGGATGATGTTGTTGCACATGACCAACGGCCTTATGAAGAGAGGATGGTGCAACAAGTCCGTGATCATGATATTGGAAAAATGACTGAGTCGCCTTGGTAAGAGGCCAACCGATTAGGTAACATCAAGCGATGTTAATAACAGTCATGCAGGTAATGGTTATTTGTGCTGAGTTGCATGAATTTTGAAGAGGATTTGGTGAGATTCCTTCAACTCTGATTAAACTATGTTGATTTAGTTTGCATATGGTATTAAGTGCTGAATGGGAATGTTAACCTACCAAGTATGGTGAGGTATGGGTAAGTGAAGGAAATGATCCTTACACCGTATAATTGCTTCGAAATCTCAATGCATTCATATGAAATTATATCATGCCATTTGTGTATGTTGGTTGTAAGTTTAACAACCAAAGCACATGATGACTTATGGTCCTGTGGTAGTGTATGCCATATGAGACAAGCATTTTTAGGCCATAATATGTTGGAATGCATAGCATTCATGGATTAATGCAAGGTTGCATTGATGGGTTATGCATTAAGTGAATGTACATCAAAATATTATGTAAATGTTGTGGATGTGCATGCATATGTGCGGGTGCACATGTTGAGATGCATTGTGTGAATGCATGGTTGTGATATATATATATTTCAATGCAATTAAGATGATAGATGAAATGGTGAACTATTGTTAGTACTGAGACCATTCCATGAGCTGCTGTGAATGCAGGAGAAAGACTGCATGAAGAAGATGGACATGTGATGAACTACTAGAGCACTCTGTTAGAAGGACAGAATTGCATGGAATGTGAAGTAATGAGTATTTACAGTTTATTTAAATTGCATGGATAATGTGACTGAGTCTTGCAATTTTATTGTGATAATGATACATATATAGAAATGTATATATTTCATTGCATTTCAAATGTTAAGAGCTAAAGATGTTTAAATTATTGAGTGTTATAATTCTGAGATCACTTCAGTGACTATTGTAGCAATGAAAGGATTATATGCATAAATACTCACAATGTGTTTAGCTGATTGAAGTTTCAGATTCCAGGTAGAAAGGTCTTACGTATGGCAATGAGGATAAGTCCATAGTAGAGAACGGAATCTACCATGTGCAGAAGCCAAAGGTTATGAGAAGATTCTCATGGGTGTAACTTATGCATGAAACAAATCTGAAAATTTTATGGTTTATAAATTTGTGAGAATAATCCCATGGTGGTAAATCTAATTTCCGTAGGAAAATAGATTTACAAATTTCATATTTGAGAATCGCTTATAATTGCTACTCACTGTTTGTCGATTTGATAAATGTGTGAGGAAGACACATTACAGGAAGACCAGGAGTGATGGCCTGCAAAAGCCAAACTAGATGGGAAAGACCCCATTCTTTGGAAATGGGTTTCGGGTGAAGCGCCATTGATAAGATCTCATCCAAACCGCATGTCGGTAAACCATGAGAGTGAGATGGTAAAGCTATGCCCAGAAGGCATGTGAGATACATCTACAAAATGAATGAGTATTCCGTGACCCTAGACAAGAACATGCATGCATGCTCTATCTTATTTATATCATTGCAGACTGCTTGAGTATGATTAGGGACTACATGGTGCATATCGGAAAGGGGGTGCACACCTTTTCTGGTGTTGGGTCATGATAGGGTTTTCAATATTGACTACACCCTAAGGGAATGGATGCATTCCTGTTGTTTCAATACTTGATAGTGAATGTTATGAAATATGATTACAATTTTAGAGCAACAATACTAATGAGCCTGCTTATCCTTCTTGTGCTATCAGCTTACAAAGATGCACTCTGTTGTTGCACGTAAGAGGCAAAGTTAAGAAGGGTGCTCGAGAGGACTGTATGGGCAGCGGTAACCTTTCTATGCTCACACTAAATGACACTAGAAGAGATGGATAGGCCCAAGGAGCTGTGTTGCAGAAAAGGGGTATCATCCTTGTGTAGTGTGAGTGGGTATTGTGGGGCCATGCTAGCCTGCAGTCAAGTGAGTCACGTATGGGGTTCCTGGAGGGAACCACTGGTTGCATAAGAGAAGGAGCCATGTAATTATATTATGTTGTTCATATTTTCTGATAAACCCATTCGATGTATAGTATTGGCAATGGTTGTTGTATGCCTGATAAACCTAGTTGGTGCACTGGCTTGGCATTGGTTATTTGGGTGTTGTCGTGAAGGGTTGCTGGATTGCTGATAAACCCAGTCAGTGTACTGGCTTGGCATGCTGTTAAATTGATTCCTAACAAACCCAGTCAGTGTATTGTCTTGGCATTGGTTATTTGCATGTTGTGGATGTATTGGTGAAGGGTGTTGTTTCCTAACAAACCCAGTCGGAGAACTGGCTTGGAAATGGTTATTGCATGCTTGATAAACCCAGTCGGTGTACTGGCTTAGCATACTGATTTTTGAAATGCTTGATAAACCCATTCTGCATACTGGCTTAGCATACTGATTTTAGGGATGCCTGATAAAACTAGTCGGCATACTGGCTTGGCATTGCCTATTCGAATGGTTGTGGAGTAGCCTACATGCTGGCCCAACATTCATTGTTGCATCCATGGGAAATCCAATGCTTGGAAAGCAAAGAAGGATCCTGTGGAGTAAAGTGAAGACATCCAATACAGATAAGTATTTGGTTATCTTGCAACTCTTACTTATGATATACGTGTGTATATGATTTAATTATGATTTCTTAAACTCTTGTTTAGAGATAAAGCTTATGAAAATACACTAAGCATGTGAATTGATTCAATGTTCGAGTGTAGGTACTACTGGGAGCAAGGACTATGAAAGCATATGGAGGATGCATGTGGACATGTGACTATCCTAAAGAGAGCTCAGTATGAGTAGTATTGAAAGATGGTGCTAGTGGAGATGTGTGGGTCCTAGCAGCCAGAGGTTCTGTAAGCAACAATGGGGAAGGGTTCCCTAGCTGAAAAGCATTAGACAGACCTTAGACACTAAGTGCCATAGCTAAGAAAGGGCAAGGCAAGCATTCACATTGAAGTGAAAGAGGCTAAGGAGCATAGAACCACAAGTGATGGTGTGGATCCAGATTGGAACAAGACTAAGAGGGGGAAACTCTTACTCTCCTCTTTCCTTTTTAACTAATGCATCTTAGAAACAAAATATTGTTGAGTGCATGTCATGGTTGAAAATAGATTGTGTTTAATTGCTTGCAACGAATTGTGAATGCTAAAATAGTTATTTCACTGTGAAAGGATGAACATGAAAGAGATCATGTGTATGTTGGGAAAGCATGAAAAAAAAATAAAAAAAATTTGGAAGTCGCATGAGTGAAGCATGGACGTTCCATGTCAATTGGGAAATAATTGACCAATTTTTATGTCTATATTATTCTTGTCCTAACAAAGAGTTTCCATGATAAATTTCACAGGGAGAAATTGAAACAATCAATTGTAGCTATTACTAGCCAAGTGTTGCTGGTGAGAAAAGTGAGTTCCAGTCGTGCATCATGATCATGGAAACAGACCAAAAGCTATTTGATTTGGCTGAAAATATTCCTCAAATAGTTGCCAGGACAGCAAGAAAGATGGCATCCATGAAATTCCAGACTTGCAGAGTAGTTGGAAGGTGAATAAAAGGAAGGAATTGTTGTGGAGCAATGCCCACCTGCAGAGCTGGAAGATCAAAGCCAACAAGAGTAGCTTGTGGAATCCGAAGTACTTGTTCTTGAGGGTTCAAAGTAAAGAGATGAAACGCAGGATAGACCTGCCACATTGTGTGAATTTTGGACGTGTGTAAAGTGGGTATTATTCCTAAGTATTGGAACACCGAGGATGATGTTATTCCAAGGGGGATGGGATTGTAATATCTCGAGTTTGACCCCATTATATTAAAATGTAAATGATGTAATATTGTTATAAAATCATGGTGAGGATCTCAAGGCAAAGGCCCCGCCATCGATTTTATTGGTGCATATGGTTTATGTGCTAGCCATGCACAATGGAATTGTGAATATCATGTAAATATGCATTTTAATAAAATACCCACAACTAGCTATGCAATGCAACAAGAGATGGGGGCATGATTTTACAAGGAATTGGGAGGGAAAAAATTCAAACCCTTGAGCCAATCAAGTCAAGCCAAGTGTGAAGGAGATAACCCATCAAACACTCAACTACCCATGTTGACTTTGTACCCAGTCATTCATTTCTCCCAAGAATTGGTTGAGGTAGTTAATGCCTTGGGAATGGGAGGTATGGCTGTCCAAAATTCGAGTATGGGCAAGCCACCCTGCATGGAAAAAGGTTTTTTGCTTCTTGAGAAAGAAAATAGCCATGAATTGCTCCCCAAGCCATTACCCATGAACCATTTTTGCCTCTCTCACGTTTTTGGGGATTGCTGGGCATTTTTCCTCCATGTTTTTCCTATGTATTCCTGGTTTTCAGTGGGAAAACAAGGCATTTTTGTGTTGCAGAGTGGTTGGGAGTATGGGAGCTTGATTTGGGGTTTCATTGGGGTTGTTTTGTCCATTTAGATGCTCAAAATACCCATGGAAAATCAGGTTGGTTCCCTGTGGACGATTTTCTCACCCCCAATCCATTTTTGGTGTGCCCACGTTTTCGGGAAAACCTATGGCCATCGTATTTGCAAATCCCATTGCTGAAAATGGGTATCCATGCAGAGTTGGAGTTGCTGTGTGTAAAAGAAGGTTGGGCTTGAGATGGGTTTCCATTTCTTTGGCTGTGCATGAGCTGGAATGTTCCCTTTTCCTTGTAAGAATCATGCCCAACTCGGGGGTGGCAGTTGTGTTGAGAGAATTGATGAACACAACTGGCCTATGGTTGGGTGGAACATTGCAGCAACATAGCTAGTTGTTTGGGACAACATTACAACAAGATGGGTATTTTCTTATATGCAATTACTTCTACAAATTTATTAATTTTTTTACTACGTTAAATTGAATGGCATCATGTAATGTGTGTGGATGATGTTATTCTGCTGTGCATGTTTGCTTTAAATTGCATCTGCACACATTTTATTTTAATTGTTGTGAATTTAATGGGCTGAGTTTAATGTAAAAGCCCCATATTGGCATCATATTCCCTTCCAGGAATTGGGTTAGCGGGAGGGGATATTACATTGCCATTAAAACTTGATGAAATTTTTTGGTGATTGGCGGAATATGCTCCCAATGTTCATAACCATTGGACTCTTAAAACGATGTCTACTCCCTCCAATGGTAAGGTGTAGAGTTCTGACTCCAATTTGAAGTCTTGTATTTGGAGTTTCACTCTATGGCGATTCCCAACTTTTTCGATTTTCTTGCCATCTGCGACCATCACCGTCATGTATGGAACTAGATGTACAAACAACTTGAGTTTTCTTGAGACTTTTATATCCAGGAAGTTGTGAGTGCTTCCAGTGTCTATTAGTACTGTAACATTATCATTTTTTATATGTGCTTTTAATTTGAGTGTTTGTGGTTGGCTAATGCCCGTCATGGCCGCCAGGGAGATTTTGGGTGTGTCATTGATTTCGGATGCCATATTTGGGGTAGCCTATTCTTCACTTTCAGACTCCTTGTCCTCTTCTGATTCACTATTCTCCTCTTCCTCACAAGTGTATAATTTATTTTAGTTATCCTCTAAGAGAAACCTGTGTTTAGGATTCCACTTATCTCCACATCGTCGACATTTCCCTTCCTTCATTCGTTGATTTTCCAAGCTCTTCCTCTCATCTCTTCTAGGAGGTGGAAGGTACTTATTTTTATCAGCATCTGTTGTCAAATCTGTGTTCCTTTGTAAGTATGAATTCCCATTATTTGATTGGAAATTGTCAAATTTGGCTTCAGCTGCCTTTGCTCTTCGTCTTGCTACCTCGACATTCGGTATGTCATGCATTTTTAACTCCTTTTGTATGTATGGTTTTAGGCATCCCAAGTAGGTTTCCAATCGTTGTTTGTCAGATAGACCAAATACTCTGGTAGTGAGAGATTCCCATTGGTGCGTAAACTCTTATACGCTTCCCCTTTGTTGTAAATTGGTAAGTTTTGAGAAGAATTCATCCTCTGTGATTCCTTGAAACCTTTTTAAGAAATCATTCTTGAATAAGTTCCAAGTGTATGCAATGTTGTCTCCCTTCCACCAAATATACCAGTTGTAGGCATATCCTTCAAGGTGCATTGAAGCATACTTGAACTTTTCTTCATCCATTGTAATGTTATATATGTTGAAATACTCTTCTGCTTTATTCAACCAAGTGATGCATTGGTCTTCTCCTCCATTATATTTCATCATTTCTATGTTTTCTCTAGGAGGGTACATTATGAATGGTTGGTATTGAGTACCTTTCGTCATGTTGCGTTCTGGTGGCTCAGAATTGCGAGATGGAGTGACCGACATATCCGAGCCATGTTGTTTATGTTTTTTTTCCTTACAATCATCCATTTTTTGTAATATCGCCTGGAAGCTTTTCTGGCTCTCATTCACTTTTTGGTCTAATATTTTTTGTTCCTTGATCATAATGTCAAACTTGTTGTCTATTTTCTGCTCCATTACCTGAATGACTTCATCCTTAATTTATTTCTTAAGTGCTTCCTGGATCTTGGTGATCATTTCCTTGAAGGTTTGGAAATTCTTCTCTATTTTCTCAATTTGGGCTCTTAACTTTGTCGTCATGCTTCTTAGGTGTGGAGGTGAATAATTGGACCCAATTTTGGCTTATGCGGGGGTGAGTAATATTTGTGCGATTTTTTGTTTGTGCTTGATTAAAATCAAGTGGTAGCAGTAATAATAATATAATTATTATTATTATTTGAAATGTTATAAAGTTGGAATATAATAAAGTTAAATATTATATTTGTTTAACTTTATTTTTTATTTTTTAAATTTGTAGGGTTTCTAAGTGGAGGAGTTGGGAGGATGGGTGGGAGAGCACATGGAGGAATGCAGTGGTGGAAATGGACGTGAAAGAGCAGGGAGAGGCAGCTTTGTGGGAAATGCGGGAGAGGAGGGTGTGAGGAGAGGGCGTGGGAGTAACCAGAGCAGGGAGGAGCAAAGGACTGGCGCAGGGGGAGGAGAGAGCGAGGATGGTGGTCAAGGGAATGGTGAGGGAACTCAGGGAGAGTGCGGGTGCACAGAGGGATGGAGGCAGGGTGGCATGCGGTGGAGGAAGGCATGATGGAGGAGGTGGGCATAGAGAGATGCAGGAAGGTGCAGGAAAGAGTGGTGGTGTGTTAGCTATGTGGGAATGAGGGAATGTAGAGGTTGGGAGAGAGGGGAATGGGGTGGAGAGATGATGCGTAGGAATGGAGGGCATGGAGTGCAGACCAATGGGGTGTAGGATTAAATGGGGAAGAGCAGCAGAGGAGAGTGGGGTGAGGCAGCGGAGGTGGAAGATGGAGGGAGATGGGGAACTGCGGAAAATTCCGAGTAGCGGCATGCTTTGATACCAAATGCAGTAGAAGAATTAGGACCTGAAATCCATAATTCAATAGAAGATAAATTATTGAATTGATAAGATGATGAAAGTATTACAAGAGGGCTTGCATTTTATAAGGCTTGAACGTCCTTAAGGAAGGGTTATGTCCCTTCAACTAAATAATTAATAATTTTATTATTTAATTTAATATATCATTTAATATTTGTAGCAGGTTCTCTCACAGTCAAGTTACATCCCAATGCTAAGCCAATCTATATTTGGGTTTATCAAGCATTCCAGGGAATCTACCCATGCTAAGCCAACCTATAGTGGGTTTATCAAGCATATAAAGACAACAAGGAAGGTATTGCTAAGCCATTGAGTTCAACCATAGAGCTACATGCATCTCAACACTCAACATACAAGGCACCCACATTACCTACCTCACCCAACACAAGGAATACCCTATTCTCTATCGCACAGTCCCTCAAGGCCTCTTCCTTTCTAGTGCTATCCAGGGTGGGCATAGAAGGGTCCACTTTCTAGCTCTATGAGATTACAACCTTCACTGGTTTTATCAAGAAACCCAACCCTAAATTAACCATCTACCACAGTTTAACCAAGTTAGTTCTTCTCAGTGTTGCAGACTGAGCTCTATCCCGTAGTCTAACTCTCTGCAACCCAATCCCATGTTCTCATGGCTTCTCTAGGTTGTTTAAGCTATGTAATTAATCTCAGGGTTCTTTCATGGGTATCCCGAGCAGACTAGACTCATGCACACAGTTTCTATGGCAATGGGTTTTGTGATATTCCACTCTCACACAGGAAACGTGACTATCATTCCTCCTCTCATGGATGGGATTTGCGGGTCTGTGAATGCATCAATGAATGAAGTTCCCTTCCATCCTGAGGTAGTCAAAATAGGTTCTGCAAGTTTTCAGGTGCTTGAGTGTCTTCTTGGACAAGTAATCAAAGCCAAGCCCTACCATACAAAATCACTGGCATGCTCCATACTCCATCAGCTTCAACAATTGGGTTCTCAACCACCCTCTGCAACCGAATTAATGTCACCAAGGAAGTCAAAAGGGTTCACAGTTGTACATGTGGAAAAATGGGTACCAATGCCATAACCCCCTCACCTCTACCTAGTGGATACACATGCCCTCTTCTCATTGGTTGCTTCCTTAGACAATTTCTTGGTTATTTTATTCATTAATAATAATTACATCATTTAAATTTCTTCATGGCTTAACAGCCCATGAATAATCAAACTGTCAAATACTTTCCTATGCAATAACCTTAAACATCCACTAGTGGGGCCTTGGCCTTGAGCTTCACACTAGGGAAATTACACACACACCGCATGTTCACAATATTTACATTGAATCCAATAACCATCAAGGGAAAAATGGGGTATTACAACTCCCTCTCCTTTAAAATAACATCATCCTCGGTGTTCTCAAAACTGAACAAAAATGGGAATATCTCTTTCATGTCATCCTCCAGCTCCCACGTGGCCTCTTCTGGACTAAGGTTCCTCCATTGCACCTTTACCTTCCCAATGGTCATGTTCCAGAGTAAGTTGACCTTCCTGTCGAAGATGCATATAGGCTCCACCTGTAACTCTCCCTCTGGTTCCACCTGTATCTCATGTCAATCAATGATATTATTAGGATTGTGTACATATTTCTTAAGCAAAGAGACATGGAAAACATTATGAGCTTTCAGGTTAGTAGAAAATGCAATCCTACATGCAACTCTCCCTATCCTCTCAAGGACTTCGAATGGGCCACAATATATCGATGCCAACTTGGCACAACTTCCCAACTTCATGGAACTTTTACTTGGTTTCACTCTCTAGTAGACATGATCCCCAATCTGGAATTCCTTTTGCATTCTTTCTAGATCCGCATAAATTTTATGCCTGTCCTGTGCTACCTTCAAATTCTACCTAATCTTCAAAATATCTTGCTCCATCTCCTCATACATTTCTGGTCCAAGCACTACTCTATTGATTGGGTTGTCCTAGCTCACTGGATTTCAGCATCCTTTTCCATACAACACTTCAAAGGACTCATTTTCAATGATGCTCGATGTCCATTGTTGTAAGCAAATTCCACTAAGTGTAAATAGTCTTCCCACTTGGATGGATTGTCCATCACATTCATCCTTAACATATCTTCAAGAATTCGATTTACTCTCTCAGTCTAAACATCAATCTGAGGGTTATAGGATGTGCTAAAATTCAATTGAGTTCCTAATTCGTGGAACACTCCTTTCCAAATATGGATGTGAACTTTGTGTCACGGTCTGAAATTATTGCCTTGGGAAATCCATTCAATTTGAATATCTCTCTCATGAAGATATTTGCAATGTCATTGGACTTGTGAGTGGACTTGACCAGAATGAAATGAGCTACCTTTGATAACTTTTCGACCAACACCATGATTGAGTCATGTTTCTTTACTGTCATTGGAAAACTTATTATAAAATCCATATAGATCACTTCCCACTTCCATTATGGAATGGGAAATGGATGCAACAATACTTCTGGATGTTGATGCTCTGCCTTGACCTGTTGATACTTTTGATACCTAGAAATGTACTCAGCTATGTCTTTCTTTATACCATTCCAAAATTATTGTTTCCTTACTGTTGTTATAGATTTTTGGTATCCTGGATGTCCTGAGTATGGTCTTTTATGTATCTCATCCATTACCAACTTCTTCAAATCTACACTATTTGGAACATACAACCTGGTATTTTGATAAATGAGGACATTACCCTCACCCAGCTGGTATCTTGCATACCTTTTATCTATAGTACCCTGCTGCAACTTCTCTTTGACCTGAAGGTAGACTTCATCACTGCTTTGAGCTTCTAGAATCCTTTCCTTCAAGTCTGATTCACACCTACTTGTTGCAATATGAAATATTTTGTTGAGTGCATCACCAACTTTATTATCTTTACCTTTGACATGCTTAATATCCAAATCAAACTCGCAAAGAAACTCCATCCGTCTAGTTTGTCTTGCATTCATATTTGGCTGGTCAAACAAGTATTTTAAACTCATATGATCAGTTCTGAGCTCAAATCTTCTTCCCAAGAGGTAGTGTCTCCATCTCTTGAGGGCATGAACTATGTCTACTAGATCTAAGTCATGGGTGGCATAGTTCCTTTCATGCTCCTTTAGCTTCCTTGGCTCATAAACAATTACAAACCATTCTTGCATTAGTACTCCACCAAGTCCTTCAATGAAAGCATCAGTTCATACTACAAAATCTTTTCTTATCTCTGCAATCCTCAAGGAAAGTGCACTAGTAAGTAATTCCTTTAACTGATGAAAGCTTCTGTCACATTTTTCAGATCATATAAACTTGACTTCCTTCCTCTATAATGAAGTGATCGGGTGAGCTATCTTGTAGAATACTCCAATGAATCTTCTATAGTAACCTGCAAGACCCATAAAATATCTAACATCCGCCTCATTCCTTGGAGTAGGCCAATCCATGATGACTTCAATCTTCTCTGGATCCACTGCAATGCCTTCTGCTGATATAATATGACCCAAATACTGTACTTTCTACTAATAGAAGTTACATTTACTCAACTTAGCATACAGCTAGTGCGCCCTAAGGACTTGCAATAACATTCTCAAATTCTCATTATGTTCTTCTTCATTCTTTGAATACACAAGGATTTCATCCAAGAATACAATCACAAACTTATCCAAATATTTGTTGAAGACACTGTTCATGAGACACATGAATGTAGCAGGTGAATTGGTAAGACCAAATGGCACAACTATAAATTCATAATGGCCATACCTAGTCCTGAAGGTTGTCTTACGAATGTATTATTCCTTGATCATCCCTTGATTGTACCCAGACCTCAAGTCAATTTTTGAAAACACTCTAGCTTCCTTCATTTCGTCAAACAAGTCATCAATTCTTGTAAAGAGATACTTGTTCTTAATTGTCACCTTATTGAGCTTCCTGTAATCAATACACAACCTCAATGTTCCATCCTTCTTCTTAACAAATAACACTAGTGCACCCCATGGGGATACGCTCGGTTTGATATATTTTTTATCCCTTAATTCCTGCAGCTGCATCTTCAATTCTACCAATTCTGGTGTGCTCATTCTATAAGGAGCTTTGGAAATTGGTGCTGCCCTTGGGACAAGGTTAATGGAAAAGTCAATCTATCTCTTGGGTGGAAGCATTGGAACTTCATCCAAAAATACATCCTGAAACTCTTGCAATATATGGAAGTATTCTAACCTGGGTCCTTTATCTTCTGTTTAATCCGATATATGCACAACATATAATTGACAACCCTTTTTGTAAAACTTCCTCAGCTGTAAGGCTAAAATCTGCCTTAATGAAACATGCTTTGGAATTCCTTTTTCCAACCTTGGCTTTCCTTTATCATCAAGGAATTCTAGTGCTTTCTCATAATAGTCCACCTTGGATCTATTTCTTTCCAACCAATCCATGCCAATTAGGGCATTATATGATCCCAATGGCAAGACATTTAATTCAACATGCGTGACAAGTCCATTCAATTCTATAGGGCACTCCTTCACTTCTTCACTTACCTTCCTCTTGGTTCATGTGGCTAATTGAACTAGCCAAGCTTTATCATGCTTTACATTACCAAGAGAACAAATTTCAACTACCTCAGGATATATATAAATGTGAGTAGATCCTGGATCAATCAAAATAGAAATAGAATGCTTAGCAATCTTACCTTCAACCTCCACCACTGCGGATTGATGGTCTGCTTGGTGATCATCCAATGCTGCATAAATCCTAGGTGTTTCTCTTTCCATATCTCCCACTGTGGATTCTCTTGCAAGGTTGTGTAATCTCCTACGGTTATCCCTTCTAGTTGGACAATATCTAAGCATGTTGTTTCCTCCACAACCCCAACACTGAAGTGGCCCCTTTGATTTCTTTTCTGCTGCTACAAGTGGCTTGAATCCACTTCTTGCTTGATGGCCCCATGGAAATCTTCTGGGTTGATTTCTGAATGGTGGTTTGAATTCACCTTTCCTCTGTTCAACCCTACCCTTGGGCTTACCTTTCCATGCTCACTGCATCTCTGCTTTACCTTTACCCTACTCATAGCAATGCTTTTCCATCCTAATGGCTTCATCCAAGCTTGGTGGATTTACAAATTCTATTCTATCTCTGTTGTTATAGGTCAAATCTGCACTTCTCCATCCGTGATCACATTGCTCTGTCGATCACACAAAAGGACACTATGGATGGAAGAGCTGGATTGACCTTAGATGAGTTATTGCTGAGATTGCACCTCCTCAGCTGAAAATTATATTTTTTTGCAGTTTTCATTATGTGTGCGCTACTCTTATAATTGGAAACTCACGCACATTCCTATCGCGCACATTCCTAAAAGTATGCAGGTTTTACTATAGACAACCCGCGCACATTTATGAAAATTTGTATGCGCGAGTTGCTAAGCGACCTAGCTGCACACCATGCGCAAGTACTCTAGTGTCATACCCACACACATATTAAGATGAAATGGAAAAATATATTAAGATTATGAATTGGGATTAGTTGAGTTTGGTATTGTAACTCCCCCAACTACCCAATTCAACTGCATCACGAATCTAACTTCCAGCCTTGTGCCATAAATACAAGGGGAAGCCATGAGGGAGGGGACGACTAGAGATGAAAATGCTACTATCATGCTGGAGGAATTTCTAGGTCATTGTGAGGAGCAGGAATCTAGTTCTCAGATATGAAAGTGCCTTAGACAAAAGTCAGGTATTGTTGTACTTGCTTCATTTGTTGAGCAATAAAGTGGATATATTTCCTTCCCAACATCACTTGTCTTATGTATGTTGTGTATTTTGATTATTAATTGATGGTTTATGCAATCTTAAATGTCAATTTATTTTATATAATCAAATAATATTGAGGAAGGTATAAAGTCTATTTTTTAGTTTGATACATCAAGGAGTGAAAGAGGAGAAAGCTAGGACCAGACTTCGATAATCAGGTACGCCCCTTTCTCACCTTTATCTCATTTGCTTACAAATATGTGTCTACAGAACTATATCTATCCACCTTGTATATTTGTATGTTGACAGTCTCAGTTCCCCACCTGTAGGGTATTATTCCCGCCAATAGAACTGGCTACTCCAATGGGGAACCCTCTTTTAGTTTTCTGCTCTAGGGACCTTTGCTAGGTTTTCCTTTCAGTTTTTCAGTTTGTTGATTTTTGAGAGGTTTATAAGTTTCTTTTCTGGTTCTTTTTTACTTGGTTCATCTCAGTTTGACTATGCAAAGCCTGTTTTTATTTCTTTTAGCCCTCGTGCGCGTGTTTCCCGTGCACACAAGAGCGCATTTTCTGATGTGTGTGCAGGTTGCTAGTATTACAACCTGCATACTTTCTGATGTGTGCGTGGGTTTCTAGTAGTACAACCTATATATTTTCTGACATGTGCGTGGGTTGCTAGTATTACAACCTGCATACTTTCTGATAGTGCGTGGGTTGTTAATGTATACAGTAGTGCACATCCCTGTAAGTTTGAACCTTTTTCTATAGGTTTTTATTTTTGGATGTTGGGTCTGTTCCTTCTTTTGCTTTGCCTCTCTGCTAATGTTGAGACACCCTTGTGTCTTTTATGAGTATTACTTACCTCTTGAAAGTCCTTTAGATTGATTTACCTGCTTCAACACTTGTTTTAGGTGTCTTTCCTATTTTTTATGCTTTTTGAACCTGTGCATGACTCTCCGGTAGATACAGTGGCACACTTTTTCCCCTAGATGCCTTTTGCACATCTACAGACCTACGTATTGAACGCTTGTTGTCTGCTACAAACCTGCGCACTTTTATTGAGATTTAACTTTTTTTTTAAGGGTTTGATCCCAGTTTGAGTTCTTAGGGTTGTGTTTTAACAGTCTGTTGGTTTGGATGCCTCCTGAGTTTCTTTTCAGGTCAGTCTTATTTAGTTGAAGTTTTCTTGTTTACTTTTTCGTTGAGTTTGTGTGGTTGTAAAGTCACTTTGGCTTGCTTTCCTACCTTGCTTGTTTGGCAAATGTTTTCTTAGGTTTTGGTGCTTAGGAGCAGCCTTTTAGTCTGTTTCTCCATTTTATGCATCAGTTTTACCTTATTTTCTTTTACATCTTGTTCCAAACTGAGAGTTCCTTCATTGAAATAGCTCGGTAGGTCGATTTTTTCTCAATTTTTTCTTTGATTGTATAAGCCATTAGTCTCTTATATTTACCTGCACTGGTGTTAGATCTTACTTGTTCCATTTTCTGATTCAGTTTCTTTGAAAAAGAAGAAAAGATCAAAAATTGAAAATTGGTAGCATAACTGTAAGATTTATCATTTCTTTTCAAAGTAGCATAATTTGTCTAAAAGAAGACATAAAAAATTGAAAATTGGTAACATAACTGAAAGATTTATCATTTCTTTTCAAGGTAGTGTAATTTGTCTTGCTTTGAAAATTTAAAAGAAAAACCAAAAAATATTCTTAGGTTTGCTTATCTTTAGTTTTGAAAGGTATATAAACGAAAATGTTTTGTGAAAGTTGTTTACTTTTATGCACTCTCCATTTTAGTCACAACCACGCCACACACTTCACTACAACCTTTGAGTAAAAACAACCTTTAAAAAGAATACTTAATAAAATTTATTGTCAACTTTTTCTTTTTAGGGTTGTCACTACACCAACTAGCTTAGGGTAGGGTTTCAGATCAAAACACACTTAAACTATCCGAAATCATTTTTCATTACTCAACAATTGTAGTAAGACATTCTTTAGGTAAATCCATTTGTAGCAAAATTTTTTGGGAAACTCCACTGAAACCGGAGCTAAGCACGAGGTCATGTGAGACTGGAATTGTTGAAGATAACCCCTCACTTTCCTTTCAAGCATAAACCAGAGCTCTCTCGCATATGGGGGTCCTTTTGGACTTCGGGCTTTGTTACCCTGCCCATGCATTATGTCTAGATTGACGACTATCCCCCTAAGAATTTTTTGTACTTGTGGTAGCCTTAGTATCTCGACCATTTAGGACTCTTCATAGGTAGAGTGGAAGGCTATTTCCACTTCACCTCGGACAGACGCGGAAGGTAACCCTTTGGAAGTAATCTTGGGAGGGAGGTTTGGTGATTCAAACGCTTGCACCCAGAGGACCTCCATTGGACGCCATGGAATTGACTATCTATACTCTATTAGATTGTTCTGAGCCCTCATCATCCCAGACTAGTTTCTGAGAGTATCAGCTTTGGTTTCCTAGTCTTGATCACCGGTAGGACATTTTTAGTGGTGTGCTCTTTGTACTGCTTGTTTTTAGTTGGCCTTAGATATTTCTGGCCCATTGAGTCAGAAACTATGGATAGCATACCGGTGAGCACCAATCAAGGGACCCCTGTTCAAGAGGCTACTTGTGCTATTCCATTCATTGGGAACATTGTTACTCCCTTAATGGCTACCTTGAATCTTCCGGGATTCACTATACGGATACTGGTTTGTTTTTTTTCCACTCCAAATGCCTTGCATACGCTTGATGCTTCTCAAGTAAGCACTTCAAATCAAGATCATCAGAACCCTATGCCTTCTTCACCAGTAACATCTTCTCCTCCTCCTTCTACCTCATGTGGTGAAATTAGTAATACTAGTAACGAGTCGTCTAAAAAGAATATATGGAAGAAGAATATGAAGAAGATGACAAAGCAAGGGGGCATCCACCCAGCCTCTGGAAATCATGCTGGGGGCACATACCCAACCTCTGGTGGTCATGTTGGGAGAACTCACTCAGTCACTGTAGATCATATTGAACCTACCCACCTAGCCTCTGAATGTCATCCTGCGGGCACCTACCCAGCCTATGGAGGTCATGCTGGGAGAAAAATTTTAGTCACTGCAAATCATACTAAAAGCATGTCTTCAACCACTTTTTCTCATGTTGAGGACATGTCATTGATCACTGCTGGTCATATTAATGACATGTAACTAGTTATTGTGAGTCATACTGGAGACATTGAATCAACCACTGCAATTCATGCTGAGAAAGTTGACATTGTCAACAAACCTAATAAACAAAAGCTTAAGTTGCCTTGTAAGTTTTGTGAGGGAGACCACCTGACCTATTTGTGCCCTATACTTCCAGAAGTGCAAAACGTGTGGTCCGTAGTTCAAAAGTATTTTGGTTCTGAGCAACCAACCACTACAAGTCATGTTGGGGGCAAGTTGTTAGCCAATGCTAGACATGCTAAGAGTACTGTTGTTGTAAAGGAGTCTAAGCTTATAGGATGCAAGCCAAAGTTCCCTTGTAAACTTTGTAAGGGAGATCACCTTACTCACCTGTGCCCTGCTATTTGTTAGTTTTTCAGAATTTAATTCAATCTTATCTAAGATCTTAACTGAGAGAACAACATGTACAACATATCTATAGAATATCAATCATGGACATAATAATGCAAGCACACAAGAGACAATAGACACACAGAGTTTCACTGGGGAAAACCATAAAGGTGAAAAACCCCACAACTTCCTGAGAGATATATAGAGAAATGATACAACCCAAGCATAAGAGATATACTCCTAGCAGCAGCTTCTCCTCCTCCACTAGTGTGCCACTCTTCAATGAGAGTAAGAGTGAGAATGTGAATGATCAAATAGAGTGCCTCCCGCACTCTATTTATACATGACTTGAATTGCCTAATAACCTTTACTAGGTCGGCCTCAACTGAACCACATAACATAATGCTGACAGAGCCGACCCCCAATAGGGTGGTCTAATAAACCATCAAGTATAAGTTACAACACTTACAATATAAATGACGACACTTCTGCATAGAGGAATAATAACATATCGATAGGAATACAATATACATATATGTGAAATACATTCTAAAGTTACAATTACATCAACACTCCCTCTTAACTAGGAAGGTATTTCTTGACACAGATCTGCTAGCACAATTCTTCTTCTCTGGATCATCGTCATCGAATCATCGTCATCGTCACTATTGTTGCTATCTCAATCAATCTCCAATCTACTTGTCATAGGAAGTTCTACAGGGCCAGCCCCTTTTCATGCTGGATGTAGGCCCACCACCTGTAGGTCTTCATCATCAATGGCCATACTGTGGAACCTAGGATTGATTACATGTGTTAACAAAACCTCAAAAGAGCATCCCAGGACTGATTACAAGCATACTGCTCAACCTATCGGATCTCCCAGGATATTTTACATGTTGACCTTCACAAAACCTACTCAGAGCATCCCAAGATGTTACAAGCACACCGCTCTACCTGTCTGGATCTCGATAGAGCATCCCAGGCTGTTACAAGCACACCGCTCTACCTGTACGGATTTTAAAGGATCTTTTCTATGTGAACTTTTGCAAAACCTACTCAAAGCATCCCAGGATGTTACGAGCACACCGCTCTACTTGTCTGGATCTCAATAGAGCATCCCATGCTGTTACGAGCACACCGCTCTACCTATCTGTAACGTCCCCTTCCATCAATCCGATGCAAGGAAGGAAACATGACCAATCTATCGGGATTATTTGACAATCTCAGCCCCATACATTAGTCATAAATTCATAACAATTAAAATCTTCTGTGTGCAGGCTCATACTCAATATAAACACAACGGAAATAAACATATTTGCAAGCACACTAACAGTAATGCATCATCATATCTAACACAGGCATATGATGGTTCATCATGCAGAGAATTCAATCTCGTACTCATGTTATGCACAGACTTCATGTCGATTTCATTAAGAAAATCATTTCATTTCATTAACATGGGAAATTATCATTTAGAATTAACACACTGCAAAACACATAATGCATATAATGTAAATCACAGAAAACACTTATCTTGAATAAGAAGCTATCCAAACAACTGGCTATATGAGAGCAATGTTCCACCCAACCATAGATCCCTGTCCAGCTTGTATTCTTTCAGCTGAGAGATCACCCTCGAGCTAGGTTGTGTATCCACTAAGGAGGAACTAAACAGGCTCACTCACAGCCATGGTTTCTCTGAACAACTATGCTAAGCCAACTCACAGTTGGGTTTATCAAGCATACAATGACAAAGGAGGGAAATGCTAAGCTAGTGAGCTCATCCACAGAGCTACAGGCATCTCAAAGGAATTCAACAGTCAAGGCACCCACATTACCTACCACACCCAACACAAGGAAGGTCCCCTTCTCTGCTGCACAGTCCCTCAGGCATCCCTTCCCTCTAGTGCTCTTCAGGATAGGTATAGAAAGGTCCTGTTGTTGCTACAACATCCTCCCCTAGATTTTTTGAAAAATATTGGGGCCCCTCCTTCTGTTTTTGAGGAAAAGTATGCCTAAGGATATCTGGACATCATAGTCTCTCCTTAGTTTTTTCCTTGAAAAAGGTCTTTACTTGCTTTACTTATTGAGTTATGTCTTTTTTCACCTAAGTAAAACTCAAGATTTTGGGCCGCAACGGTGGAAGCTCTGAGCTAACTTTACCGCAACAATGGAAGAGTTGGTCCAAACTTTCCAAAACCGCGGAATTAAAAAAATACTAAGTCAAGCCGTGGTGGAAAACTTATCTTAAAACCTCCGAAAGGGCGAAACCTTTGATCAAGTGGACCCACGGCGGAATAAATTCAACAAGTTTCTCTGCAATGGCGCAATTTTTCATCTAAATCTTCCGCAAACATCGAAAACTTACCAATAAGTCATCTTTGCGGGAAGACTCGTTTATCTTTCCCGAAATAGTGAAGGTCTTCAACAAACTCTTCCACACCGGCGGGTAGAGTGGAACTTTTTTGAAAGAACTCTGATAACTCTCCCACAAAAGTGGACAAAATCACTTAAGTTTTTCGATGCGTAGCGGCACACTGCCCCTTTGCGGAAACATTCGGGCAATTCCCCCGCAATGGTGGGAAAAACTCAGCTTTTCTTTCCACAGGAGATGGAAACCTTGACCTAGTCTTTCCAATTTTTGGCGGTCGTATTTATTAAGAAAAGGCCAACATGACCCATCCATACGTTGCCTTAATCCCATTTTAATGACTTGCAACCACCCTTATAATGGTTCGCACGTACCATTTTTGTATATAGGGTGTGAACCCCATTATAAGTCCCATTCTTTCTTGTCGCCCAGAGATCGCCTCCTGTTTTCGTTTAAAGTCATGAAGCGCACGTTCCAGGCTTGCAGGTTCTACAACAAATGCCGACACCCACATAATGTTCATCTCTTGACAGGTTAGTGCCTTGGAAGACCTTATTATAGTGTGTTCTTCCCTTTTAAAGTTGCATGATCCGTCACACTTTTCATTCCATCCTAGCCATGGCAGGACTCTCAGAGTAACCACGGCTATAGCCGACCCATGTGCACCCCAGCTATTGAAGCCCTAATTATGGACATAAAAGGCTCTGGAACCTCAAGCACCTACCTCTTAAATATTAGAAGGAATTGCAGCACACCTTTTCCCATCATAAAAGCCACTTGTTCAGTAGTTTCAAGACCAACCTTTCCCGTCCTTACGGCAAAGTTATAAGCATTTTTTGCGACTGTAGAGTTTTTACGCTTTTCTGCGCTTTGAGGTTGATTAATATCATGTCTTTTTATAAGAACGTAGAATACCCATGCCTACTTTATGTGCATTTCTCTCATGGTTCATAGTTACAATATCAATAGAGGAAGTAACCAAATTAAAGTTTGTCACAAGATTATAAAATGGCATGTGAAAGAAATACTTTGAAACAGTGAGACGAACAAGAAGTAGGAGTTCTAGTTGGCATTTGGATATTATCGTTATAAATAGGATGCTAGTTTGGATTGTTAACATCGCTTCATATATTCTTATTCATGTTTGATTATTGAACGGGATTTTAAAAAATGGCTAAAGGTGGCAAGAGAAAGTCAAAAGCAACCGACGAAAGCACAAGAGTAGAAGCTACATTCCAGGATACCAACTGTACCATAGGCGTGCCTCCAAAAGTAAACTGGGGAGATGTGTACTGCATGATAAGAGATCAAGACTTCCATGAACCTCTTCTTGAAGAGAAATGTTTATATCAGAACATCCGAAACTCTTGTATATCCAAGGCGGCCACATGTCCAGAACTCTTCCCATGCTCGGAAGTAATTGGATGGATTTTGCAGCATGCGAACACGGAGACAAGAGTTATAGCAGACAGCAAAGGAAAGGATTTTTCCTCGTTTCACCCATCCTATATCTCAACGGCCTACAAGTTTTCCAAATCCTAGCAGCGGCTCGATGATGCGTGGTTGGAAAGGATCCAGATGGATAATCTAGAGATGGCAAGGAAGCTGTTAATTTTCGGAAAACAAATAAGAAGAAAGGATAGTGAGGAGTACGAGGTTCATAATCTGAGGCCCCCTTTCAGACTGATCGCTCTCATGTTAAGCAGAATCTTCGGAAGACCCTATGGGACAATGTTCATGCTGCAATGGGTTCCTATCTGTGATGTACCTGCAATAATTAATTAATGCAAATACACGAGATATCAGAAATAATAGAACAGAATCGCTTTTATATTGATCACGGGCCACTTCGAGGGGGCAACCTCCTTTGAGCAAGCTCAATACAATTAACTTCACGGTACCTTCAATGACCTCAACACACACTTATATACTAAGTCTATGCCCAATACTATGAGTCAAAACCATGGGACATATAATACTACGGGACGACTTACAAAGCATATGCGTCCAATACTATGGGTCAATACTATGGGCTAATATAAACTATGGATCAACAAATACTACGGGATGACTTACAAAGCATATGCGTCCAACAACAATATACTAACATAGTAAAGAGAAGGGTTGACATAGGTTCCTAACATCCCCTCTCCCTTAGAAAAAGCTTTGTCCTCAAAGCTTTGGTTGGAGAAATTGCTGCAGAATCTGAAGGAGTGGTTCCCCGGTAGCATCCTCGGTTTGCATTTCGGGCCACTGACGCCTTTGGAGTGTCAAGGAGGATTGCTTGGAAGGCGGTAGATGAAGAAGAACCCTGTCAACTGCATGGAAGATGCGCTCAGAACGGTGCTGATCGGCTTGTTGTTTCAGGCGAATTCTGGCCATGTGAAGATTGTCCTGCAAAATGGGAAGAATCTGATCGCGGTTTCGAAGAACCGAGTCAATTTCCTGAACTGGAGAGCTGCTAAGGGTGTATGGAAGAAGAACTGGTGGTTTTGTTCCATAGACTGCTTCATATGGTGTCCTTTGAGATGTGGTGTTGTACCACCAGAGCGCTGCTAGGAAATCCATAGAAATAGTTTGCCAAAGTTGTGTAGGGATGGGCAAGGGTTTGAGCAATCCCAAAAGGAGTGTCGTTTCCCCCTTGTTGACTTGGAAATTATCATCGTCAGCCACCACCTGTTGAATTGTCATTTTTAGTCCCGACCAAAAGAAGTTACATTGTTCCCGGTCATACATTTTGTAGAACCCAGAGTGCTCTGTTGATGGAGAAGCATGGAGTTCATAGAAGAGATAGCCCTGTTGAACATATGGCAACCAATTTGGAACAAGCAGAGAAAGAGCTGTAAGAGAAACTGGGTCATCAATTGTGCGAGAATGAGCATCTTCCACCATATTGTCCTTACCCTTCTTGTAAGTGATCACATAAGGATAACCCATGAGTTGGATAACCCATTGCAGGTGTGTTGGGGAGGAGACCCATTGTTCCAGAAAATTTTCCAGACTCGGGAGATCAGTCTTGATGCAGAAATAATTCCCTAATAGGGATGGCTGCCACTTCTGTACTGCATGAAAAATAGCCATCATTTCCGGCTGAGAGGTAGATGGGGCTACATTCTTATTGGAAAGGTCTCTTGAAGGCAGCAAGCGCACTGGTTCAGCAAAGATACATGCATATCTATCCAAGGAAGTAGTGGAGACTGTGGATGGTTGCATCTGAATGGAATTGAGCTGAGCGATGACACCATGTGAATTCTTCTTAAGGATTTTTTCCAGGCGATGTGAACTGATGATGCAGAGAGACCCTGGTTGTAAGCCCATAAATTTGTGTTGTGCCCCATTGACTTTAAACTGCATCCAAAGTTCAGCAAAATCCCATAAGATGGGGCCAAGTGTGCGTAACCATTGAACGCCCAAAACCACATCACATCCACCTAAGGACAAGGCAAACATGTTAGAGCGTAGGTTATAATCTTCCATAGAGATACGCACATTGTGACACTTCCCCTTGCAAGGTAAGGTGCCCCCATTGGCAACCATGACTTCAAAGTTAGAGCAAGGATGGACAAAACAATCAGCCTGTTTGGCAATCCGAGGGTCAATGAAGTTATGAGTGCTACCAGAATCAATGAGTATGGTAAGAGGGAGCTTCTTGAAGTATCCCCTGACCCGCATTGTTTGTGGGGTGGTGACGCCGGTTACAGCATGGAGAGAGATCTCGGGTGGGTCGTCCTGAGATGGGGTGTCAACAGGCGGGTGTTGAATGTCGGCCTGATCATCTACTGTATCTGTAGCTTCTTCACCAAGTTCTAAGGCAGGCGGAGAATCCACATCCAAGAGATAGAGCTTTTGTTGAACACATCTATGTCCCCGAGTGAATTTCTCATCACAATTATAGCAAAGCCCTTTTTCTCGACGTGCTTGCATTTCTATTTCAGACGAATGCTTGATAAGAGTTGGTTGAGGAGCAGGCGTAATGGGAGGTCGTTGGGAACCCATAGTTCTGAAGGGAACAAAGGTGGGTTTGGAGCGTTGTTGCGCTGCGATCTTGTCCTCGGCCAACTTAGCCAACCCTAGGACTTCCATCATGGTGTTCGGACAAAACATTTTGACCTCTGAGCGGATTTCATCCTTGAGACCACTGATAAAACAACTCCTGTAGAATTCATCAGACAATCCTTCTGTGTGATTGGCTAGTTTCTCAAATTCCGTCTGATACTCTCTCACTGTGCCAGTTTGGTGAAGTTTAGTGAGTGCTCCTGTGAAGTCGTCAAAAGCACTAGGACCAAATCGTGGCAAAATGAGTTGGCAAAAATCTGTCCAATTTGGCTCGGGATGAGCTTTAATGTACCAACGGTACCATTGAAGGGCTTCCTGTTCCAAATGAAAGGATGCAAGTGGAACTTTCTGAACATCAAAAGTATTATGCAGATTGAAATATTGTTCTGCTCGGTATATCCATCCAGTCGGATCAGTACCATTGAAGCGAGGAAAATCAAGCTTCGGCCCACGAAAATTGCTAGAAGAAGAGAACCTGGTGGCTGCAAAAGATTTTGGCTGTCTGGTATTGTTCATGGCTGAATGCTGAAGATGGAGGCTGAGAAATTTTTCATCCAGATCTTGGAGTTTGGTTTGGATGGCTGCAAGTGCTTCCTCCATGGTGTGTGATCCTGCAAGTTAGTTTTTTTTTTTTTTTTTTTTTTTTTTTTTTTTTGGTTTAGACTGGAGCGGCTACGACTCGGAAGGAATCTGGAACAATGTCGAATAGCTGGATCTGGAACGGCTTGCAAAATGGATCTGAAACGGTGCAGCAGCGATCGACAATAGTTCAGCTGAAAGTAGATATGGACCCCAGGTATGTGCGGCTTCCTAATAGTTCAGGGTTTTCACTCGGCCACCAATGCTGTCTGACGGCTTGCGTATTGGGGCAGTACCCCTCACTCCACGGCTCAGGTAAAACTGATAACCGCTTTGCCACAAACGACAGCTCTTGGTTTACCTCACGGGTGGGAACTAGTCAATCAGGTAGGGGTCGTTGCCCTTTTCGCTTGGCAGGTCCTCTCAATGGCCAGCTACTTCGGGGTTCCTGTGGTACTCCTCACAATGAGTTTTAGGGCTTATTCCCAAGTACTTCCCACAGTTAAGCGGATAGGGATTATTCCCAGATCCAAACCTGCAACAGAAAAAATTTGGGCAAAAATTCCACCCAATGTTCAAAAACCGGATCTATATTGCTGAGAATCGCTATTATAGCATGTTTCCGGAACTGGAACAACCACTCTGCTTCTTCCCATGAAAGCAGAATAGAAATCTGGGCACTCAGTCAAAAGATTTTCTCGCCGTAATTGCCGCGGCCGTCAGCGAAATTCTGAAAAATTGCTGATTTTAAATCCGCAATATCTCCACTTTTAGAACTCCAAATGAGATGATTTTTTTTTTTGAAACTGCGTATTTTTGAAAGAGGGATTCAGATATGCAATCAGTTTCTTCTGATTTTGTGCAGAAAGTTTCAGAAATTGATCTGAAAGTCGCCGCCCAAAAAAAAAAAATTTCCCACTTGTGCCAAGGAAAGTGCTCTGATACCAGATGTGATGTACCTGCAATAATTAATTAATGCAAATACACGAGATATCAGAAATAATAGAACAGAATCGCTTTTATATTGATCACGGGCCACTTCGAGGGGGCAACCTCCTTTGAGCAAGCTCAATACAATTAACTTCACGGTACCTTCAATGACCTCAACACACACTTATATACTAAGTCTATGCCCAATACTATGAGTCAAAACCATGGGACATATAATACTACGGGACGACTTACAAAGCATATGCGTCCAATACTATGGGTCAATACTATGGGCTAATATAAACTATGGATCAACAAATACTACGGGACGACTTACAAAGCATATGCGTCCAACAACAATATACTAACATAGTAAAGAGAAGGGTTGACATAGGTTCCTAACACTATCATCCACTATGTAGCTTTCAAAGGGACAATTTTCAACTAGGCTGATATTCTCTCCGCCAGCCTGTCATCAGCTATAATAGCCGCGGAAGAAGGATTAGTGGAGAGGAAGGAACAATATTATATGGCCTCTTACTTGATAGATTGTATTGTGGCGAAATGCCCCTTTCCCAAGTTAGGATGCATATGGAACTCGGCGGATGGCTTAGTGTTCATTGCCTACAAAATCTTTTGGGCTCAAAATTACAGAAGGAATTACAAACTCATTTGTGAGGAGTTCATCATGCCCCTATATGAATTGATGTTTAATGAAGAACCTAACTGCCTATCTAAGAATGCCATTGAAGCTTTGGAGAAATATGGTGATTTCTATTTTTCTCTAGAAGGTACCTGCATAAGAATGTACGGGGGTTCCAAAGCCGTGTATATCCTACCTAGGTACACTACGGATTATATAGTCCACAAGGAGATGGTAAGATAGGTATTCATTGATGGGATTGGTAATACCCTATATAAGGCCAAGAAAGCTACTTTTCTGCCCTTACCTTTCTATGTCGGGGCCTACAAATTCTCAGGAATCACAACTGTAAAAGACTTTGTCGCAGAGTTGAAAAGCTTTTATTTTTGGGAAAATATTTTTCACAGGAATGATCGACAAGGCAAAGCTGCATAACATTGCAAAGAACTCTCCACTCCCTTTGAGTATGCTAACTATTATGATCAAGAGGGGGAAGTATATAGGGGGGTGAGCAATATGACTGAGCTACGGATTTTTCAAATGGGCAAAGGAGGGTCCAGCTCAAGCTCTAATGTGGTGGAGAAAATAGATCAGCAGCAAGAAAAGGGTACCATGGGGGCTGCTGAGTCTCTCTCGAAAGAGGAACAAAGGCTCCTGGAACAAGCCAAGAAAATCCAAGAGGAAGCTGAGAAAATAATCAACAAGGAAAAAGAGGATAAATGCCAAGAAGAAGAGACTTTGAGAGTCCAAGCAGCTGAAGCTAAGGTAAAGAGGAAGGAAGAAGGAGAGAGAATCAAATTGGAAAGAAATGCAAAGTAGGAAGAAGATGACACACTAAGAAAAGAGCAGGAGGAAGAGGCACGAAGAAAAGAAGAAGAAGAAAAGAAATCCCAAGAGGATGTTGACCCTGAAAGCCCAGACCTGCAAGAGTTAGATATGGGTTCCCCCATAAGAGATCTCCCCATTGTCCCTTTTACACCCTCAAAAGGAAGTACAGTCTCTGAATGGGAAAAGTTCGCTTACAACAAGAAAAGGAAAACCATTGTTAAAGAGACAGGTTCCAGTTTGAAAAGACCTTTTTGGTCAGACATCGTCACTACACATGAAACCGTGGTCATGCGGAACACAGAGGAGGATACCAAACTTCTGGCATCCATCTCCGTAGCCACGGTTACACCCACTATAGACAATGTCAACATACTAGGAGATAAATTAAGTATAGAAAAAGAGAAGGCATGTCAGTTGCAGGAAGCTTTAGTAAAAGAGGAGAATTATACAAATTTGATGATCAAGAGGAATGATGCCCTCACATCCCAAAAGGAAGAATTAAATGAAACACTCCAACAGCTGGAAGTTGACAGGAGATCTTTGGCAATACAAGTAAGGGTGTTAGAGGCAGAAAAGGTAGAACTTGAAGGTAAAAAACCTAAAGCTTGAATCAGAGAAGTTTGGCAATATTCAAGAGATCGAGGACCTGAAAGAACACATTGGAAATTTGCAAGGAGGAAATGAATGGTTAGAACATCAACTGAAGCTGGAAAACAGAAAAATGGGGGACATTAGCCCCTTCCATGAGAAAGCCTATGAAATACTAAAGGATACCTATGGCTTCCAAGAACTCCTATCAGAGGAAATATACAAACTAGAAGAAATAATGGCCAAGGTTAAGGAAATCAATGTCGAAGCCACCAGGGTCAGGAGGAAGCACGCATGCATCAGTGGAGAAATCAAGAAACACATCGAGTGGAGAGAAGGAAAATCAGGGTTCCCAGCAACTCTTCTCCTTAAGTCCGTTGTTGAATACATGGCAGATGTGCGCACCTTAGATTATTCTAAAGATTGCGGAGTAAATTTGGCCACCATAACCTTAGCTACTTATGAGCAATGAAATAATTTGTATTCTCAAATACAAGCCACACAGGAAAGTTGCTAGTTGGCCATGCCCTAGAGGATAGAAGAATTCCCAGATAGAGCACAACATTTATTTGACCTAAATGAGGGGCTCAAGGCAGAAAGCGAATATGTGCAGAAGCTGGACATCTTGACGTTAGAAGACCTGCACCAATTTATCATCCAAGATGCTATTTATAAATACTACGTAGAAGAAAATCTTCGGGCCACTATGGCAGAAATGAATGTTCTAACAGAGGAACTTGCCAAGCAAGAAGTGTCTATCGAATTTATGATTCCCCTGGTTGGAGTAAATATTGTAAAGGAAGCAAATCCGTGCGGAAATTATATAGCAGAGGTAGATAGGGCACTAGCGGCCAACCAAGCTTCGACCTCAAAGAGTTTCCCAGTTGTTGCAGTAGTGTTAGAAGAAACACCAGCAGTCTCAGAAGCGCCCAAGTTGACCAAGGAGCCAGCTCAGGGATAGCTCACATTCGCTAACGTCTGACTGATGAAAGCCAGCATGCCTCTTGGGTTTCTATTTTATGCATGTACCTTTGAATTATTAAAATGGCTTGTGGTCTTTAGCTCCCGTTCATTTTTGTAAAGTTATTTGGGATATTTCTCCTTTTTATAATATCATCACTACAAGACAAAATAGAGGAATATAAACAGTTAAGGTATAGGTGGGAACTCCTAGCACATCTTGTAAAGCTATATATAGCTGATTAGAAGGAGATAGAAGGGACTTTTGGTAGGTGAAAGGACGTTTCTGTCTTGTATATGAACTATTTCTGCTACATGATTGAGAAAAAATGTTTTGTCCTGTGGAAGCCTGCACAACACTTTGCTTGGGATCATGTTGGATAATTGCTGAACTATTTCTGCATCTTTCATAGATTTCATGTGAGATCTTTCCTGGCTATTGCGAATTAATTCTCTACTATGAATGGTTTCATTTCCTTTGCAAAATTTCTGTGTTAAATGGGTAGTAGAATGTTTATCTTTATCAAAGTTATCTTGGATAATCTTTTTCTGCTGTAAATGCTTCTTTCAATCTAATATTTATCTATGAAATTCTTGGGCGCATTTCTAGTTTATTACTCATTCTTCAAATTTGATCCTCATAAGGATAGGTTAATTTAGATTTAAATTAGTTTAGAATAGATTTGTTCAGCACATGCATTTAATTTAGGGCAAATGCATATCATATTAAATACAAAATATATAACCGATGGGTCGAGCCGCAACCAGCAAATTGAACAAATCTTTCAATATCACATGGTAGCTGGAACCGTTAACCGGATGGATTCCCCACAACAAATAGTGGGCGATCTAGTTGGGATCGCTTACTGGGGAGAATCCCTTGCTAATTGATGCTGTGATATTCGAGGCATCAACAGTTTTTGGAGCTAGAAGGAGGGCCACTAGTGCATGGCTAGCAGAGGAGATTCTTTTGTTAGTAAAAATTCCACTGAAAACCCATCTGAAAGAGTTATCCCAGACTTTCCAGATCTGGAATCAAGAAATCAATAAAATCTTAATCCTGAAACAAAATAGCCAAAAACATTGTATGCTGTCTCTTTTGAAGAAGTAAATTGCTTCAGGAGACATACTCGCTTGTACATGAGGAGTCTTGGAGGGCTAACCACAGTTCCTCTCTTACATAGAATCAGAGCTCCTCAGAAAAATCCTTAGTGTACAAGGGATTTCATTCTCGTTCAAAGTATAGAAGAATTATTAGATTTATCTCTACAAGAAATCACTGAACCTTTTGACAAAGTTAGACCCGAGACCCCCACGAATCCAGAACAGCAACACACTCCAAGGCATACTCCTCTTAACTCACCACCACATACACCACCACGTTCTCTACCAAGAGTCATGCTTGTACCTGCATGGAGAGCCATGGGAGCATTAAATAAGGTCGGACCATTCCATGATTTTCCCAAAAATCTAGAAAAGGTTTTAACTAAATATGACCCTAGCAAAGGAATTTCTGCTGAAGATCACCTTAAAAGTTTTTATTTAGCTCTAAATATTTTAAATGTGGAATATGAGGATGTGGTTTGTTGTCTCTTTCCTTATACTTTCGAACCCAAAGTATCTTCCTGGTATTTTAGTTTGCAAGCTGGTTCGATAACAAGTTGGGAAGATTTTGAGAAATGTTTTCTCAAAAAGTATGGCAATCAGAAAACTATCTCTACTCTTATGAAAGAATTGTTGTCTATGAGAATGGAAAAGAATGAGAAAGTTCAAGAGTTTAACCAAAGATTCACAACATTGTTAAATAATTTTAGTGATGCAACAAAGCCCGCTGAGGAATGCTTAGTAGAATATTATACAACGACTCTTAAATCCCCGCTCGCAATGTTCGTCAAGAGAACAAAAAAACCTACCCTGACATAAAATTTTGAAGAAGCCAAGAAAGTAGAAGAAGAGGCTGACAACATCTCCAAACATGCTTTAGATGTGGAGGTCAAGCCGAAAAATGTTAAGAAACCTTTTCTGTTAACTAGGGATAAAGAAGAACCCGCAGCAGATTTAGAAAATGTCATAAAAATGATGTAGAAACTCTCCAATAAAATGGTGGATCTAGAAAAGGATAAGGCAACGAGTTCTTCAAGGCCACCTTTCAAGCCTTTCTATAAAAAGAAAGAAGAAAATGGACAGTCAACCCCACCAGTAAACAATTCTGTTGTACTAAATCTAAATGAAATAGGCATGGACCACTTTTGCACCTTCCACCAAGAACAACACTCGGAGAAACACTATCCACAGTGGATCAATTCAATGAGCTTAGTAATGAACCAAATATTAGATGCATAAATTCCCGAGCAAATGATCCCCCAACAAGAAAAAATTCTTGACAGTGAAGAACCAGCTCCTGACACCACGATGATCCTTTGGGATTGGACTCCTGCCCAAGAGCCATCTTGTGAAGAGTTCATAGATGAAGTGCAAACAACATCTATTAACATCACTACTAGGAGTAAAGGCCCAGTGATCGATCCAACAATAGAAGAACCTAAAGTAAGATCTAATCAAATACCGAAGCAGCACATAACTTTCATTCCTTCCCAACCCAAGACAAAGCTGGTAGTTGCTCCTATGGTAACTAAAGAACCAAACTCATAAATAATCAAACAACCACAAGCTTCTTTAAACAAAACAGAAAATCAATCGAACATTTCAAAGGGATGTGACATGAGCTATGATATAATCGACGATATTAAGAAAACAAAAGCAAACGTTTCCATTTTTTACATGTGTAGCTTACCACAACAGAGGAAGAGATTGATGGAAGCCTTTGATCCACAAACAAGTGTCTTAGTAGAAAACACTGATGAGAACCCATAAATTAATGAAGCAAGTATTGGCGGAAAATCGAAATCTCAAACTCTTCCTTTTCTCTTAACCTTTGAGATTTTTAATCACAATGTGCATAGTTGTTTGGTAGACTCAGGTGCTAGTTCGAATGTCATGCCTTTTTCAATTTGCAAAAAGATTAATGGACGGCCAATCCCATCCCCATCTCAAATCATTCATATAGATAGAACTGCTATCAAGGTTATTGGTGAACTGAAAGATGTACTTATTAGGTTGTCATCCGATCCTAGAGTATGTCAATTCATTGATATAATGGTGGTCGATATCCCTTAGGCATATGGTTTAATTTTGAGTAGGGACTGGTCTGCGAAACTTAATGGCTATTTTGCAACCAATTGGTCTCATTTGTGGCTGCCCTATCAAAATAGGAAGAATCAGATCAAGATAATAAGAGAGCCACACATGAAACAAAATGTTACTCAGTTAGAGGAAAAAAATGAAGCTGTGGCTTTTTCGTCTTCATTTTTAGGAAATTACTTCTTGGAAATCAAACCTGGGAACTATAAATTAGCAGAAGTTAGCTGTATTTTAGACAAACAGTCCAATGTCCTTCAGTTTTCATGGGCTGATGATATTGATTGTAATGTAGTAGATTTAGTTACTAATTTAGACAGTAATGAAACTAACTTAGTTAAAGAAGAGAATATCTTCTGGAATCTTTACTTTGATGGCTCCAAGACTAAGGAAGGATCCAGAGCCGATTTCATTTTAATTGATCTTGATAGAAACAAATTTTTTTTATCATGTAGGTTAGAGTTTGAGTGTACTAATAATACCGCAGAATACGAAGTTCTCATTCAAGGTTTGAAGAAAGCCATTGGTCTTAATGTCAAGTTTTTGAAAGTCTTTGGTGATTCTGAAATTGTTGTTAGGAAAATAAGAAATATGATTCATTGTCTTTCACCACATTTAAAAGGTTATGAAGCAGAAGTTTGGAATTTAATTTCGTGTTTTGATGCTTTTAACATCAATTATGTCCCAAGATTGCAAAACGTTGCAACTGATCTGTTAGCCACTTCCGCTTCCAGATTAGTGCCCACTAATAATAAATGTTCTATTGAATTAATTTTCAGGCCTTCTGTTCCGGACAACATCACAAAATTCAGAGTATTTGACGACGACGATTAGATTATCAGTTTCTTAACCAATGAAGATGCTTTTCAGGAAGCCATCATAGAAGAAGAAGAGCATGACTCAAAAATACAAAATAAAGACACAGTGAAAGGGAACTTCATGCCCAAAGGAGTAAGAACTCTAGAAGTTCTTTTCGATTTGTAAAACAAGTTCAAGAGACCCGTGAATGCCAAAACCCATAGCTCGGCCATGCAATACAAATTAATAAGCTTGGGCACAGAAGCTAAACCAAAGTATGTCAATCTTTGTAAATGTTGTACGCCAGAAGAAAGAAGTAGATTCATTAAACTTTTCCAGCAACATAAAGATGTGTTCTCTTGGACCTATGATGATCTGAAGACATATGACACCCACATCATTCAACAGGGAATACCTATGAAGAAAGGTGTCAAACCTTTTCAGCAACAGTTAAGAAGGATGCATCCGACACTCGAGCCTCTAATATAGAAAGAGTTAAAAAAATTGTTGGAGGCCAAGATTATTTTTAAAGTTTGACATTCTGAATGGGTGGCTAATTTAGTTCCAGTGCGGAGGAAATCGGGGGAGATCAGACTATGTATAGATTTCCGGAACTTAAACAGAGCTTCAAATAAAGACAACTATCCAGTACCCCCAATGGAACAGATATTGCAGATGGTATCAGGATCAGAACTTTTTTCCCTACTTGACAGTTTTTCTAGTTACAACCAAGTGCTAGTAATAGAGGAAGACCGACTCAAGACCACTTTTTGCACAAAGTGGTGAACCTTCGCATACCAGAGAATGCCTTTTGGATTAATTAATGCAGGAGCTACCTTTCAGTGAGCCATGGACATTACTTTCCGAGGACTGGGCGGTCAATGTGTAGTAGTATACTTGGATGATGTGACAGTTTTTTCGAAAAATAGAGAAGACCATGTTTCTAACCTAAAACAAATCTTTGATTGCTATAGGAAGTACAACATCTCTCTAAATCCTAAGAAAAGCGTTTTTGTTGTTCTTGAGGGAACGCTTCTCGGTCATATCATTTCCAAGGAGGGAATCTCAATAGATCAAGAAAGGGTTCAAGCTATAAATAGGATTCCCATGCCCCATAGAAGGAAGTCTATGCAATCATTCATGGGCACCATAAATTTTTTCCGAAGGTTCATGCCAGACTTCGCTCAGATCGTTAAACCTTTGCAACAAATGGTCAAGCAGAGTGTACAATTTAAGTGGACAGACTTGGAAAAGGTTGCATTCAAGGGAATCAAAGTTGCTATAGCTAAGGCACCTTCTCTAAGAAGTCCATATTTTGATAAATATTTTATAATGTACACTTTTGATTCTGATAACTCTCTCATAGTTGTGCTTACTCAAAAGATGGAATCAGGAGATGAATACCCAATCTCTTTTATGAGCACTGGTCTATAGGGCGCTGAACTGAGCTATCCTATGGTAGATAAGCAAGCATATGCAGTTTTCAAAGTAGTAAAGTAGTTCAAGCTGTATATTTTAAAAAATAGAACTAAAGTCACAGTCCCTCATCCCGCTGTCAGATCTCTTTTCGTTCAGAAAGAATTGGGAGAAAGAAGAGGAAACTGGGTCACTACTCTTCAAGAGTACGACTTAGAATTCAAGCCAGCTAACATCATCAAAGGTCAAGGCCTATGCAAGCTACTTACTCAAACCCCAACTGATGAAGAGCTATATTGGAGGAATGAAGTTGAGTTGAATGTGATAGATGTATGTCCAATTTTTACGGCCCCAGAGTCTTGGTACAGAGACCTAGTGCATTACATACACTCAAGTTACTTACCAAAACACTGGAGTCCGAAGCAAAGGAGATCCCTCCGTATTAAATCAACAGCTTATCAGATCATCAAAGGAGTACTCTTCAGGAAGTACTATGATGGCGTTTATCTCAGATGTTTGGAAAAGGAAGATGCTATTAACGTAGTCAAGGAACTACATGAAGGACCTAGTGGAGGACATTACTCCGGGGACACTACAGCCCACAAAATTCTTAGAGTAGGGTATTATTGGCCTACTCTCTTCAGGGATGCTCATGCCTATGTCATAAATTGCGATGTATGTCAAAGAAGTGCTGGAAAGCTACCTAAAGCAGCAGGTCCCTTGCAGCCAGTTATCATCACTGAACCATTCGAGCAATCGGGTATAGATATTGTTGGTGAAATAAGCCCTAACTCCTCGTTGTAGCATCAGTACATTCTGACTACTACAGATTATTTTACAACATGGGCCAAATCTATTCCCTGACGGAAAGCGAACGAGGATGTGGTCATCAACTTTTTGGAAGAAAACATCATAACCGGGTTTGGGGTTCCAATTTCTCTAGTTTTTGATAATGCACCTTATTTTTCGTCAATAAAGATTAATGAATCCATGCATGAAGGAGGAATTAAATTACATTATTCAGCCAATTACTACCCTCAGGGAAATGGTTTAGCTGAGTCTACCAATAAAAATCTCATCCGAATCCTGAAAAAGACTGTGATCAAAAATAAAAAAAGCTGGGACACAACCCTCCCTCACGCCCTATGGGAAGACATAGTAATTCCCAAAAATGCCTTAGGAGCTTCCCCTATCAACCTAGTCTATGGAAAAGAAGCTATTCTCCCTCCAGATATATTACTCCCATCCTTGAAGTTGGTCCAATCCTCCCGAGGTTCTAGCAGCCAAGCCTTACAGTCCAGGATTGATACCCTGCTAAAACTAGAAGAGTCATGGGAAAAGGCCAAGGAATGGTTTCATCATCACCAAGACATAGTCAAACGATGGTTTGATAAAAGAAAATACAGGAATAGGGATTTTGAAGTAGGAGACTTAGTCCTCAAATGGGACCACCAACATGACGGTAAGGGAATGCACACAAAGTTTCAGCTCCTATGGCTTGGACCTTATCAAATTTTTGAAAAGCTTGGTCCATCAACCTATAAAGTGAAAGATTTACAAGGAGAGGAACTAAACCTCCCTCTCAATGGCCGCACCTTAAAACATTACTTTGCGTAATTTCTGAAGGTTTTTTGTACATAAATAAAACACTGTTTTTATGTTTTGGTTTGTTCTTCTTTTCTTTTGCTTCATTTTAAATTACTTTGATTACCTTTTAGTTTTCTAGTTAACTTGATCCGTTTTATTTTATTTGTTTTTTTTCCCTTTTGATTAAGTTTCTTTAAAAAATAAAAAATAAAAAAATAAAATAAAGCCAAGCTCAATTGTGGTGTAGCTGAATGCATGAGACTCCAGAAAACGCAGAATGATGGTCATAAAGAATCCCATCGATAAAGGGATTACATATTTGTAAATTTGCTTTCACTGATTGGTTTCTTAAGAATGCAGTGATCCTCTTTCCTGTTTGGTAAAAAATAAGCCTTGTCAAATAGCTAAGATCTAGCATTTCCTTTTGACTATCTTAGGGCCCTTTCACCCTAACATTAATAGCTATCTCAAGAAGTTAACTATGGCAGAACCCATGGAGAGGAAGCATGTCTCACAGATACACGGCATTTAAAATTATCTCATGTTGCAAGTAAAGCCAAAAGGAATATGTCAAAGAGTCTGGTTTCCAGAAATTCTCGCCTCAATTAAAGCATGGCTGAGAAAATAAAAGAAGCTCGTAAATCAAAGTAGCTGAAGAAAGCTATTCTAATAAATTGGCACAACAAGGTTCTTCTCCGTTCGTGAAGCATGAAATCAAATAAATCTTCTGTTCACACAAAAGGACATTATGGATTGAAGAACTTATATCAGAATTTTGAAAGCAGGAGAAACTTATTTCTGGAAGTCTTAAAGCGGCTAAAAGTCGTGAATTAAAGAAATGTCTAAAAGGATGTAAAAGCATGAGAATGAGGAACAAACGAATGTTCCTGTGAGATATTGTCATGATCCTGTGGAGTCCTATACTACTAAGCTTCTAGAAGACATATTTTGTTTTAAAATAAACCCCACACTTCGTCCCTTAGAGATTTTTAAAGAAATCTGAGTCAAAGCTGCCTCCCCTTTTATCACCATCACGATAAGAGTGATCACTGCATTCTTCGAAGCTGAACTATGGAGACATCTGGTTGCGTATGTAATTAGCATTTTGAAAGTTTCCTGACCTTGAGATGAGTTTGTTTCAGAGATCTGTGTTCACCAGCGAATCGCCATTTGTTGTTGCTACAACATCCCCCCTTATATTTTTTGAAAAATATTGGGGCCCCTCCTTCTGTTTTTGAGGAAAAGTCTTCCTAAGGATATCTGGACATCATAGTCTCTCCTTACTTAGTTTTTTCCCTCAAAAAGGTATTTACTTGCTTTACATTTTGAGTTATGTCTTTTTTCGCCTAAGTAAAACTCAATATTTTGGGACGCAACGGCAGAAGAGTTGGTCCAAACTTTCCAAAACCACGGAATTAAAAAAAGACTAAGTCAAGCCGTGGCGGAAAACTTATCTTAAAACCTCCGAAAGGGTGAAACCTTTGATCAATTGGACCCACGGAGGAACAGATTCACCAAGGTTCTCCGCAATGGTGAGATTTTTCGTCTAACTCTTCCGCAAATATCGGAAACTTACCAATAAGTCATCTTTGCGGGAAGACTCGTCTATCTTTCCCGAAATAGCGAAGGTCTTCAAGAAACTCTTATGCACCAGCAGGTAGAGTGACACTTTTTCGAAAGAACTCTGATAACTCTCCCGCAAAAGCAGACAAACTCACTTAAGTTTGCCGATTCATCGCGGCATACTTCCCCTTTGCGGAAACATTCAGGAAATTCACCCACAACAGCGGGAAAAAATCAGCTTTTCTTTCCGCAAGAGATGGAATCCTTGACCTAGTCTTTCCGATTTTTGGTGGTCGTATTTATTAAGAAAAGGCCGATGTGACCCATCCGTACGCTGTCGTAATCCCATTTTAATGACTTGCAACCACCCTAATAATGGTTGGCACGTACCATTTTTGTATATAGGGCATGAACCCCGTTAGAAGTCCCATTCTTTCTTGTCACCCCAGAGCTCGCCTCCCATTTCCGTTTAAAGTCACGAAGCGCACATTCCAGGATCGCAGGTTCTACAACAAATGCCGGCACCCACATAACGTCCATCTCTTCACAGGTTAGTACCTTGGAAGACCTTATTATAATGTGTTATTCCCTTTTAAAGTGGCATGATCCATCACCCTTTTTGTTCTATCCTAGCCATGGCGGGACTCTAAGAGTAACCATGGCTATAACTGACCCATGTGCACCCTGACTAGGCATATTGAAGCCCTAATTATGGACATAAAAGGCTCTGGAACCTCAAGCACCTACCACTTAAATATTAGAAGGACTTGAAACACACTTCTGCCCATCATAAAAGCCACCGTTCAGTAGTTTCAAGACCAACCTTTCCCGTCCTTACACCAAAGTTATAAGTGTCTTTGGTGACTATAGAGTTTTTACGCTTTTTTGCGCTTTGAGGCTGATTAATATCATGCCTTTTTATAAGAACGTAGAATACCCAGGCCTACTTTATGTGCATTGCTCTCATGGTTCATAGTTACAATATCAATAACGAAAGTAACCAAATCAAAGCTTTTCACAATATTATAAAATGGCATGTCAAAGAAATATTTTGAAACAGTGAGACGAGCAGGAATTAGGAGTTCTGGTTGGCATTTGGATATTATCGTTATAAATAGGATGTTGGTTTGGATTGTTAACATCGCATCATATATTCTTATTGATGTTTGATTGTTGAACATGATTTTCAAAAATGGCTAAAGGTGGCAAGAGAAAGTCAAAAGCAACCGACGAAAGCAGAAGAGTAGAAACTACATTCCAAGATACCAAGTGTACCACAGGCGTGCCTCTAGAAGTAAGCTGGGGAGATGTATACTGCATGATCAGAGATCAGGACTTCCCTAGAGCTCTTCTTGAGGAGGAATGCTTATATCATAACATCCGAAACTCTTGTATATCCAAGGAGGCCACACGTCCAGAACTTTTCCCATGCTCGGAAGTAATTGGATCGATTTTGCAGCATGCAAACACTGAGACAAGAGTTATAGCAGACAACAAAGCAAATGATTTTGCCTCGTTTCACCCATCCTATATCTCAATGGCCTACAAGTTTCCCAAATCCCAGTAGCGGCTTGATGATGCATGGTTGGAAGGGATCCAGATGGATAATCTAGAGATGGCAAGGAAGCTATTAATTTCAGGCAAACAAATAAGAAGAAACGATAGTGAGGAGTACGAGGTTCAGAATCTAAGGCCCCCTTTTAGACTGACCGCTCTCATGTTAAGCAAAATCTTCAGAAGACCCGATGGGACAATGTTCATGCTCCAATGGGTTCCTATCATCCACTATGTAGCTTTCAAAGGGACAATTTTCAATTGGGATGATATTCTCTCCAACAGCCTGTCATCAACTATAATAGCTATGCGAGAAGGATTAGTGGAGAGGAAGGCAGAATATTATATGTCCTCTTACTTGATATATTGTATTGTGGCGAAATGCCCCTTTCCCAAGTTAGGATGCATATGGAACTCGGTGGATGGCTCAATGTTCATTTCCTACAAAATCTTTTGGGCTCAGAATTACAAACTCATTTGTGAGGAGTTCATCATGCCCCCATATGAATTGATGTTTAATGAAGAACCTAACTGCCTATCTGAGAACGCCATGGAAGCTTTGGAGAAATATGGTGATTTCTATTTTTCTCCAGAAGGTACCTACATAAGAATGTACAGAGGTTCCAAAGCCCTGTATATCCTACCTAGTTACGCTACGGATTATATAGTCCACAAGGAGATGGTAAGACATGTATTCATTGATGGGATTGGTAATAACCTGTATAAGGCCAAGAAAGCTACTTTTCTGCCCTTAGCTTTCTATGTCGGGGCCTACAAATTCTCAGGAATCGCAACTGTAAAATACTTTGTCGCAGAGTTGAAAAGCTTTTATTTTGGGGAAAAGATTTTTCACAGGAATGATCGACAAGGCAAAGTTGCACAACATTGCAAAGAACTCTCCACTCCCTTTGAGTATGCTAACTATTATGATCAAGAGGAGGAAGTATATAGGGGGGTTAGCAATATGACTGAGCTACGGATTTGTCGAATGGGCAAAGGAGGGGCCAACTCAAGCTCTAATGCGGTGGAGAAAATAGATTAGCGGTGAGAAAAGGGTACCGTGGGGGCTACTGAGTCTCTCTCGAAAGAAGAACAAAGGTTCCTGGAACAAGCCAAGAAAATCCAAGAGGAAGATGAGAAAAGAATCAACAAGGAAAAAGAGGATAAATGCCAAGAAGAAGAGACTTTGAGAGTCCAAGCAACTGAAGCTAAGGCAAAGAGGAAGGAAGAAGAAGATAGAATCAGATTGGAAATAAATGCGAAGCAGAAAGATGATGACAGACTAAGAAAAAAGCAGGAGGAAGAGGCACGAAGAAAAGAAGAAGAAGAAAATAAATCCCAAGAGGATGTTGACCCCAAAATCCCAGACCTGCAAGACTTAGATATGGGTTCCCCCATAAGAGATCTCCCCATTGTCCCTTTTACACCCTCAAAAGGCAGTACAGTCTCTAAATGGGAAAAGTTCTCTTACAACAAGAAAAGGAACACCATTGTTAAAGAGACAGGTTCTAGTTTGAAAAGACCTTTTCGGTAAGACATCGTCACTACACATGAAACCACGGTCATGCGGAACATAGAGGGGGATGCTAAACTCCTAGTATCCATCTTTGTAGCCACGGTTACATCAACTACAGACAATGTCAACATTCTAGGAGATAAATTAAGTATAGAAAAAGAGAAGGCATGTCAGTTGCAGGAAGCTTTAGTCAAAGAGCAAAATTATACAAATTTGATGATCGAGAGGAACGATGCCCTCACATCCCAAAAGGAAGAATTAATGAAACACTCCAACAGTTGGAAGCTGATAGGAGAGCTCTTGCAATACAAGTAAGGGTGTTAGAGGCAGAAAAGGTAGAACTTGAAGTTAAAAACCTGAATCTTGAATCAGATAAGTTTGACAATATTCAAGAGATCGACGACCTGAACTAACACATTGGAAAGTTGAAAGGAGGAAAAAAATTGTTAGAACAACAACTTAAGCTAGAAAATAGAAAAATGGGGGACAGTAGCCCCTTCCACGAGAAAGCTTGTGAAATACTAAAGGAGACCTATGGCTTCCAAGAAGTCCTATCAGAGGAAATATACAAACTAAAAGCAATCATGGCCAAGGTTAAGGAAATCAACATCGAAGCCACCAAGGTCAGGAGGAAGCACGCACGCATCAATGGAGAAATCAAGAAACACATCGAGTGGAGAGAAGGAAAATCAGAGTTCCTGACAACTCTTCCCCTTAAGTCTTTTGTTGAATACAGGGCCGATGTGTGCACCTTAGATTATTATAAGTATTGCGGAGTAAAGTTGGCCACCGTAACCTTAGTTACTTACGAGTGGTGCAAGAATTTGTATTCTCAAATACGAGCCACACAGGAAAATTTCCAGATGGCCATGCCCCAGAGGATAGAAGAATTCCTAGATAGAGCATAATGTTTATCTGACCTAAATGAGGGGCTCAATGCAGAAAGATAATATGTGCAGAAGCTGGACATCTTGATGTTAGAAGACCTACACCAATTTATCAGCGAAGCTGCTATTTATAAACACTGCCTAGAAGAAAGTCTCCATGCCACTATGCCAGAAATGATTGTTCTAACAGAGGAACTTGCCAAGTAAGAAGTGTCTCTCAGATTTATGATTCCCTGGGTTGGAATAAATATTGTAAAGGAAGCAAATCAGTGTGGAAATTATATAGCAGAGGTAGATAGGGCACTGGCAACCAACCAAGCTTTGACCTCAGAGAGTGTCCCAGCTGTTGCAGTAGTCTTAAAAGAAACACTGGCGATCTCAGAAGCGCCCAAGTCGACCAAGGAGCCAGCTCAGGGATAGCTCACAATCGCTAACATTTGATTGATGAAAGCCAACATGCCTCTTGGGTTGCTATTTTATGCATGTACCTTTGAATTATTAAAATGACTTGTGGTCTTTGGCTCCCATTCATTTTTGTAAAGTTATTTGGGATATTTCTCCTTTTGTAATATCAGCACTACAAGACAAATTAGAGTAATATAAATGGTTAGGGTATAGGTGGCAACTCCTAGCACATCTTGTCAAGCTATATATAGTTGATTAGAAGGAGATAGAAGGGTCTTTTGGCAGGTGAAAGGACGTTTATGTCTTGTATATGAACTATTTCTGCTACATGAATGAGAAAAATCGTTTTGGCCTGTGGAAGCCTACACAACACTCTGCTTGGGGTCGTGTTGGATAATTGCTGAACTATTTCTGCATCTTTCATGCATTTCCTATAAGATCTTTCCTGGCTATTGTGAATTAATTCTCTGCTATGAATGGTTTCATTTCCTTTTCAAAATTTCTGTGTTAAATGGGTAGTAGAATGTTTATCTTTATCAAAGCTATCTTGGATAATCTTTTTCTGTTGTAAATGCTTCTTTCAATATAACATCTATCTGTGAAGTTCTTGGGCGCGTTTCAGTTTATTACTCATTCTTTAAATTTGCTCCTCATAAGGATAGGTTAATTTAGATTTAAATTAGTGTAGAATAGATTTGTTCAGCGCATGCATTTAATTTAGGGCACATGCATATCATATTAAATACAAAATATATAACCGTTGGATCGGGCCAGAACCGATAAATTAAATGAATCTTTAAATCTCACATGGTAGCCAGAGCCGTTAACCAGACGGATTCCCCACAACAAACAGTGGGCGATCTAGTTGGGATCGCTTACTTGGGAGAATCTCTTGCTGATTGATGTTGCGATATTTGAGGCATCAATAGGTCCAGCTGCTAATTCTTGAGATTCTAGCCTTCACTGGGTTTATCAAGCAAACCCAACCTCTGTTGAGTCATTCGCAATTGGATTTCTCACAATTATGTTCATAAAAAAAATCAATCCCATCACTGGTTTTCTGGGCTATAAAAACTAGATTTTCCAATGGATTTTGGGGTATCTAATACTCTCAAATTTTCCCCAAGGTTCATATCTATGGATCCCCCACTCGATTTTACTGTCAAATACCAAATATGGGCATTTTTGGCTCTTCAAAACGTGGGTTCTAGCAAAGTTGCGATTTCTGGTTTTGCTCCCTATTGGCAATTCGTTTTTGGATGGAAAATGATGCTGGGTTCTTCCACACTGGAATTGGAATGAGAATGAAGCAACCAACATGAGGTAGAGTGACTTGTGGTACAAGAAAACAGAGCCCATACTCTGCCATACGAATTTATGGGCTGCCCATGCTCCATTAAAGCCATGAACTGAAATATTCAACTACTTCCTTACAATAGAAATAAATGTCATCAAGAAAAGTCAAATGGGTTCTCACAATGAAATTTGGCAGCATATGGTTCATCCCCACAGCCCCCTCACCACTACCTAGTGGATACACATGTCCCTTTCTCATTTGTTGCTCCCATAGCCAGTTTTTGGTATTTTATTGCAATATTAAATATTTACATCAATTTACAATAACCCATGGTTTAATAACACATGGGTAACAAAATGTCAAATGCTTGTCCATTTAAAATAAAATACGAACATATACTAGTGGAGCCTTGACCTTGAGCTCCACGCTAGGGAAACATACATCGCATGTATACAATATTTACATTAAGGACCAATATTTCATAAGGGTCAAAATTGGGGTATTACACTATATAGATTTTAAAGGATCTTTTCTATGCCAAACTGTAGAAAAACCTACTCAGAGCATCCCATGATGTTATGAGCACACTGCTCTACCTATTTGGATCTCGATAGACCATCCCAGGCAATTACGACCACACCGCTCTACCTGTCCGGATTTTAAAGGATCTTTTCTATACTACCTGCACAACCTGTCCACGACCACAAAGTATCAACTTGATACTCAACATACATCATCCTGATGTATACATGATCAACCCGATCATCATCACTGCATCGTCTTGATGCATGTCATCTGAAGCAACATCCTGAAGCTCGTCATCTATGAACATCCTAATCACCATCATAGCATCATTCTGATGCATATCATCTGGAGCAACATCCTAAAGCTCGTCATCTATGATCATCCTGGTCAAACAATATATCCAACTAATGCATACAAAGTATCTACCTGATACATATCATCATACATGATCCACCTGATTATACAATGCATGCACCTGATATATATAATGCATACACCTGATACATGATCTACCTGATACATACATAAGTACATGATCTACCTGATCATACAATGCATCCACTTGATACATACATAAATACATGATCTACCTGATCATACAATGTATCCACCTGATACATATACAAATACATGATCCACCTGATCATATCAAGCATCCAACATGATGCATATACAAATACATGATCCAACTGATCATATCAAGCATCCAACATGATGCATATACAAATACATGATCAAATTGATCAAATCATCCAACATGATGCATATACAAATCAGTAACTAGAGCATCGTCCTGATGCTCATCATCCAGCGCTTACATCCATGGCCATGGGAAGGATCCTCCTCTCACCATGCTTGGAATGGCTCCTACAAATGTGTCCATCACTTCTTCCTCAAAGTGTCATCACTCTGAAGAACACCGAGCCTCTCTCTAAAGTATTCAAACTTCACTCTGGCTAGTGGTTTCGTCAACACATCTGCAACCTGCTTATTCATCGCTACATACAGGAGCTTCACCGCTCCTCTCTACACCATATCCCTGATATAGTGATATTTGATCTCAATGTGCTTCGACCTATCGTGGAACATCGGATTCTCAAACAGCTTCACACAACTCTGGCTGTCACAAAAGATACCAGTAGCCTCCAGCGGGAGATAAAATAACTCAAACAGTAGCTTTCAGAGCCATACTCCCTCACAACTAGCCGAACAAGCTACAACATACTCTGCCTCGGCTGTACTCAGTGCTACGCAGGACTGCTTCCTTCTAAACGAAGAGATCGCACCTGATCCCATACTGAAGTAGCACCCAGATGTGCTCTTCCTATCTGCAGCACTGGCTACCTAGTTTGAATCAACATAACCCTGTAGGTTAAAATTTTGATTCGCATCATACTTGACCCCATATTCAATTGTACCCTTCAGGTACCTCAGAATATGCTTTACAGAAACCAGGTGAACACCTCTGGGATCCGTCAGGAACTGGCTCAATCTGTTCACCGCAAAGCAAATATCTAGTCTCATGTTCATTAGATACATCAAGGAACCAATCATCTGATGATACATAGTGACATCAACCAGATCAAATGAAGCATCACACATAAGCTTCAGGTTCGATGCCATAGGTATGGCCATGGTCTTGCAGTACATCATCTCGAACCTCTTCAGGATCTCTACTACATACTTCCCTTTTCCAAGGAAGATTCCATCTGCACTCTACCACACCTCCATGCCAAGAAGGTAGTGTATCATCCCCAAGTCCTTCATCTCAAACTCAGCAGAAAACTTCCTCTTTGTGTCGGCAATCAATCTATCCTCTCCTGTTACAAATAGGTCATTCACATACAATAAGAGTATCACGGGATTTCCTTCCTCAACCTTGTAGTAAAGGTTGGAATCCGCTTTACTCTTAGTAAATCCCAAACTAGATAAAAAGCTGTCTATCCTACCATACCAAGTCCTAGGAGCTTTCTTCAATCCATACAAGGCTTTATTCAACTTGCACACATATGACTCCCTATCATATGTCTCAAAACTCAGTGGCTGCTCCACATACATTTCCTCTTCGACTACACCATTCAAGAAAGCTATCTTGTCATCCATCTGGTGTATCTTTCATTTCATCACTGCAGCCAGAGCAAGTACTGATCTGATGGAAGTGTATCTGGCTACAGAAGCAAAAGTCTCTTCATAGTCTATTCTCTCTTTCTGGGAGAAGCCACGAGCTACAAATCTCACTTTGTATTTCTTTATGCTACCATCTGTAGCATGCTTGATCTTATATATCCACTTGGAAGTCACAACAAACTTCCCTTCAGTTCTTGGGACCACATCCCAAACATGATCGATTACTGCTTCTCGACCATGGCATTCTTTTACTGTATCCTATATCCTGGGAACTTCAGATTCTTCAATATCTTCAATAGATAGTTTGAACTTTGTTGTTGGAACAAATGTTGTAGTCCTTCTTTTGTAGGTGATGGTATACGATCTTTCCTACAAAACAAGTTAAATTGCATGATTAGAAACATCTCATAGTTTTCAGAGCAAATTCTTACACAAAATAAATATGTCATACAGTCATGCAATTATTTTAGCCAATGCTTCAATACAACATTTATCCATATCCCGTAACTTTCTAGATACCTTCCAATATCTACCATAACATTGTTAAGAGTGTGCGCAATTCCCAACATGTCAACAAAGAGGTTTCATTCTAGATAAGTAGCAATGGAATGTTGTACAGTTCCATAGGCCACTTACCTATCACATGCATATTAGTAGTATACTGTTCATTAATGCAATTATTCTAATATGCTTAATACACACCCTAAGTCTAGGAACATAAACATATACATCATTGAGCAATATTATTTAAACAAACAAGTATGCAAGAAATGACAATTCAAATACTTATCTTTGTTTGGTTGTAGGGTGGACTCCCTCTTAATATTTGCTTCCTTGCAGGAACTACTGGAATGTGCTCCCTCTTGATCTTTGCTTCCTGGATTACCTTTCTTTGAACTTATATCCATCCTCGATCACTATGCATACTTACTAGTATCATCATTGTGTTATCCTCAAGGTCTCATACATACATTCATTAGTATAATCTTAATACTATAAAAAACATTATGATTCTAAGTAATCTTAAACATGTATGGTCAAGATAATTTATCACAATTCTTTTACTAATGCATATTCCCATAGGACTCTTCTGGTTAGTCATATCATCAATCAAAGTAAGAAGCATAATATGCCTAAACCCATGATTACTAACTTCAATGAATAATCATTATCAATCATGCCATGTATACTTATATAAGAGATACTAAGACAAGGTAGGATTCTAACTTGATATAGGAAAAACATACCTGGATTAGCATGTTAGCTAGTTATGTCTAACATACTCGCATAATGTCTTCTTGTTCTCTTCAATGACTTGTGCTAGTAACCTGCATATCTCATAGGTTAATCATTATAGAACCAAGTTATACATACCTCGTAAGTAGATCTTCTATGTGATCCACGCCAATGGATGAATCTTTTTCTTCATGTCACCATGGTCATATGTTCTTGAACTAGGACATGATTTGTCTTTCTTGATGTACCTTTCTTGTTAGCGGACAACATCAACCCCATACAACACTACAATGCATTAGTACAATTATAAGTGTCAAAACCCTAATCACTGAATGTCTTCTATCATGCATTCATATTTTTATTAAGGTGATGTTGATGTATATGTAACTTCGGAATGTATTTCATATATATATATTTATTGTACCCTTATAAGAGATGTATTATTCCTCTATAAGGAAGTGTCATCATTCGTATTGAAAAGTGTCGCAAGTAGATTAACTTGCCAATGGGTTATTAGACTACCTGATGTGGGTGTCGGTCCGATATATATGTAACTGGGGTTATTAGGCTGAGTTAGAAAAGTCGGCCCCATAAGTAATTAGGCAGGTCAAGACAAGTATAAATAGAGAGTCGGGATTCTCTATTTTGATCATCTCAGAACTCACTCTTCTCTCACTCAGAAAGTGGTGCACATTGGAGGAGGAGGATCAGCTTCATAGTAGGAGACTATCTATTTTATTTGGTTTTACTTTGGTTGAGCCATTTCTCTATCTATCTCTGAGGAAGTTGTGGGGTTTTTCACCTTACGATTTTCCCCACGGAAAAATCTGTGTGTCCATTGTCTCATGCTTTTGATTCTTGTGATGCTTGACATGCTTGATATGATTGTTATGCATTGATATACTATACATGTTATTCTCTCAGTGAAGATCCTATAGCATATTGAATTAATGCTTAAAATCTAACATGGTATCAAAGCTAACCTGAGAAGAAGACACTGTGCAGTTACGGAAGCTAAGGCTTCTTGTTTTTAGGTTTCTCTCCACATATTTTTGAAAAGTAATATGGATTGACTCTCCTTAAGAAGGTGAATCTATCTATCCAATCAGAATTCAATTCTGAGCACTTCAGTTTTGGCTCTAAAAATTAGGGTTTCCTTAAAAATAGGAATTTCTGAAATCTGAAGACACAGCTTGAAGCTCCTTGGAAAATCAGAAGTTTGGAGTTTGGTTCAAGATTTTTGGTTGTGTAGATCTCCGGGAAACTCAAACCCTAATCCGGCACCAGATCCAGTTTTCAGCAATCAAGTGGTAAGACTCAAATATTTTCTATTTCCATTTGAAGTACTCTTTAAGATGTCTCACCACACCAAGCTTGAGGACAAGCTTGAAGGAGCTGATAAATTCCGAGCATAGAAGTATAGGATTGGGTTAATCCTTGAAGAGAATGAGTTGGATACTTATATAAGTGAAGAGGTCCCTGTCCCAGAGGGAGAAGAGGCTAAGGCTCTTCACAAGAGGAATTTGGTTAAGGCAAAGAGGATCATTGATTATTCTATTAAAGATCATCTCATCCATCCCTCATGTGTCATCCCTAAAGACACCATAAGAGATGTTTGATTCCTTGACCAAACTATTTGAAGGTACGGACATAAATCAGAAGATGACCCTCAGGAATCAATTAAAAATATCAAGATCCAGAATGCTGAGACTATGCAGTCATATTTCTCAAGGGTCTCCCAAATAAAATAACAACTTGAAGCTGTGGGTGAAGATATAGAAAATGGAGAAGTGGTGATGACCACTCTTAATGGCCTCCCTAGGTCATGGGATTCCTTCATCCAAGGAATTTGTGCTAGAAAGAAACTCATCTCTTTCAGTGGACTATGGGAAGAATGCTCACAGGAAGAAGCTCGAATTGTAGCCAGAGAAGAGAAGATGGGGAGTGAAGACCAAGCACTCACAGCTCACTCCAAAAGTCATGGTGACAAGAAAGCTCACCATCATGGCAAGAAAGGAAAATATGAGAATCAAAGAGGTAGTCCCAGACATAGAAGGGACATGTCCCATGTCCATTGCTATACATGTGATGATAAGGGACACTATGCCAGAGATTGCCCTAAGAATAAGAAAGAGGGTACTCACAAGAAGAAGAACTTCAAAAGAAGACATCATGCTCATGCTATAGAGGATGATGAACCTCCCAAGAAGAGGGCTAGAGAATATAGTGAAGATTCTTCAAGTGATGAAGAATATGTTTTGATTTCTGCTCTCACTGGAACCATTACTCATGGAAGTAATGATTAGCTCATAGATAGTGGGGCTTCCAAACATATGACAGGATTCAAAGAATCCTTTGTGAATCTATCTGAACATGATTCACCGCACAAGGTGAAGCTTGGAGATGACTACCAGTATCCCATAAAAGGGAGTGGTGAAGCCTCCTATACACTAGACTCTAAAAAGTCTATGAAGATGAAAGATGTACTCTATGTTCCAGGTCTCAAGAAGAATCTACTCTCAATATCTGCATTGGATGCAAAAGGCATGAGGGTTGCATTTATAGATGGCCAAGTCCTAATGTGGCCTAAGGGTAAGACTATAGATGATGCAGTTGTGATTGGAGAGCAAGAGGGAGGATTGTACAAATTGAAGGGCCATCCAGAACAAGCCATGGTCCATGATTCAGTAGAGCCAAGTGAACTTTGGCACAGAAGGCTTGCACACATGTATTACAGAGCATTACCAATTGCAAGCAAAGCGGTAGAAGGTCTTCCTAAAATCCAGACAAAGCATGAAGGCATTTGCAAAGGTTGTGCAAAGGGAAAGAATACAAAGAAGACATTTCCAAGCAGTGAAAGCAAGGCAAAAGGAATCTTGGAGATTATCCACTCTGATGTATGCGGTTCCATGTTATCCAGTTCTTTGAGTGGATATGTATACTATGTCTCCTTTATTGATGATTTCTCTAGGAAGACTTGGATCTACTTCTTGAATAACAAAGATGAAGTGTTTAACAATTTCAAGGAATCCAAAGCCTTGAGAGAAAACCAAACTGACTTGAAGATCAAGATATTTAGATCTGACAATGGCGAAGAATTTACTTCAGGAGACTTCAAGAAGTTATGCAGTGATTCGGGGATTAAGAGGGAGTTGACTACTCCTTACAATCCACAGCAGAATGGGGTTGCAGAGAGAAAGAATAGAACAATCATGGAAGGAGCAAGGGTAATGCTTCATGACCAAGACTTACCTATGCACCTATGGGCTGAAGTAGCAAGGACAATTGTATATGTGTAGAACAGAACACCCCATAAGATACTTGACAACAAAACACCAGAAGAAGTGTTCACTGGTAAGAAACCAGAAGTAAGCCATCTCAGAATATTTGGTTGTTGAGTATACACTCACATCCCAAAAGAGAAAAGGTCAAAGTTGGATCCTTCAGGAAATAAGGGTATATTCGTGGGTTACAGTGAAAGCTCGAAGGCTTACAGAATCTACTTCCTTGGATTCAAGAAGATTGACATCAGCAGAGATGTAACATTTGATGAAAGTTCAGCTTATCACAAATCGAGAAAGACACCTGTTGTAGACAATGAAGAACCCAGAATATACAGAACTCAAGACACCACAATGAATGAAGTAGTTCCTTAAGAAGATCGATAAATGGAAGATCCACAAGAACCTGTGGATCCACCTCATGAGAAGAATCCTCACAAGAGGAAACCAACATGGGCTAGAGAGCTCATCCAAGATGCAGAGAGATTTGGCATTCCAGAAGAAGAAAACATAAGAAGGAAAAGGACAAGGTCACATACTAGTTATGTTGCTTTACTTTGTGACATCATGGATAAAGAACCTTCCAGTTATGAAGAAGTTGCAGAAAAGAAAGAGTGGAAGGATGCTATGATCGAAGAATACCAATCCATTATGAAGAATGATGTTTGGGATGTGGTCCCAAGTCCAAATGGGAAGTCTGTGGTAACTCCCAAGTGGATCTATAAGGTCAAGCATGCTGCAGATGGTAGCATCGAGAAATACAAAGCTAGGTTTGTAGCTCGTGGCTTCTCCCAGAAAGAAGGAATTGATTATGAAGAGACTTTCACTCCTGTGGCCAGATACACTTCCATTAGATCGGTACTTGCTCTGGTTGCAGTGATGAAATGGAAGGTACACCAGATGGATGTCAAGACAACCTTCTTGAATGGTGTAGTTGAAGAGGAAGTGTACGTGGAGCAGCCACTTGGGTTTGAGACACATGATAGAGGAACACATGTGTGCAAACTGAAGAAATCCCTGTATGGTTTGAAACAGGAACCCAAGACCTGGTATGGCAGGATAGATGGCTTCCTATCTAGTTTGGGCTTTACCAAGAGTAAAACAGATTCCAACCTTTACTACAAGGTTGAGGAGGGAAATCCAATGATTTTACTATTGTATGTGGATGACCTGTTTCTGACAGGTGAGGATAGACTGATTGCTGACACAAAGAGGAAGGTAGCTACTGAGTTCGAGATGAGGTGTGGCAGAGTGCAGATGGGATCTTCCTTAGACAAGGGAAGTATGCAATAAAGATCCTAAAGAGCTTTGGGATGATGGACTGCAAGGCCATGGCCACACTTATGGCATCGAACCTGAAGCTTCTGTGTGATGCTTCTTATGAGCCGGTTGATGCTACGATGTATGGTTAGATGATTGGGTCCTTGATGTACCCGACGAATACAAGGCCGGACATTTTCTTTGTGGTGAACACCTTGATCCAATATCTGACAGATCCAATACATGTTCACCTGATAGATGCAAAGCATGTTATGAGGTACCTGAAGGGTACAGTGGATTATGGGCTCAAGTATGAGGCGAATCAAAATTTTAACCTGGAGGTTTATGTTTATTCGGATTGGGTAGGCAGTGCCATTGATCAAAAGAGCACCTCGGGGTGCTGCTTCAGTATGGGATTAGGTGTGATCTCTTGGTTTAGCAGGAAGCAGTCTTGTGTGGCACTGAGTACAGCTGAAGCAAAGTATGTCACAACTTGTTCATCTAGTTTTGAGGCAGTATGGCTTAGGAAGCTACTGTCTAATTTGTTTGATCTCCAATTGAGTGCTACTTGTATATATTGCGACAACCAGAGTTGTGTGAAGTTGTCAAAGAACCCAGTGTTCCATGACAAGTCGAAGCACATTGAGATCAAGTTCCACTATATCAGGGATATGGTGCAGAGGGGAGCTGTGAAGCTCTTGTATGTTGCGACAGATGAGTAGATAGCCGATCTGTTGACCAAGCCGCTTGACAGAGTGAAGTTTGAATACTTCAGAGGGAGACTTGGTGTACTTCAGATCAAGATGCCTTCCAGAGGGAAGTGATGAAGTCCAGAGACATAGATGCACATTGGGCCATTCTTACATGGTGGTAGGTTTGTCCTCCCATGGTAGGATGTAAGGGTCGGGCCATTCTTGCATGGTGGTAGGTTGGTCCTCCCATGGTAGGATGTAAAGGCCGGGCCATTCTTGCATGGTGGTAGGTTGGTCCTCCCATGGCAGGATGTAAGGGCCGAGCCATTCTTGCATGGTGGCAGGTTAGTCCTCCCATGGTAGGATGTAAGGGCTGAGCCATTCTTAGATGGTGGTAGTTTGATCCTCCCATGGTAAGATGTAAGCATTGGGCCATTCTCACATGGTGGCACATTAGTCCTCCCATGGTGAGATGTAAGTGCTGGGCCATTCTCACTTAGTGGCAGGTTAGTCCTCCTATGGTGAGATATAAGTGTTGAAGCCTTTCCGACATGATACTCGGTTGGTCCTCTCATGGTCGTTGATGTAAGTGCTGGGCCTTTCCGACATGGTGGTAGGTTGGTCCTCCCATGGTTGTTGATGTAAGTGTTGTGCCTTTCCGACATGGTGGTAGGTTGGTCCTCCCATGGTCATTGATGTAAGTGTTGTTAGCCTTTCCAAGATGCTAGTAGGTTGGTCCTCCCATGCTGGTGAGTGTAAGTGATGTGAGCCTTTCACATGGTGGCAGGTTTGTCCTCCCATGGTGAGTGTAAGTGTTGTGTGTGTGCATCTGGGTTGTGCTTCGTGGACTATATGATGATTTGAAGACATTGATGTGAAAGTTTGGTACATAGGTTTTGCAGAGGCATATAATCAATCCTGAGATGCTCTTGCAGGTTTTGCCGAGGCAGTGTAATCCGTCCTGAGAGATCTTGCAGGTTTTGCAGAAGCATTGTAATCAATCCTGAGGTGTACTTACTTGATGGCTTGTTCGCATATGATGATGATGATCAGGTTGATCATGTGATGATATACATCAGTTGGATGTATGGTGCATATTAGGTGGATACTCTGTGGTTGTGGACAGGTTGTGTAGTGGCATGTAAAAGATCCTGAGAGATTCAAGAGGTTGAGCTGTGTGCTCATAAAAGGCCTAGGATGCTCTTGCGAGGTTTTGCAGATGCACGTGATGAGTCTTGAGGATTCCATAGTATGGCCAATGATGATGAAGACCTACAGGTGGTGGGCCTACAACCAGTATGAAAAAGGCCTGGCTCTGTAGAACTTCCTATGACGAGTACATTCAGAGATTGGACGAGATAGCAGCAGCTATGACGATGACGATGATTCGGAGAAGAAGACTTGTTCCCGATGATCTGTGCCACGAAATACCTTCCTAGTTAAGAGGGAGTGTTGATGTATATGTAACTTCGGAATGTATTTCATATATATATATATTTATTGTACCCTTATAAGAGATGTGTTATTCCTCTATAAGGAAGTGTTGTCATTTGTATTGACAACTGTTGCAAGTAGATTAACTTGCCGATGGGTTATTAGAATACCTGATGTGGGTGTCAGCCCGATATATATGTAACTGGGGTTATTAGGATGAGTTAGACAAGTCGGCCCCATAAGTAATTAGATAGGTCAGGACAAGTATAAATAGAGAGTCGGGATTCTCTATTTTGATCATCTTAGAACTCACTCTTCTCTCACTCAGAAAGTGGTGCACATTGGAGGAGGAGGATCAGCTTCATAGTAGGAGACTATCTATTGTATTCGGTTGTACTTTGGTTGAGCCATTGATCTATCTATCTCTGAGGAAGTTGTGGGGTTTTTCACCTTAGGGTTTTCCCCACGAAAAAATCTGTGTGTCCATTATCTCATGCTTTTGATTCTTGTGATGCTTGACATGCTTGATATGATTGTTATGCATTGATATACTGTACATGTTATTCTCTCAGTGAAGATCCTATAGCATATTGAATTAATGCTTAAAATCTAATAGGTGATATGAAATGTCTAAAATTAATCAAGATTGTACTAATCTTAATGAAGACAAACATAAACTTAATCATGAACAGATTTCAAAACATACCCGTAAATCATACCTGTCAAGTTTGCTTGTAATATTCTTATGTAAGGCCTTAGCCTCATCTCCCTCTAAAACTGGAACTTCTTCACTTATGCAGGTGACCAATCCATTCTCTTCTAGGATTAACCCAATCCACTTGATTTGCAGAAATTGGATCTGGAGCTGGATTAGGGTTTGTCAGGGAAACCCTAAAAATTTAAACTTTAAATTTCAAACTTCTGAAAGGATAGAAATATGCACCTTGATGAGCTGATAAACCTGGTATACTCAGAATTTGAAAACTACAAAGTTTCAACCCGCAAATTTGCTTTTCAATCTTTTGGATTCACTAGGGAGGACCCTGAATTAGGGTTTGAGTTTCCCGGAGCTTCACCCAACCAAATAGTTTGATCCAAAGCTCTAACCTTCGATTTTTCCAAGGCTCTTCTAGTTATGGTCACAGATTTCAAAAATTCCCATTTTTGCAGAAGCCCTAATTTTTCACCTTTCTAATCAAGGTCCCGAACTAGTGTTTGATCAAGCCCAGCCTTCTTCCCAACCAAAAAATTCTATCTTGGCCTCTAAATTTTGTCTTTTATGAGTAGCATCCAGTGTGGTCTCTGATTTAAAAATTCCAACATTCTCCGAAACCCTAAATTCCCGAAGCCATGAATGAAGGTGCTCAAAATCCAATTCTGTTTTGACAGAAATATGCGCCTGACTGTTTCTAGTGTAACTCTGAAATTTCAGATCTATAGGGTCATAACATTCTTCCTGTGGTATCCTGTCCTATTATCTTTCCAACCCCATAGGTCTGACCTCAAATGGATTCTCTGAGAGAAAGTTATGCCAAGTGTCGCAACGTGACTTGTTTATGGAATAAAATAGGAGAGTGAACTTGTGCGGCGTGCCACGTGTCATTAGTTCAACTTCGGCCTCTAAAAACCTTACCTAAGAAACTATAGTCTGTTCTCTACCTATCACTTTTTATAAATTTCATTTGGAGATTCCTAGCCCAAGTTGTGACCTTTTTTCCTAGGTCACCTATTTATGACAGAGATCTGGAAGAGGCAAAAATCCTATATTGTACAGATCCTAAATCTGAAATTACAACGAATTAGAGGATCTTTTTTGGACACAAGGTACATGGGGATCTTATCTTCGACCTGTAATATTTTTAGATCCTGAAACCTTGCTGAAATGAATTTATAGCGAAAGTGCTACGATGACTGTTTTTTTTTATATCAAGCCCTAGCTTCACAAGTGCAACAAGTGTCATAAATGCCATACCATGCCTTCTTTCAGGCTAGCTCTGATACCATGTTAGTTTTTTAAAATTTAATTCAATCTGATATAGGATCTTAACTGAGAGAACAACATGTACAACATATCTATAGCATATCAATCATGGACATAATAATGCAAGCACACAAGAGACAATAGACACATAGAGTTTCACTAGGGAAAACCATAAAGGTGAAAAACCCCACAACTTCCTCAGAGATAGATTGATCAATGATACAACCCAAGCAGAAGAGATATACTCCTAGCAGTAGCTTCTCCCCCTCTACTAGTGCGCCACTCTCCAATGAGAGTAAGAGTGAGAATGTGAATGATCAAATAGAGTGCCACCCGCACTCTATTTATACATGACTTGACTTGCCTAATAACCTTTACTAGGTCGGCCTAAACTTAACCACATAACATAATGCTGACAGGGCCAAACCCCAATAGGGTGGTCTAATAACCCTTTAACCCACATGAATTACACAGGGCCGACCCCATCAAGGTGGTCTAATAACCCATCAAGTATAAGTTACGACACTTACAATATAAATGACGACACTTCCCTATAGAGGAATAATAACATCTCTATAGGAATATAATATACATATATGTGAAATACATTCCAAAGTTACAATTACATCAGCACTATTCCATAGGTGCAGAGAGTGTGGTCCATGTCTGAAGGATCCTCTACTCCTGAATTGTCTATAGATTTGTTGGTGTTTATTATGTGTTAAATAATTCCAATATTTAAATTGTCAACCCAAGGAGGGAGCTTATGAGATGCAATCACTATATGTGTAGGACTGAAGGCTTGAACTATCCTAAGCTGACTAAAGATGCAAATGTGTTAACATGCAACTATATGATTTTAAACTACTTACATGACTTTCATAATTCAAATGCAAGAATTTATTCTATCTATGAAAATAGGAAACTGATTACCAAATGAAGCAGGTAGAAAACTTAATAAAGATGTTTAACTGAATTGTAGTTGATTATGGAACAAGTAGAAAACTTGATAAAGATATTTAATATTAATCAAAATCTTAAAACATGAACATCTTTATTAAATAGAAATTATCAGGCTAAAACAACTTGGAAAATGGAATTATTAAACTATTACTAGAAAAACAAACTATCTTAAAACAAGATTAATAAGTTCAAAACAGTAACTAATTAGCAAAACAGAACTACAAATCTGAACTTTGGAAGAAGGATGAGAAGAGGATAAGGAGGAAGTAAAGAAGAAGGAAAGAATGACATAACTTAATCAAAAACTTTAAATAACAAGAAGCGAGATTCAATTACATCTAAAACTATTAAGGAGGAACAAGAAGAATGGTGAGTGGAAGGCAGAAGAAATTGGATTTTGAAGAAGGTCTAAAATAATGCAGAAAGCACGCAGGTCCGAATGCCGATCCGAATGCCTTCCTAAATGGTGGTCCAAATGACTGTCTGAATGGAGGAAAATGAGTTAAAGTGGGAAAAAAAAGAATTTGGATGATTTAATGACCAGCTGGCTTTATGCAAATGATCCTATAGTGCACAAGAAGCAATAGATGATTATGTAGAAGATAAACTAATAAGAATCTATCTATTCTAATCATTATCTAAGTAGATAATTTTTATAAGAAGTAGGAAGAAAGTTGGGATGGAAGAAGAGAAAGAGTTAACCTATAGCAATAAGAAGAAAAACTAACAGAGAAGAAGGGAGAGAACTAATACTATAGAGGAAGTTGGAAAGCAGTTTCTAACTACGATGATGGAAGGAGAAAACTAAAAAAAAATTACAAAACTAAGTTGTTGGTCGACCATTTCCTAATCCTGGAAAATAAACCGTGTTAGCAGCATAATACAAATTACAGAAATATAGAAATGACATATACAAAAAAATGAAATTATTTACAGGTACAGGAAAATAAACTAGCTATTTGCAGAAAAGAAAACACAGAAAAAGATAACAAAACCTCTAATTGATGAGGGGCCCTTCCCAACAATCAGAGGTGAGACTAAATTAACTTAGATGACTGTCAGCAGAGCATCAACGAACTGCTACTTCCATTAACTGAGAAAATTACAGTGTTTACAAAGAACAACCTATCTATATCTGTCTATCTCCGTATGGATCCTCTATATCCCCTATGTTTCTCCAAAGGAGGCGTCTATTTATAAGTTACAATGGGTGAGGAGGTCGACAGAGTCGACCTCTTTAATAACAGAGGCATTTAAATGACTGTAACTGCCTCTTTGAATGGTGCATGACAGTGCAGGGAGCATCCTTCAGACTTTGACGGGATTGATCCTACCCAACACGAACAGCTATGTGTTCATTTCCTTCATCAATGGGAAGAAAATGCGTTGGCAAGCTGAGTGTGGAGAATGAGGACTTCCAGAATGTTTGAAGTGGGAAGGAGTACATGCTGTCAAGCTTGGAAAACATAGTGTGGGAAGATGAGGCTCCTCTAGAATGAAGGCTCACCAATCATGAGCGACACGTCCCAAACAGAACATATGCCATTTCCCATATTTCGTGCGTATTAATTCCCTTCACATGAACAGCAGGTGTGCTGGAATTCTGGACAAGGGAGGATGCAGATCTTCTCGAATAAGGGCTCACAATCCATCACGGCCACATCACCAACACAACCCATGTCGTGGTTCTTGTCTTTAATACCCATGGATATGCAAACCGACGATTTCGTGGGCTGAACGCAGGGCTGAATGGCAAGCTGAACGTGTTTAAACTTAGCAACATAAACACGCGATCTGAATGAAGTGTCATTTGCAAATTGTAGCCTGTCAATTAAAACCATAAGTGTTAATTATGCCTGAAAACATCATTTTAATCATAAATAAACCATATAATACGAAACATAAACAAGATTTGCATGGTAAGTAAATATGTGCATACCTGGACTATTTGATGGGATGAATGATAAAGAAAATAACTTAATATAGCAAAATATGATAGAAACAATGCCATTCAAAGTATATTTATTGATAAAAACTAGTGACAAAATGGATGCCAACATTCCCCCAAACCAGAGATATGCCAGGTCCCACTAAGCAAAGAGAAAAAGAAATAAGGAAGAACTGGATGCAGCTGGATGGACTCGAAAAGGATGAGAGTGATGGTGAGGATCAAGCAGGGGTCAGTTTTTTAAAACAAGATCCAATTGAATTTTTGAAAAATCATGAGACGGAAATTTGGCACGTTTAAATGATCACGCCATTATTCAGAATTTTTGAAACGTGTACCATAACAAAGATATGTGCGTTAATGAATTCATATGGTTTGTAAAATATTCAACCATGTCCAAAGTAAACTTTGGATAGGTTGAAAGAAAATTTTCATCATAGGATTATAACATAGTGCATTAAAAGTCATGATGATCTTTATAAAATGTTGGTTCACATGCTGATTTTTTTGCATATAACTTTAATGAAAAAGTTAAAACCATATGATTACCAGATAATAATTCTGAAAATCGCAAGAATGCATGATTAATCGATTCATTTGGTGAGGTCGAGATGAATTAAAGGAATGAGATCGTGTGCATAGATGACATTTGATTAATCCCTAATATAGTTAGTTGTTTAGATTTATCAATAGAATTTGAAAAATTAAATACCTTAGCACACTTAATAATGATGTTATAAGCTATGGTTTCATTCAGATCATCATTTATTCGATTCATTCAACCCTTCATACAGACCATTTGTCTATACAAGATGTGCTTGCTGGATCTGATTGCTGCTGATTATGCAGAAATGTTTGAGGTTGCTAGCACACAAAAGGATGATGTAAACCTTCTTTTCTAAAATTTTTAGTCGCTCTTCTTTGTTCAACAAGGATCAGAACAAATTTTTTTTCTCTTCTATTACTTGCATTATTCTGTTAGAAAAACAGGATCGCGGAGCAATAACAATAAAAAAAAATGCAAATATAATCACACACACATTACAAGAGAGACATAGATATATCGTGGTTCACCCCAAGATGGGATACATCCACACTAAAGTTGCTAGTCCTTATTATTATACAATCCAACAAAGTGAAGGGATACAACCTGCAGCATAACTGCTGCACTTCCTCTTCACTATCTCACAGTCTCTCTTCTGATTTCAGAGAGCATTACAATGCATAAAACTTAATACATCATTCAACCTAGCCTTATTACAGTGTCTTTATTTTATAGGGTAAATACAATGGGAAAATACCATGGGTTACCCAAAACCATGGGCCCAAAAACTGGTGGCAAAAACAACACCAAATATTTTCCCCAGGACACCCTAGGGATCATGCCGATATAATAACCAAACCTAGGGTATGGACACGGCTGAATAATAATATCTCTAAATCTGGAGATTAGGATCCATAACCAACAACCTCCCACTTGGTGACTGATCACAACAACTCCACTGCTACTGCACTTGCTGGACTTGGACTTGGAAACTTTCTCCTCTTCACCTTCATGCTAGAAGGCCAACTGAAACCGAGCAGGAACTCATTTTCTCTCTGGTCACCACCTTTGTGAACATGTATGCAGGATTCTGGCTAGTGTGTATCTTTTCCAGCTTCAATAGTTCATCTTCCAGAATAGAGCGTATGAAATGGTACTTGAGTTGTATATGTTTAGTCCTGGAATGGAATGCTAAGTTCTTTGCACGATGAATGGCACTCTGGCTGTCACTATACAACTTGCTATCCTTCTGCTTCTTACCCAATTCCTTCATAAACCTCTACAACCAAATCATCTCTTTACTAGCCTCTGTAACAACAACATACTCTGTTTCCATTGTTGAAAGTGCAACAACCTTCTGCAGTTTCGAAATCCAACTTACTATTGTTCCACCTACAGTAAACACATACCCTGTGGTGCTCCTCCTGCTATCCTCATCACCTACCATATTTGCATCAACATATCCCTGTAGAACAATGTCTGAACCTCCAAAACATAATACCTGAGTGGTAGTACCTCTCAAATGCCTGAGAATCCACTGTACTGCCTTCCAATGTTCTTTACTTGGATTGTTCATATATCTATCCGCTCACAACTCCCATTGCTTGTGCAATATCTAGTCTTGTGCACACCATGGCATACATCAAGCTTCTAACTGTTGATTGCTAGGGAATCTTAGACATGTAATATGTCTCTTCCTATGTCTTGGGACACATTTCCTTACTTAGACTGAAATGGCTAGCCAAAGGTGTACTAACTAGTTTTGCATTCTGCATTCTGAACATTTCCAACACCTTTTGTATGTACTCACTTTGTGACAATGTCAATTTGCGATTTTTCTTGTCTCTTGTTATTCTCATACCAAGGATTTTCTTTGCAGCACCCAAATCCTTCATCACAAATGAATTAGCTAGCTTCCTTTTCAGTACATTTATATCTGGCATGTTAGACCCTGCAACAAGCATGTCTTCCACATACAATAACAAGATAATATATCTTTCATTGTCTAGCTTCTTGAAATAAACACAGTGGTCAGAATGACATCTACTATAACCTTGTTCTTTCATAAACCTGTCAAATTTTAAATACCACTGCCTTGGAGCTTGCTTCAAGCCATACAAGCTCTTTTTCAACCTGCATTCCAAGTTCTCCTTACCTTTAACCCCATACCCTTGTGGCCGCTGCATATATATCTCTTCCTCCAAATCCCCATGGAGAAAGGATGTTTTTACATCTCACTATTCAAGATGCAAATCTTCTACCGCCACTAGACTTAAAATAGTCCTAATTGAAGTCATCTTAACAACAGGAGAAAATATTTCATAAAAATCTATACCTTTCTTCTGTGCAAACCCCTTTACAACAAGTATGGCCTTGTACCGCTTCTTGCCTCCTTCTTCTTCCTTCAATCTGTAAATCCATTTGTTTTGCAATAATATTTTACTAGCAGGCAACTGAACCTAATCCCAAGTTTGGTTTCCTACCAATGATTCCATCTCCTCATTCATGCCTTGCTCCCACTTCTTTCTAGTTTCCACCTGCATTGCTTCTTCATAACAATCTGGTTCACCAGCATTAGTCATCAACAAATAATACATTGAAGGAGAGTATCGTTTGGGAGTCTACTTAACCTGGTAGATCTTCTTGCAGTTGCAGGAATTTTAGGTACTTGTTGTTGTTCTTGATTTTCTGGCACCTTTGGAACTTCATTTTCTTGAATTTCATCAAGTACTGTGTACTCTGTGCTTTCCTTTTCCTATTTCTTTCCAACTAATCTTTATACATGACCTTTTGATTGAATATTACATCTCTACTTCTAATGATTTTGTGATTTTCATAATCCCATAAACGATAACCAAAATCATCAACCCCATATCCAATAAAAGTACATTTCTTGGATTTAGCTTCAAGCTTTGTTCTATTTTCTTTATCAATATGGACAAATGCTTCACAACCAAACGTTCTCAGAAATGAGTAGTTTACCCTTTTATCTGTCCATGCCTCCTTTGGAATACCACCATCCAAAGCACTTGAAGGTCTTTTGTTTATTAAATAAACAACAGTATTTACAGCATCTGCCCAAAACATTAAGGGCAACCCTGCATGCAGTCTCATAAACCTTGCACGCTCCATGATCATTCTGTTCATTATTTCTGACACACCATTTTCTTATGGTGTTTCTGGGACTATCTTCTCTCTATGAATCCCATGGTATGAACAGTAACTATCAAACTCCTTGCCGCAGTACTCACCTCCATTATCAAATCTGAGAGACTTAAACCTTTTTCCTATCTCATTCTCAACCAAAGCTTTCCACTTCTTAAAAGTAGCAAACACATCATATTCTATCTAATTCAATAACCCAAGTTTTTCTAGTTGCATCATCAATAAATGTAACATAATAATGAGAGCCACCAAGAGATTGTACCTGAGCTGGTCCCCATACATCAGTATGCACAAGATTTAACTTTTCATTCTTCTTCTATTTCCCAACCCTGAGAAATCCGACTCTCTTCTATTTTCCATAAACATAGTTTTCACAGAATTCCAAACTTACCTACTTCAAATCTAGAAGCAACTTCCTTGAGTGGAGAATCTGCATCCCCTTCTCACTCATGTGGCCAAGCCTATGATGCCACAATGCTGTATCTGTTCCCGTGGAAGCTAAAGAGATAGAATGGTCAGTATTATGAGAACATAAATACAACGTACCTACCTTGTCTCATTTTTCTATCACCATTGATCCTTTAGTGATCTTCCACCACTTTTCACCAGATGTAGATAGACAACCGCCATCTCCCAACTGCCCTATTGAGATCATATTTATTTTCACAGCAGGAATATGCCTAACATCTTTCAACAACCAATCAGTTCCATTCGTAACTTTTATCCATACCTTACCCATTCCAACAATTTTACATCGTTCATCATCACCCAATAAAACATGTCCAAAATCGCCTGGAACATAATCATGAAAATATTTCCTATGGGGTGTAGCATGACATGAAGCCCCTGAATCTACTACCCAATAATCACTAGTATTATCTAATGCAAGAATCAAAGCATCTTGTAACACATCACCTGCTACATTTGCTTTCTGGGTAGTTTCCTGTTGTGCATCTCCTTTCTTCTTTACAAATCTGCACTCTTTCTTCAAATGTCGTTTCTTTCCACAGTTCCAGCACTCTATTTTTCCTAGTCTGGACTTGGATCTTCCCTTTTTAGAGTTGCTGCGATTACCTTGGCTCTTTCCTCTCTCCTTTCATCTTCCCCTGCTCTCCATGGTCAACGCATTACCTGATGTCTCACCTGTGTTTTTTCTTCGCATTTCCTCACTAAGAATAACACCAATAACATCATCAAATTTCAAGGTGTTTCAACTAGAGACAGATTTACTTACAGCCATGACCAAGCTATTCCAGCTTTCTGGCAATGAACATAAGATTAGAAGAGCCCTAACCTCATCATCAAAGTTCACACTTACAGAACTTAGTTGATTTGTAACCATATTAAACTCATTTAAATGATTAGTAGTAGATCCAGCTTCATACATCTTCATATTAAATAAACGCTTCATTAGAAATACCTTGTTGGAGGCCAAGGGTTTTTCATACATCTTACCCAGTGCACTCATCAACCCCTCCGTTGTCGTTTCCTTTGAGTTATTGAAATCCACCGACGAAGCCAGGCTCAGCCGTATTGTTCCCAGATCCTTTCTGTCAAGAACCTCCCATTCTTCGTCCTTCATAGCCGTTGGCTATTTTGTTTTTCCTCCCAATGGTAGGAATAGATCCTTCTGGTACAGATAGTCCTCCATTTTCATCTTCCATAACTAGAAGTTTTGGTTGTTGAACTTCTCGACCTTAAACTTTCCTTCTTCTGCCATTTCTCCAACTCGAACCAAAAACCCTAGTTTCCTACGGATTTAACTTCCAAATAGACCTTCGGCTCTGATACTAATTGTTAGAAAAATAGGATCGCAAAGAAATAACAATAAACATAAATGAAAATATAATCACACACACATTACAAGAGAGACATAGATATATCGTGGTTCACCCCAAGATGGGCTACGTCCACACTGAAGTTGCCAGTCCTTATTATTATACCGTCCAGCAAAGTGAAGGGATACAACCTGCACCACAACTGCTACACTTCCTCTTCACTATCTCACAGACTCTCTTCTAATCTCAGAGATCTTTACAATGCATAAAACCTAATACATCATTCAACCTAACCATATTACAATGTCTTTCTTTTATAGGGTAAATACAATTGGAAAATACCACGGGTTACCGAAAACCATGGGCTCAAAAACTGGTGGCGAAAACAACCCCAAAAATTTTCCCCTCCCTGGGGATCGTGCTGGGATCATAAACAAACCTGGGGTACAGACACAGCTGAATAATAATATCTATGAATTTGGAGATCAGGATCCATAACCAACATATTCCTGAAACAACAAATCAATGTATAAGCACTTTTTGATTGTGTTATAAGTAAACAAAAAAATAGAAGCAATTATGAATCCTAGTAAATAGATAAAATAGAAATAATTTTGAATCCTCGCCCAAACCGAAGGAATGGCATGTCCTCGGGCCATTAAAAAATTAATATTGGGTTGTATGCTTCTTATATAAACACTCTAGATCAACATCAATTAGCAGGAAAATCTAAAAAAAACATTATTCTAAAAACTAGAACTTTATAAGAAAAAGATGTATTCATGATATGACCAAAACAATAGCATACTAAGTCAGATTCTTCAATACATGCAAATTCATCAGTTTATGCTCATGAAGACCACATAAATAGTAAGAGTGTAAGAGATGTGAAAAATTCCATAGGAAAAACTAGTCGTCCATGACTCATTGTAAAGATCTCTTGTCATCCAAAGAATATAGATAAGGTTCACCATAAAGTTTGTGAGATCTACTATAATTATGGGTCCCATTTCTAGGATTATCATATCCTAGGTATTTGTTTGAATTAGATGACAAGGTCCAAGTCCAACGTACAGCCATTATCTAATGACAGTTGTTGGCTGCTTTCTTGGGCAGACCCGGGTTTTAATGAAGCGCAGCAACAAACCCCTAGGCGCACTGGCCCTCTCGGCAACGAGCTGCGCAGCAGCTCGAGGTCTCACCCGAAGTGGCTATGGGGGGGTTAAGGAATCGGGTTTCCTTAACCTTGGTGACGTGGAGATTGTTCTTCCTTTTCCGGTTCCGCAGATATCGGTGGTCTGACTTTCCCGCAGGCCCCTCGGCTCAACTGCGCGGCTTCCTCCCTCAGCAGGCCCGCTGCGCAGTTTCTCCGCTCTGGCGCAGAAGGAAACTATTCCTTGCATCAACGCGTTAAGTACCTCCTCGCCCTGCGCGCCCAGCGCAGTAACGCATTCCTCGATCGCTGCCGCGACAGCGCTCCACCACTTCTTCAATACTTAACACTTATAGCTATCAAGGGACCTTCCCAAACTCACTTAAACAGTTACAAAGATAATGCAAGAGTCTTGTATACACAGGTAATGAACTTAAACAGTTAATCATTCACGCAAACATTATAACAAGAAGAAATATGTGAAGTTCACCTCCTCGAGGGAAACCACGTCCGCGGGAGTGTTATATTAACCAGAAAACGATAGAGTTATACAATATGCTGCGCACACAGCTGCAGCCTTAGATCTTTCCAGGAAACTCCACGCACACAGCTGGGAGCCCTTCTCTCAATCTAGTCTCTTCTCTACAGAGATTACAAAGGCACAGACGTCAACTCAGACTGTCTAGCAACTCAGGGATTAGCTCCTCGGCTATCCGATTTCCACCCTAGTTCTACACACTCGGTAGAAAACATAACAAAGGATAATCAACTCATGATCTATCCTCGAGACTGACTATCTAACAGTCTAACCATCTAACTATCCCAAAAGTATCTAACTCTTCTTCTTATCATGTATACATATATATAGGTGGCCATGACGGTCACACCTTTACAAAACTGTGGGCCTTTCCCAACAGTGATTCCCAAAAACCCTAACCACGCACATGGCTAGGTGTACTGTAGGCGCTGCTTGTAGTCATGTCGCCGCTTCCTGCAGGCTCCTTGACTTCCGACGCAGATTGTGGGTATGGGCGCTTGTCCTTCGCCTTCAATGCTCTGGTCCGTTGCTCCTCCTTGATCCGAGCAACCATAACTTTTGTACTTAGCCTTTAAATGAGGGTAGCTGAGCCCTCTACTCCATTGCCTTATTTATTATGGTAGCTGAGCCACCTTCATTCTTCTATGACGTGCGCGCGAGCTCCGCGATTTCCGGTCCGTGATCCTCGCTGAGCTTGTCCATCTGGCACCGTACTGCGCACCGTCTCCTTCTTGCCCAAAACTTAGTGCTTGTCCCAAAATTAGCACTTTCCTTTCATACTTGTGCTTTTTCCCCAAAATTCGCAGCTTTACCGCAGCTACGGCCTAGGCTCCAACAGGCCCCTAACACTCACTTGTGGCTCGCCCTCGAGCCACTCGCACTAGCGTGTGGTCGCTTGATTTGCGCATCTGCCTGTGCTTGGATCTCCGCGAATGTTTTCTTCCACTGCGCAATAGCGGAGTCCAATTCATCGACACACTCCATAGCTGTCTGCACCGTTTCTGCGGTGGCTTCTTCTTTAGTGATGGTATCAATCACCTCTTGAGATTCAGCAATCTCTTTGATTTTTGCCTCAACCTGACCGACGATTTCAGCATACTCATCCATGAATGGCTGAATGCTATTGGTGAGCTTCTCATCTTCAGTTCTGAGCTTATGCAGTTGCTGCTGCATTCTGCGCACTTCACTCATTTTCTTCATTTTTGCTAAGCCTGCTAAGGCCTTAGCTTCTTCAGTCAGAACAGTGAGAGACTGTTCTGCGGCTTGCACCTGTTTCGACAGACCAACTTTAAAAGGGAGCTTCTCAAGCTCTGCCCAAGCTTCCATAGCTTGGCTCATCAGGTTCTCGGCTTCCTGTATTCTATCTTTCATCTGTGTGGAAGCTCTGCTCAGCGCTTCAAATTGTACCTGCGCATCATCCGTAAGCTACGCAGCAACGCGAGCTTCTAGCTCAGCGATCTGGGTTCTATGGCCCTCAGCCATAGCAACTATTTCGTGCTCCAGGGTTTTCACCCTTCCTCCGATAATTTGAACTTTTGCAACCAGAGGGAGGTCTGGTTGAATCTCACAAGCCGGCAATTCCTGAGAAAGCTCATCTACCGCGTTTCTAATGCCAATGTCTTGTGCCTCATAAAGTGCAAGTTTCTCAGATATATTCTTATGGCTTGCCTTCAATTCTATCTCCTGCGATTGCAGTCGTTGATTTTCCTGAAATGTAGAGAGCTCTCTAGCTCTCAACTCAAGAGAAACTTTCTCATGCACTAGCTGTAGAGTCTCTATAGGAATTAGAGACAAATCGATTTCAACGGGCCCAACGGCGCTTACCTGTAGTGCAGCTAGCGGATCTGGAAGTGTCATGCTGGTAGGCGGAATATGCACGACAGTATGCCTTTCTATGAGTTCTTCAACTCGCTCGGCACTTGGAATTTCTTGTGGCGCCTGCGAAGTAGATGCTGGCGCATGGGTCTGTGCAACTCTTCCTGCGAGACCTTTCAATTCTACGAACTGCAAATCTAAAGCACTTCTTATGTAAGCGTGCGCAGTGCACAGCTCGCGAAATTGCTCGTGTAGGTACTGGTCGATCCCCGAGGGAATAGCCTCAGCGGGATGCGACACTTTTTGCTTCTTGGTGGCCGGTTCTGTGGAACCTTCATCACTTCTTTGCTCTAGGGCTTCCTTGCCCTTATCCTTCTCTTTCGCAGCGGCGGTTGGCAGCGCGGATGCGAGATTGGCGGCCACCCTCCACTCATCCGACCAAGACTTGATGGTTTCTTCAACATCCTCGGTAGTCATCCTGTAAAGGCCTAGCGCCCATTCATCTGGAATGCCGCAAGGGCGGAGGTAAAGTTGATGTATGTCGGCAGTAAAAGCCAACTTTCCTTCATATAATGTGGCTGTCTCCTCGCTCAGCCTTGGCATTTCTTGAATGGTATCTCTGAGGAGATAGTAGTATTCACAAAATACAGCGTGATTCATCTTGCACTTTGCGGGATTGGGAGAATCCCAGAGGTTGATGTAGCACATGCCGGCAACCTCTCTTGCGCGGCGCGGAAGGAACTGAGTATTCGGGGGATCCTTCCTCCCAACGAGAGCGCATAAAATTAGAAGCCAAGAAAAATGGAATGATTGGGCTGCATTGTCCTGCACATTCAGGAAATCAGCCAAGAAAGAATTCAGCAGGAAGAGAGACCAGTTGTACTGCTCTCCCTCCGCAGCTGCGATGGCGAGCTCTACGACAGCTCCAATAACTTCCTTCGGTCGGCACTTTGTGAGAAGTCTGCCTGCAAGCAGACTTCCTGTAAATTGAAGTGCCTCATCTTCTACTGTAGCGAGGTCATAAGCCCGACCTCCTGTTGTCAAGTTATACTTCTGCACCAGCTGTGCAGCCAATTTTCTGTCCTTGTCCTTTCCCACAAAATGAATATTGGGATCCTTACCAGCCTTGGATAGATCGGTGATGCGGTGAATCAAATCAACATTTAGGTCAATTGGCCTCCCGAGCCAAAGGTAACCTCCATGAACACATGAAATCAGCATCTTAACAACTGCATTGACTTCGTTGCTACGCCCAAAGTGCGGTAGCTTCAACAAATTCAACAAACCTGGCTTCTCCAAGTTTGCTGCAAATCCCCTTGGGGTAAATTCATCGACCTTTAGGATGGGATTGTGAACTATCGTCAGATATCGATCTGGTGCAAACTGGGGATACGTTTTATAGTCTCCCAGATTGAAATCAGAGAATTTGACCAGTGGAAGGTGTCCCAACAGTTGCCCTTCTACCCGCACGCTAGCTGGTAGTGGCGGTAACGGAATGGGATACTTTGCATTCTTCGGGATCTGTACTTCTGGCGCATCATCTGGACGCGGCGGAATATAGTTCGCCATGGTGGCCAACGGCTCTGGAACAGGTTCTTCTGGCTGTTGCTGAGATGCTCTCGTGCCGGGCGACTGTCTAGGATCAGTCCATCCAGGGTGTACATAAGTCGAAGCCGTGACTGGAGTAGTCATGCCGAAATCTAAGCCTCGGTGCAGGAATTGACGAACAACTTCTTTAGTCGACAGGTTCTCCGTCGTGAACCGATGTAGGGAACATAAACTTTGGACAGCAAATGGCGGACCTGCGTAGGATATGGACGCTGAAAACAAGGGAAAATACTCTGCACAACTCGGCTCTGAAAACAATAACTTGGATTCTTAAACAAGATAGAAACTCGAGGAAAGTAACCCAAAAATTATACAAGTGTGAGGTATTTATAGCCAGAGGTGATAGTAAATGCGACCAAGTGGGGTTACGTAGCTGTAGGCGGCTATACATGAGTTGACAACACGCTATCCTCCTCGCTGCAATGGTGCATTTATTGTGATTGACGGGCTCTGACAGCCTTCCGGGAGAAGCTAATGCTTTCGGCGCCTGAGTTAAATGCAAATCTTTCGGAGATCAAGCCGAATCCGTTGGAGCGGCTAGACTTAAATAGCGGACTTATCCTTCATTTATTCAGACGCGGCTACATAACTGCGGTAATTCAATGTTTGGCGGTGGGTCATTTCAGCTTAGGTAACTGTGCATAAAGGGGTCCATGCTGATAACTCCTCAAGCGGCAGCTTTGACATAGGGAACTCCGCAAGAGCGATGGTTCAACGGTCCAAAAAACAAAACTTCGCCAGAGCGCAAAGATAAGCTCGTTTCAAACAAATTTTATTCAGGATGCGCGGATATTTCAAGGAACTGCGCGGGAAGCTGGAAACTGAAGGTGTCCTGCAGCTTCCGTGTAGACTGTGAATGCGATGTCTCTTTCAACTACACCGGACATTTGCACCTTTTTAGCAATATGTTAGGTCGACAGAGCGGAGTGGCCGTCGCGATAAAGCTTGAGCCGACTCCCGTTGATCATTGTAGGTAGTAATTCTCCATCAAGCTTTGCAAGCTGAACTGTGCCTCCTCCTGTTATCTTTGTCACCCGAAAAGGGCCTAACCAATGTACACGAAACTTGCCCGAAAACTTGATGAATTTACTATCGTAAAGGAGTACCAAGTCTCCTTCTTCAAAGTGCTTATGCTTAATGTGCCTGTCATGCCAAGCTTTCTGTCTTGCCTTCTGTACCTGTTGATGGAATCCGGCTAAAAGTCGGTCTTCTTCTAAGGCAAGCAGCTGCGAGAGTCTTTCATTCATAGTATCAGGATCTGTCATTTCTGTGATTTGCGCAATTCTGAGACTGGGAATAATGTATTCCATAGGCATAACTGCTTCTTGTCCATACACCAAACTGAAAGGTGTGTGACCTGTTAGTTTCTTGCAAGTGGTTCTATAAGCCCATAATACAGCTGTGATTCTAAGGTCCCAATCATCTCTTTGTTGATTACAGATCTTCGTCAGGGCATTCTCAAGAATTTTATTGAATGCCTCCACCGTACCATTAGCTTGAGGGTGGTAGTGTGTACTCTTATGGTGTCTAACTTGGAATTCTTCAGTAAGGGCTTCTATAGTCTCATTGAGGAAATGTGTACCCTGATCACTCATTAGAATCAGTGGACATCCAAATCTAGTGATAATATTCTCAAAAATGAACTGTGCGGCCGTAGCAGCGTCGCAGTTCTTAACTGGCTTAGCCTCAGCCCATCTGGTGAGGTATTCAGTAGATGTAATGATGTATCTTGCGCCAGTTCTTTTTCCTGGTGGGTTAATAGGTCCTACAAAGTCAATGGCCCATTTATCAAAAGCACGTAGTGTGATCTGGGGTCTTAGCGGCATTTCATCTCTCCTTGAGGGTTTTCCTGTTCGCTGGCACACATCGCAACATTTACAGAACGCCTTAGTATCCTTGTGCAATGTCGGCCACCAAAGACCTGTGGCTAATATCTTTTGCGCAGTCGGCTTTCCTGCGAAATGGCCTCCTGTGGTACCTGAATGCGCTTCTGCGATGATAGAGCTCTTTTCATGTGGTAAGATACATCTGTGCAAAACTTCGTCAGGGCCCAACTTATAAAGCTGGCCTGCTATCAAAGTGAAGTCTGCGGCTCTGACAACAAGTTGCTTCTTCTGCTGGATTGTAAACTCAGCCGGCGCTTGCCCGGTAGTGAGAAACTCAAGAATATCAGAATAATATTCATCTGCTGCTTGAATAGAAAACAACTGTGCGTCAGGCAGATTGTCCTGCAGACTTGTAGGTTCGTCTCCTAACTCTATCCTGGATAGATGGTCAGGCCCTGCATTCAATCTGCCTGGCTTTACAATAACCTCGAAATCATATTCTTGAAAGAGCAGTAGCCATCTGCAAATTCTTCCTCCTAACACTGGTTTATTGACCAAATATTTCAAAGCAGAATGGTCAGTATAAATTTTAAAATGAGCGCCTAACAGGTAGTGTCTGAATTTCTGTATGGCATACACCATAGCTAGTCCTTCCCTTTCTGTAGTGGTGTAGTTCTTCTCAGCTGTAGATAGCTTTCTGCTGGAGTAAGAAATCAGGTGGTCAATACTTCCTTCTCCAGACTGTGTAAGCACAACCCCCAATGCTATGGAAGAAGCATCAACATGAACATGAAAAGGTTTCCTCCAGTCCGGGAAAACTAGAATAGGCGCTGTGATCATCTTTTCTTTAAGTGTGTCCAAGCTCTGTTGGCATTCTTCTGTTCATTGGAACTTCGAATCCTTTTTCAGCAATCTTTCCATAGATGCTGTGATCTTTGCATAACCTTTGATAAATTTTCTGTAGTATCCAGTATGTCCCAATGTAGTGCGCAATTGCTTAACTGAGTTGGGCGCAGGTAAATTAGCAATGATGGCAACCTTCGCAGGATCCATCAGGAGTCCTTGTCTGCATACAATATGTCCCAACAAAATACCAAAGGGCGCACAAAATATACATTTTTTCAAGTTAAGGGAAATCTGATGCTGTCTACATTTTTCTAACATCATGCGCAGATTTGCAATATGGTTCTTTAATAGGCCAAATACAGTCCAGTCATCAAAATAGACTTCTAAAAACTTGTGAATGAATTCTTTAAAAACAGCAACAACAACTCTAGAGAAGATAGCAGGTGCGTTTTTAAGACCAAAGGGCATTACCGTATACTGGAATGAGCCCCATTCAGTTGCAAAAGTAGTCTTGTGGCGGTCGTCCGGATGGATTCTGATCTGATGATATCCCGAAAAACCATCAGTGAAAGAGTAAGCCTCTTGTCCTCCAACATTATCGAGTACTTCATCTGTGAAAGGAGTGGGAAATGGATCGTGCGCTGATGCATCATTGAGTTTGCGCAAGTCGACACAGATTCTTATTTCACCTTTCGTTTTCTTTTCTTGGACCACCATAGGACTAATCCAATCGCTTTCCTCTACTGGCTCAATAATACCTGCTGCGAGCATTTTATCAATTTCTTCTCTAACTTTGTCTTTATACCGGGGGTTCAATCTGTACGGGCGCTGTTTTACTGGCTTGGCGTCTGCTTTCAGAGGTATGCGCATCACTCCTAAGTCTCCTAGGATGCCTTTCATTTCTGTGAACTTGGTAGGAAAGATATCCTGGTAGTCACGTAATAATTCTGAAACATGTCCAACAGTTTCATCATCCCAATAATCTCCTATAGAAGCAAACTTTGGTTCAGCTTCTGTACCAATGTTAATCTTCTTGAGCTTGATGTGTTCTGTGATGGCAGGAATATCAAGCTCAAGACCTTTAATATTGCGCGTCCCTTCTGATTCTGGGATATTGATGTTGCGAGGGTCATCCTCCTCATCTTCAGCGGTGAATTTATAACATTCCAGGGCATGTTCTATCTGGACAGCCCAATCTGGTTGGGAATATTCTGATAACGGGCATTGTTCAAATATCTTCTTTTTAATACACTTCAAAGCCTGATCGATGCTTGGATGTTCTGACTCAAAGATGAAGGTAAGTTGAAAGATTTCTATCGTAAGAGGCCAACTGATAGTGCCTTTGCGCAATTCTGTTTCAGTATACCAGTTCCTTGGAACTGTATCCAATGTGTGGATGAATAGGTGAACCCATTCATCTTCCGAAATATCTGACCATTGCTGAATACATGCTTCAATGTGTGACCTGGGGTCACTCTGTCCCTCATACTTGCGTAGGACTTCGGCTGTGGTGTCCTGAAATTTGCGCAGCATCAATCTGCGACAGTCTTGCCATGTATGAATATTCTCCTTATGCGCAACCCACCATCTTGGTGTAGCGCGCAATGCTACATCCAGTGCTTGTATGCGCTGCTGTTCTGGAAGCTTTTGTTCATATTCATGTATGAATTTAGTTACTTCAGTTAAACCATCAAAAATTGGAGTGTCAGTTAATTCTGTGCCAATCCATCGAATGGATTTAGTCATCATAGCGCAACGCCTTGCAGAGACCTCATGTAAACGATTCTGCCAGTTTTCCAATCCTGCATCTGAGTCTGATGTGCACGAGCTATCGCATCGCCAGCTGATATGGCCATCTACTGTGGGGTTGACATAGTCACTATGGTTAGTAGTCATTTGGTACAAACTTTCCATGTGGCGCGCTTCCTCTTCTGCGCGAATGGGTTCTATATACCTTGGTCCTTGAATAGGATCAAGTGGTGCGATGACCCTAATCTGGTCATCCTCAAAGGTCATCTGTCTTTTCTTCAAATTAATGACAGCCAAATTATCAAATGCCCAGTCGATTCCTAAAAGTGCTGGGTATGGTCTACTATCATCCAGGATTTTGATTACTTCAAAATCTGCAGAGCTTCTTACTCCTTCAATATCAATAGGTACATTGGGTAATCTGCCCAATGGAGAGACTCGTTGCTGATTCGCGAGTCTTAGGTGGATAGGGGATCTTGTAAGGTGAGGGCTTCCCATCTGTTCCCATGTCTGCATAGTGAGAACATTGGATTCAGAGCCCAGATCTAACATGACTTCGTCCATTTCGAATGCTCCAATCTGCGCTGTGAGCCTCATCTCTTTTCCAGTTCTAATGTGACTCCTAATCTGGTGAACAGCACACTGCGGTGTGTTCGTCGAAGCAGACTGTTGGCACTGATCCAACAGGTGTTGGAGTTCTAGAATTGCCTTTTCATTGCGCAACAATTTTAAACATTGTCGCAGGAACGCATGAACACTGCTTAGTGCATTCTCCTCGTCAGGCCTTCCAACTGTAGTGGCCTGTTCTTGTACCAGGTTGTCTTGTCTTAGCACTTGCGATCTAATATTGTTCTGCGGAATTGCGGCAGAACTTGAAGCTCTCGGATCTGAGAAATACTCTTGAGCTTGCTTGAATGCTTCTTTTTGCTTCTGCAGGTTAAGTGGGGCTGGTTTAATATTAGCGCGGCGCACCCATTGCGTCACTTACTTTCCCATTCCCATCTCTTGCGCACCAGTGGTTGCTCCACTGTGTGTCACTATATTAACTGTAGGGTCTGGTTCTCTTTTTTCTGCTCCAATCAACTGGATATTCTGATTGACCTGTGGGGTCTTTGCTTGCATCTTAGCCTGTAACTGAGGGCATTCTTCAATGATATGGTCAGAAGATTTACAATATCTGCAGAGGGTTGTAGGATTTTGGCAATCCCTGGCAAAATGACCTTGTGGTCCGCAATTATAACAAGTGATCTGTCCTCTTCCGCTACCAAAATTTGTTGTGCGTTCGCGTCCCCTGTAATTTCCTGCTCGGGCGTCGCGAGTTTGGTCATATGGTGGACCTGCTGTGGGTCCTTGTGTCTCTGCTTGTACCCTATAAACATCATGCTTTCTTTCTATCATAAGATCATATGCTCTACAATTTTTCTCATCATGACCTACTGATTTACATAAATTACAATATAGATTCTTTGGAGTTTGTACATATTTCTGAAGTAAGTGACATTCTTGTGTTCTATGACCTCTAGTTCTACAGACTTCACACCAAGGCCCCTGTGCCTGTGGTAAAGGGTTAGGTGCTCCAGTTGCAATATAGTCTATGAAAACGGGGCAATGGTCCTTTGAATGACCTTGAGCTTTACATTTTGTACACCAAATTTCTTCCTTAATCTCCTTGCCTTTCTTAATATCATGCACTTGCAAGGTTAAGTTTGCTAATTGGTTCTGCAACTGCGCAACATCTTTGCTTGTTCCCGCAATGGGCGAAGCTTCTAGTTTCATAGCCATCTCTAGAGCTTGTTCCTGAGTATTGAGATTCTGTTGCATAAGAGGAAGTCTAATGTGTGGGAGCAGCGCAGCAATGAACCATTCCTTATGCTGCTGTGGTGCAAACTCGAAGCTTACTTGATCTATCAAGGCTTTGAACTTTTGGTCAAAGTCCCATACTGATTCTGTAGGTAGCTGTTTGATGTCTTTGAGCTCTGTTATACACTGTGATTCTGATTTAGGTTTCTTAAATTCCCGAATCATAGCATTTCTTACATCAACAAGCGTTCTATTCTGTGCTGCTGAGTATTTCATGAACCAAGTTAAGGCTCTTTCTCTTAGTGTGGTTGCTAACTGAACCAGTTTAACAGCATCATCATTAATTTGCTTAATTGTCCAAATGGCTTCACATAAGAACCAGTGCTGCTCAGGGTCTTCTATCCCTGTTCCTCTAAAAGTTGGTAGCTTCATGTCATCACCCATCCTTCTTGTGCTAGGTTGAGGTGAGGGTGCTGTAGCAGTGCTTCTGGGCTGGTTAAATAAAGGTGGTTCTGAGGTACTAGAAGTACCATGTGGGCTACTAGAAGGTGTTACTGCGGGGTTATACTGAGCTCCGTCTGGTTTTTGCGGTGTAAAGGGGTGATAAGGGATATGAGCACTCCCTTGTCTTTCTATATGGCTTGCTCTAGGGACTTGGCTATCGTCTGGGCTAGACTCGAAAGAATATTGGTCAAGGCCTACTTTATATCGTTTTCCACTACGAGTGCAACCAATAAGTTCAGGATCACTATCAGAATCTACGGACATTACTTGTCTATGCTATTCATCAGAAGCAATACATAGCTTTCCTTTTTCATATAGAAGCATTTTAATCCATAAGTTCAGAGAATTTAAGAACTTACCTCTGTGTACTTGGAAGAAATTCCTCTCAGCTTCACTGAAACTCTTTCTTGTATCTACTGCAAACTCGGTGATGAAACCTTTCAGTAGACTATTCAACCAAAAGTCTACTGTGCGGGACACAGGATTGTCTATCCGCTTCACAATACTAACTAGCTCAGGCGTCCAAGCGACGGGTCGATCAATATGCACAGTAGGTCTAGAATCTGCTAACTTGGCTATCCAAGCGTGCAACTCCAGTGCGAATGTAACAAAGAAAATTTCGTGAAGGTCAGTATAAATATACTTCTGCAACCAGTCTTCTGTCTGGAGCGTAGAGCTTCTATTTTCTTGTTCAACGAACTCTTTAGCCTTTAAATCAAACCAGTCTCCAATTTCTTTAGCTGTAGGATTCTAGTAACACATTTGTTAACTGAGCAAGTCTCAGTGTAACAGAACCTTGTGCTGGCTTCAGCAACAATCTCAGACGTCGCGGAAATAGTAAGTCTTACAGCAGCAAGTCGCAAGTCAAGGGAACCATTTGTTCTCCTCGATCTCTCGCATCGCTGAAATAACAAGTCTCACAACAGCAAGTCGCAAGGCAACGGAACCATTTGTTGGCTCCCTTCTTTCTCTGGGTTTCGCATCAATCTCGCACGTCACTGGAATAAGAAGTCTCATTCATGCGGCAACGGAACCATTTGTTGGCTCCCTTCTTTCTCTGGGTTTCGCATCAATCTCGCACATCACTGGAATAAGAAGTCTCATTCACGCGGCAACGGAACCATTTGTTGGCTGCTTTCTTGGGCAGACCCGGGTTTTAATGAAGCGCAGCAACAAACCCCTAGGCGCACTGGCCCTCTCGGCAACGAGCTGCGCAGCAGCTCAAGGTCTCACCCGAAGTGGCTATGGGGGGGTTAAGGAATCAGGTTTCCTTAACCTTGGTGACGCGGAGATTGTTCTTCCTTTTCCGGTTCCGCAGATATCGGTGGTCTGACTTTCCCGCAGGCCCCTCGGCTCAACTGCGCGGCTTCCTCCCTCAGCAGGCCCGCTGCGCAGTTTCTCCGCTCTGGCGCAGAAGGAAACTATTCCTTGCGTCAACGCGTTAAGTACCTCCTCGCCCTACGCGCCCAGCGCAGTAACGCATTCCTCGATCGCTGCCGTGACAGCGCTCCACCACTTCTTCAATACTTAACACTTATAGCTATCAAGGGACCTTCCCAAACTCACTTAAACAGTTACAAAGATAATGCAAGAGTCTTGTATACACAGGTAATGAACTTAAACAGTTAATCATTCACGCAAACATTATAACAAGAATAAATATGTGAAGTTCACCTCCTCGAGGGAAACCATGTTCGCGGGAGTGTTATATTAACCAGAAAACGATAGAGTTATACAATATGATGCGCACACAGCTGCAGCCTTAGATATTTCCAGGAAACTCCACGCACACAGCTGGGAGCCCTTCTCTCAATCTAGTCTCTTCTCTATAGAGATTACAAAGGCACAGACGTCAACTCAGACTGTCTGGCAACTCAGGGATTAGCTCCTCGGCTATCCGATTTCCACCCTAGTTCTACACACTCGGTAGAAAACATAACAAAGGATAATCAACTCATGATCTATCCTCGAGACTGACTATCTAACAGTCTAACCATCTAACTATCCCAAAAGTATCTAACTCTTCTTCTTATCATGTATACATATATATAGGTGGCCATGACGGTCACACCTTTACAAAACTGTGGGCCTTTCCCAACAGTGATTCCCAAAAACCCTAACCACGCACATGGCTAGGTGTACTGTAGGCGCCGCTTGTAGTCATGTCGCCGCTTCCTGCAGGCTCCTTGACTTCCGGCGCAGATTGTGGGTATGGGCGCTTGTCCTTCGCCTTCAATGCTCTGGTCCGTTGCTCCTCCTTGATCCGAGCAACCATAAATTCTGTACTTAGCCTTTAAATGAGGGTAGCTGAGCCCTCTACTCCATTGCCTTATTTATTATGGTAGCTGAGCCACCTTCATTCTTCTATGACGTGCGCGCGAGCTTCGCGATTTCTGGTCCGTGATCCTCGCTGAGCTTGTCCATCTGGCACCGTACTGCGCACCGTCTCCTTCTTGCCCAAAACTTAGTGCTTGTCCCAAAATTAGCACTTTCCTTTCATACTTGTGCTTTTTCCCCAAAATTCGTAGCTTTACCGCAGCTACGGCCTAGGCTCCAACAACAGTATAAATAATCGGCCTAAACATGTGTTTGTATACTCAGGTTTTTTTTATGAGCTATGTGAATAGCAATGCATTAACCAAACCTCTTTTACCCTATATTGACCCACTGCCAGTAGGCCCGTTTAGTACCCCGATGGGTTTACTTGCACTTACCGAACTTCCTTGTTTAAGATTTTACTTAGCATCGACCTGCTGCTAGCGAGCCTATTCAGTACCTTAGTGGGTTTGCTTCGTATAATCATATATATATATATATAGATTGTAAGGAAGCCAGTTGGCACTAGAATGTGCTAAGCCTATTAAACACATAATTCAATATTTTAGCATGAACCTTATGATCAACTTTATTTATAATGGCCTAAATTACAGATCATGTCAAAAGATAATAACCTAAAGATGTTATTTGACTTCATAGTCTATTTTCTTCATAAAAGGTCAGTAATGTTTCCCACAAAATAGAAAATATCACCCACTTTTAGGCTACCTTTTAAAGGTGCTTTAGAGACAAGTTTTGATAATGAGTGCAGGATGAACTAGGAGTCCATAGGTGTAAGATTGAGTTTTGTGGAGATCATAGAAGTAGGTATTTGAGTAACTGGTATAATAATAAATATGCATGCATGATGTAAAATTGCTTTGGTTTAGTCATTAACATGATCTTATTCTTAGTTCTTTTATTTTAAATAAAAACAAAAAGTGAAGTTGTATGAATATCTAAAGCTAACTAAACACATACAACTTTTTATTTATATACATACTATACTATGCTATCTAAAACAAAGAAAAACCCTTTATTCAAGTGTAAGAACTTTTCCAATGTAACCATGTGCGCAGCAAAATGAAAAACATACCTATATCCACATATAAAAAAATTAAAGCAGTGATTACCTGGATGTGGAGAATCAACCAACTTACTTGCTTTTGCAACAGAAGGTGTTGAATGAAGGAATGGTATTGTGGCCTCATTACCTCTTGGAACCATCTTTTGATGTAATCCTGATACTCATCTTCCTTCCTCATGTTATGCAGATCTTCTTCTTCTAAATGTTCAATTGCTTGAGGAAATGAAAGATCTATCGATAGATATGTGGAGAACTCTTCAACATCAGGTCTCTTTCCATCAAATGTAGTCTCCAATTTTTCGGTTTCCTTGGCAGATTGGTAAGGAGATTCAGTTTGTAGCTCATGGAACTGTGGTTCTTTTATTATTTCTGGAGAGGTAGATAAATTCTTGACTTTTGTCAAGATGTGTTCTTCTTGAGAAGAAGATATTGCAATCCCAGTTGCCGCTAGGATTCGAGAGAGTTCTCTCATGTTGATGGTCACCTCGGAATCCATTTTGTCGGTCGATAGATCCTACTTCACACATGGATTAGTCCCTGGGTTCTTACAGCACCAATTTTTTTTTTATGTGTTTTTAAAAGACTTTGAATTACTAAAACAAATTTGTGAAGTAAAACACACCACACTTGCTGAAAGAAAAACACACCTGAAAAGAAGGAAGACAAAATTTACAAAATAAATTGTGGAAAATTAAATACTCAAATGTACAGAAATGAAATCATACTTGTGTGGAAAGGAACAACAAGGATTTGGGGCAACCCACTAAAGTGGATACGTCAGGATATTACACTATGGAAAACCGTAGTGAGGTCGTCTTTGCGTCTTACCATTTCCCCTCCCCCTTGCTGTGTAATGTAAAAGCATCCTATATACCTAGACTCCAATCCCTTTAGCACCTCCCCAGCAATGGCACCAAAATGTTCGTGTTTATTGTGTGTTAAATTCCAATATTTAAATTGTCAACCCAAGGAGGGAGCTTATGAGATGCAATCACTATATGTGCAGGATTGAAGGCTCAAACTATCCTAAGATGACTAAAGATGCAAATGTGTTAACATGAAACTATATGATTTTAAACTACTTACATGAATTTCATAATTCAAATGCAAGAATTTATTCTATCTATGAAAACAGGAAACTGATTACTAAATGAAGTAGGTAGAAAACTTAATAAAGATGTTTAACTAAATTGTAGTTGATTATGGAAACAAGTAGAAAACTTGATAAAGATATTTAATATTAATCAAAATATTAAAACATGAACATCTTTATTAAATAGAAATTATCAAGCTAAAACAACTTGGAAAATGGAATTATTAAATTATTACTGGAAAAACAAACTATCTAAAATCAAGATTAATAAGTTCAAAACAGTAACTAATTTGCAAAACAGAACTACAAATTTGAACTTTGGAAGAAGGATGAGAAGAGGATAAGGACGAAGTAAAGAAGAAGGAAAGAATGACAGAACTTAATTAGAAACTTTAAATAACAAGAAGCGAGATTGAATTACATCTAAAACTATTAAGGAGGAATAGGAAGAATGATGAGTGGAAGGAAGAAGAAATTGGATTTTGAAGAAGGCCTAAAACAATGCAGAAAACACACAGGTCCGAATGCCGATACGAATGCCTATCTGAATGGTGGTCTGAATGATAGTCTGAATGGAGGAAAACGAGTTAAAGTGAGGAAAATGAAGAATTTGGATGATTTAATGACCAACTGGCTTTATGAAAATGATCCTACAGTGCACATGAAGCAATAGATGATTATGTAGAATCTAAACTAATAAGAAGCTATCTATTATAATCATTATCTAAGTAGAGGAATTTTATGAGAAGTAGGAAGAAAGTTGGGATGGAAGAAGAGAAAGAGTTAACCTATATCAATAATAAGAAAAATTAACAGAGAAGAAGGGAAGAACTAATACTATAGAGGAAGTTGGAAAGCAGTTTCTAACTACGATGATGGAAGGAGAAAACTGAAAACAAATTACAAAACTAAGCTGTTGGTCGACCATTTCCTAATCCTGGAAAATAAACTGTGTTAGCAGCACAATACAAATTACAGAAATATAGAAATGACATATACAGAAAAATGAAATTATTTACAGGTACAGGAAAATAAACTAGCTATTTGCAGAAAAGAAAATGCAGAAAAAGATAACAAAACATCTGGTTGATGAGGGGCCCTGCCCAGCAATCATAGGTGAGACTAAATTAACTTAGATGACTATCAGTGGAGCATTAATGAACTACTACTTCCATTAACTAAGAAAATTGTAGTGTTTACAAAGAACAACCTATCTATCTCCGTCTATCTCTGTATGGATCCTCTACATCCCCTCTGTTTCTCCAAAGGAGGCATCTATTTATAAGTTACAATGGGTGAGAAGGTTGACAGAGTCGACCTCTCTAATAATAGAGGCATTTAAATGACTGTAAGTGCTGCTTTGAATGGTGCGTGACTGTAATGTCCCCAGTTTGACCCCATGGCATTAAAGTCGTAAATGATGTAATATTGTTCTAAAATCATGGTGAGGAGCTCAAGGACAAGGCCCCACCATTGATTTTTTGTTTTATGTATCAGCAATTAAAATCGGTGCATATGGTTCTTGTGCTAGACATGCAAAATGTAAATTAAGACATCATGTAAATACGAATTTTAATGAAATACCCACAACTCGCTATGCAATGCAACGAAGAGATGGGGGCATGATTTTTATAATGAATAGGGAGGGAAATTATTCAAACCCTTGAGCCAATGGTGCTAACCCATGTGTCAATGAGAAAACCCATAAACCCTCAACTACCCATTTTGGCTTATGCACCCAATCATTAAATTCTTCCAAGAGTTGGTTGAGGCAGTTAATGCCTTGGGAGTGGAGAGGTATGGAAGCCAATTTCATGCATGGGCAAGCCATCAACCTGGGAATTTGTATTTTTGCTTCTTAGGTAAGAAAACACCCACGAAATGGTGCCCAAATCCATCTTTCACCCATGGCATTTTCCCTCTCACGCAGTCTGAGCTAACTGGGACTTTCCCCATCACGTTTTTCACCATTTTCCTACATTTTCCATGCATGGGAGCTCGTTTTTGTATTGCACAATGGATGGGAGGAAGGGAGCCATGATTTTGGGGTTTATGGAGGCCGTTTTTGTCCCTTGAATACCCATAAACGTTTTTTTCTGAAAACGATTTGCTCTCCTAGGGTTGTTTTCCCGTTCTCCCATTTCGTTTTTGGCTTCCCATGTTTTTATGAACTAGTAGAAACCCCATCTTTGGGAATCTCACTACAAAAATGTTTCTTCATGCCCATCACTTATACATTTGCTGTTATGTGCATCCTTGTTTTGGTTTGAACCTGTGAGCAAGAAATTTGGAGTGGTAGTGGATATAATTGGCTTGATAAACCTAGTGGGGAAAATAACCTCTCAAGAAGATCAAAAGGGATGGCTACTCTTCTATGCATACCTTGAACAACAATGAATTGGAAGTATGGCCTAAGGGACTGTGTAGTAGTGAAGGGAATACTTCCTTGAATCAAGTGTGTAGGCATTGTGGGGAACCAAGCTGGATAGATCTTGTAGGGGTACCCATAGCTCTGTGGTTGAGCTCACTAGCTTAGCAATTCTTCATTTTCCATCTCCTAGAAGCCTGATAAACCCAACTGTTGATTGGCTTGGCTGATTTTGGTGTATTTTGGCTATGTGTGAGGCTATTGTTCCCTTCTTCCTTGTAGAAATCATGCCCATCTCGGGGATGGCAGTTTTATCAAGAGATTGATAAGCACAACTAGCCTATGGTTGGGTGGAATGTTGTATATACATAGTTGGTTTCTCAGGGACTACTTTGTTTTAAGATAAGTACTCTCATGTACTAATTCTGTATTGTTTTAATTGATGAATGACATGAATATTTTGAATGTAAGATGGATGTGTAATAAAATTTAATTCTGTTGTGTTTTCAAATATTTATGCATTTGCATATGTCCATCTTCATTTTATATGAATGTTTGTTTACTAAGTATGGGGATCAATGTCCAGAATTAGAGTGATGTTCTCTCCCATGCTGGTATGATGGGAGGGGATGTTACAGTGACAATGCAGGGAGCATCCTTCAGACTTTGATGGGGTTGATCCTACCCAACACAAACAACTGTGTGTTCATTTCCTTCATTGGTGGACAGAAAATGAGTTGGTAGGCTGAGCATCGAGAATGAGGACTTCCAGAATGTTTGACATGGGTAGGAGTACATGCTGTCAAGCTCAAAAAATAGAGCGTGGGCGAACGAGGCTCCTCTAGAATGAAGGCTCACCAACCGTAAGCGACACGTCCGAAACAGAACACAAGTTGTTTCCCATATTTTGTGAGAATTAATTCCCTTCACATGAATAGCAGGTGTGCTGGCAGTCTGGACAAGGGAGGATGCAGATCTTCTCGAACAAGGGCTCACGATCCATCACGGCCACATCACCAACAGAACCCACATTGTGGTTCTTGTCTTTAATTCCCATGGATATGCCAACCGACGATTTCGTGGGATAAACAAAGGACTGAATGGCGAGCTGAACGTGTTTAAACTTAGCAACATAAGCATGCGATTTGAATGAAGGGTCATTTGCAAATTGTAGCCTGTCAATTAAAACCATAAGTGTTAATTATGCCCAAAAAAATCATTTTAATCATAAATAAACCATAATATACGAAACATAAACAAGATTTGCATGGTAAGTAAATATGTGCATACCTAGACTATTTGATGGGCTGAATGGTAAAGAAAATAACTTAATATAGCAAAAGATGATAGAAACAATGCCATTCAGAGTAGATTTATTGATAAAAAATAGTGACAAAATGGATGCCAGCAAGATTCCCTACAACCTAATCAACCTTTGGTTGATAAAATGGTTGAACCAATGCAATCTTTGGTCAATCCCACTCTTCCTTCGGAGAGTGAAGTGGTTGAACCAATGCAATCTTTGCTCAACCCCACTCTTCCTTTGGAGAGTGAAGTGATCGAATCGATGCAATCTTCGACCGATCCCATCATTCCTTCAGAGACTGATGCACCTATCCCTGAAGTCTTCTGCATTACCAGTTTAGATGTTTCTGAAAATGGGGGCACTTCATCTGTACCGAGTGAACCCCTACCAAGCTCTGGGATTATTTCCTTTGATTGGAATAGTCTAACTGAGCCAAACCTTCCTTCTTCTACACCTTTCTAGATAAAGGTTGATATCGGAAACCATGCAGTTCATCGATGTATTGTAGATGAAGGAGCCTCTGTTAGTATCTTATCCCCTTATGCTTAAAGAGATTTAGGTTTTCCTAACCTTGTTCCAGCTATTAATTGGTCGTTGACTTTCGATAAAAGACCTAGTGAACCGTTGGGATTCCTCCCTCAAGTACCCGTTACATTGGGTGGAAAAATAGTCTTAGTTGATTTTATGGTTTTAAAGGACCCTATGGATTTTGATATGATCCTCGGGCGTGATTACGTATATGTTATACAGGATGTGGTGTCTATGCTCTTTCGTGTGATGCATTTTCCTCACAACGAAAGCATTGTCGCTATCAATCAGCTTACATTTGTTGATCCCTCTTATTATCCAAATATAGACCAAGTATGTCCCCCGTTAGTAGGAACTACCATTTCACAATCAAATTATGTGGCATATTGTTCCTTGAGTCCAATTGCTACTAAGAAGAAGCCTCTGAATTCATGCTTACCTTCTCGGGACTAGGTCCCGGCAATTGACCAGGTGATAACTCCATCTAAATGTTTATACATGCGTTCTATTTGGGATGATATACTTCCATCTGATGAAATTTTCCCATAGTCTACAATGCAGTCTTCCATTCATTTGGACATCAATCCACCTTCGAGCATTCTTCCACCTTCTCTTCGAGCTCGTTAAAAGCAGTAAGGAGGCTACGAACATTCTTCCACCTTCACTTTGAGCTCGTTAAAAGCAATAAGCAAGCTATGAGAATTCTTCCATATCTCCTTTGAGCTCATTAAAAATAGTAAGGAGGTCACGACTTTAATTTTTTGGGCTCGTTAAACCTTTACGAAAAATATTGTTATAGAGTTCTTTCACGCTCTTGTTAGACTCTTTAAATATGACAAGATTGCCGAGTATAGTTGTCTTTTCAGACTCGTTAAAGGATTTTAAGCGACATACACTTAAGTATAAGTTTACCCCTTTTACGGACTTTTGTGGATTACCTAAGAAAAAGGTATACTCTAGTCATCCGTGGCTAGAATAGTTCTTCTCTCATCGTTTTAGACTTTTTCGGGGGGGGAGACTAGCTATACGCAAAAGGACTTTTGGAGCATTCTTTAGGGTTTTTAGGCTCTCAAAACATGAAAACACCAACGAGCATTCACCTACTCGTGCTCGATGTGAAATCCACAAGAGGGTATATAGAGGATGGTTTAAGTTTTTCTGCCTTTTTAAACAAGAAAACACCAACGAGCACATACTAACTCGGGCTCGATACTAAAATCCACGAGTAAGTGTATGGAGGATTATTTAATTTTTTTTAACTCCTTAAATAAGAAAACACCGGTGAGCATAAACCGATCTCGGCTCGATATTAAAATCTAGAGATCAGTGCTATAGAGTATTCGTCTATCTCTTTTTCGAACTCTATAAAAAAATGAAGAAGGTCCCGAGTCTTCCTCCTATGGGATCGATAAAATTTTACATGGTTGAACCTATTGAGTTTTATTTCTTGGTCTCATTAAAACAACAAGAAGGACATTCTTTTACCAAAAATAATAAGGGAAGGGAAGGATATCTACATCTTTATCAGTTTCAAAGGCAACTAAGTCAGTCATGTCCTTGAACACAACACCTATTTGAGTCTATCATTCAGTTGGGTTCCAATTTTTGACATGTGGGGTAATCCTGATCTTAGAGTTTATTACTCCTCCGATTGGTTATTCTTCCAGTCATATGGACAATCTGCTAATGTATCCTACATTGCAGGTTTATACCACACCCCCCTTATGTTGAAAGCTGCCTAAGTCACTTTTGTGTCGTGCTCACTATTCAAGGATACAACCTATGTCGGCCATTCTACAGTTACCTTGAATTCATGTGTCGGCCATCCTGGTGTCAGTCTGTTTCATCTTGTGACAGTCCTACTCCAAATCACCTCAAAATTTTGAGTGTTCCTCGTGTTGGATGATGGAGGATGCCTTAAGGCCTCCCTTCCAGCGGAATTCTTCCCATTGACTTCAACCCATCATGCTCTAGGAATGAAGTTTATAGTTTTGGTTAGTACCTTGTGGATTGTATTCATCAGTGGTAGTTTCCCTCGTCGTTGAATAATGAGAATACATCAATGTCACTTATTTGATGGGTTCTTAGGTGTTCAACTTCAAGTCCACTTATTCACACTTCTTGGAAAGTACTAGGTACCTCAGGCCCCATTATCATTATCAGTGGAAGCCCTCGCATTTGTTAACAGTATACATCAATGAACGATAATCAAACGGTACCCCCCATATTCAACTTTCATCTCATTTATTTACATGGATAGGGTTCGTACCTTGGGATGTTTTGGATGAAGACCTTGGGATTGTGATAGCATTTCCAAATTTGTGTTATTTCCCAAGTTACGCAAGACTGAGCCACACTCATTTTTTGGCTCTATATGAGACATAGATCCAACTTGTTGTTATGGCTATGATCTCTAATCTTTAACATGGATCCATGCTTGTAATTCAGTGGCCATGCTATATATACATCTCTTAGTTATGTATCAGATATCATATTGTATCACACTACACATCTATATGATGTCAAGATTGTAATTTCTCACTGACCTTGATTCTTGTTTTAGGTATTTTTGTGACTTCGTCCTGTGGTTTCTCGCTCCTCCTTTGACTTAGAATTATAATGTATTTCGGCCATCATTTCCCTTAGACCTCACACATTAGGGGGCATCTGTTATAGGTCAAATCTGCACTTCTCCGTCCGTGATCACATTGCTCTGTCGATCACACAAAAGGACACTATGGATGGAAGAGTTGGATTGACCTTAGATGAGTTATTTCTAAGATTGCACCTCCTCAGCTGAAAATTATATTTTTCTGCAGTTTTCATTATGTGTGCGCTACACTTATAACTGGAAACCCACGCACATTCCTAAAAGTATGCAAGTTTTACTATAGACAACTCACACACATTTCTAAAAAGTGTATGCACGAGTTGCTGAGTGACCTAGCTGCACACCATGCGCAAGTCCCCTAATGTCATACCCAGACACATATTAAGATGAAATGGAAAAATATATTAAGATTACGAATTGGGATTAGTTGAGTTTGGTATTGTAACTCCCCCAACTACCCAATTCAACTGCCTCGCGAATCTAACTTCCAAGCTTGTTCCATAAATACAAGGGGAATCCATGAGGGAGGGGTCAACTAGAGAAGAAGATGCTATTGTCATGCTGGAGGAATTTCTAGGTCATTGTAAGGAGCAGGAATCCAGGTCTCAGTTACGAAAGTGCCTCAGACAGAAGTAAAGTATTGTTGTACTTGCTTCATTTGTTGATCAATAAAGTGTATATCTTTCCTTCCCAACATCACTTGTTTTATGTATGTTGTGTATTTTGATTATTAATTGATGGTTTATGCAATCTTAAATGCCAAATTATTTTATATAGTCAAATAAGCTTGAGGAAGGAATAATTTTTTTTTTGCAAATTGATACATCAAGGAGCAAAAGAGGAGAAAGATAGGACTGGACTTTGATAATCAGGTATGCCCCTTTCTCACCTTTATCTCATTTGCTTACAAATATGTGTCTGCATAACTATATCTATCCACATTGTATATTTGTATGTTGACAATCTTAGTTACCCACCTATAGGGTATTATTCCTTCCAACATTTGTAGTTCTATGGTAGACTACCAAGGAAGCATTGGATCTTCGCTCTTTCATCCTTGATGTAGTCTACATCCCTCAACAGCTCCAGAAACCCGTGAACATGTTTATCCATGGTATTCTACCCTAATTTGATTTCATTGAACTCTTTTCTTTTGCTATCATAATACCTAGCTAATAGGTACTTATCCTGGAAGTATATTCTAAACCTTTCCCAACTGACTCTTCTTTCACTAATTCCCTTAACTTGCAAGAGGTGTTCCCACTAGATTGAAGCTCTTCCACTAACGTTATAGATGGAAACCCTATCCTTTTCATTTTCTGAATACTCATTCATTCTGAAGTACTTTTTGATTCCAAGAATCCATGCCTCTACTTCTTGACCTTCTTTGATTTCACCATCAAAAGTGGGAGGCCTTTCCTTCCTAAATTCACTCTGTGGAATACCTTTGTGCTTCTTTCTATGCCTACTCTTGTTGGAATGTGTCTTGGGATTCCTTGAGAACCCTCAGAATGATCTTAACTGCTAGAGGAAAACCTATGAGAGGGTGTCCTGTGCCTTCTGCTCACAGAACCTCTTCTAGGGCTTGGAGTTCTTCTCTTAGAATGACCCCGAGACTAACTTTCTGCATTTCTTTCCTCTTGGTTTTCGTTTCTTGGTTTAGACCCACCATTTATTCTTTAATGTATGTCTATGAGACTCTGCAAGATGGCCGCATTGAGTTGATGTTGTTCTTATTGTGCTTTCATCATCCACTCGTTAAAGCTTACCATAGTCTCAGCCAAGTTTGAGGGTGTTACTTGTGCCCTTCTTCCATCAGATTCAGCCTCTGTATGTGCTTCTTTCATGTTCTCACCGAGCAGATCGTCCTCTGGTTCAAACAGATATTGTGCATCGTTTATGGTGACCATTATTCCTCCTTCATGTGCGCTATCCTATTATACAATTCGTCGTATTGCTGATGCTATCAATGTGCATATCAGATACATCTATTAGACATCACAACCATGCAATTAAACTCTATCATACCCATTCAATCCTGAGACTATTCATTCAAACAATCAATTAATCAAATAAGTTCATCAAAACCATGCCATGGGTGCATCTCTTGACCAAAATTTCATGCACGGTTCGGTCCAAACAACTCCAAGTGTTGCAAATGAAGCTTTGATACCACTCTGTCATGTCCCCTTAACCTTCAGAGGCCATGGGAGACACTAATACTTTATTTTTCTTCCAAACCTTCAAATTTCACACACAACCGCAATGGGCTCGGATCCCCAATCCACCATTGCAGTCCGCAATCCTACTTCTGTAATCCACAACCCGCAATCCACTTATAGATGCCGGAAAGAGGAACCCAATTTCAAATCCCTCAAAAAGGCTCACCTTTCTGCATTCCACAATTCATAATCTACATTGCGAGATTCAGAAACGCGAAAAGCCTAATTTCCTGCACCATGAGAGTTCCTTTCCATAATCCACAATTACGCATTGTAGAAATCAAAAACATGAAAATCCAAAGCCACCTTCTTGGAAATTCTCTCCTCCCACAATCGGCAATCCGCAATGCGGAAAGCAGAATTGCAAAAACTCAACTTTTGCTTCTGGGGGAACATCACTTGCTGCATTCCGCAATCTGCAACCCACTTGCGGATGCGGAACTGCAGAAGTCCATTTCTACCGCTCCACCATTGGACCCCCAACCTCCGCTGTTAAATTTTGAGCATTAATTCACTATACTCTTGGATCTTTACTAAGAGAATAACATATACAGTATATCAATGCATGACAATCACAATAAGCATGACAAGCATCACAAGAATCAAAAGCATGAGAGACAAGAGACATAATTTCCGTGGGGAAAACCCTAAGGTGAAAAACCCCACAACTTCCTCAGAGATAGAGAGAGCAATGGCTCAACCAAAGTACAACCAAAATACACTTGAGATAGTCTCCTAGAGCAGATGATCCTCCTCCTCACTAGTGCGCCACTTTCTGAGTGAGAGAAGTGTGTCTTTCCGAATGATCCAAATAGAGATCTCCTGATCTCTATTTATACTTAACTTTTTTGCCTAGTTACACTATGGGGCCGACTTGTCTATCTAGATACATCCACAATATAATATATATTTCAGGGCCGACCCCACACATGGTGGTCTAATAACCCATCAACAAGTACACACATTTGCGACACTTGTCAATCCACATGATGACACTTCCTTATAGAGGAATAACACATCTCTTATAAGGGTACAATAAATATATATGAAATACATAGATGAAATACATTCCGAAGTTACATATACATCAACACTTCCTATTAACTAGGAAGGTATTTCTCGACACAGTTCTACTAGACAAGTCTTCTTCTCGGGATCATCGTCAACGATGCATCGTCATCATCATCGTCACTGCTCCTGCTATCTCAACCAATCTCTAACTGTACTCGTCATAGGAAGTTCTATAGAGCCAGTGCTTTTTCATACTGGATGCAGGCCCACCACCTGCAGGTCTTCATCATCTGTGCGAACGGTCTGATAGAGGTGGCCTCTCAGGACTAATTTTATGTGTGGATGCAATACCGGAAAGAGTATCCCAGGAACATTTATGTGCCTAAGAACAACTGGAAAGATATCCCAGGATTGATTACATGCATCTCCTCCACAATATCTTTAAAGAGCATCCCAAGAACATTTAGTGCCGCAGCATGACCGACAAGATCTCTAAATAGCATACAGCTCAACCTATCGGATCTCCAGGACTGATTACATGTGGATAGACAAAACCTTTAAAGAGCATCCCATGAACATTTATATGCCGGAGAACGACCAGAAATATCTCTAAATATCATCCTACGACTAATTACAAACACACAGCTCAACCTCTCGGATCTCCAGGACTGATTACATGTCTCCATAGTAATACCTCATCCCAGGACTGATTACGAGCACACAACTCAACCTATCGGATATCTGAGGACTGATTACATACTACATAGCAATACCGGAAAGAGTACCCCAGGAACATTTATGTGTCGCAGCACGACCTGCAAGATCTCCCAGCACTAATTACATGCTATTTGCACAACCTGCCACATATCATCTCTGACCTCCAAGTATCAATCTGATACTCATGATCCAACGGATCATCATCGCATGAGGCATCATCTGGATTCCCATGATCATACTGATCATCATCACTGTACCATCCTGGTACATATCATCTGGAGCAACATCCTGGAGCTCATCATCATGATCAACCTGATCATACAATGCATCCACCTGATGCATACCAAGTATCTACCTGATACATATCATCATACATGATCCATCTGATCATACAGTGTATCCACCTGATACAAATACAAATACATGATCCACCTGATCATACCTGATACATATCAACACACATGATCTACCTGATCATTCAATGTATCCACCTGATACATATACAGATACATGGTCCAAGCATCCAACATGATGCATATACAAAATACATACAAATGATCCAACTGATCATATCCAGCATCCAACATGATGCATACATACATAAATGATCTGACTGATCATAAAAAGCATCCAGCATGATGCATATATACATGAATGATCCAACCGATCATAACAAGCATCCAACATGATGCATATACATATATAGAGTAGTAACTGGAGCATCATCCCGATGCTCATCATCCAAGATCCTCCTGATCATCATAGCATCGTCCTCTTCAGATCATCTCATTGTCCACGAAGCATATCCAAGATGCACATCATCCAGCACTTACACCACCGACATTGGAGAACACATCTACCACCATTCGGGGAAGGCTCTAGCCCTTACTTTTTCACCATGGGAGAACATATCTACCACCATGTGAAAAATGGCTTCAACCCTTACATCTACACCATGGGAGAACACATCTACCACCATGTGAGAATGGCTCAACAATTACATCACGACCATGGGAGAACACATCAACCATGTTAGAAAATCTCATGTGCATCTGCATCTTCCAGAATCATCACTTCCTTTTGGAAGGAACCTCGATCTGAAGTGCACCAAGCCTCTCTCTGAAGTACTCAAACTGCACTCTGGCCAACAGCTTGGTCAATACATCTGCAACCTGCTCATCCGTCACAACATACTCCGCTTTGGCTATACTCAGTGCTACGCAGGACTGCTTCCTGCTAAACCAAGAGATCACACCTAATCCCATACTGAAGCAGCACCCAGAAGTGCTCTTCCTATCTGCAGTACTGCCTGCCCAATCTGAATCAGCATAACCCTGTAGGTTAAACTTTTGATTCGCATCATACTTGAGCCCATAATCAACTGTACCCTTTAGGTACCTCAGAATATGCTTTACAGCAACTAGGTGAACATCTCTTGGATCCGTCAAGAACTGGCTCATTGTGTTCACCGCAAAGCAAATATCTGGTCTCGTGTTCGTCAGGTACATAGAGGACCCAATCATCTAACGATACATCATGACATTGACCGGATCAGATGAAGCATCACATAGAAGCTTCAGGTTTGATGCCATAAGTGTGGCCATAGCCTTGCAGTCCATCATCCCGAACCTCTTCAGGATCTCTACTACATAATTCCCTTGTCCAAGGAAGATTACATCTGCACTCTGCCACACCTCCATACCAAGAAAGTAGTGCATCATACCCAAGTTCTTCATCTCTAACGCGGCAGCAAGCTTCTGTTGTGTGTCGGCAATCAATCTGTCATCCCTGTTACAAACAGGTCATCCACATACATGAGTAGAATCACAGGATTCTCTTCCTCAACCTTGTAGTAAACGTTGGAATCCGCTTCACTCTTGGTAAATCCCAAACTGGATAGAAAGCTGTCTATCCTACCAAGTTCTACACACATATATGAATACACCATTCAAGAAGGCTGTCTTGAAATCCATCTGGTGTATCTTCTATTTCATCACTTTTATATTTCTCTATGCTGTCATTTGCAGCATGCTTGATCTGATAGTTCCATTTGGAAGTCACAACAGACTTCCCTTCAGCTCTTGGGAGCGCATCCCAAACATCGTTCTTCATGATCGACGGATCATGGCATTCTTCCCGTATCCTGGGAACTTCAATATGTTCAATATTTTCAATAGATAACATTGTTGCTGGAACAAATGTTGTAGTCCTCCTTTTGTAGGTGAAGGTATACGGTCTTTCCTACAAAACAAGTTGAATTGCATGATTAGAAACATCTCATAATTTTCAGAACAAATTCTTTCACATAAGGAAATATGTCATACAGTCATGCAATTATCTTAGCCAATGCTTCAATACAACATTTATCCATATCCCGTAACTTTCTAGATGCCTTCCAATCTCTACCAGAACATTGTTAAGAGTGTGAACAACTCCCAACATGTCAGCAAAGAGGTTTCATTCTAGACAAGTAGCAATGGAATGTTGTACAATGCCATAGGTCACTTACCCATGTATATTAGTAGTATATTGTTCATCAATGCAACTATTCTAATATGCATAATACACATCCTAAATCTAGGAACATAAGCATATACATTATTGAACAATATTATTTAAACAATCAAATATACAAGAAATGATAATTCAAGTAATTATCCTTGTTTGGTTGTTGGGTGGACTCCCTATGAGTCTTTGTTTCCTTGCAGGAGCTACTGAAGTAGCTTCTTCTACACCTTTCTGTTGTGGAATGCAAAAAGATTGTCAACTCCCTCTGAATATATGCATCCTTGCAGAAACTACTGGAGTGTGCTCCCTCTTGATATTTGCTTCCTGGATTACCTGTCCTTGAACTCATATTCATCCTTGGTCCCTATGTATACTTATTAGTATAATGATTTTGTTATCCTTGTGATCTCATACAAAATCATACATTCATTAGTATATTCTCAATACTATCAAAACACAATAATCTCAAGCATGTATAGTCATGATCATTTCAAACAGAAATAATAAGCATTAGCATTCAAGGTTTATATAGGACTCTTATGGTTAGTCATATCATAAGAAACATAACATGTCTAAACCTATGATTACTCAAACCTATGACAGTTTTGGCTAGTCATATCATTAATTAAGGTAAGACAAATAATATGCATATACCCATGATTATTCAAACCTATGACTTCATTAATAATCATCATCAATCATGCCATGCATACTTATATAAGAGATCCTATGATATAAGGAAAACATACTTGTTCACCATATTTGCTAGTTATGTCTAGCAATGTTTTCTTGTTCTCTTCAATGACCTGCATAACTCATAAGTTAACCTTTTCAAAACCAAATCAGACATACCTCCATGTGATCCATGACTATGGATGAATCTTTGTCTTCATGTCACCATAGCAAGTTCAGGTTGTCCCTTCAATTTGTACAAACCTCCCTCTTGCTCTCCAATCACTACTGCATCATCTATGGTCTTTCCCTTTGGCCACATTAGGACTTGGCCATCCACAAATGCAACCCTCATATATTTTGCATCCAATGTAGAGATGGAGAGTAAGTTCTTCTTGAGCCCAGGTACATACAAAACATCTTTCATCTTCAAATACTTCCCAGAGTATCTTTAAAGATAGTTTAGCAAAGGATTCTTTAAAACCAGTCATGTGTTTTGAAGCCCCACTGTCAATTAACCAATCATTACAACCATGGGAGATAGTACCTGTGAGAGCAGAGATTAGAACATACTCTTCTTCACTCGATGAGTCATCATTACTATCATCACTTTCTGCCCTATCCTTCTTCTTTGGAGGTTCATCATCTTCGGTAGAATGAGCATGGTACCTTCTTTTGTTACCCTTCTTCTTGTTGTTGGAGTTGTTGTTGTTGTGGTTGTCCCTTTTGTTCTTGGGACATTCTGAAGCAAAGTGACCCTTCTCATTACAAGTGAAACACCTTAGATCTTTTTTGTCTTTGTGAAAATGATGAGAAAATTTCTTCTTGTGATGGGATGGCTCCCTCTTGAACTTTCCCTTCTTAGTGCGAGCTGTGAGGGCTTGATCTTCATTTCCCATCTTCTCTTCTCTTGCCACAAGCCTTGCTTCTTCTTGAGAACATTCCTCCCATAATTTGCTGAAGGAGATTAACTTCTTTCTGGCATAGATCCCCTGGATAAAAGAGTCCCATGACCTAGGTAGGCCATTCAAAGTAGTCAAAAAAATTTCACCATTCTCCACCATTTCATCTACAGCTTCAAGTTGTTCCTTGATCTGAGAGACCTTGGAGAAATAGGATTGAATGGTTTCTCCATTCGACATCTTGACCCCTTTCAATTGATTCCACAGGGTCATCTTCCGATTTATGTTCTTTCCTTCAAATAGCTTGGTCAAAGAGTCAAACATAGCCTTGGGTGTCTTTAGAGAAGACACATGGGGTATGAGATGGTCTTTGATAGAATCAACAATGATTCTCTTTTCCTGGACCAAGTTCTTCTTATGCAATACCTTAGCCTCTTCATCCTCTGGGATAGGGATGTCTTCTTTTATATATGAGTCCAACTCATTCTCTTCTAGGATTAACCCAATCCTATACTTCCAAGCTCGGAAGTTATCAACCCCTTCAAGATTATCCTCAAGCTCGGTGTGGTGAGACATCTTAAAGAGTACTTCAAATGGAAATAGAAAATATTTAGGTCTTACCACTTGAAATGCTGAAAACTGGATCTGGTCCCGGATTAGGGTTTGTCGAAAAAACCTTAAAAATTCAAAATGTGAATTTCAACTTTCTGAAAGGATAGAAAGATGCACCTTGATGAGCTGATCAACCTGGTGTATTCAAATTTTGAGATCAGCAAAGCTTTACCCTTCAGATTTTCCTTTTTGTCCTCCTGGGTTCACTGGGGAGAGACCTGAATTAGGGTTTGAGTTTCTTGGAGATCTACCTAGCCAAAAATCTCGATCCAAAGCTCTAAACTTCGATTTTTGTGAGGTGCTTCCAGCTATGTCTTCAGATTTCAGAAATTCCCATTTTTGTGGAAACCCTAATTTTTAGGGCCAAATCTGAAAATGCTTAGAATTGAATTCTGATTTGACAGATAGATTCCCCTTGATGAGTAGAGTCAATCTACTATACTACTTTTCCAAAAAATCTAGGGAGAAACCCAATAAACAAGAAACTCAAGTTTTCGTCACTGCAAAATGTCTTCTTCTCAGGTTAGCTCTGATACCATGTTAAATTTTGAGCATTAATTCACAATACTCTTGGATCATTACTGAGAGAATAACATATACAATATATCAATGCATGACAATCACAATAAGCATGACAAGCATCACAAGAATCAAAAGCATGAGAGACAAGAGACACAGAGTTTCTGTGGGGAAAACCCTAAGGTGAAAAACCCCACAACTTCCTCAGAGATAGAGAGAGCAATGGCTCAACCAAAGTACAACCAAAATACACTTGAGATGGTATTTTAGAGAAGATGATCCTCCTCCTCACTAGTGCGCCACTTTCTGAGTGAGAGAAGTGTGTCTTTCCGAATGATCCAAATAGAGATCTCCCGATCTCTATTTATACTTAACTTGTTTTCCTAGTTACATTATGGGGACGACTTGTCTATCTAGATACATCCACAATATAATATATATTTCAGGGCCGACCCCACACATGGTGGTCTAACAACACATCGGCAAGTACACACACTTGTGACACTTGTCAATCCACATGATGACACTTCCTTATAGAGGAATAATACATCTCTTATAAGGGTACAACAAATATATATGAAATAAATAGATGAAATACATTCCAAAGTTACATATACATCAACATCCACAACCCACAATCCACAACCTGCATTGCGGATGCGGAAAGATCCTTACGGATGCAAAAATTCCAATTCCACAGACCCTTGCTTCCGCAAGCTTCTAGAGTAAACTTTTGAGGGGCATAACATTCTCGTTCAAGGTAAAAATGGAAGAAGGTTGGTACAATTGGAAAGGTCTTAGAGAGCTCTATCCATTGGTGCAATCCCTCCCCCATGTGAGCACTCCTACCATGCTAAATTTCCAACTGAATCTATGTGCATAACCCCACTTAACTGACTTTAATCTTCTACCTACCATGACTTTCCCCTTCACCTGACCCACATAGGGGTTCTAAAACACATCAGAGTATCTCCTTTCCCAAGATCAGGTGCAGTAATACAACGCATTCACAAGTTTAATTAATACATCATAACATGTAAGGTTCATGAGGTTAGATATAACCATTTCATCTACCACATGCAAGACTTATAATGCATTAAACTCATGCAATGGAATGTTGTATATAACATGAAATCAACCTTCTGCTTAGGATTACGCATGGTCTACTTATTATTCAAATTCATATAAACATGCATTCAATAACTTGAGCACAAGAAACCATATCATAGAAATGGAACTTCACCATTTAACATAACAAGAAGTACTTATCTTTAATTTTCTGAAGCTTCCAAGCAACTAGCTAAGTGAGAGCAATGTTCCACCCAACCTTATATCTCTCTCCATCTTGTACTCTTTCAGCTGAGAGATCTCCCTCGAGCTTGGTTGTGTATCCACTAAGGAGGCTATCAGGTTTTCTCACAGTCAATGTTCCATCCCAATGCTAATCCAATATGTAGTTGGGTTTATCAAGCATTTCAGGGCATCTAGCCATGCTAAGCCTATAGTGGGTTTATCAAGCATATAAGGACAACAAGGAAGGTATTTCTAAGCCAGTGAGCTCAACCACAGAGATACGGGCATCTCAACACTCAACAGACATGGCACCCACATTACCTACCTCACCCAACACAAGGAATACCATCTTCTCTGCCGCACAGTCCCTCTGTTGGTATAGTATCTTTTCAAATTTGATGAAGAGTCAGATAATCCAAAATTTGTTGAGGATATTTCCTAGGCTTGGTGAGAAAGAGGATACAAGAATGTTTTGAGTTTCGAAGGTTAGAAAATATCATGTAATTATTAGTCACATCAAAGCAGACTGAAAAGAACTTGAAGCAATGGATGGATATACTATATAAATGAACCAATGGTCCAGATTAAAGAGGAGATAATATCCAACGATGAAGATGAATTTCCGAAATGACCATGGAGACAATGGTAAAAAGGGTAAACAATCCAATGATCCAGATTATGTCATGAGAGAATGATGGAGGGAAGAATGTTCCACCAGGGAAGAAGTGCAGAAGATATATGGATAAGACCTTGTTAGAGGAATAAAAGTAGAGAGGTTAAAAGGTGAGCAAGTCTCACATTTGATCTATCGGTGATCAATTGATCGACGACTCACAACCATTCCACATATCAAAGTGGCATGAATAAATAGAGTTATAGGAGGTTGCCAAATAAAATACCAACATGCACATGTCAACACCTGAGGATTTCGCAAATTGAAAAGGTGGTAAGGGAAACCACCTAGGCGCTGTGCGAAACCATTTTCATCAGTTGAAACATTAAAGGTCAAAGGTTAATGATAGATCAATGGTCAATATTAAGCCGAAATGAGATCAGACGGAAGAAAAGGATTTCTGAAATAACTATATAAGTTACTGTAAAATGATGGATGATCCAATAGTCTGGATCAAGTCAAGAGGAATCGATCGGTGAAATGAGTTTTGCTGGGGAAGGAGCAGGAAATATAGTCGAGATTTTGTTGGAGTGGTAATATTGGGTGAATTAAAGAGTGAGAAAGTCTCACCGTCGATTGATCGACAATCGATGGATCAATGGCTCAAAGCCATTTTGCGCTGTAGAGATGCAGGATAAAATGAAAGGATGAGCGGTTACAAATTTGAAAATGTTGTCAACGTGTCAACATCATAACATTTCACAAGTTGAAGAAGTGGTATAGAAAACCATCCAGGTGTCGTACGAAACCACTTCTGGGGGTTATAAAAGGAGGAAAAATCCACGTGAGGGTTGACATTTGACATTTTTCTTGTAGAGAATCAGAAAGTTTGAAACGTGTGCAGACCAGGAAAGCAACAGAGCACGCCCTATTGCAGACTCGTCAGTGTCAGGTAAGCTTCGAAATTTGCGGAGTCAGTTAGGTAGCCTATTTATATAATGGAGGGGTGGAAGAAAACTCAGGTGTCGAGCATACCAAAATAAATGATTCCCTAGAAGACATGGATAAAGATATTTACGACCCTATGGTTAAATTGTCAATTACAGAGGTAAAATCCAAATTGGATAGATTGTATAAGGAGGGTACGAATATACATAGAGCTTTTCAGTCTTCTTTCATATATTTTTTCCCATACCAAATTATAGGTTTTCCCGAGTTTGTTTCCTGGTGTGTAATGAATTATTCACAGAACGAGAAAGTAATCATGAATGCCCCAAAGTACAAAATAATATGCCCTATTGAGTCTACTATTGTCAGGAATTCACTTGAAATACCTCTATCCCAACCATGTGAACAAGAAAGTATTATCGAAGAAGCCGTTATCAGTCATTACCGTCAGTCTTCCCTGGAAACTAAACAATATTTTCTAACTAATTCCCTCAAGCCCGACCTTGAGATTGAAGATACTCCGTACCCACTAGATATGAATTTTTTCAATGAGAATACGAAGTTGGTATTATCTCTAATTGCTTAGTTTTTAGGGCTAGAGAGTGATGCAGTGGTAACAAAAGTTCAGTTGTGTCTATTTTTTAGAATAATTTATGGCATACAAAGGGTAGAATACAGTTAGGTACCACATCTTAAATATGATGAATTCCTAGTTGAAAGTGTTCACTCTCAGCTAGTGAATTTCCACAACACCAAGCATTTCAAATTTCAGTCTTATCTAATGAAGATTCTCTTGTTTGCAAGTCATAAAGATTTACATTTTTCACATGTGGTTTTTTCAAATACACTAGAGGATAATATATTTAATTACATGAACCACATTTTGTCAAAAATATATAAATTGATTTTTGGAGAAGAATTGTCAAGAGTACTGCAGCAAATGAAGACGTTGATGCAGCTAAAACATGACATGAAAGTGGGATATTGGTTTATGTTAAAGGAACACAAGATAATCTAAATTTATGGGTTTATAAAATAGGCTCATATCTTGCCGAATTTCTTGACCTCTAGAATATTTGCATTAGAGTTTATCAGGAAGAAGGTAATTGTTGAAAATGATCATTTTCTGGATTTTAAGAAGGCGTCTGATATAAAGTTCCCTTTGAAAGTTGGACCTTTTATTGTGAAGAATAAGAATGCCCTTTCTTTTATATAAAAGAAGTTAGCCGATTTGGATTTTAAAAAGGAAATTGCTATCAACTATGATCCATGTCATATCATCTCTCAGAGGAGACAACAGTATAAGAGCAAGGCATTTGACCATCAAGAAATTGAAGGATTATAAAAAATATATAATCTTATACAATATGAATCTGATAAATAGGTTTCAGCATGTTCACATTCGAAACATGTTGTTCCAGCGAAAAATTCAACAGAGGTAATACCCACTCCAAGAAAAATGGAAATTGTTGGTAAAAGGATTTTTGAAGAAATCATTGATACAAAAGTTGAAGAACAAGAAAGAGAAAAGAAGCTAAAAATGGATTCCCAAAGTGATTTAGTTGTGTTTACAAGTGAAAAGGAGAAGAAGAAAGAAAAATATCCAACTCCATATGTTCAAGTGCATGAATACAAATTTCAGGAAGCTAAAGAAGCTGGTGACACTAGTAGAATTCAGTTGAGGGTAGAGATGTATGTTAAATATGGATAGGATATGCAAGCAACCTAAGAAAAGAATTATAATTTATTTCCAAAGGTTAGAAGCATAATGAACTCATAATTCACCTTGATGGCTGGCAAATATCTTACAGAAAACACTTTGAATTTGGTTGTGTAATCCAATGAAAAAGTCATAGAAATGAAACTTAATTTGCAAGAGATAATGGTCCCATATAAAATTCATTTGCATAGTAATATTGGGGAGGTTATTTACACAGACTTAATGAAGGCCACCCTGAAAGTCTCAAAGTTGTAAAACACAATTAACAGGTTAGAAATTTAGCCAAAACAAGAAAAAACTGAGAACAAATCCCACCAGCAGCAAATTAAATGGTTGCAGATAGATTTGATGGAATATAATGATGGTTCCAACAAAGGTGAGGTGAGCAAAAAGTTGTTGATGGAAAAGAGAATACTATTCATATTCTCAAGAAGAAACTTAAAATCCCAGCAAAATAGTTAATTCAAGCTTATGAATTGATTGTGTTGGAGCAAGAAAAAGATAACTTATCTTAGGAGCTGGATGACAGCAAAGAAAAATTGCTAAAGTTTACAGAAAAAGAAGTAGAATGGGAGAAAGATAGAATAAGTCTTAAAAATCAAGTTGAAGATATTAAAGGAAAATTCGAAACCATAGCACAAGGACAACAAGAAACTGGTCAAACAAGCAGAGAAGAAAATGCAGATGATCTTATCTAGGCTATGTCTTAGGTTAGACTGAAAGAGGTGGAGATAAAGGAGCTAAAAGAAGAAAAACAGATATTATCTGTGTATATTTGTTTTATGTCTGTGTAGTGTATTCTTACTTTGCGAATTCTATTTCTTAAGCTTCCTCCATAACAAAACCGACTCATTCAGTCGAACTGTTGTCCCCCTGGTGCTTCCTATAAACATGCGGATCATTGGTATCAGAGTAATCAGGTTTTCTCATGCTTAAGTTTGTGTATACACTTCCAAGGAAGTTCCAACTTATGTCTGTTAAAAAATGCTCACAATCTCAGCAATCCAAGCAGACGCTACCTCTAGAAATGATAGAAGAAATGGGCGATAGACATGCAACCGACAAGACAAAACAACTTATTTAACAAGCACTGACTCAAAAATGAACTGAAATGGTCGCCTAGTTCAATGAAATTCTCATGCGATTTGCTTCGACATCCGGAGGATTTTTGACAAGAACTCACTCCGATAAAATCATCCCCTTCAAAGTGCAAATGAATTTGGACATACTAAATCTTGAAGGCAGGATTGACGTGGAATCCATCGACAATTGGTTGCAACAATTGGAATCCTATTATTCTTTGAATCAACTCTCAGAAGCTGACAAGATCACCATTGCAGCCTTAAAGATGTCAACATCTGTGCATTGCTGGTGGGAGAACCTCTTGACAAAGATGGAGAAAAGAAAACACATCCGAAAGGAATTTTACCCACCCAAATACCTCGAGCATCAGTATAAGAAGTGGTAGCAGTTAACGCAATGGAAAGACCAATCAGTACAGATTTACACCGACGAATTCTATCGACTCATGGCTAGACTTGGCATCTAAGAAGAAGACAAATTGCTTGTTCTGAAATACATCAGCGGATTGTCCCAATACATTCAGTAAGAGATGGAGTTTCTAACTATCATTATGCTTGCGATTGCATTTCACTATGCTAGCAAACTCGAAACCAAGCATAAATGGAAAGCACGCTTGGCAAACAATCTGACATCAGGACGACTACCTGACAAGAAGACATCAGCTGAATTCGACAAGTCAAAATATTCTCATCTGAATCTGCCAAATCCAGACCATGGTAAAAATCCTTTTTAGAAAAGGGAACGTAGAAAACAACTGCTAACCTAAAAATGGCGTGATTACCACCACTCATCTTGGCATGGTACCTCTAAATGCAAATCTCAGAAGACATTTTTGGCGAAAGTATCGACATCCAACGCGTTCAACAAGACAATGGAAGAATAAGATCCAGATGCAATTACCCTTCTGACATCGACATCAACCACTCTAGCAGCCTCGACTATCATCGACAAGGAGGAACGAGAGCACCTATTACATACACAGGTATGGGATCAACAAAACCCATTACATCTGATTGTGGATAATGGTAACCAAAAGAACTTCATTTATAAGATCTTGTAAAGAAACTAGGTCTTGTCACCACTCTGCATCCTCAGCCTTACAACATCAGTTGGATGAAGGATGGATAGGAACTAAGGATCAATCGACAATGCAAAATCGCTTACTTCATAAATCCTTTTGAAGATGAAGTACTCTGTGACGTAGCACCACTCTCTGTAGCCAATGCTTTGTTTGGGAAACCGTACCTATGGGATTGCCATGGAAGTTATCAGTCATGACCGTAGAAGGTAATTGTCAAAACCCAGAATCGATGGTACAACATTCTAGAGCAATGACCTACACCAATGGTTTCAATGATATCTACTAAATAGATAAAGAATCTCATCAATCATGCTCAGAAGTTCACGTTAATCATGATCAAACCGTAACATTCTAGGAAGAATGCAACAACGAGACAACTCACCGACCAAAGTAGCTCCCAACAGAAGCAGTTGATCGACAACATTCTCCACGAGTATCGAATTTTATTCCAAGATCCAATCGGAATACCTTGACATTGCCAGGTAAAACACTCCACCGAACTTGATCCCGGTTCTTCTTTTCCTAATGCATTTGTTTACAGAAGATCCATTCTCGAAAATGAAGAGATTTGTAGAAAAATCCAATATTTGGTCGACAAAGGTCATATCCGACCTAGCTCCTCCCCTTGTGGAAGTCCAGTCATTCACATTCCAAAGAAAGACAGAACTTGGTGCATGTGCATCAACTACAGGGAACTCAACAAAATATCAGTGAAGAATCGGTGCCCTCTTCCGTGGATAGACGATCTCATCGATTGTCTAAAAGGTGCTAAAGTATTTACTTAGCTCGACCTCAAGTCGGGATATCATCATATTCCAATCGAACCCTCAGATGTGTGGAAAATTGCTTTCAACACCAAGGAAGGATTGTTTGAATGGTTAGTCATGCCTTTCAGCTTAACCAGTGCACCTACCACCTTCATATGATATATGGATAACATTCTATGACCTTTCATCAGCAAATGGGTCATTGTCTATCTTGACGACATATTTATTTTCAGTCCATCATGGGAAGAACATGTCAGACAACTTCAACAAGTATGCGACACTCTCCAGCAACATCGAATTTACTTGAACATGGAAAAGTATACCTTTGCGATGAACAACATCAATAATTTGGGGTATGTAATTGACTCTTCAGGCCTTCACATTGATCTAGAAAAAGTATAGATTCTCAAATATTGGTCCATTCCTCAAAGCATTCAAGAACTAAGAATTTTTCTTGGTTTGGCAAATTTCTATCGACGATTCATACTCGGCTTCAGTCACATAGCCTGGCCCTTGAATCAGTTGACAAAGGGAAATGGAAAAACTGTCTTCATGTTGGATTACATAACTGTCTTGAGGTTTTCTATAAAGACCCAGGTTCTTCCCAGTTCAAGGAACCAACAAAACCCCATTTCACTGGCCCTTTCGGCAAAAATCTGCGAATAGACTGAGGTCTCACCCGAGGTGAAGTAATGGGGGAGATGTGGAATTAGGTCATGGTGCGAGGCTCATGCTACAGACTCTAGGCTGTACGAAGATCACCTTCTTCATAGTTAGCACTTCCATAAATTCAGACGCTTGCACGACTCATACATCTAAGGACTGTGCGGTTCAAAAATTACTCAACAACAGGACATCGCAACGGATAACTGCACTTCCTCTTCCGAATTAACCCGCTTCAACAAGTTATACTTAGTGTTTTACCCATTCATCAACTGCCTTAGGTTATCTATCTAACTTATGCAGTATGATGAAACACAATACACTGTGCACTTCCGGTGCTACACTTCGAGGGAGCCACACGGCGCGAGCTCTACCTACTTAAGTGTTTATCTAACCGACTTATGCATTCACTTAGACTTAGAAATACTTATGCATATAGCATTCATCCACATATGTGAAAATTAACATATTATTCCCATCTCATTCCTTATGGAGAATACATATAAAAGTAAAACACATAAACTGATACGCAAGATCTTAAGCATTCATTGTAAGCAAATAACAGATGCAAACATGTAAACAATCACACAACATAGAGTTTAACGTGGTTCACCCCCAGGATGGGAGCTACATCCACAGGAACTGTTGTTGTATTAGTCTTTGGGAATGGTACAATAGTTCCAATTTGCGCACTCAACTGCAGACTCTCTTCTCTCTCAATAGGCCTCTGCACAAATAGCTTGCAGAGCCTTTACAATGGAAGACTCAAAATAGGTCTTGCTTGAGATTATACAATGAGATCCAAACCCAATATTAACGAAAAATATTCAACCCTTTCCCTTAAATAATTGTGCCTTCTTATAGATCATGCATGTAAGTCATGTCTTTACAATGCATAATAAAAAACCCTAAGGTTTCCAAAACTATCGCAATTTTCCCTGAACTGGACTGTTAGGCGCTGATAGAGACTCTTTCGTCATGGCCATCCTCTGTGCGTGGTCATGTTGCTTTCAGCTTGCCCTGTCGACCGCATGCCGACTATCGCCTTCACCCAACCATTCCTTTTCTAACGACCTTATGCGGCCGGTTCATGTCGTGCTTCCTCTACGCGTGTGACTGGTCACTTTCCTTTCTTCTTACTCCTTACCCGCCTGCTTGGTAATCATGGAGTATCTGAACCAAAAATAGATTACTTTCATCCAGCCAACCTTACCTTCATACTTTCTCAAAACAGGTGCCCTGCTAGCACATCACGATGCTCTACTTTGCAGAACTGGTCCTTAGCTGCACGGTTCCCATCTTGCTGATACCGCACTGTGCTCACCTCATAGCTCCCCAAAACTGACTTGCACCAAAAAGTATTCAACTGAATTGCACTTAAATTTGTAGTTTTGAAACTTGACTTGCACAAAAATGCCCCACTTGGGCCAGGCCCAACAGGCCCCTAACACTTACATGTGACTCGTCCCCAAGCCACTTTCAATGTCTGGTTCTCCTAGCTGTTCTTCTTCATGTAGAGCTATCTTTGCAGTGAACTCCTTGTATGTTGCAGTCAACTTTGCAACCTATTCCTTGGTGTCCTGCTCAATTTGCTTGACGGTCTCCAACACATCCAATGTTATTTCATCGTCGGCTTGTTCTTGCACAGAATCCTGCCCTTCGCATAGCTCCCTCAACTTTTCTTCAATTTTCTATGTGAGTTCGTGGGCTTCCTCTTGCAGTGGTTGCGAATTATCTCCAACTTCAGTCTCCCTATCTCATAGTACTTGCATTTCCTTCTTCAATTCCCTAACTTATTGAGATCTGCAGATTCGGTCCCTTGGCGGTAGGGCCTTGACCTCTACATCTAGCAGTTCTAACACTGCCTGCCTATCCTTCAAAGTACTTTGGATTTACAGCAACTCTGGATCCTCTTCCATTACAGTAAATGTTTTTGTTTCCTTATCTAACAAAGTTTGGCACTTAGCCACTTCACGGGCTATACTTTCTATAGCAGCTTTCACTTATTTTACTCGAAGTTTTTTTTGATCAGGTGGTGTCTTTGGTTGATTATGCGCTTCCAAGGAAATAATATTTGCTTCGTAACTAATATCGATATCTTTCATTTCATCCTTAATATCATTGACCACATCTCCGATCTTAATGATAGTGTCCACAGGCTTTGGCTGCTCATTGCATTCCAATATCTCTGCGGCTACCAAAGAGACCATATTCTCTAATCTCATTCGGTAGTCGTGCTCGTCTTGAAGTTGCATGGAGCTCTTCAAGCTTGATTATTGCAACTACTTATAGTTTGAAACTAAGTCATGGTGTTGGTTCTGAGCAACTATATCTCTTTTATGGATCTCCTCCACAACCTGCAGGTGTAGATTATGTAGACCCTCCATTGGAAGCATTGAAATGTCAACGTCCACATGCTAGGTGTCCTGCTCACCTGAAGTTAACTGTTCACGCGGTGGTAATATTACACTCAGTGGATCAAGTTTGACTATGCACAGCTTTGATGGCAAGGTCAGGGAAACAGGTGTTGTGTTCGGCTTTGACGTGTCCCCTGACCTTCCTTCTGATTCTGAGTCTTGCGAAAAGGGAAAGTTACGCTGAACTTGCTCAAAATTTTATGTAATCCCTTGAAGCGTAGTCATATTCTTCTATAGACTTTTTTGAATCACCTCATCCTTCTTCCCTTTCTTGAGCAATATATCTTCCATATCCACAGTGACTGTAGATACGATCATATCAAAATCGTCATCATGGAGCCTCGCTTCAGATGGGGTTTTTTCAGCCTTATGTTTCTTTTTCTGGGGCTTCTCCTGCGAAGAGCTCCCCACTTCCTTTCTCTTTCCTAACCACGACTCTTCAACAATAGGTGTAGGGATGGGATTTCTCCCTTCAAAGTCACTCTCAATTTCCACATTTCCTTTGACTTTGAACTTAGGGATCCATTCCTTCATGATTGTGTCAATGTCTTCTTCGTTCATGTGGTAGCTTCGTTGGAACCATCTAGGGTTCTTCTGAGCCTTTGCTGAAATAAAGATAGAATGCATATCAGCTTTAAAATTAATGGTGCAAATTTACTTAGACGTTACCTCTTTTGATATACGCAGTGTGGCGATAATGGCTTCGCGCAGTTGCTCGTAATATGTATAGAAAACTTTAGCTGATGTGTGATGTCTTTTTGGCACTAAGTTTACCTAGAGGTTTGCATAACGGGCTCCTCTACAATCACTACTATCGGTCCTTAGGCCAATGCAATGTTTTGGGTCCTTCCACCCTACAAATGAAATCAACACTATCAACCATGTATACTAGAATTTGTTGCCATGGGTCTGCGTGTCATTCATCTCTTCTAGAAACTCATTTAGCAGGTACTGACACCAGTTAAACCTTCCTCTTGTTCCGGCCTTTTTCCCAAGGAGAATTGCACCAGCGGGTACTTCCAATGGTCGTTATTTTCTCAGAATATTTCCTACTAGTAGTTGTGTGACAACCCACATAGCTTCATCATCTATTTCATCTATGAAAAATCCTCTTTTTCCTTTGACGACAGGTTATGTCTTCTTCATCTTCGCGGCGACCTCCTTATCCCGGTTCTTGCTTAGGAAAAACTACTTGGGCTCCTCACCTTTCTTGCTTAACCCAGTAATCTGGTGGATCAAATCAATATTTAGGTCGACATTACAATCAAGACAAATATATCCTTGGTGCATGTGTGACATAATATTGCACACCACCGCATTCAATTCTAGCATTCGATCAAAGTGCGGGAGCCTCAACAGGTTGAGCAACCCCGACTTGACTACTCCGGTTAACCAATTCTGCGCAACTAGGATAGAGTTTCCTTTTACATCCTTCTTCTAGCACATATACTGATCTAGCTGAAACTTTGGGAGCTTTGGTTCAACCGAGTCTTTCTGCATCTGAAGCAAGTTGAAGTCTTCAAACTTGCATTCTGGAATTTTTCCCAATAAATTTCGTTCCATGTGTACATGCTTTGAAATATGCGGGATTGGAATTTCATACTTAGCATTCTTGAGCAGTTTAACGGATGGTGCATCTATTGCACGCGATGAGATATACTGCTGTGTTAACTTCAAGGGAATTTCTTTGTCACTCAACGAAACTTCTGGTACTGTGGAGCTTACAACCTTTGGCTTCATCTTCTCCATGGCTGGGTTCTTTCCCTTGTCTTGCATAACTGTAGCGTGTCTTGGCAATGTTCAGGACCCTTGACCTTGTTATGTAACCACTTTCTTGGCAAGGATTCTCATCAACGCTTCAATCCCTCCGTATTTAAACACCTTCACAGTCTCCTTGACTATGAATTCTTCCTCAATGGATGAAATTTTAGACATTCACTGGACGCTCATTCAAAATTACAAGATTACTGCTCACTCACTGTAAACAATTTCAAGGTATGGCTCGTAAGAAAATTCTGGAGTCTCAGTAATGCTCACGGGTCCAAATGCAATGATATTTATAGGCGCAGCGAGTCCCAGTCGTGCCCTTCAATGGCTAGTAAATAATTAAATGCCATGTTTGTTGGCCAAATCCTCCACGGATTTGGGTCCTTTCCTTCATTAACTGCGTTAGAGCGGTCATTTTTGTGTTAAATGCTCAAGCGGACATCGGCAAAATCACTATATAACGGCTAGTTTTTCGACCAACATTCTAACGCCTAATTTCTTGGAGTGTTGCATCGAACTGCATGGCATACCATCACTACTCGAGTGCATTTACTTCACTGTGTAAAGCTTCTCGATTTTGAACTTGAACCTTCTCTGCTTCATTGGATCGGAGCAACTACCTTTTTGAGCTTCGAGCTGCGCGGTTCTTCTTTTCTTTTCTCTTTTCTCTCACTCTTTTTTTTTTAAAAACTTCATGGCTTCAGTCTACAAAGGGTTCTACGAAGTAGGGCTATCCTGATAGGGTTTCAGCCTAATCCCATTGACTAATCTAGGTAGAGCATCTCCCGCTAACGTAGCTAACTAAATTGCGCCACCATTAGTAACATGTACAACAGTATATGGACCAAGCCAATGCATCTTAAAATTTCCAGGAAATTTCATAAATTTTTTATCATACAGGAGGACTAGATCACCTACCTGAAAGGACTGGTTTTTGATATGGCGATCATGCCATTATTTTTCTCTATCTTTTTGCACTTGCTGGTGAAAGCCTGTAATGAAGCGATCTTCCTCCAACCCAACCAAGTGTAGAATCCTTTCTTCTAGTGCCTCTTGATATTCTATGCTTGTAAATGCAGCTATTCTCAAGCTGGGAACAATGTACTCCATAGGCATCACTGCTTCCTATCCATAGGCCAACCGGAAAGGTGTGTGGCCAGTCAACTTCTTACAAGTGGTCCTGTATGCCCATAACACAATTGGATTGTGCAGGTCCCAATCATCCCTATTCACATTGCATACCATTGTTAGTGCATTCTCCAGTACCTTATTGAAATCTTCCACAGTTCCATTTGCTTGCGGATGATATGGCGTACTTCGTTGGTGGTAAATGTGGAACTCTTCTGTCAGTGCCTCAAGAGTCCTGTTTAGAAAACGATTTCCATGACCACTCATCAAAATCTTCTGGCATCCAAACTGGGTAAGGATGTTCTCAAATATGAACTACATGGCAGTAACTGTGCTAAAGTCCTTCACAGGCTTTGCTTCTGCCCATTTGGTGAGATAATCAGTAGCAATGATGATGTATCTTGCACTAGTCCTTTTCCCCGGTGGGTTTCTAGGTCCCACGAAATCAATTTCCCATTTCTCAAATGACCGAAGTGTCAACTATGGATTCAAAGGCATTTCATCTCTTCACGACAGCTTTCTCGTTCTTTGGAAAACATCGCAGCTCTGGCAATGTTCCTTTGTATATTTGTGGATAGTAGGCCACCATAGCCCTACTTGCAAAATATTATGCGCAGTGGCTCTTCCTGCATAGTGGCCTCCCAATACACCTGAATATGCAGCCAAAATGAATGGCTTCTCGTGTTCTAATACACATCTACGCAACACTTCATCCGGTCCCAACTTGTATATCTATATCGTGATTATTGTGAAGTCTACTTCTTGTACTACCAGCTGCTTCTTCTGCTGTGTAGTAAACTCTGTCAGTGCTAACCCAGTAGTCAAGAAATCAACAATGTATTTATAGTAGGCATCTGCGATCTGTATGGAAAATAACTACGCATCAAGTAGACCGTCCTCAAGATTGGTAGGTTCCTCTCGTTTCTCAATCCTTGAAAGATGGTCAGGTTCGAAGTTCAATGTGCCTGGCTTAATTACAATTTAAAAGTCATACTCCTAAAAGAGTAACAACCATCTGCAAATTCTTCCCCCTAACACTCGCTTATTGACTAGGTACTTGAAATCTGAATGGTATACATAGAGAAGTGCTCACCAAGTAGATAGTTCCTGGATTTATCCAGTGCATAGACCATAGCTAGACCCTCTGTCTCAATGGTCATATAATTCTTTTCTGCATATGAGAGCTTCCTGCTCGAAAATGCAATGGGATGGTAAATACCTCCCTCTCGGGATTTTGCTAGTACAACACCCAATGCTATACATGAAGCATCAACATGTACATGAAATGGCTTCTCCTAGTTTGGAAAAACTACGATCGATGCAGTTACCATTTTCTCTTTTAATGTGTCCAAGCCTTGCTCACATTCTGTGTTCCATATGAATGGTGCATCTTTCTTTAATAGTTTCTCCATCGGTGCGGTTATCTGCGCATAACATTTTATAAATTTTCTATAGTAACCGGTATGCCCCAATATGGTGTGCAGCTGTTTTACTGAATTCGGTGTTGGCAGGTTAATTATAACTGCGATCTTCGCAGGATCAACCATCAATCCTTGTCTGCACACAATGTGTCCTAACAGAATACCATAAGGCACACAAAAAACACACTTCTTCACATTCAAGGAAATTTAATGTTTCATGCACTTATCTAACATCATTATGAGGTTCTCACAATGGTTCTTCAGTAGACGAAAGGCAGCCCAATCGTCAAAATATGCTTCTAAAAATTTATGCATGAAATCTTTAAATGCTGCGACCACAACTCTGGAAAAAATGGTAGGCACGTTCTTTAGTCCAAAAGGCATCATTGTATACTGGAATGACCCCCATTCAATAGAAAAAGTGGTATTATGTCTATCTGTTGGATCAATTCTTATCTGATGGTATCTAGAAAATCCATCAGTAAAAGAGTAGGCCTCATTCCCTCCAACATTGTATAAGACTTCATCTGTGAAAGGAGTGGGAAATGGGTCATGCAACGAAGCATCATTCAGCTTCCTAAGATCCATGAAGATCCTGATATCACCCTTAATTTTCTTGTCCTAGATAACCATCGAGCTTATCCATTCTGATTCTTCCACCGGATCAATGATCCCCACATCGAGCATCTTATCAAGTTCTGCCTTGACTCTTTCTTTATATCGAGGATTTAATCTATATGGCCTTTGCTTAACAGGCTTTGCGCCTGGCTTGAGAGGTATTTTCATAACCCCTAAGTCACCCAGAATACCTTTCATTTCCGTAAACTTCATTGAAAATAAATCCTGATATTCATGTAGCAGGTCTGCGATCTCCACAACCATTTGATCATCCCAGTAGTCTCCAATAGATGCGAACTTCGGCTCTTCGCTAGTGCTAATGTTCATTTTTCTCATTTTAACGGGTCCACTCATGTCTGGAATTTCTAGTGGAGGTCCGTGTTGGAGCATAGGCCGCATCTATAGCAAAGCTGCCAAGTTTTAGGAAAAAGCACTAAGTTTTGAGGAAAAGTGCTAATTTTGAGGAAAAGCACCATTTTTGGGCAGAAATGAACAGTGCGCGGTACAATGCCAGATGGACGAGCTCACCGCAGATTGCGGGCTAGAAATTGTGGAGCTCGCGCGCACAAGTCAAAGGAAAGAATAAATAAGGTGGTCGAGTAAAAGCTCAACCACCATAATTAAATTAAGCAGTGGAATAGAGGGCTCAGCTACCCTCATTAAGGAAAAATTACAGGAGTTATGGTTGCTCCGACCAAGGAAGAGCAACAGGCCGAAGCATTGAAGGTGAAGGACAAGGAGCAAAGAATGATGAAGCGGCGCCCATACCCGTGATCTGCGTCAAAAATCGCAGAGTCTGCAGGAAGCTGTGACGTGACTGCAAGAGGCGCCTACAGTACACCTAGTCGTGTCTGCAGTTAGGTTTTTTGGGGATCACTGTTGGGAAAGGTCCACAGTTTTGTAAAGGTGTGACCCTCAGGGCCACCTATATATATATGTGTAATTGAAAAGGGAAAAGGGTTAGATAGTTATTGAGTTACACGGACAGTCTAAGTTGATGTCTGAGTCATTTGTATTGCTGTATCTTGTAAGCTATTAATGATCATTTTGTGCATGTAAGAAGGCCGCGATCTCACAGGAAGACTGCTTGGCTTAAGGGCCATTGCATGTATCGACCAGTCGCAAGAGGACTGAGAGGGGAATGTAATTGTATGTCTTTGTCATGGTAATATCTGTAGAAGAAGAGAATAGATCTAAGAGAAGGGCTCCCAGCTGTGTGCATGGAGTTTCCCAGAAAGATCTAAGGCTGCAGCTGTGTGCACAGCAGAACTGTGTTATCCCCGTCTCAAGATAATATAAAACACAGTTCCTGGGGACGTAGCTTCCCTCCTGGAAGTGAACCATATAATTCTTGTTGTTGTGGTGATACTTTATGTGATTGCAATTCTTTGCTTTACTGTCTATGTTTCTATGAATGTTTCGCTATCTGTATGAATGATTATGTAAAATAAATCTTGGAATCTCCCTTAGAAGTTGTACTTGTGCATTGTCGAAGGAGTCTGTAAGAACACTGTCACCGCAACGCTAAAAGAGTGTGTTACTGCGCTGTGGCGCAAGGGCAGAGACGATACATAGTGCATCGGAGGTAGAGGGTAAAAGACTCGTGCGCAGGTGCGGAGCTACCATCCAGCTCGGCTGAGAAGAGTGAGTTCCAGCGCTATAGCGCTGGGAGACCTGTGAAAGAGTAAGACGCTCTTTTCAGGGGTTACCTACAAGAAGGGAAGAGAGAATACTGTAGACTCCACACCACCTAGGTTAAGGAAACCTGATTTCTTATCCCCCCCCATAGCCACTTCGGGTGAGACTTCGGGCTGATGCACAACTCGTTGCCGAAAGGGCCAGTGCGCCAAAGGGGTGTTTGTTGCTGCACATCCTGAAAACCTGGGTCTGTCTAGAAAGCATCCAACAAATGGTTCCATTGCCGGATTTAACCCTATTATTTTGAAGGCAATGTGGTGCTGGAATCCTACAACTAAAGAAATTCAAGAGTGGTTTGATTCAAAGGCTAGAGAGTTCGCTGAACATGAAAATAGAAGCCCTAGGCTTTAGACAGAGGACTGGTTGTAGAAGCATATTTATACTGAGCTTCACGAAATATTCTTTGTAACATTTGCACTCGAGTTGCATTAGTGGGTATCCAAGATAGCACATACTGCACCCACTCTGCATGTTGATCAACCTATCATTTGGACGCCTGAGCTAGTTAGCATTTCGAAGCGGGTAGATAAAACTGTGTCCCGCGCAATAGACTTTTGGTTGAATAGTTTGTTGGAAGGCTTCATCACCGAGTTTGCAGTAGATACGAGAAAGAGCTTCAACGAGGCTGAGAGGAGCTTCTTCAAAGCATACAGGGGTAAGTTCTTAAATTCTCTGAACTTGTGGATTAAAATGCTCTTATATGAAAAAGGATAACTATGCATAGCTTCCGATGAATAACATAGACAAGTAATGTCCGCAGATTCTGATAGTGATCTTGAAGTTATTGGTTGCACTCGTAGCGGAAAACGGTATAAAGTAGGCCTCGACCAGCATTCTTTTGAGTCTAGCCTAGAATAAAGCCGAGCTCATAAAGCGAGCCATATAGAGAGACAAGGGAGTGCTCATATCCCTTATCACCCTTTTATACCGCAAAAGCCAGATGGGGCTCAGCATAACCCTGCAGTAACACCCTATAGTAGCCCGCACGGTACTTCTAGTACCTCAGCCCCACCTTTGTTTAACCATCCCGGAGGCAGTGCCACAGCACCTCCACGTCAACCTAGCGCAAGAAGGATGGGTGATGACATGAAGCTACCAACTTTTAGAGGAACAGGGCTAGAAGACCCTGAGCAGCACTGGTTTCTATGTGAAGCCATTTGGACGATTAAGCAAATTAATGATGATGTTGTTAAGCTGGTTCAGTTAGCAACCACACTGAGAGAGAGAGCCTTAACCTAGTTTATGAAATACTCAGCAGCACAGAATAGGACGCTTGCTGATGTAAGAAGTGCTATGATTAAAGAATTCAAGAATCCTAAATCATAATCACAGTGCATAACAGAACTCAAAGACATAAAATAGTTACCTACAAAATCAGTATGGGACTTTGAACAGAAGTTCAAAGCCTTGATAGATCAAGTAAGCTTTGAGTTTGCACCGCAGTAGCATAAGGAATGGTTCATTGCTACGCTGCTTCCTCATATTAGACTTCCTCTTATGCAACAGAATCTCACTACTCAAGAACAAGCTCTAGAGATGGCTATGAAACTAGAAGCTTCACCAATTGCTAGAAAAATCAACGATGTTGCGCAGTTGCAGAACCAAATAGCAAACCTAACTTTGCAAGTGCGTGATATTAAGAAAGGAAGGGATGTTAAAGAAGAAATTTGGTGTACAAAGTGTAGAGCACAAGGACATTCAAAGGACCATTGTCCTATTTTCATAGATTATATTGCAACCGGAGCACCTAACCGTTTACCATAGGCTTAGGGGCCTTGGTGTGAAATCTGTAGAACTAGAGGCCATAGACCACAAGAGTGTCACTTGTTACAGAAATATGCACAAACCCCAAAGAATCTATATTGCAATTTCTGTAAATCAGTAGGCCATGATGAGAACAATTGCAGAGCATATGACCTTATGATAGAAAGAAAACATGATGTTTATAGAGTATAGTCAGAACCACAGGGACCCACAGCAGGTCCGCAGTATGACCCAGCTCGCAAAGGCTTAGGAGGAAATTACAGGGGCTGAGGACATGCAGAAGGTTTTGGTCATGGAAGAGGACAGATCACTTTTTATAACTACAGAGCTCAAGGCCATTATGCAAGGGATTGCCAAAACCATATAACCACCTGCAGATACTATAAATCTTATGATCATGTCATTGAAGAATGCCCTCAGTTGATGGACAAGATGCAAGAAAAGAAGCCACAGGTTAACCAGAATATTCAGTTGATTGCAGCAGAAAAAAAGAGAACTAGATCCCACAGTTAATATAGTGACGCGCAGTGGTGCAACCACTAGTGCGCCAGAGTCGGGAACTGGAAAGCCAGTAACACAATGGGTGTGCCGCACTAATATTAAACCATCCCCGCTTGACCTACAGAAGCAAAAAGAAGCATTCAAGCAAGCTCAAGAGTATTTCTCAGATCCGCGAGCTTCAAGTTCTGTCACATTACCGCACAATGATATCAGACCGCATGTGCCAAGTCAAGAGAACCTGGTACAAGAGCAGGCTACTACATCTGGAAGGCCTGATGAGGAGGATACACTAGGAAGTGTTCATGCTTTCCTGAGAAGCTGCTTAAAGTTGTTGCGCAATGAAAAAGAAACTATGGAACTCCAACACCCGTTGGATCAGTGTCAACAATCTGCTTCGATGAACACAGCACAGCGTGCTGTTCATTAGATCAGGAGTCATACTAGAACTGGAAGAGAGATGAGACTCACAGTACAGATTGGAGCATTTGAAATGGACGAAGTCATTTTGGATTTAGGCTCAGAAGTTAATGTTCTCACCATGCAGACTTGGGAATAGATGGGTAGTCCTCAACTTATCAGATCTCCTATCCATCTAAGACTAGCAAATCAGCAACAAGTTTCTCCATTGGGCAGATTACCCATTGTACCCATTGATATTGAGGGAGTAAGAAGTTCTGCAGACTTTGAAGTAATCAAAATTCTGGATGACAGTAGACCTTACCCAATACTTTTAGGCATATACTGGGCATTTGATAATCTGGTTGTCATTAATTTGAAGAAAAGACAGATGACCTTTGAGGATGACCAGATTAGGGTCATTGCACCACTTAATCCCCTTCAAGGACAATGGTATATTGAACCCATTCGAGCAGAAGAAGAAGTGCACCACATGGAAAGTTTGTATCAGATGACTGCTAGTCATAATGATTATGTCAATCCCACAGTGGACGGCCATATCAGCTGGCGATGCGATAGCTCGTGCGCATCAGATTCAGAAGCAGGACTGGAAAACTGGCATAATTGCTTACATGAGGTTTCTGCAAGGCGTTGTGCCATGACGACTAAATCCATTCGATGGATTGGCACAAAATTGAATAACAATCCAATATTTGATGGTTTAACTGGAGTAAGTGAATTCATACATGCATATGAACAAGAAATCCCAGATGAGCAGTGCATACAAGCATTGGATGTAGCACTGCGCACTACACCCGCAAGATGGTGGGGTGAGCATAAAGAAAATATCAACACATGGCAAGACTGTCGCAGGTTGATACTGCGCAAATTTCAAGAGACTACAGTAGGAGTTTTGCGCAAATATGATGGACAGAGTGACCCCAAGTCACACGTTGAAGCATGTATTCAGCAATGGTCAGATATTCCATAGGATGAGTGGGTTTACCTATTCATCCACACGTTGGATATAGTTCCAAGGAACTGGTACACTGAAACAGAATTGCACAGAGGCACTATCACTTGGCCTCTCATGATTGAAAGTTTTCAACTCACATTCAGCTTTGAGTCAGAACATCCAAGTATCGATCAGGATTTAAAGTGTATTAGAAAGAATATATTTGGACAATGTCCTTTACCAGAGTATTCTCAACCAGATTGGGCAGTCCAGATGGAACATGCCCTGGAATGCTATAATTTCACCACTGGAGAAGAGGATGATGATCCTCGCAACATCAATATTCCAGAGTCAGAAGGGACGTGCAAAGTCGAAGGCCCTCAGCTTGATATCCCTGCCATTACAGAACACATCAAGCTCAAGAAGATTAACATTGGTACAAAAGCCGAACCCAAGTTTTCCTCTATAGGAGATTATTTGGATGATGAAATTGTTGGCCATATTGCAGATTTACTACATGAGTACCAGGCTATCTTTCCTACCAAGTTTACAGAAATTAAAGGCATCCTAGGAGATTTAGGATTTATGCGCATACCTTTGAAAGCGGACGATAAGCTAGTAAAACAACGCCCGTACAGGTTCAACCCGCGATATAAAGAAAAGGTCAGAGAAGAAATTGATAAGATGCTCGTAGATGGTATCATTGAGCCAGTAGAGGAAAGTGATTGGATTAGTCCTATGGTGGTACAAGAGAAAAAGACAAAAGGTGAAATAAGAATCTGTGGACCTGCGCAAGCTCAATGATGCATCAGTGCATGATCCATTTCCTACACCCTTTACAGACGATGTTCTTGACAATGTTGGAGGACAAGAGGCTTACTCCTTCACTGATGGCTTTTCAGGATACCATCAGATCAAAATCCATCCAGAGGACCGCCATAAGACCACTTTTGCGATTGAATGGGGCTCATTCTAGTATACGGTAATGCTCTTTGGTCTTAAAAACGCTCCTGCTATTTTCTTTAGAGTCATTGTTGCTGTTTTTAAAGAATTCATTCATAAGTTTCTAGAAATCTATTTTGATGACTGGACTGTGTTTGGTTTACTAAAGAACCATATAGGGAATCTAAGGATGATGTTAGAAAAATGTAGACAGTATCAGATTTCCCTTAACTTGAAAAAATGTATCTTCTGTGCTCCTTTTGGTATTTTGTTGGGTCACATTGTGTGCAGACAAGGACTCATGATGGACCCTGCGAAGGTTTCCATCATTGCTAACTTGCCTGCGCCCAACTCAGTCAAACAATTGCGCACTACATTGGGACATATAGGATACTATAGGAAATTTATCAAGGGTTATGCAAAGATCACTGCGCCTATGGAAAGACTGCTGAAAAAGGATTCAAAATTCCAATGGACAGAAGAACGCCAACAGAGCTTGGACACACTTATAGGAAATATGGTCACAGCACCTATTCTAGTTTTCCCAGACTGGAGAAAACCCTTTCATGTTCATGTAGATGCTTATTCCATAGCATTGGAGGTTGTACTGACATAACCAAGAGAAGGAGGTATTGACCACCCCATTGCTTACTCTAGCAGAAAGCTGTCTACAGCTAAGAAGAACTACACCACTACAGAAAGAGAAGGACTCACTATAGTGTATGCCTTACAGAATTTAAGACACTATCTATTGGGTGCTCATTTTAAAATGTATACTGACCATTATGCTTTGAAGTACTTGGTCAATAAGCCAGTGTTAGGGGGAAGAATTTGCAGATGGATACTCCTCTTCTAGGAGTATGATTTTGAGATTATTGTGAAGCCAGGTAGATTGAATGCAGGACCTGACCATTTATCTAGGATAGAGTCAGGGGAGGAACCTACAAATTTGGAGGACAATTTGCCTGATGCACAGCTGTTTTCTGTTCAAGCAGAAGATGAGTATTATTCCGATATTCTTGAGTTTCTCACTATAGGGAAAGCGCCAGTTGAGTTCACAATGCAGCAGAAGAAACAACTTGTTGTCAAAGCCGCAGACTTCACTTTGATAGCAGGCCAGCTCTATAAGTTGGGCCCTGATGAAGTCTTGCGCAGATCCATTTTACCGCATGAGAAGAATTCCATAATCGCAGAAGCGCACTCAGGAACCGTAGGAGGCCATTTCGTAGGAAATCCGACTGCACAGAAGATCTTAGCCGCAGGTCTTTGGTGGCCAACATTGCACAAGGATACTAAGGAATTCTGCAAGTGTTGTGATGGGTGCCAGCGAACAGGAAAACCTTCAAGAAGAGATGAAATGCTGCTAAGACCCCAAATAACAGTGCGTGCTTTTGATAAGTGGGTCATTGATTTTGTGGGACCTATCAACCCACCAGGATAGAGAACCAGCGCAAGATACATCATCATAGCTACTGAATACCTCACCAGATGGGCTGAGGAGAAGCCAGTTAAGAATTGCGACGTTGTCACTGCCGCGCAGTTCATTTTTGAGAATATTGTCACTAGATTTGGATGTCCACTTATTCTAATGAGTGATCAAGCACACATTTCATGAATGAGACTTTAGAGGCCCTTACTGAATAATTCCACATTAGTCACCATAAGAGTACACCCTACCACCCTCAAGCTAGTGGTATGGTGGAGGCATTCAATAAGATTATGGAGAATTCCCTGACCAAGATTTGTAATCAACAAAGAGATGATTGGGACCTTAGAGTCACAACTGTGTTATGGGCTTACAGAACCACATGCAAGAAATTAACAGGTCACACACCTTTCAGTTTGGTGTATGGACAAGAAGCAGTCATGCCTCTGGAATACATTGTTCCCAGTCTCAGAATTGAACAAATTAGAGAAATGGTAGATACTGATACTATGAGTGAAAGGCTGTCACAATTGGTTGCCTTAGAAGAAGACAGGCTCTTAGCTGGATTCCATCAACAAGTGCAGAAGGCGAGACAGAAGGCTTGGCATGACAGGCATATTAAGAATAAAGTCTTTCAGAAAGGAGACTTGGTACTCCTCTATGATAGTAAATTCATCAAGTTTCCAGGCAAGTTTTGTGTACATTGGTTAGGCCCTTTTCAAGTGACGAAGATAATAGAAGGTGGAGCAGTTCAACTTGCGAAGCTTAATGGAGAGTTGCTGCCCACAATGATCAACGGGAGTCGGCTCAAGCTTTATCGCGATGGACACTCCGCCCTGTCGACCTAATCAGCTGCTAAAGTCGTGTAGATGTCCAGTGTAGTTGAAAGAGGCATCGCATTTATCACAGTCTACACGGAAGTCGTGAGACATTTTCAGTCTCTGGCTTCCCGCGCAGTTCCTCGAAACATCCGGGCAGTCAATAACGCCTGCTCTAAGCGAGCCTACTTTTGCTCTTGCAGATTTCTCCTATCCGTGGAGCCCTCCATGTGCACAGTTACCCATGCTGAAGTTACCCACCGAAAATTTGAATTGTGGTAGTTCTGTAGCCGCGTCTAAGTCATAATGAAGGATGAGACTGCCATCTAATTGTACTTGCTCTGACAGATTCAACTTTATTTCCCTAAGATTCACATTTAATTAAGGAGCCGAAGGCCTTAGCACATCTCCCAAAGGCTGTCAAATCCCATCCCTCGCATTTAATGCACCACAGAGGCACGGGGGGGGGGGGGGGGGGGGGTTGTCGACTCATCCGCTTAGGTGCCAACGGTTATTAGCGCCACCTGTCTGCACCTGCTACTTCCCTCAGCTATAAATACCCCTCATTCGTATATGCTTGGGTTACTTTCCTTGCTATTGAGTAGTATAGTTGTCCTGTTTGAGAGTCTAAGCCATTGTTTTCAGAGCCGTGTCGTGCAAACTGCTTCCCTCTGTTTCAGAGTTCGCATCCTACGCTGTTCCACCCTTTTCTGTTCAGTGTTTGTCGTGTATGCAGGTTCATGTCGGAGAACCTGTCAACTGAAGAATTTTTCCGTCACTTCAGATGCGTAGGGTTAGACTTCGGTATGGCTACCCTGACCAAGACTGTCAAGCGTCCTAGTTTCTCTGATCCCAGACAGTCCCCGGGCACAAGGTTATCTCAAAAAAAACCCCAACAATAATAGCAGCCGGAGGAACCCGTTCCAGAGCCCTTGGCCACTCTGGTTAACTACATTCCTCCGCGCCCAGATGATGCACCCGAGGTGTGTATTCCCAAGAACGCCAAGTATTTGATTCCACTGCCACCAATGGTGGAAACCGTGGAAGAAGAAGGATCCCTGCTTGGACATCTCCCGCTGGTTAAGTTTTCTGACTTCAACTTGGGAGATTATAGAACATATCCTCAGTTCACGCCAGATCACTATCTGAAGTTGGTCCATAATCATATTAAGAAGATTGATAAATTCATCCCGCAGGAATTTGCAGTAAATCTAGAAAATCCTGGACTGTTGAACCTGTTGAAGCTACCGCACTTTGGGCGTAGCAATGAAGTTAATGCAGTTGTCAAGGTCCTGTTATCCTTTGTTCACGGTGGTTATCTTTGGCTAGGGAGGCCAATTGATCTAAATGTGGACTTGATTCATCGAATTACCGGCCTATATAAGGTTGGTAAGGACCACAACGTCCATTTTGTTGGTAAAGACAAGGACTGAAAGCTGGCTGCACAGGTGGTGCAGAAATACAAATTGTCGAGAGGAGGTCGGGCTTATGACCTCACTGTAGTTGAAGATGAAGCACTCAGATTCACAGGCAGTCTGTTCGCAGGTAGACTTTTAACGAAATTCCGACCTAAAGAAGTCCCTGGAGCTGTTGTAGAGCTCGCAATTGCAGCTGCAGAGGGAGAGTAGTATAATTGGTGTCTCTTCCTCCTAAATTCATTCTTGGAAGACTGCCAGAATGTTCAGCAAAACCGCCAATCAGTTGTTCCATTTCTCTTGGCTCCTGATCTTGTGTGCCTTTGTCGGGTGGAAGGAACCGCCCAACACTCAGTTTCTTCCATGCCACTCAGGAGAGGTTACAGGGGTGCGCTATGTCAACCTCTTGGATTCTAGTAATCCTGTGAAGCGCAAGATGAACTGCGCTGTGTTCTTCAAGTATTATCATCTTCTCAGGGATACCATCCTGGAGATGCTGAGGCTTACTGAGGAGACGGTAGAACTCTATGGAATGAAGTTGGTCTTTTCTGCCAACTTGCATGAAATCTATTTCTGCCCTCGTGGAATTCAGTCAGAAGAATGGGTCGTAGGGCTCTACCGAATGACTACCCAGGAAGTGGAGGACATTGTGAAGTCCTGGCCAGATGAATGGAAGCAGGCCGCTGAAGCCACTGCCATGATGCCACCCCCAAAGGCACCAGAGAAAGATAAGGGCAAGGAAAAGACAGGGAAAAAGAATGGTGAAGGTCCTACAGAACCGGCTACCAAGAAGCAGAAGTTGTCTCACCCCGCAGAAGCGACTGGAGATCCCTATGAGATCCTTGCCGTGACGCTCAACCAGTGCTTGAAGGAGCCATTTCAGGAGCTGCGTGCCTCTCAGGCCAATATCAGAAGTGCTATGGATCTGCAGCTCGCGGAGTTGAAAGGTCTCACAGGACGAAATGCGTAGACCCATGCGCCAGCACCTGGCTCACAGGCACCGCAAGCATCTACAAGCACCGAGCGGGTTGAAGTACCTATAGAAAGGCACACTGTCATCCACATCCCGCCCGCAAGCATGACACTCCCGGATCCTCTGGATGCACCGCAGGTAAGCGCGGTTGGCCCTGTTGAAATAAATTTGTCACTAATTCCGTTGGAAACTCTACAGTTGGTTCACGAGCAGGTCTCTACTGAGCTGAGAGCTAGGGAGCTCTCCACATTCCATGCCAATCAAATACTGTAGACGCAGGAAGTAGAGCTAAGGGCAGGCTATAAGGATATCTTTGTGGAGCTTGCACTTCACGAAGCGCGAGACACTAGGCTAAGGAATGCCGTCGATGAAATCGCCCAGGAGCGGCCGGCCTGCCAGATTCAACCAGACCTTTCTTTAGTTGAGAAAGTGCAATGCATTGGCAGAAGGGTGAAATCCCTAGAACAGCAAGTAGTTGCTATGGCTGAGGACCATAGAAAGTAGCTCGCTGAGTTGGAAGCTCGTGTCGTAGTGCCTCCCACAGATGATAAGCAAGAATGACTTGAAGCACTACGCATAACTTCTACCCAAATGAAGTGCAGAACAGATGAAGCCCAGCAGTTAATGATGCAAGCTTTGCAGGCTTGGGCTGAGCTCGAGAAGCTCCCTTCTAAAGTTTCCCTTTTGGAACAGGTGAAAGCAGTAGAACAGTCCCTAACCGTTTTGAACGAAGAAGCTAATCCCTTGGAAGGCTTAGCCAAAATGAGAAATATGAGCGAAGTCCGCAAAGTCCAGCAAGAACTGCACAAGCTCAGAGACAAAGATGCTACTCTTGCCAACATCATTCAGCCATTTATGGATGAGTATGCTAAAATTGTTGCCCAAGTAGAGGCCAAGGTCAAAGCATTTGCTGAGTCTCAAGAATTGGTCGATGGCGTAGAAGGAGAAGAAGCTACTTCAAACTTGGTGCAGACAGCCACGAAGTGCGTGCAAGACATGGACTCCGCTATTGCGTAGTGGAAGCAAGCCTTCGCTGCGACCCAAGCAAACTCAGATGCACAAGTAAAATGAGCGCAAGCTAGTGCAAGTGGCTCGGGGACGAGCCACAAGTAAGTGTTAGGGGCCTGTTGGATCATAGGCCGCAACTATGGCAAAGCTGCCAAGTTTTTGGAAAAAGCACTAAGTTTTGAAGGAAAAGTGCTAATTTTGAGGAAAAACACCATTTTTGGGCAGAAATGAACAGTGCGCGGTACGGCACTAGATGAACGAGCTCACCGCAAATTGCAGGATGGAAATCGTGGAGCTCGCGCGCACAAGTCAAAGGAAAGAATAAATAAGGTGGCCGAGTAGAAATCTCAACCACCACAGTAAATGAAGCAGCGGAATAGAGGGCTCAGCTACCCTCATTAAGGCAAAGTGCAGGAGTTATGGTTGCTTGGACCAAGGAAGAGCAACAGGCCGAAGCATTGAAGGTGAAGGACAAGGAGCAAAGAACGATGAAGCGGCACCCATACCCGCGATTTGCACCAGAAATCGCGGAGTCTACAAGAAGCTGTGACGTGACTGCAAGAGGTGCCTACAGTACACCTAGCCATGTCCGCGGTTAGGGTTTTTGGGGATCACTGTTGGGAATGGCCCATAGTTTTGTAAAGGTGCGACCCTCAGGGCCACCTATATATATATGTGTAATTGAAAAGGGAAAAGGGTTAGATAGTTATTGAGTTACACGGACAGTCTAAGTTGATGTCTGAGTCATTTCTATTGCTGTATCTTGTAAGCTGTTAATGATAATTTTGTGCATGTAAGAAGGCCGCGATCTCGTAGGAAGACTGCTTGGCGTAAGGGCCATTGCATGTATCGACCAGTCGCAAGAGGACTGAGAGGGGAATGTAATTATATGTCTTTGTCATGGTAATATCTGTAGAAGAAGAGAATAGATCTAAGAGAAGGGCTCCGAGATGTGTGCGTGGAGTTTCCCAGAAAGATCTAAGGTTGCAGCTGTGTGCGCAACAGAACTGTGTTATCCCCGTCTCAAGATAATATAAAACACAGTTCTTGTGGATGTAGCTTCCCTCCTGGAAGTGAACCACATAATTCTTGTTGTTGTGGTGATGCTTTATGTGATTGCAATTCTTTGCTTTACTGTTTATGTTTCTATGAATGTTTTGCTATCTGTATGAATGATTATGTAAAGTAAATCCTGGAAGCTCCCTTAGAAGTTGTACTTGTGCATTGTTGAAGGAGTCTGTAAGAACACTGTCGCCGCAGTGCTAAAGGAGTGTGTTACTGCATTGTGGCACAAGGGCAGAGACAATACATAGTGTATCGAAGGTAGCGGGTAAAAGACTCGTGCGCAGGTGCGGAGCTACCACGCAGCTCGGCCGAGAAGAGTGAGTTCCAGCGCTATAGCATTGGGAGACCTGTGAAAGAGTAAGACGCTCTGTTCAGGGGTTAGCTCCAAGAAGGGAAGAGAGAAGACTGTAGAATCCACACCACCTAGGTTAAGGAAACCTGATTCCTTAGCCCCCCCCATAGCCACTTCGGGTGAGACTTTGGGCTGCTACGAAGCTCATTGCCGAAAGGGCCAGTGCGCCAAAGGGGTGTTCGTTGTTGCGCATCTTGAAAACCCGGGTCTGTCCAGAAAGCAACCAACAGTCCCTCTACGTCGTGCGCACCTTCTGACTCAGGTATATTAACATTACGCGGATCCTCCTCGTCACTTTCTTCTTGTTCATTTTCTTCACCATTTTCAGCGAGGTTATAGCATTCAAGGGCATGTTCTATCTTTCTTTTCCATTCTGGCTATAGGTTCACAGGCACTTTTATATCTTCAAAAACTCTCTCTTTGAGTTTCTCCAATGCCTCATTTGTACTTGGGCATTATGCTCTGAATATTCTTTCCTTAATGACCTGCAATGCTTCATTTATACTTAGACTGTCATCTTCAAAACTAAAACTTCTTTGGAAGTTAGCAATCAGGGTAGGACAATCTGTAGAGCCTCTGTGCAACTCCGTGTCTAGGTACCATTTCTTTGGAGTGTGCTCCTCCATTGTGTGTACAAACAGATGAACCCATTTTCTCTGTGTTCTCTCCTCTCATGCTTGTGAACATATTTCAATATGATCCCTTGGATACGTCTGTCCATTATATTTTTCAAAGGGAAGTACAACCTTCTCAGTGAACCTTATCTGCATCATGCACTTGCACTGATCCCATGTATTCATAGTCTTCTTTTGCGTAGCCCACCATCTGGCAGGTGTCTCGCGCAATGCCATATCTAGTGCTGGTATGCGATGTTCCGCTACAACTGACATGGTATATTCCTAAATAAATGAATAAGCATTAGATGAACCATCATAGGTGTGGATTGGACTTACCTCTTTCCCAATCCAACATAGTGACTTTGTGACCTGCGCGCATCTCCTTGTAGATACTTCATGCATATGGCCTTTCCAGTTCTCCAGTCCTACGTCAGAGTCTTAGATGAAAAACTATCACATTTCCAACTAAGTGTGCCGTCTGTCGTAGGGTTAACATAGTCATCTTGATTTGCAGTCATCTTGTAAAGGCGGTCAAGATCCTATGCTCTAGATTCTTCCTGAATTGGCTCGTTGTACCTTTCTCCGTATGCAGGGTCTAGTGGTGCGATGACCCTGAGGTGCTTTCCTTCAAAGATCATCTTCTTTGTTTTCAATTTTATGATGGCGAGGTTATCCATTTCCCAGTTTATACCTAATAGTGCTAGATAAGGCTGACTCTCATCCACAATCTCGATAACCTCAAAGTCTACATGACTTCGCACTCCATCAATGTCAACAATAACATTGTCTAACCTTCCAAAAGGTATGAATTTCTCCTGGTTGGCCATTCTGAACTGTATGGGTGACCATAACAACTTTGGTCGACCCATCTGCTACCAGGCTTGTTTAGTTAAGACATTTACTTCAGACCCCATATCAAGGATGATCTCATCCATCTCATAGTATCCTATATGCGCACTAAGCCTCATTTCTCATCCTGGTCTCTTATGGTTCTTAATCTGATGGACTGCTCTCTCGACAGTTTCGTTCTCACTATGTGGTTCGTATTGATTTAACAATTTTTGTAATTCTGCTATACCATCTGCGCTCTTTAGTATTTTCATGCAGCTCCTTAGGAACTGCGCAACAGAGGTGTCTGTCTCTGATGCATGGAACGTTTTGTCATAAGTGGTCGGCATATCCTCTATATGAGGTATTTCACTGCGCAATGGGATTCTTGGTGACCTAGGTGCTGACTCTTTGAAGATATCCCGCGCTTCTTCAAATATTTTTTTGTTTTTCTCCAAGTTCAAAGTAGGTGTCTTCCAAGTAGATTTTCTGATCCAGATTGTTTCAAGAGGGGTCTGCTTAGTGTCAAAGTCTCCATAAGTCTAGGCTTCTGCTCCTCTATCCCTCCCTATGGTAGTGCCAATTCATGTCATTACATTGATACTTGGATCTGCATCCCTTCTGTCTGCTACGATCAATTGAATGTTTAGGTTAGCGACATCTTGTTTTCTTTTCTACATTTTTTCCACTAGCACTAGACAGAACTCAATAACATGATCAAAAGACTTGGAGTAATTACAAGTAGTACACTCATTGGTACAATCCCTAGATAAGTGACCTGCCTAGAAACAGTTGTAACAGATCATCTGGCCTCTTCCCCTTCCTTGTCCTGGGCCAGTATTTCTCCATCTTCCACGGAATCCTCCACCATGGCCTCTATATGCACCTTATCTGCACATTATCTGGCTTCTGCAGAGTTACTTCTTGGACTCTGTATACTCCACTATTGCGCATATGCTCCATCTATATCTTCCTTTCCTGCATGAGATCATATTCTCTACAGTTAGATTCATCATGTCCAACTGACTTGCAGAAATTGAAATATAGATTCTTAGGGGTGCGCACATAATTATGTATTAGATAACAGTTTCCAGGCCCGTGGCCTCGCATTTTACAGATTTCACACCATGGTGCTTGATTATGATTCAGGGGATTCAGTGCTCCACTATTAAGGTAATCCTGAAATAAAGGACAATGCTCTCTACTGTGCCCTTCTCCTTTACATCCTGTACACCAGACTTCTTGTCTCTGTTCTTTTCCCTTATTCATATCCTATAGTTGTAGTGTCAGGGTAGCTAGCTATGTCTGGATCTAAGACATTCCAGTGCTAGTCTCTCCTATAGGTGAAGCTTCTAACTTCATCGTAATCTCTAAGGATTCTACCTGGGAAGTCACTTTCTGTTGCATCAACGGTAGTTTGATATGGGGCAACAACGCACCTATAAACCATTATTGGTGTTGTTGCGGTGCTATGATGAAATTTACTTGGTCCAATAGAGTCTTAAATTTATGGTAAAATTCCCAAACTGTCTCATTTGGTTTTTTCTTAATTTCTTTTAATTCTTTTATGCATTGGGATTTTGACTTCGGTTCTTGAACTCACTCAATAGTGCAACCTTAATCTCCGTTAAGATTCTTTGATGTCCAATAGAATAATTCATGAACCAATTCAAGGCTCTATCTCTAAATGTGGTGATGAGCTGCGCTTGCTTCACAGCATCATCCTGAACTTGCTTAACACTCCATACGGATTCACATAGAAACCAATGTTGTTTAGGGTCTTCTAGACCCATTCCTTTGAATATAGGAAGTTTAATATCATCATTCATCCTTCTCCTAGGTGGTATAGTGTTCTGCGCAGGGTTCTGAGCGACAAAAGTAAAGTTTGTATTGTGCAGAAGGTTCTGAAGTGGAGTATTCTAAGATGGGATAGTTGGATTCAGACTGGTCTGAGTACTCACTCCCGCGGTGTTACTAGTATTGATGCTCTGAGGATCAGAAATATTAACAACTGGAGGGTTCTGTACTGACAGAATCTGAGAAATAGGATGTGCAGTACTTGCAACTGGCGGATTCTATGGAGTAATAGGATGATAGGTGGCTGATAGAGGTGCGGTTTGGATATCAGGCATGGTTTGTAAATCAATGTCTACATGGATTCCATGTCCTCTGGAAGTCTTCTTAATGGTATACTTATATCTTTTTCCACTTCTCAAATTATGTGTTTCTTTGTCAAAATCACTATAGATGCTATTGACCATTACAAATTCAAAACTTCTAGGAATCTTTAATGCATTTTTAAAACACCTTGTTGTTGTTGCAACATCCCCCAAAACATTTTGTAAATATTGGGGTCTCTCCTTATTATTTTTTTCATTAGAAAGTTTACTTAGGATCTAAACCCTTCCTAGAAGGTCTTTTGTACTTAGTTTATTCCAGAGCAGAATTTTTTTTGAGATTGTTTATCTTTTTCTGCTAAGTCAAAACTCAACTTTTTCATCCGAAACAGTGGCCAAACTCATCCTTTTCACCCGCAACGGTGGACGAACTCAACAAATTCTATCGCAACGGAGGAAGAACTCATGAAGTTTTGCCACAATGGGCGCCCCATATTTTGTTAAGATTTTAAGATCGCGCATTTCGGACAACCTCATCAAGTTCACTCAAAACGGCGGATGAACTCGGCGAGTCTCGCTGCAACGGCGAATGACTCATAAATTCTTGTCACAATGGGAGGATCTTTTATTTATGCTAAGGCATGAAGCCACTTTTTTCATGCGAACTCGGCAAGTTCCGCCGCAACGTCGGGCAAACTCACCATTTCCTTCCGATTTCGGCGGTTATGTTAAATGCGAAGTGTGCCGAGGTGACCCCTATCGTACATACCTTTAACGTCGTTTTAAAACCCCACCAACCCATTGAAATCCCACATGTGTCAACCTTTATATAAAGGGTTTGGGTTGTTTTAGTGTTTTCATTGGTAGAATTTTATGTTGTGAGAACTCAGTTTGAAGACTTTGTTAAGTTGCTCCAGCTAAGCCCGTTTGCAGCCAAGTCAACCGCCATCAGACCAACCATTTCTTGCCAGGTAGGTGGTTCTAATGATTTTTTTGTTTTACTTTTTTTATTTCTATCTAGCCAATATCGGTATCACTATCATCGCACAAGTTGCATGGTCGGTAGACGTTCTGTTTTGTTGTTGTTTTTTGCCATTTCTAACCATAAATCTCATAGCCGTAGGCCCTTACAACTTTCTCCTAGTCCTTTGAACCTGCAAAACTCAGCCTTCCTGGGAAGCACTGACCTGCCACCTCACTTGCGCTTTCATTAGGGACATACTGAAACCGATCTCTTTTGAAGATCATCTAGCCTCTTCCCCAATCCGACTTATCATCCTAGGGAGGAGCATGATGGTCGTTTCTAGTAGAATCTTAATTCCTGTCTTTAGTTTTAAAACACTTTGCTTTTTGATATATGTTGTATCTAGGGAATAGACTTGAGCCGTGTTGTTATGTGTAATATGCAATCTTATGTTTGCTCATGCATGGTCATTCGACACGTTTAAGCCACGATGCCGAAGGGTAGCAAAAAGAAGGCTAAGATGACCGAGCCAGAATATGATGAACCAAGAGTTGAAACTTTGTTCGAGGATACTAAGTCTATCATAGGCGTTCCTCCTAAAGTCAAGTGGGGAGATGTATATCGCATGTTAAGAGACAAAGATATCCCTGGAGAACTCTTGGAAGAAAAGCATATATACTAGAACATCATAAGCTCTGGTATATCTAAATCTTTCAAACGCCTTGAGCTCTTTCCTTGCTCAGAAGTGATCGGTTAGATCCTAGAACAGGAAAATGATGAAAGAAGAGTGTTGTCTAATAGAAATGGAAAATCCTTTGCTTCATTTAACCCAGCCTACATTGCAGCAGCTTACAAGTTACCATGTCCTCAATAGCCATTGAATGACGAATGGATGGGGCAGCTCCAAACTGATAATTTTGAAATGGCTAAGACGTTGTTAATCATAGGAAACTAACTAAGGAAAAGGGACAGTGATGAGTATGAGGTAAAAACCTGAGACCCCCTTTTCGGATGATCGCCATTATGTTAAGTAGAATTTTTGGCATGGATGATGGAACCATTTGCAAGATACAATGGGATCCCATAATTCATTACGTGGCATTCAAGGGAACGGTCTTTAATTGGGAAACTATCATCTCAGACAGTCTTGCGTCTGCCATAGCCACAACCAGAGAAGGACTGGCCCTGAAGAGGTCATAATTTTACATGGCCTCCTATCTCATAGACTGTATTTTGTCAAATCTTTCTTTCCCAAAGTTAGGTTGTGTTCGGGATTAGGCCAACACTTCAGTGTACACTGGTTATAAAATTCTTTGTGCCCATAATTAGAGGATGCACTACAAGCTCATCTGTGAAGAATTCATCATACCTTTGTATGAGCTAATGTTTAATGAAGATCCCAATTGCTTATCGAAGAATGCCACGGAAATTATGGAGAACTACGATGACTTCTACTTTTTAGGGGAAGGTACTTATATAAGAATGTATGGAGGCTCCAAACCACCATATATCTTGCCAAGGTATGCTACTGATTACATAGTCCTAAAGGAGGCAGTCAGGCAAGTTTTCCTAGATGGAGTTGGTGGATCCTTGAATAGGGATAAAAAGGCTTCTATTCCTCTTTTTCCTCTCTATGTCGAAGCCTATAAGTTCTCAAAGGTTGCATCTACTAAATATTTTATTCAGGAGTTAAAAGGCTTTCACTTTGGGGAAATGGCCTTCCATAGAAATGATAGGCGGAACAAGGCTGTGGAACATTGCAGACAAATCCATGCTAGCTTTGATTATTTTCATTACTATGATGAGGATGAGGAGGTTTATAAAGGAATCAGTAACATGACCGAACTTCAAATTTTCCGTAACCTCAAAATTGGTTCCATTTCTAGCTCTACCACTGTCCTTAACACTCAAGAAGCCAAGCTGCAGATAGAAAAGGAAGTAGCCAAAGTTTTGACCAATGAAGAACAAAGGCTTAAAGAGGAAGTTGAAAGGATCCAAAAGGAAGCTTCCGATAAGATGCATAAGGAGCAAGAAGAAGATATTAAGCTTAGATAAGAAGAAACTATTAGGATTCAGCGGGAAGAAGCTCTTAGACTGCAAGAAGAGGAATCCCAGAGTCTCCGATATGAAGAGCTAAAGAAGAAAAGAGTGCAGGAAGCTGCTAAAGAGTAGGAAGAAAGGGAGGCGATTGAGAACTAGCTAAGGGCCGATGAAGAAGAAAGACGACTTAAAACCGAGGAGGAAATGAAAGCAAATGAGGATGCACAAGCTGGTGGATCTAACACACAGGACATGGAGGTAGACTCATCCCAAGCAGTCCAGACCCCTTCCGCAGAAGAGAACATCCCTATAGAAAATCTTCCACTAATCCCTTTCACCCCGGAAAAGATCATACTGTGTCCCAATGGGATAGATTTGTGTATAATAAGAAAAGGAATTCCATTGTGCTAAAGTCAAAGACAAGGTTGAAAAGAACTTTTCACCTGGACATCATCACCCACCGGGAAACTACTATTATGCAAAACACGAAGAAGTCTCCTGTAGCTATGGCATCTGCTACTGTAGTGGCAACAAAATCAAGCGAGGACAACGTAATCGAAATGGTTAAGGAGTTTGAGTCAACCAAGAAAAGGGCTCGTATGCTACAACACACCGTGGCTAATGAGCATTCCTATAGGGACCTCATGGTAAAGAAATATAACCACCTTTTTTCGGATCAAAAGGAGTTGACAGATAAATATCAACACCTGGAGGAGGAAAAAGAGCACCTGAGAGTACAGATGATGATAGTTGAAGGGGAGAAGAATGATTTCGAAGCCAGGGTCATTCAATTAGAAGAAGAAAAGTAGTTGATGACTAAGCAGCTGGAGCAATCAAATAGTAATTCAATGGACATGACCTCTTTTCATGAGCAATCCTACAACATACTCAATCAAATGCATGAGTCACAAGAGTTGCTTACTGAAGAGATGTGTAGGCTAAAAACTATGGTGGATATAATGAGGGAGAATAAATCGGAAGCTATTAGGCTCAAGAAAAAGTACACCCGGGTGAAAGAATATATACTAAAACAGATGTCATGTAGAGAAGGAAGGGTGGATTTCCCCAAACACCTCCCTTTCAAATCCGTGGCTGACTTTAAGGAAGACATGGGCCTCTTGGAGTTATGTGAGAGCTGCAGTGCAAACTTGATATTTGTGATACAAGTAACTATTTGAAAGTGCAATAGTCTCTACCAAAAATTACAAGGAGTTCATGAGAATTCCAAAATAGATTTACCCCGGAGTCTTGAAGATTTTCCAAGTAAAGAGTAGCACCTATCAGACTTGAAAGGTGAACTAAGCATTGAGATGGAGTATGTAAAGAAAATTGATGTGTTAACCACATATGAACTCCATCAATGCGCTGTGCTACCTTCTATGCACGCTCATGTGCTCCATGAGGTTCTCCAGACTGTAGTGGTAGAAATGCAAGACATTGCAGAAGAGCTAGACAAGCATGTGGTTTCTAAGAAAATTCTACTCCCTGCCGCTTCAAATGTTGTCATAATGGACACAGGCATTTGGTTCATTTAAATATCATAAGAAGATAAGAAGGCAACAACAAAGACATCAGTTGAAGAAGGGGCTCCATCTGGGACAGAGGCACAAGCTGATGCAGAAGAGCCATCTAGGATAGAGGTTCCAGCTGAAGCAGAAGCGGTACTTGAGAGCTAACTTAGTAGCCAGAGTGCACTCAAATTTTCCTTTCTATTGTTAAGTGATGAAGTCAAAGGGACAGTTGTCTCTGTTTTGTCTTCTATGTAAAGGATGTCATGAATTACTCAATTTTTGTGAAAATTTTAAGTAAAATTAAAATATTTCGGAAGCAAGGACAGGTGGCATCCCTGGAGGCATTTTGTAAACCTATATATAGATGATTAGTGAATAGTAATAGGGACTTTTGGCAGGTGAAAGACATTTTATGTCTTGTACGTGAATTATTTTACTGTATGTATATTGAAATTTTAATTTACCTAAAGAAAGCCGAGGAGACTGCATTTTTCCTGAAGGATGTGTTAAATGTATGCTGGATTACTCCTATATCATCTATACATTACTATGAGATCTTTCCTTACTGTGATGAATTGCTTCTATGTGACAAATGTTCTCCTATTTTTCTATGCAAAGTGTCTATCTCGAATGAGTAATGGAATGTATTAACTGAATTGAAGCTATCTTTAATATCTTTTATCTTCCTCTAGAGATGCATCTTTATAATTAAATAATTGTCTGTCTAATCTCTAGATGTTTCTTTCAGTTTATTACTCATCTTTATGGTTTGCTCCTTGCAAGGATAGATTAAATTTGCTTATACATTCTTAGATTAATTTAGATTAGTTACTTTCATTTAGCTTAGGGAATTTGCATATCATCTTTAAAATAAAATACATAAACGATTGATCGGGCCGCAACCGGTTTAGAGGATATAAATCTTTGAATCTTACGGTAGCCGGAACCGTTAACCGAACGGATTCCCCACACCAAATGGTGAGCGATATAATTGGGCTTGCTTACCAGGGAGACTCCCTTACTGATTGATGCTAGAATTTTTGAGGCATCAACAGTTTTTGGTGGTAGAAGGAGGGCCACCAGTGCATGGCTAACAGAGGAGACTCTTTCGTTAAAGGAGATCTTACTGGAAACCTGCTTGAAACAACAATCCCAAACAATCTTGAAGTAACAAATAAAGAAAATCCTAATTTTGAATTTGAACAGCAATAAATGCTGTACGCTGTACTTTTTGCTGAAGTAGCAGACTTAAGAAGGCATACCCGTGCTTATGTTAAGCAACTCCGTGGTTTAAATGCAATTCCTTTCCTCCCTAGAAGAAGAGCTCTTAGAAGAGAAAGGAAGTACACACCTGATTCAGTTCTTGTTCAGAACTTTGAAGAATTAGTAGATTTATCTTTGGAAGAAATCACAGAGCCTCTTGGAGAAATCGAACTTGAAATTCCTTTAGATCTTGAAGAACCTTTCACTCCAATGAACTCTCCACCTCACACTCCACACGATTGTCCACCTAATTATCCACGTGGGAACATGGTCGTACTTGCATGGAGAACAAGAGGAGCATTAAATCTGGCTGGGCCTTTTCACAATCTGCCTAAGAATCCTGAGAAAGTTTTGCCTAAGTATGATGCTGGGAAAGGTATCTTTGCTGAGGATCACCTTAAAATATTTTATTTAGCTCTGAGCCTTTTGAATGTGCAACATGAAGATGTAGTATGTAGACTCTTTCCCTATACTTTCGAGCCCAAGGTGTCTTCTTGGTACTTTTGTTTACAAGCTATCTCGATACCCAATTGGGAAGAATTTTAAAAATGTTTTTTGAAAAAATACGGAAATCAGAAAATTGTAGCTACACTCACGAAAGAGTTGTTGTCCATGAGAACGGAAAAGAGAGAAAAGGTTCAAGAATTTAACCAAAGATTCACTACACTATTATATAATTTTAGTGAAGCAGCTAAATCCGCAGAGGAATCTTTAGTAGAATATTATACAACCACACTCGATCCCCCCATAGCAATGTTTTTCAAAAGAACTAAGAAAACTACCTTAATAGAAAACTTTGAAGAAGCTAGGAAGGTAGAGGAAGAAGCAAGCATTATTGCTAAGCATACTCTTGATGCAGAAACAAAATGAACAACCACGAAGAAAACCCTATTGCTCACTAGGAATAAAGAAGAACCATCAGCAGATATGGAAAACATGGTTAAAATGATGCAAAAATTGTCTAATAAAATTGTAGATCTTGAAAAGGATAAGGTAGCTAGCACATCTAGGAATCCTTTTAAACCTTTCTACAAGAAGAGAGAAGAAAATGATCAGCCTCATCCACCTATAAACAACTCTCCTATTTTAAATTTGAATGAAGTAGGGATGGAACATTTCTGCACTTTTCATTAAGAACCACACTTTGAAAAAAGTTGTCCACAATGGATAAATTCAATGAGCTTGGTAATGAACCAAATGCTAGACTCACAAATTCCAGATCAAGACAATCCTCTAGAAGAACAGACTCTCGAACTGGAGGAACCCACTCCAGACACTACTATGGTGTTATGGGACTGGGTGCCTTTAACCGTGTTAATTGAAGATGATCTCGAAGAAGGCCAAGTCTCAGTTGTGAATATTAATAATCGCAATAAAGGTCCAATCACTGATCCAATTCCAAACTCGACTATGCCCAAGCTTAAAGTCTCCAAAGAAGTACCTAAGAGGCACATCACAGTTATTCCACCTAATCCCAAGGAAAGTCTAGCACCTACCAAGGATCCAAATATAGAGACAACAACTCAACAACCAAAATCTACTATGAACAGGGCAAACAATCAACCAAAAGTTGTAAAGGAACGTGACATGGGATATGACATAATCGAAGATATAAAAAAAGTAAAAGCAAATGTCTCCATATTTGACATGTGTAGTTTGCCTCAGCAACGAAATAAGCTGTTGCAAACTCTTGAACCCCAGTCCAGCACTCCATTAGAAAATGCTTAGGAAGATCCTGAAATAAATGAAGCTAGTATTGGTAGGAAATCCAAATCTCAAACATTTCCTTTCCTTTTAACTTTTGAATTTTTTAATCATAATGTGCATAACTATTTGGTAGATTATGGAGCTTCCTCGAATGTCATCCCACTATCAATCTGCAAAAGGATTAATGGGAATCCAATTCCATCCCCAACTCATATTATTCAACTAGATAGAACTGTTGTTAAAGTCATTGGGGAAATGAAAGATGTGCTTATCAGGTTGTCAGCATATCCTAGAGTGTGTCAGTTTATTGATATAATGGTAGTGGATATTCCTGAAGCTTATGGTTTAATCTTGAGCAGGGACTGGTCTACAAAACTAAATGGTTATTTTGCAACTGACTGGTCCCATTTGTGGTTACCATATCAGAATAGGAAAAATTAGATTAAAGTACTAAGAGAACCGCACATGAAGAAGAATGTAACTCAGCTTGAGGAAAGGAATGAAGTTGTGGCTTTTTCATCTTCAGTTTTGGGGAATTATTTCTTAGAACTCGACCTGAGTAATTATCAATCAGAAAATGTCAGCCATGAATCAGATGAACAGTTTGATCTCCTTTAATTTTCTCGGACCGATGATATTGACTGTAACATAGTTAGCTTAGTTATTGACTTAGATGATAAAGATACTAATTCAGTTATATTAGAAAATGTTTTTTGGGTTCTATACTTTGATGGTTCCAAAACTCACAAAGGATCCGAAGCTGGTTGCATTCTAGTTGATCCTGAAAACAACAAACATTTCTTGTCTTGTATATTAGAGTTCAATTGTACTAACAATACTGCTGAATATGAATCTTTGGTTCACGAATTAAAGAAAGCCATCGGTTTGAATGTTAAATACCTGAAATTCTTTGGCGACTCGGAAATAGTCGTCAGATAGGTGAGAGCTATGATTCATTGTCTTTCACCACATTTGAAAGGTTATTAGGTTGAGGTATGGGATTTAATTATGCACTTTGAAGCTTTTAATATAAAATCTGTTCCTAGATTACAGAATACTGCAATTGATTTATTAGCTACCTTTGCTTCTATTTTAGTGCTTACCAATAATAAATGTTCTATTGAATTGGTTTTCACGCTTTCTATTCCAGATAATATCACAATTATCAGGGTGTTCATGATGATGACCAGATCATTAGTTTCCTTACAAATGAAAACATGTTTCAAGAAGTTGTTATAGATGAAGAAAAACATGATTATGATCTACAAAACAAAGACGCGGCCAAAGGGAATTTCATGCCAAAGGAGTGAAATCACTTGAAAGTTTGTTCGATTTGTAGAGCAAATTCAAGAATCCGGCAAATGTCAAAACTCATAGCTCCTCTATGCAGCATGAGCTAGTAAACTTGGGCACCAAGGCTGAAACAAAGTATGTTAATCTTGGTAAATGTTGTTCATTGGGTGAAAGAGATAAGTTAATTAAGCTTTTTCGACAATATAAGGACGTTTTTGCAAGGACTTATGAATATTTGAAAACATATGACACCCAAATTGTTCAACATGACATACCAATGAAGGCAGGTGTTAAGCCATTTCAAAAGCAGTTGAGAAGAATGCATCCTACTCTAGAACCTCTAATTCAAAAGAAGTTGAAGAAATTACTAGATGCTAAGATCATTTTTAAAGTTTAGAACTCAGAATGGGTTGCTAATCTGGTTCCCGTGAGGAAGAAGTTAGGAGAAATAAGACTATGTGTTGATTTCAGAAACTTGAATAGAGCCTTCGATAAGGATAACTATCACGTTCCATCAATGGAACAAATTCTACAGATGTTGTTAGGATCAGAGCTTTTTTCTATTCTAGATGGTTTCTACGGTTACAATCAAGTTTTAGTAGTTGAAGAGGATCGTCTTAAGACTACTTTCCGCACTAAGTGGGGAACATTTGCCTATAGAAGAATGTCGTTCGGTTTGATAAACGCAGGAGCTACTTTCCAGTGAGCAATGGACATTGCTTTTTGAGGATTGGGTGGTCATTATGTCGTAGTATATCTAGATGATGTGACAATTTTCTCAAAGAAGAGAGAAGCCCATGCCTTCCATTTAAATCATTTTTTTTATCGCTGCAGGAAGTATGGTATTTCTCTAAACCCCAAGAAAAGTGTGTTCGACATTCTTGAGGGAAAGCTTTTGGGTCACATTATCTCAAAGAAGGGAATTTCGATCGATCAAGAGAGAGTGAAAGTTATCAACAAAATCCCCATGCCCCACAACAAAAAATATATGCAGTCGTTTATGGGCACTATCAATTTTGCTCGAAGGTTTGTTCCGATTTTGCTTAAACTGTCAAACCTTTGCAGTAAATGGTGAAGCAGAGCACACAATTCAAATAGACAGACTTGGAGAAGAATGCATTTAAGGATTTCAAAGCAGCTATAGCTAATGCCCCCTCTCTAAGAAGTCCAGACTTTGACAAAGATTGTATTTTGTATACGTCTGCTTCAGATGACTCTCTCGCAGCTGTGCTCATGTAAAAGGTAGAATCAGGAGATGAATACCCAATTTCCTTCATGAGCACTGGTCTACAAGGTGCTGAACTGAACTATCATGTTGTTGACAAACAAGCATACGTCGTATTCAAAGCGGTAAAGCAGTTCAAGCCATATATTCTTAAGAACATAACTAAAGTTGTAGTTCCTCACCTGGATGTCATATCTCTTTTCGTTCAAAAGGAATTGGGAGAAAGAAGAGGAAATTGGGTCACAGCTCTTCAAGAATATGATTTAGAATTTAAACCCGCTACTATCATTAAAGGTCAGGGCCTATGTCAATTTCTCACTGAACATCCAGTTGATGAAGAGAAAAACTAGGAAAATGAAGCTGAACTAAACATGGTTGAGGTATGTCCTATTTTCACGGCTCTCAAATCCTAGTATAGAGACCTGGTGCACTAATTGCAACAAGGGTACTTACCAGATCACTGGAGCTCTAGCAAAGAAGGGCACTTCATTTGAAATCAACAATGGGTGGATCTTTATTCTTTGACGAAACCCAACTCAAATTTTGGTAAAGGTATAAGATAGATCTTCGAGCAAAACTCAAAATCCTGTAAGGTTGAAACCTACTTACAAAGAAATGTTTTGGTGACTTTGTTTTCAATGTTGAATTTTTAGGAATTTAGAGATCGTTTATCTAATTGGTCAAAATAACCCTGTTTTAATAACTAAGATTCGATAGTTCTTTCCTACTATCTCGGGGCTCCATTCACTTTAACATAAATAGCTGTCTCAAGGAGTTCACTATAATTAGACCCATGGAAAGGAAGCATGTCTCATAGATATATGGCATTTAAAATGATCCCATGCTACAAAATGAAATCCAAAAGGGCTTGTACTAAAGAGTTTGATTTCTAGAAATTCTCTCCTCAATCAAAGCACGACAGGAAAATACAAAGCACATTCAATCAAGAACGTTGTTCAAATAAATCAGCCCAACAAAGTTCTTCTCCGTCCGTGAAGCATGATAATCAAACAAGCTCATCACTCACACAAAAGGACATTATGGATTGAAGAACCAAACCCAAATATGCAAGTTGAAGAAATTCATTTCTGGAAGACTCAAATGACAAAAGTCATCAAGAAATATCCAAAAGGATGCAAATAGCATGGGAATGAGGAACAAACGAATATGTCTGTGAGATGTTTTTACGATCCTGTGGAGTTTGTTTAGTTGACATCCGAAAGGCAGAATTGTAAAATGAATTCCATACTCAAGCCCTAAGAAAGTTGTAAGGAAATATGATTCTAAGTTGCTCTATCCCAAAATGACCATGATGATGAGAGTGATCATTATATTCACGGAAGCTGAACTATGAAGACATGTTGTCGCCCATATAAATCAGCAGTTTGTAAGTTTTCTACCACTAAGGAGAGTTCTTTTTCAGAGATCTATGTTTGCCAGAGAATCGCCAATTGTTGTTGCTGCAACATCCCCCAAAAATTTTTGTAAATATTGGTGTCCCTCCTTATTATTTTTTTCTTTAGAAAGTTTACTTAGGAGCTAAACCCTTCCTAGAAGGTATTTTGTACTTATTTTATTCCAGAGGAGTAAGTTTTTTTAGTTTGTTTATCTTTTTCTGCTAAGTCAAAACTCAAATTTTTCATCTGAAACAACGACCAAACTCAAACTTTTCACCCGCAACAGTGGACGAACTCAACAAGTTCTTCCGCAACGGTGTAAGAACTCATGAAGTTTCACTGCAACGAGCGCTCGATATTTCGTTAAGTTTTTAAGCTCGTGTGTTTCGGACAAACTCATCAAGTTCACCCGAAACAACAGACGAACTCAGTGAGTCTTGCCGCAACGAGCGGATCTTTTTTTATGCTAAGGAACGAAGCCACTTTTTTCGGGCGAACTCAGCAAGTTCCGCCACAAAGTCGAGCGAACTCGCCGAGTTCCGCTGCAACATCGGAACGACTCTTATAAGTTTTCCATGACGGGTGGATGCTTTATTAAAACGCAAAGTCATTCCATAGTTTTTCCACAACACTAGGAAAAATCAGTTGCTTTTGTCGAAACAACACTTGGGACTTAAGAGTTCTCGCTGCTACATCGGGCGAACTCACCATTTCCTTCTGATTTCGGCGGTTACGTTAAATGCCAAGTGTGCTGAGGTGACCCCTACCGTACATACCTTTAACACTGTTTTAAAACCCTGCCAACCCATTGAATGCCAACACATGTCAGCCTTTATATAAACGGTTTGGGAAGTTTTAGTGTTTTCATTGGTAGAATTTTATGCTGTGAGAACTCCATTTGAAGACTGTGTTAAGCTATTCCAGCTCAGCCCGTTTGCAGCCAAGTCAACCGTCGTCAGACAAACCATTTTTTTCTAGGTAGGTGGTTCTAACGCTGTTTTTGTTTTACGTTTTTTATTGCTATCAAGCCAATCTCAGTATCACTATCATCACACAAGTTACATGGCCAGTAGACGTTCTGTTTTGTTGTTGTTTTTGGCCTTTTCCAAGCATAAATCTCATAGCCGTAGGCCCTTACAACTTTCTCCTAATCCTTTGAACTTGCAAAACATGGCCTTCCTGGGTAGCACTGACCTGCCACCTCACTCGCGCTTTCGTTAGGGACATACTGAACCCAGTCTCTTTTGAAGCTCATCTAGCCTCTTCCCCAATCCGACTTATCATCCTAGGGAGGAGCATGATGGTCGTTTCTAGTAGAACCTTAATTCCTGTCTTTAGTTTTACAACACTTTTCTTTTTGATATCTGTTGTATCTAGGGAATAGACTTGAGCCATGTTGTTATGTGTAATATGCAATCTTATGTTTGCTCATGCATGGTCGTTCGACAGGTTTAAGTCACGATGTCGAAGGGTAGCAAAAAGAAGGCTGAGATGACCGAGCCAGAATATGAGGAACCAAGAGTTGAAACTTTGTTCGAGGATACCAAGTCTATCAGAGGCGTTCCTACTGAATTCAAGTGGGGAGATGTATATCGCATGTTAAGAGACCAAGATATCCCTGAAGCACTCTTGGAAGAAGAGCATATATACCAAAACATTAGAAGGTCTGGTATATCTAAAGCTTCCACATGCCCTGAGCTCTTTCCTTGCTCAAAAGTTATTAGTTGGATCCTGGAACGCACAAACCCTGAAACAAGAGTGTTGTCAGATAACATTGAAGAAACCTTTGGTTCATATCACCTAACCTACATTGCAGCAGCTTACAAGTTACCATGTCCTCAACATCCATTGAATGATGGATGGCTGGGGCAGCTCTAGACCGACAATTTTGAAATGGCTAAGAGATTGTTAATCACAGGAAATCAACTAAGGAAAAGGGACAGTGATGAGTATGAGGTCCAAAACCTGAGACCCCCTTTCCGGATGATTGCCCTTATGTTAAGCAGAATTTTTGGCATGGCTGACGGAACCATTTACAAGATACAATGGGCTCACATAATTCATTACGTGGCATTCAAGGGAACGATATTTAATTGGGAAATTATCCTCTCATACAGTCTTGCATCCGCCATAGCCATGGCCAAAGAAGGACTGGCCCTAAAGAAGTCAGAATTTTACATGGCCTCGTATCTCATACACTGTATTCTGTCAAAGATTCCTTTCCCAAAGTTGTGTCGCATTTGGGATTAGGCCAACACCCCAGTGTACACTGCTTATAAAAGGATTTGGGCCCAGAACTATAGGATGCACTACAAGCTCATCTATGAAGAATTCATCATACATTTGTATGAGCTAATGTTTAATGAAGATCCCAATTGCTTATCGAAGAATGCAATGGAAATTATGGAGAACTATAGTGAATTCTACTTTTCAGAGGAAGGTACTTATATAAGAATGTATGGAGGCTCCAAATCACCAGATATCTTTCCCAGGTATGCTATTGACTACATAGTCCTAAAGGAGGTAGTCAGGCAAGTTTTCCTAGATGGATTTGATGGATCCTTCAATAGGGTGAAAAAGGCTTCTTTTCATCCTTTGCCTTTCTATGTCGGAGCCTATAACATCTCAAAGCTTGCATCTGCTGAAGATTTTATCCAGGAGTTAAAAGGATTTGACTCTGGGGAAATGGCCTTCCATAGAAATGAAAGGTGTAACAAGGCTGCGGAACATTGCAGACAAATCCATGCTAGCTTTGATTATGTTTATTACTATGATGAGAATGAGTAGGTTTATAGAGGAATCAATAACATGACCGAACTTCAAATTTGCCGTAACCTCAAAATTGGTGCCAATTCTAGCTCTACCACTGTCCTTGACACTCAAGAAGCCAAGCTATGGACAGAAAAGGAATCAATCAAAGTTTTGACCAATGAAGAACAAAGGCTTAAAGAGGAAGCTGAAAGGATCCAAAAGGAAGCTTCTGATAAGATGCATAAGGAGCAAGAAGAAGCTCTTAAGCTTTGAGAAGAAGAAACTATTAGGCTTCAGCAAAAAGAAGCTCTTAGACTGCAAGAAGAGGAATCCTAGAGGCTCTGAGATGAAGAGGTAAAGAAGATAAGAGTGCAGGAAGCTGCTAAAGAGTAGGAAGAAAGGGAGGCGATTGAGAACCAACTAAGTGCCGAAGAAGAAGAAAGACGACTTAAAGCTGAGGAGGAAAAGAAAGAAAATGAGGATGCATAAGCTGGTGGTTCTAACACACAGGACATGGAGGTAGACTCATCCCAAGCGGTCCAGACCCCTCCTATGGAAGAGAACATCCCTATAGAAAATATTCCACTAATCCCTTTCACCCCATCAAAAGATCATACTGTGTCCCAATGGGATAGATTTTTGTATAATAAGAAAAGGAAGTCCATTGTGCTAAAGTCAGAGACAAGGTTCAAAAGACCTTTTCACCCGGACATCATCACCCACCAGAAAACTATTGTTATGCAAAACACAAAGAAGGCTCTTGTAGCTATGGAATCTACTACTGTAGTAGTAGAAAAAGCAAGCAAGGACAGTGTAATCGAAATGGTTAAGTAGTTTGAGTCAACCAAGAAAAGGGCTCGTATGCTGAAACACACCGTGGATAATGAGCATTCCTATAGGGACCTCGTGGTGAAGAAATATAACCACCTTCTGTCGAATCAAAAGGAGTTGATAGATAAATATCAACACCTAGAGGAGGAAAAGGAGCACCTGGCAGTACAGATGATGATAGTTGAAGGGGAGAAGAATGATTCTGAAGCCAGGGTCATTCAATTAGAAGAAGAAAAGGAGTTGATGACCGAGCAACTGGAGCAAGCAAATAGTAAGTCAATGGACATGACCCCTTTTCATGAGCAATCCTCTGACATACTCAATCAAATGCATGAGTCACAAGAGCTGCTTACTGAAGAGATGTGCAAGCTAAAAGCTATGGTGGATAGAATGAGGGAGGTTAACTCCAAATCTATTAGGCTCAAGAAAAAGTACACCCGAGTGAAAGAAGATATAATAAAACAGATGTCATGGAGAGAAGGAAGGGTGGATATCCCCAAACGCCTCCCTTTCAAATCTGTGGTTGAATTTAAGGAAGACATGGGCCTCTTGGAGTTGTGTGAGAGCAGTAGTGCAAAATTGATATTTTTGATCTAGGTAACTATTGGAAAGTCCAATAGTCTCTACCAAAAAGTACAAGGAGTTCATGCGAATTGCAAAATTTACTTTTCCTCAGAGTCTTGAAGATTTTCGAAGTAAAGAGTAGCGCCTATCAGTTTGGAAGGTGAACTAAGCATTCAGATGGAGTATGTAAAGAAAATTGATGTGTGAACCACAGATGACCTCCATCAATGCATTGTGCTTCCTTCTGTGCACGCTCATGTGCTCCACGAGGTTCTCCAGAATGCAGTGGTAGAAATGCAAGACATTACAGAAGAGCTAGATAAGCATGTGGTTTCCAGGAAAATTCTGCTCCCTGCCCCTGCCAATGTTTTCATAAGGGATACAGGCATTAGGTTCAGTTACATACCAGAAGAAGATAAGAATGCAGTAGAAAAGACATGAGTCGAACAAGGGGCGCCATCTGGGACAGAGGAACAAGCTGAGGAAGAAGAGCCATCTAGGATAGAGGTTCCATCTGAAGCAAAAGGGCTGCCTGAGAGCTAACTTAGCAGCCATAGTGCGCTGAAATTTTCCTTTCTATTGTCAAGCCATGAAGTCAAAGGGACAGATGTCTCTATTTTGTCATCTATTTAAAGGATGTCACGAATTATTCCATTTCTGTGAAACTTTTAAGGAAAAATAAAATATTTAGGAAGAAAGGACAGGTGGCAGCCCTGGAGGCATTTTGTAAACCTATATATACATGATTAGTGAATAGTAATAGGGACTTTTGGAAGGTGAAAGACATTTTTTGTCTTGTATGTGAACTATTTTACTGCATGTATATGAAATTCGAATTTACCTAAAGAAAGCCTTGGAGACTGCATTTTTCTTGAAGGATGTGTTAAATGTTTGTTGGATTACTCCTGTATCATCTATACATTACTGTGAGATCTTTCCTTACTGTGATGAATTACTTCTATGTGACGAATGTTCTCCTATTTTTCTGTGCAAAGTGTCTATCTCAAATGAGTAATGGAATGTATTAACTGAATTGAAGCTATCTTTAATATCTTGTATCTTCCGTTGGAGCTGCATCTTTATGATTAAATAGCTATCTATCTAATCTCTAGATGTTTCTTTCCATTTATTACTCATCTTTACGGCTTGATCCTTGCAAGGATAGATTAAATTTGCTCATACAGTCTTAGATTAATTTAGATTAGGTACTTGCATTTAGATTAGGGCATTTGCATATCATCTTTAAAATAAAAGACATAAACAGTGAATCGGGCCGCAACTGATGCAGAGGATATAAATCTTTAAATCTTACGGTAGTCGAAACCATTAATTGGGTGGATTCCCCCCACCAAACGGTGAGCGATCTAATTGGGATTGCTTACCTGGGATAATCCCTTGCTGATTGATGCTATGATTTTTGAGGCATGAACACACCTTATTCAGCTAAAATCATTTTAATGAATAAACTCAATTTGTTGAGGTACTTACCTCTGAAACCTTTGAAAAACTCTGCTTTAGCTACACTATAGGACTTCACGGTGTCCCTAGCGAACTCTCTCACGAAGCCTTCTAGTATACTGTGAACCCAAAAGTCGACTGCTCTTGAAAATGGACTATCTACTCCTTTGAGCCTCGCAATGAGCTTTGGAGTCCACTCGGTTGGTACTTCTGGTGAGAAACAGTTCTTGCGCTCTGCGAGCCTTGAAAACCACTCGTGCAAATCGTGGTATCGAAGCACACAACACTTTGTATCTCACTTATCTGCATAAATCATGATGTTTATCAATCTAAGTAATGATGAATGCTTAAGGATTATCGAATAAGATAGAGAAAGAGTGATTAAGTCTCATAAACCCCACTGCATGGCCTGTGGATGCACTGAGGGTGCGAATATCCTTTTTCTTGAATATTATCGGCGCGGAGTAGATGACTTCGCGCAGTCACTAAATGCAGTTGCATATCTTGTCACCACGTTGTGCATTAATCAGTTGAATCAATTGCATCACAAGGTTGTGGAAACCTGCTTCTGCAACCACCCCCTCAACTTCACCTTGGGTGAGACCTAAGGCTGCTTGCAGTCTCTTGCCGAAAGGGCCGGTGAATAAGGGTTTTGTTGGTATCTTGTACCGCGAAGAACCTGGGTCTACATTGGAAAACCTCTAGAGCAGTGCTGCGACCAACAAATGGTTTTGTTATCGCGCTAAGACCACTGATGCGATAGTGTATTCAGAAAAGTAATGTCCGACAGTTGGCATCCAGAAAAGAAAGAGATCTGGGCTTGGTGCGATAAGATCAAAAGAGACTTCGCAAAGAAAGAAAACATAAGTCCGCGTCTATCTGATGTACAGTGGTTGAATAGATGCTTGTGGAGAGACATCCACGAAATTTTTTGGTCTTCGTTTCCAAACAAGCTACATGAGTGGATATTGCGCCTAGTAGAAAGAAATAATTGTTCCCAAGGTGGAGTACCTACAGAGTGGAGTTCGAAGCTTACTAAATAGCTCAAAGAGATCGACAGCCCACTGTCACGAGCAGTTGACTTCTGGGTTGATAGCATATTAGAAGGTTTTGTGACCGAGTTTGCTGTAGATACGCTCAAATCATACAGCCAAGCTGAAGCATACTTTTTTGAAGGATTTAGAGGTAATTTCCTAAAAAAACCTCAGCCTATATATTAAAATGCTTTTAGCTAAGAAAGGTGTTTTAAGAATGTAGCAATAATTCTAAATATATCATGGTAGAGAATACACACATTGATTCTGACGAAGAAAACCATACTTTGAGAAGTGGAAAGAGATATAAGCCTACTAACGAAAAAGAATCCTAGACAATCTACAAACCGTATATATACCAAAATTCCATGTGACCTCAATAGTAAGAACACTCAGTTATCAGCCACAATACAGTGTATTACACATCATAATCAATCAGTCTAGAACCCACCTACTGCGAGTGTCACGCAGCCTATCCCATAGATCAGTACTACTAGTAACACCGCAGGAGTGAGTGCTCATAGCACTACAACTCAGCCGATTCCACAGAATACTGTCCCTACCACAATCCATCAACCTGTTTCTACTTTGGTCATAGGGAATCAATCACATAATAGTACACAATCCGGAAGGAGAATGACAGATAATGATATAAAACTACCGATATTCAAAGGAACGGGTCAGGAAGAACTTGATCAACACTAGTTTCTATGCGAAGCCATGTGGAGTGTTAAGCAAGTGACATGTGATGCTATAAAAAGAGCGTAGCTCATAACTACTTTTAGAGACAGAGCGTCGCACTAGTTTATGAAGTATTCTCAAGCACAACCAAGAACCTTAGCAGACATCAAGACCATGATTTCAGCAAAGTTTAAAAATCCCAAATCAGAATCACAGTGCATAACAGAGTTGAAAGAAATCAAGCAGAAACCTACTGAATCGGTATGGGAATTCAACCAACATTTCAAAACATTGTTGGACCAAGTAAGTTTTGTTATAGCTCCGCAACAACATCAAGAATGGTTCATTGTTGTGATGTTGCCCCATATCAAACAACCAGTGATGCAACAGAATCTCAAGCTGAGGACTTGGAGATCGCAATGAAATTCGAAGCCTCACCAATTGGAGAGAGTAGTTTTGGGATGATATAGATCCAGAACTAGTTGGCTACCTTGACATTAGAATTACAAGGTATGAAGAATGGAAAAGAGCAGAGAGATGAGCAACGACATGAAGTTTGGTGCACAGGATGCAAAGGAGAGGGCCACACTAGAGAACACTGCCCCTTATTTCAAGAATATATTAACAATGGTGCACCAAACCCAATAAATATGAATCAGAACCAGGCACCATGGTGCGAAATTTGTAGAACTAGAGGACACCGGCCTGAGGATTGTTACCTCATATAGAAATATGTCAAAAGGTCTAAAAACTTATACTGTAATTGAACATGATGAGTCCAACTGTCGCACTTATGAATTAATGACTGAAAGAAAGCGAGATATGGAAGCAATGCGAGGTGCTAGAATGTACTACGTCCAAGAGGAAAATCAACCAAAGAAAGAGAACACCCATTATGATCAAGGAGGATATAGAGGCCACGGTGGTGGATCTCGCGGGAGAGGAAGAAATACTGGCCAAAATCAAGGAAGAAGATGAGGCCAAGTCATATGCTATAACTGTGGTCAGCCAGGCCATGTATCAAGAGAATGTACTAATCCATGCACCACATGCAATTACTGTAAATCATTTCATCATGTGATTGAAGACTGCCCTGTGCTTGAGGTAGAAATGAAAAAGAGAAGAATAGAAACACTGAACCCTAACATCCAGTTGATTGCATCAGAGAATAGACCTATAGGTCAGAGCATCAATGCAGTAACGCGGAGTGGCACTGATACAGGAAAAGACAGCAACACAGAATCCTTGACTTCTAGAACAATTGATCCTAAGAAGAACTTTGGAGAAACAGTAGGAATTAGAAAAGCTCCTAGCAAAGCACCTCCATTGAACTTACAGAAAAAGAAGGAAATATTTAAAGAAACGCGGGACATGTTTAAACAACCACCACCTACTTCACCAAGGATCTCGTTGCGAAGTGAAGTATTGCAAATAGAAGATATGCCACTGGCATATCATCAGATGCACACTGCACCAAATACATCTATTTTTGTTATGCAGTTTCTACAAAGATGCATCAAGTTATTAAAAAATAAAGACACTCTTATGGAATTTGAAAAAATAATAAACTAGTATGAATCATGCAGTAAGAAAGGAATAGCACATGGAGTAGTACATAACATTAGAAGTCCCAAAAGAACCGGCAGGGAAATGCAGTTCACCACACAGATAGGAGATTACGAGATGGATGAGATCATTCTTGATCTCGGATCTGAAGTAAATGTCTTGACCAAGCAGACATGGCAAGTGATGGGAAAACAAAACTTACAGTGGTCACATATACAGTTAAGAATGGCTAATCAAGGCATAGTTATACCGCTAGGAAGGTTAACCAATACCATTGTCGACAATGATGGAGTGCGAAGTTATGCAGACTTTGAAGTAATTGAAATTGTAGATGATAGCAATCCTTATCCAGCACTTCTGGGCATCGATTGGGCAATGACGAAATCCACCGTCATCAATCTAAAAACAATGAAAATGATATTTGAAGGAAACGACATAAGAATTGTCGCACCATTGGATCCTTCATAGGGGGAGCGATATGTTGAACCTATTCAAGAAGAGTACAGAGCTCAAGACCTTGACCGTATCTATAAAATGACAACAAATGCTACGGATTATACTCATCCTACTGCGGATGGAATGCTCAGCTGGCATTGTGATATTTCTTGCATCTTAGACTTTGACATAGGATTAGAAAACTGGCAACACATAATGCATGAAGTATTTTCCAGGAGATGCGCGGCAATTACAAAGTCACTCCGCTTGGTTGGAAAATAGGTAAGTCCAATCCCCACATATGATAGTACAACTAATGTCTATTCATTTATCAAAGAAGACACTGCAGTAGTTTCAGATGAACATCGTGTCTCAGCATTATACATGGCACTCTGCAAGACACCTGCTAAATGGTGGACCACCATAAAAAGACACTCACAACTTGGGACAAGTGCAGAATCAAACTACAGATCATATTCATTAATAAGGTAACACTACCATTTGAGAAATATAATGGCCAGATAGATACAAAGGATCATATTGGAGCATGCGCAAAAGCGTGGGAAGAAATACCACAGACAGAATGGGTACATCTCTTTATGCATACTTTGGAGGAGCCTATTCCAAAGAAATGGTACCTAGAGGAGGAACAACGGATTGGTCTGTCCTTACTGTGAGTTTCCAAAAGGACTTTAGCTTTGAAGATGACCATCCAACTATCCAAGACGCGCTGCAACTTATCAAGGAAAATATATTTTCACCAGATTCCATGGAAAAAAGCATAACATCAGAATAATTTTTTGAAGCAAACAATGTACTTGTGAGTCTACAACCAGATTGGACAGAACAAGTAGAGAAGGTCATGGGCTGCTATAACTTAGCTGAAAAAGATGAAGATAAGGAAGACAGTGATGAGGAGGAACCGCGCAATATAAAGATCCCTGAATCTGAAGGAATGCGCAAAGCAGAAGGACCTCCATTAGAGAGTCCTGATATGAGTGGACCGGTCAAAACAAAGAAAGTGAACATCAGTACTAGTGAAAATTCAAAGTTCACAGCAATAGGAGACTACTAGGATGATGATACACTTGTGAAGATCGCAACTATATTACAGGAATATCAGGAAGTATTCTCAATGATGTTCATAGAGATGAAAGGTATTCTAGGAGACTTAGGAGTGATGAGAATTCCTATTAAACCTGGAGCGAAACCTATTAAACAAAGACCATATAGACTGAATCCGCACTACAAAGAACGAGTTAAGGAAGAACTCAACAAAATGCTCGATACTGGAATCATTGATCCAGTTGAAGAATCTTAATGGATAAGCCCGATGGTCATCCAAGACAAGAAAACAAAGGGTGAGATTAGGATCTGTATTGATAGCAGAAAGTTGAATAATGCCTCTATGCATGATCCATTTCCTACACCATTTACCGATGAAGTACTTGATAACGTTGGAGGGAATGAAGCATACTCTTTTACTGATGGATTTTTTGGATACCATCAGATAAGAATTGATCCAACCAATAGGCACAAAACCACTTTTGCAACAAAATGGGGGTCATTCCAATATACAGTGATGCCTTTTGGTTTGAAGAAAGCACCAACCATATTTTCAAGAGTGGTGATTGCAGCATTTAAAGAATTCATCCACAAGTTCTTAGAAGTTTACTTTGATGATTGGACCATTTTTGGGTTACTGAAGAACCATGCCGCAAACCTCATAATGATGCTAGAAAAATGTAGACAGCATCAGATTTCATTGAATTTAAAGAAATGTATTTTCTGTGTTCCTTATGGGATTCTGCTGGGACATATCGTCTGTAAGAAAGGATTGACGGTTGATCTTGCAAGGATCGTAGTTATTGTAAACTTCCCTACACCAAATTCAGTTAAACGATTGCGCACTACACTAGGGCATACCGGATACTACAGGAAATTTATAAAGGGGTATGCACAGATAACCATAGAAATGGAGAAGCTTTTAAAAAAGGATGCACCGTTCAATTGGAATGAGGACTGTGAGAAAGGATTCGACACATTGAAAGAAAAAATGGTCACTGCGCTGATCCTAGTTTTTCCAGACTGGGAAAAGCCATTTCACGTACATGTTGATGCTTCATGTATAGCATTGGGTATTGTTTTTGCACCGCCAGGAGAAGGAGGAATTGATGATCCCATTGCATTTTTGAGTAGAAAGCTGTCATCTGCTAAGAAGAACTATACCACTACTGAAAGGGAAGGACTTGCAATGGTATATGCACTATAGAAGTTCACACACTATTTGCTGGGTGCGCACTTATTAATGTTTACTGACCATTCTGCATTAAAATACTTGGTCAATAAGCTAGTGTTAGGGGGGAGAATATGCAGATGGCTCTTACTCTTCCAAGTGTATGATTTCGAAATAATAGTCAAACCAGGAAGATTAAATTTAGGCCCTGATCATCTATCAAGGATCGAGTCAGGAGAGGAACCTACGAATATCGAAGACAATATGCCTGATGCACAATTGTTTGCTATACAACTTGCCAATGATTACTATCAGAATATCATTGACTTTCTAACTATCGAGTTCGCACCTACTGAATTCACTACGCAGCAAAAGAAGTAGCTGGTAGTGTGAGCCGCAGACTTCACCATTATCGCAGGACAGCTCTACAAGTTAGGACCTAATGAAGTGTTGCGAAGACGTGTATTAGAACATGAGAAGCAATTTATATTAGGTGATGTGCATTCAAGAGTCAGAGGAGGTCATTATGCAGGAAGGGATACTACACAAAAGATATTGCGTGCAGGGATATGGTGGCCCACAATTCATAAAGACTCCAAAGAATATTGCTAGAACTGCGATGTTTGTCAGAGGATAGGGAAACCGTTAAGAAGAGATGAAATGCCATTGAACCCTCAGCTGACCTTACAGGCATTTGAGAAATGGGCAATTGATTTCGTGGGACCTATTAACCCACCAGGAAAAAGAACTGGTGTGAGGTAAATTATTACAGCAACTGATTACCTCACTAGATGGGCAGAATCAAAACCAGTCAAATACTATAGCGCAGCTACAGCCGCACAATTTATTTTTTAGAACATCCTTACATGGTTTGGATCTCCAAAATTTTTTATGAGTGATCAAGGCACCCATTTTCTAAATAGAACTATTGAAGCTTTGACTGAAGAGTTCTACATCCATCATCAATGCAGTACACCTTATCACCCACAAGTGAATGTCATTGTTGAAGCATTTAATAAAGTACTTGAGAATGCGCTAACCAAGATATGCAATGTAAACCACGATGACTGGGACCTGTGCATTCCAGCTGTATTATGGGAGTACAGAACGACATGCAAGAAATTAACTGGACATACACCTTTCAGATTGGCTTATGGACAAGAAGCAATAATGCCAATGGAGTACATTATACCCAGCTTGAGAATAACTGCATTTACAGGGATGGCAGATCGCGCAGCACTAGAAAAATGGCTGTTACACTTGGTTGGGTTGGAAGAAGACCGCTTCATCGTGGGATTCCACCAGCAAGTGCAGAAAGAGCGAGAAAAAGCATGGCACGATCGCCACATCAAAAATAAGTCTTTTGAGGATGGTGATCTAGTCCTACTGTATGATAGTAAATTCATGAAGTTTCTTGGAAAATTTAAAATGCATTGGCTTGGACCATATACTGTAATAGATGTTACTAACGGTGGCGCAGTCCAGTTAGCTACATTAGCCGGTGATACACTACCCAATTCAATAAATGGAAGTAGACTAAAGATTTACCACGATAGTCCTGCTCCGTAGCATCTTGTATGACCAAAAAGAAGGAAAAGTTTCTAGATGCCAAATATGGTGGGAAGTGGGCACTAGAAACTGTGGAAAAATATGTACATAAACTTATAGAGATAGATCTATACAGCGCACTGCATTGAAAAAAAAAGAAACAATGCGTTATTGCGACATTCAAAAAGCAGCAACTGGAAAGAAATGATATTATATATCGTGAAATCACTGCGCAGAACCAAAGATTTCCTACCGCGTAGTTCGACGCATGGCTCCAGAAAATAGTCGTTACAGTGTCGGTTGGGAATATAGTCATTATACAGTAGTTTCCTACCAACCGCTCAGGAATTTAAAGCACAGATAGCCATTCTGAGCACAATTTTGAAAGACAAGATAGAAGAAGCAACCGGATTTGGTGAACAGATACCACCATTAAATGCTTATCTAGTCGTTCAAGGGTGCGAAGGAGGGTCCTCCATGCCTATAAATAACACTGCATATCGTCTCGTGGGCATATCAAACACTTAGAATTTTCTGCAATTACTTATGTATGAGCTAGTTTTCATAAGCTGTCTACAACTATTGAAAGTGTTTGCATGTCTAAGAGATTTTCATTTGAAGAAGAGTTCACGGTTGAAGAGACTGTGAGGTTGTTCCAACACGGAGGAATTGACAAATTAATGAGAACCCCAAACAAGAAAATCGTTACAGAATCATAACAAAATCCAAGAAGATCACCAAGACACAGCCCCTCAATGCAGGACAAAGGGAAAAATCCAGTAGCACCGAGATCAAAACTTCCGAAGACAAGTTCGGTAGGGCCAAATAAGCCCCTTGCTGACAAAGAGATACCTTTAAATATGAATCCAGAATATATCTCGCCACCTGCAGTGGATGCACCGACCATTAGACTGCTGAAGAGTCCAAAGTATGAGATACCACTCTCACCAATATCGAAGCATGTTTAGGTGGACAAAAATCTGTCAGGAAAGATTCCAGAATGCAAATGGGAGGACTATGATCTGCTAGCAATGCAGAAGGAGAAGCCAACTGAACGAAAGTTCCCACGGTTCTAGCCTGAAAAATACATGTGCTGGAAGAAGAATGCAAAGGGCGACCTCACCTTGGTCGCTGAGAGCTAGTTGTCCGGAGTAGCCAAGTCGGGGCTGATCAACCTGCTAAGACTCCCACATTTTGACAGATCACCGAAGCTCAACGCGGTGGTGCGAACTCTTATGGCTCACATCCACTAGGGATTTTTATGGCTACACCAGAATATCGACCGGACAATTGACTTAATCCACCGTATAACTGGATTAAGCAAAAGGAGAGAAGACCCAAGGAAGTTCTTCTAGGGAAAGACAAAGGATAAAGAGGTAGCAACATTGATGAAGCAAACACAATCTGTGATCAAACGGAAGTGAGGCTTCTAGATGGATGACATAAAGGAAGAGGCAATAAGGTTTGTCACGCAGATATTACTGGGAAAAATCTTAAGAAAGTGCATACCATTATAAGTAAACGCAAGCACAGTACTACTTAGCAATGCAGCTGCCGAAGGACAAGAATTCAATTGGTGCCAATTTCTATTAAATGAGTTCCTTGAAGGACTGAATGATACACAAATAAATGGTGGAAACTTCCACTTCACCTGGCTCGTCGTATTGATCGGCTTCCTGGGGTGTAGGGAACCGAAGCACTATGTCAGATTGGTCACAAACACTTCGGACTGCAGAGGTGCTCGATTTCAGAATCTATGTGCGAATTTTGAATCCTGAAAGAAAGCACAAGAAATCACTGGTCTTTTACACATATTACGACCAACTGCGTGGGGCCATCATGCTTACACCTCAGATACCAAAGCAAGTAACAAGTAAATATATCCGCATTATAAATTTTTATGCTGCGATGAAATGCATCTCCATTTTAGCCAAAGCGTGGAAAAAGAATGTTGATTGGTACCCGGTAAATTACCATATGTACGAGGAAGATATTGAGAATATTATGAAGGAATGGCCAATTGAATTTCGTGTCCCATAGTAGAAGACAAAGAGTCAGGCAAAAGGAAGGATGTTGGAAGTCCTTTGGGGTACACGGAAAAAAGGAAGAAGCAGAAAGCAACTAAAGACCAATTAGACACAGTGCTTCACGAAGATGATTACTTAATGATTGTCGCAAAGGTCAGTAAACAAATGGAGGAACTTTCAACAGACAAAGAGAAGAAGGAAAAGGAAATTCAAGATAGCTTAAACTAGAACTTGACTACATTGTAAGGGATATCCCAAAAATTTGATGAATTTAGTAGAAGATTACCCTTGCACCATGAGTCACTAGCTGAAAAAGGGTCCATGGGGACTTCGCAACAGCAAATAACGGTTCCCGCAAGGTCCCAAATTGTCCATTTGCAGCCACTATCTATCAGGTTGCCATTACAAGATCAAGCAATGCTAGATACGAAGAATGTAGAGCACGTGGAGCTTGACCTTGCAAGCATACCATTGCCAGGACTACATTACTTACAGACACAAGTCAGTGAAGAAATGCATGATAGAACCATAGAAGCACTTAAAGGATAGGAAGAGTTGCAAAGGAAACTCAAATAAGATAGCTCACAAAGTACAATGCAATTACAAGATGAAAGAGATCGTCAACTGAGATTGGAGAACATGATCAGCCTAGTTGCAGATAATATAGATGAATTTGAAGTACAAATAGAACCAATAGATACTATTGTCAAGATTGGCCATTTGGTCAATAGTCTTAAGACTGAAAAGGAAGACATGGAGATTCTCCATGAATCTGAAATTGTTTCCATAAAAGCGCAGATCAATCCATAGACTCCACCAAATGAACAACAGTTAAGACAGGGAGTAGTGAAGACTACGACACAGAATATTGTTATCAAAGTGACTAAATGCCAAAGTCTACTGGAAGCAGCATTGAAGGCATTTAATGCCCTTTAAGAAGACCAACAATTGCTCGAAGTAAAGAAGGAAGTGAAAGAAAAACAAGAAGCACTAGAAAAGATGGGTGAGGAGGTTAAGGCATTACCAACAACGGAGAAACTCCAAAAATATAGAGAAATCAACAACTTAAATAAGGAATTTAAAGCTTTGCGAGAGAAGGAGACAGAAATGGGTGATAAGTCACAGCCATTATTAGAGGATGTCGGCACGATCTCACAAGAGATCGAAGAAAAGTTAAAAGAGCTGAACCAGAATCAAGAGCAGGTGGAAGGCCAGATCGGCCATGAGATAACACTTGAGATGGTGGAAATAGTTGGGAAAATTGAACAAGATACGAAGGCCACGGTAGAAAAGATGACTCACACATTCAAGGAATTCGCTGTGAAGATCAGCCCACAATCAGTGGAGCACCTTCAAGGAGTTCTAGATGGCTTAGAGGCGAGCCACATGTAAGTGTTAGAGGCCTGTTGGTCCTGAACCAGATGGGGCATTTTTTAACAGGAAGAATTTTGAGAACTGCGGAGATAAGCGTAGTTAAGATTGAACATTTTTGAGATAAGTTCTGGTATGCTGCGAAGTTGCATGCAGCATAGTGTCAAAGGAGCTGCGAGATCGGTGTTGCGAGGAATACAACACCGCGATGTGCCACATTAACGGAGATCCAGCGAAGCAGATCATGGACGGATGAAGGCAGTTATTATGGTTAGGTCACAGAAGACCTATTTTTCGGCAAAGATCGTCGATAACTACCAAGCAATGGGTAGGTGCAAATCGGAGGTAGGTGACTGATCACAACATATAGAAGGCTATGACTACTAGAGCCAATCATCTAAGGAGGAGGAAAAAGAGCTCGGTAGAAAAAACCTGTTGGCGCGCATATAATAGAAGATCCGATGCCAAATATCAGTAGTCCAATTTTGGGAAAACCGCGGCAGTTTTGTAAACCTAAGGGTTCTTCCTTCAAGATGTAAAAGACATGACCTATGGGTCTTGATCTATAAATAAGGCAATTTTGTAAAGAAAAAGGGTTAACTCTCATTTTTGTTGATATTATTAAATATTTTGAGATTTGTTAGATAAAAGCATTGTAGAGGCTTTGCAGCTGAGTGCACAGAAGAAAGAACTGTTGAACCCTTTCCTAAATAATAAACAATAGTTCTTGTGGACGTAGCTTCCCATCCGGGGGGGGGGGGTGAACCACATTAAACCACTGTGTTATGCAATTGTTGTGCCTAATTATCATTAATTTGTTATTTAAATTACTTACAATGCATGCATAAGGTTACTGTTATCTTATATGTGTTTATTTTTATCTATATTCACCATGGAAGGGATGGAATAATATGTTAATAGTTCATGTATGGATGAATGTTAGCAGGTAAGCACCTATAAGTCTCGAATGAATGGGTCAATGAGATAACCACACAGTTAATTGTTAAGGATTAAATTGCGATATCGAAGCACATAGCACTGTGTATCTCACTTATATGCATAAATCATGATGTTTATCAATCTAAGTAATGATGAATGCTTAAGGATTATCGAATAAGATAGAGAAGGAGTGATTAAGTCTCATAAACCCCACTGCGCAACCTGTGGACGCACTGAGGATGCGAATATCATTGTTCTTGAAGATTATCGGCGCGAAGTAGAAGACTTCACGTAGTCACTAAACGCAGTTGCGTAGCCTATCACCGCGCTACGCATTAATCAGTTGAATCACTTGCATCACAAGGTTGTGGAAACCTTCTTCTGCAACCACCCCCTCAACTTCACCTCGGGTGAGACCTCAGGCTTCTTGCAGTCTGTTGCCGAAAGGGTCAGTGAATAGGGGTTTTGTTGGTATCTTGTATCGCAAAGAAACTGGATCTACATTGGAAAAGCTCTAGAGCATTGCTGCGACCAACACTTAGAAATACTTATGCATCTAGCATTCATCCACATATGCGAAACTTAACATATTATTCCCAGCTCATTTCTTATGGTGAATACATATAAAAGTAAAACACATAAACTGATACGCAAGATCTTAAGCATTCACTGTAAGCAAATAACAGATGCAAACATGTAAAGAATCACACAACACAGAGTTTAACGTGGTTCACCCCCGAGATGGGAGCTACGTCCACGAGAACTGTTGTTGTATTAGTCTTTGGGGAGGGTACAACAGTTCCAGTCTGCGCACTCAGCTGCAGACTCTCTTCTCTCTCAATAGGACTCTACGCACACAGCTTGCAGAGCCTTTAAATTGGAAGACTAAAAAAAGGTCTTGATCGAGATTATACAATGAGATCTAAACCCAACATTAACAACGAAGATTCAACCATTTCCCTTACAAAATTGTGCCTTCTTATAGATCATGCCTGTAGGTCATGTATTTACAATGCATAGGAAAAAACCCTAAGGTTTCCAAAACTGTTGCGGTTTTCCCTGAACGGGACTGTTAAGCGCTAATAGCGACTCTTCCATCATGGCAATCCTCTGTGCATGGTCACGTCACTTTCATTCTTCCCTATTGACTACATGATGACTATCTCTTTCACTCAGTCGTTCCTTCTCTAATGACCTTATGCGGCTAGTTCACGCTGTGCTTCCTCTGCGTGTGTGATCGGTCACTTTCCTTTCTCCTTACTCCTCACCCAACTTCTTGGTAATCATGGAATATCTTAACCAAAAATAGGCCGCTTTCACCTAGTGGACCTTCCCTTCATACATTCTCAAAACAGGTGCCCTGCTGGCACATCACGATGCTACTACTTTGCAAAACCGGTCCTCAGCTGCGTGGTTCCCATCCTACTGATACTGCACTGCGCTCGCCTCATAGCTCCCCAAAACTAACTTGCACCAAAAAGTATTCCACCGAACTGCCCTGCCAGGACCAACACTTCAAATGGACATCGACATAACAAGAATCTTTTGAACAGCTCGAACAGAAGCTCTACACTGCACCAGTACTTGTGTTACTTGATTTGCATCAGCCCTTTGATATTGAGATGAACGCATCAGACTATGCCTTGGGCACAGTGATCACTCAGTCTCGCCAACCAATAGCTTTTCATTTCAATAATTTTAACGACATAGTTAGAATATATTCGACGTACGAAAAATAACTATACGCCATTGTGCAAGCTCTCAAGCAATGGAGGCATTACATCCTTGGAAAGGAAACGGTCATCCTCACTGAGCATAAGCCTCTACAGTTTGCTCTGACCCAGTCAAAATTACAGACAACTCAAAATTTTAAGTGGATTAATTACCTACAACAATTCTAGTTGGTAATTAAGTATTGGAAAGTTAAAGCTAACACCGCCACCAATTGTCTAATCAGACTACCCATTACTCTCCTCTTTACAATGATGTGTATGCAAGGATATGACACCACTACTTGGCCTCAGTTTTATCAGGAAGACATCAAATTTTCACCAGTCTACCAACAGCTTTAGACTGAAAAGTCGCCGATCATCGACTATTTCCTAAAAGACACCTTGCTATACATGCTTAAACAGATTTGTGTACCGACATGTGAGAATCGACATCAACTCATTTGGGACGCACACTACAACAAGAATTTATGACACTTTGGAGTAGCAAAGACACTTGCTATTATGTAGAAGTATTTGTTTTTGCCTACACTTAAGACTGATGTCAACAAGTACATTCGATCATGCGTGGTTTGTGCCATTGCTAAACCTCCTAATCAACGATAGGGATTCTACACACCTCTGTCAGTTCCTAGTCGACCATGGGAATCTATATCTATGGACTACTTGACGAGATATCCTACTACCAAACATTAGCATGATGCGATCTTAGTAGTAGTTGACAGATTTTCCAAGATGGCCATTATCATACTATGAAAGAAGACCACGATAGCGCAACAGACTGATCATCTCTTCTTCACACATGTTTATAAACACTGTGGTTTACCCACAACCATTACTTCCGACCGAGATGCCATATTTGTCAGCATAGTTTGGAAGACCCTCTGGTAATTGTTAACACCCAAAAAGTGCTCACTAGCTCATTTACCACATTATATGGCTCATTTGTCCATTTTCCTACCATATTTCCATTAAAAATCCAAAAAATCCCATTAAAAAGCCTCCAAAAGGCCTAAAATGCCTCCAAAAGGCCATAAAACCCTCAAAATAGCCTAAAAAAGGCTAAAAAACCCCCTTTTCCTCCAAAAATAGCAAAAATCCCCTAAAAAGGGAATAAAAATATAAAATAATGAGGAAAAGGAGGAAAAAACCCTATACAGCTGCCTAAAACCATGTGTTTCCTAAAACCATGGGTCAGCACTCCACCACCAAAATACTATAAATAGGTGATGGAGATCCCTTATTCCATATCCACAATCACAAGCACCCTTACTCTGCCAAAATCTCTCTCGAAACCCTAGTTCACCTTTGAACTATTTTCACCTTGAGAGCCACCTTTGGCCCATCCCCCAACATTGGAGAAGGAGAAGGAGCATTCAGAAGCTTGGAGCATCCTCTTGGACACTGCAAAGGGCTTCACCAACCTTGACACTCAAGGTAACATCAATACAAAGTCATTCTTTCATTTTGGTGTTTAATGCTTCATGCTTGTCTTAGAAATAATTTAATTGTTGTTTTAATTTAATTAGTTTAATATACTGAACTGCTACTAAGGAGTCCATTCTCCTTAGTAGGTGCTCATTGGCACAAGCTAGGGGTAAAACCCTAGCTACAGTTTTGGCGACTCCCCTAGTTTTCGAATTTCTGGTTTCCGTTTTTAAATTTTTTCTTTCGGCTGTCCCTTTCGGCCGCTGCATACCGCGTCTTTTTCCTCTACAGTCGCGTCCCGACCGCGCCTTTCAGGCCTTTACCCGCGATCCGACCGTGGCTCTCAGACTTCTTCTGACGCTCTGCCGGCGGATTCAAGTCTGTTACCTGCGATCCGACCATGGCTAATCAGCCTTTTTGTCGCGATCTGACTGCGCCTGTCGGCCTTTTTCCTGCGTCGCGACTGCGGCTTTCTGCCTCTTTCGCGCGTCCCGACTGCGCCTGTTAGCCCTTTTTCCGCGACCCGACTGTGTCTTTTTCCATTTTTCCTGCGTCCCGACTGCCACTGTTGGCCCGATAGCCGCGACCCGACTGTGCCTTTTCCCCTGTTTCCTGCGTCCCGACTGCCACTATTGGCCCGATAGCCGCGACCTGACCGCCGCTGTTTCCCTTAAACCCACGGTCGGCCTGTTCTGATCCGCTACAGACCCGCGGTCTGATTTCTGCTCTTTTCCTGTTTTGAGCCCAGCCCCTCTTGCTGCAATATTTTCTGCATTTGAACAGCCCTCTGTCCCACCTGCAGCCCACTTCCTTACAGCCTTTCTGCAACATAATTTCTGTTCCTTTTACAGAATCTTTTTAAAATTTCAGTATTTTTATTTCAGAAAATTTTGCAAATTAAAAGAATCAATTTCAGCATTATTGATAGATTGGAAGTTGCCCTCCCTTGTGGTACTTCTGTTTTTGGGTTCAACACCTCACGAGCACACACTCTGTCACATAAAATCAAGTGAGCCTTAAAAAGTACCTAACTAAACCAACATTCTAACCCCACTTGGGGAACACAAAAGAATCATTGTAGTTAGGTAGGATCAGGGGGATAGGCTTCCAATAACACCCCTTGGTTATTTCACTTGAGACATAGTTGTTGTCCAAATAGGGAACCAAAATCCCCTAGTACTTTTTGGCACGGTCACGACCAGTTTATCAGAGGGCCTCTCCCTTAGGAGGGTTGAAGTCGGGAGACTGGTTCCGGAGGCCTGAGTGGAATACCGCACTCCATTCAGTAACCGAAGGGCTACCTTTCGCGGTTCGCGGGATATCCCTGTATAGGGGTATTGCGGTCAATGAACTAAACGGCAGATTCACCTTTCTGGACGTGTCATGAACGGGGTATCTTAGTTGCCATTCTTCTAGGATTGACTACCCGGTGTCCCTCCCGGTAGGGGGATATCATAGCCACTTGGCTTTCCTACTCATATTGTCTGACTTGGATTTCATCACCTTGCAGAGGATATGTTTAGTTAAGTCAGAATACTTTTAGTTAGGTGTTTGCATGCTCCTTTACCTCCCTTTGGTCTAGTGAGTCCACCATTTTTCTTTTTTTTAGGAAACCTGCTGCTTGTTGGTATTCTGACCATCTTTGTTGTTACTCCACCTATTGTAGCACAGCTGTTGCAGTGGGTGTTTTGAGTTGGTTGTTGGCCTGAGTGCCTTGCTTTTTAGCTCTCCTTCTGCACACTCGGTGGCATTAGGATTTTTTGAGCTGTTTTTATACTCACCTCAACCCACAGAGATTTAGACACCATCTGTCACCATTGAGTCCCCGAGAAACTCTCGGCGCCTCAGGGGCGAGCCCCCACAGCACGGTTCTCTTGACACCACACGTCGTAGATTCCGATCATTATCCGTTGATACCACTCATCACAGATCTAGAGCCTTGTCACTTGACTCCACTCGTCAGCGACGTAGGTCTCCGTCACCAGATAGTGACGCACCTTACTTTACCTCTGATTCTGACGAAGAGTCTGAGAACCCTATTTATACTGCCCCTACTAGCCCCATTGCTGGTACGACTTCCACTCCATTTGTCATAGGGACCATTGGTGGCACATCCACCACCACACCAGTTACTACACCTGTTTTTGGTATGCCCTCCATGGGGCAACCATCTACCGTTCCCCTCACGGTACCTATTCCCACAGCGGGAATACCTATCCCCACTACATCAGTGGCTCACACTACCCATGGTGGTGCTGGACCATCCTCCACTACCTCAGTTCCCCCACTTGGGGGCACCACCCTAAATCTTGTCCCTCCACTTGGGGGCACTGGCCCCAACTTGGTCCACAGCACTACTGTGTCACAGCCTTCTTCCAGTTTGCCGTTCATGGCTAGCCTCAACCTACCTGACCTGGCCAGATTGACCAACGATCCTATTCGACACGACCCTATGTGGCCTCATATGCCTACCAAACTACCCTCTGACATCCCTAAATTCGAGGGTAAGGCCGGTGAGGACCCACAGAACCACATCATGTCTTTCCACCTATGGTGTTCCTCTAACTCCATCGTGGACGACTCTGTTCGCCTCCGTCTCTTACAGCGCACCTTTACTGGCTCTGCAGCCAAGTGGTATATTGAGCAGCCTCATGGGACCCACGCCACCTTTTCTTCCCTGGCCTCGACCTTCCTGCAGTTCTTCCAGTTGCCAGTCCGCTATGACGCGGGCGTTGAGATCCTTCTATCTTGTAGACAAAACACGGCTACCCATATCACGGACCACATCCATGAGTGGCGTAGACGCCGTAGCTTATGCAAGATTAAACTAGATGACCGTATCTTCCTCGATTGGTTCCTCAAGTCCCTGCTTCCCGTCATTGCTAAGGATGTAGCTTCAGAAAGACCCCAGTCTGAAGAAGAGGCCATCCTTAAGGCACAGCAGTTCGACCTCATTTACGCCCAGTCGGGTTACCTTTATACCATTATACCTGACGCCCCTCGCGGCGAGTCCTCCCATCATGATGCGCCGGGGGCATCCCACGCTGCAGATGGTATCATTGGCCGTGTTTCTTCACATCCCCAACCATTTTCTATAGCACGACCTACCCCTGGCCCCGACCTGTCGAGGGCTACCTCCCAGTCTGGAGCAACCAACTCATATGCTCCCATGACACATCACCATGCCCATGGACCCTCATGTCCACCTCAATGCTTTGGGTATGCGACTCCTGCTTATGCTCCTCCAGTCGCCCCTCAGCCTTACTACCATCAGCAGACTGCCCCGGCTCCTGCGCCTTCACAAGCCCCTCCAGCTTATTATCCGCCACAGGCAGCCCCTGCGGCACATCCACAACCTGCTCCGCAGTCCTATCAGCAACCCCCTCAAGTTGCTGCACCTGCTCAGCCTCAACCTACATATCATCCTCCGCAGCCTGCTCCAGCACCTGCGCAACCTCAAAATCCACCTGCTGCCCAAGGGCAAGTTTACGCCCAACATAACCCGCAGCAAAACCAGAATAACCAACGTAACCAGGGCCAACAGAACCGCGGCAAGGGCCGTAATCGGGGAAACAACCAACCTGCAGACCAAGCCGGTCAACCGGCTAATCCCCCTGACAACAACAATGCGGCCCCCGCTAATCAAAACCCTGATCGCCCGCCCAAGCAGGCCAAAAACCCCAATTTGCGGACGAACCACCCTTGTTCTATTTGCGGGGTCTATGGACATTACACCCATGCTTGCCCACACTTGGAGCGAGCTCGGCAGCTTTGGGTTGACGAGGCCCATCGCCAAGGGCATGCGGCTCCCCAAGCACCGCCCAACCCCCCCAGCCTCAGCAACCCCCTTTGGTGCTGCAAAACCCCTTACCGACCCAAGGCGTGGTGAACACTCAGCCGTTGGCCCCTCAAGCTAACGTGCAACCCCAACAACAGCAGATCACCTACGCTGCTCCTGATCAACCCATGTTCGACTCAGGTACCCACCACTTACTGATGATGTCATCCGCTGACGTCAACCTCCAGACCCGTCGGAACCAATATGGCTCCACCTCTGAAGCCACTCCCACGGATAAACCCGCTAACGCCCATCCCACCGATCAGGCGTTACGTATACCTCCGCCTCCCATAGACGGCGCTGCGAAAGCACCTCGTTTCCCACTTCGCCGAATCAACAATAACCCTAACGCGCGTGCTGCGTCAAACTACAACATCGTAGACGACCTAGCCCAATCTCCCGCAGCCATGTCTGCGTTGGAAGTCTTGAAGAACTGCCCTTCCCAGCGTAAGACTTTACTTTCCGCCATCGGGGGGATTGACCCAACTGATTCACACTTGATGGCATTTGATTTAGACCAGTCTGAACCACGCCTACCTTCCAGCTTAGCCTTCCAAGTTACAGTCTCCGTTAGGAATCTTGTTATCCATCGGTGCATCATCGATGAGGGTGCTTCCACATGCGTTATGTGTACATTTGTATGGCAGAAGCTAGGATCCCCTCCTCTCCAGCAGTCCACCACTGCGTTACGTGCCTACGACGGTCGTTCGGCCCAGCCCCAAGGCCTTCTACCCAACGTTCCAGTCCAGTTAGGTGGTAAAACAGTTCTTATTGACATAGAGGTAATCAATGCCCAATTGGATTACAACCTTCTACTTGGCCGCAGCTACATGTATGCCATGCGAGCGGTTGCCTCTTCTGTCTTTCGCACCATGATGTTCCCCCATGAAGGACGCGTGGTTAAGATTGACCAGCTCACCTACTATGATCCCAGTGCTCCGGCGGCACCGGAAAATGTTCTCCCCATGGTTGAACAACTTGTTTCTAGTGCCACCACCTCGTTTGTTTCCTCTACGGGGCCTGGAGTCTACTCAGACGCGCCGATGACCTCCACCTTTCAATCCATTCCTCCGCCGTCATCTACGCCCGAAATGTCTGACTTATGTACCTTGTCCCATGACATCCTACCACCTAACAATCAACCATCCTTGTTGCCTAAACCACCATTGGTACCTAGTCACATTGGTGTTACACCGATCCATACGATCCCCTTCCTAGTTCCTCCAGCAGGAGTAGTAAGCGCCCCGGTCATGGCTACCCTTAGCCTCCCTGGGTTAACATTGGGATTACCTGTATGGTATCTTTCGCCTCCCGTTCGCCCGCCGACACCAGATGTCGTCCTCCAGCCGGTGCAACCCATGGCTACTACCACTCAGCCACCTCCCGGTGTCTCTACCTCTTCGTCCTTCACGACACCTCCTCCTCCTCCTCCACCCACTGGGGGCAGAGGTCCACAACCTTACACTGCTGTCCCACCTCCCAAGACAGTCAAGAACCCTCCAGTGTTTCGTGCTCCTCCCAAATGCTCGCTGTGTGACGAGTTGGGCCATGCGACCCACCAATGCCCACAGTTACCCGCATTGCAGAAGCACATGCAAACGCTCGATGATGACCCCAACATCCCAACTGTCGAACTAAACCCCACTCCTAAGCCTAAAGATAAGTCCCTACGTACCAACCACTCCTGCGCCATCTGCGGTATTTACGGGCACTATTCACATCATTGTCCCGATCTCCCGGATTACAGAGCGGCTCTCTATGAGATGAACAATCTGGATCTTGAGACGGCACCACCAACCATTGAGGAGATCTACCCCCCGGTCTCTCCCCCTTCCGAAGAGGTTAATATCATCTACATGATCTCTTCAACCAACACTTCTACTACTCCCTCGTCAACCGATTTGACGACGCAGACTTTCCGTACTGATGAGGAGATTCTTGAGGCCCTAACTGCCCCGGATTATCCTTGGGATGATATGCACCACCGTTCCTATTTCATCCCAGAAGCGTCTTCCTCTAGCACCGCTACCCAATACGCGGTCGAATCCAAAGACTTCCTCCCCACCAAGGTTGACTGGTTCAAGGACCCTATTCCTGCTCCTGATGCCTTCGAGGAGGGCAACAGGGCCAACATCTCACCTGTCATCCAAGTCGATATTGCTGCTCCAGGTCGTGCCCCTGAACTCATTACTTTAGGAGCATTCTGCAGTAAACAAGAGATTGAGGACTACATAAACCTTTTCAAAGCATTCCGTGATATCTTTGCCTGGTCCTATACCGAGATGCCCGGTCTTGACCCCGCCATTATAGAGCACCACATTGACACATGGCCAGATGTACCCCCCGTTTGCCAGAAAGAGCACCACCTTGACACCTCTAAGTCAAGGGGCATAATAGATTACCTCAACCCTGGGATAGGGGGCATGATCAACCATTTTGACCCTACCCCATCACATCTATCTCAACACGTCAGTGAACCCATTGTTCAAACCCACACATATGTGATCCATAATCACATACCCTATGCACATAGCATGGGGGCAAGTCATTAACCCTTTTCACTTTTTCACATTTGTGATCTCAACCATTTTTGAGGTCACATATCACTTGTATATTTGATTTTATACACCTAGTTCTTTCCTTTGACCATTCCGGAGTCCTTATGACCTCCGTGTTTCGCACCATTTGCACTGCCGGATTCATTTTTTCCGCGCTCGTGATGATGCTTGAGATCATTTCTCGCTCTCACCAGGACCAATATCAACATTGTGTCCCGACACCACTAGTCACCATGGTTTGCGTGCCACATCGGCCGTTCTCTGTTTTTCACATGTTTTATATCATCGGATTCATTTTTCCGAGCTGGTGATGATGCTTGAGATCATTTCTCGCTCTCACCTCCAGATTTTCTGGGCATTTTTCAAAGTGCCCCCGTTGCCTCGGTGTACGTGCCACATCGGCCGTTACCCGTTTTTAACATCCTTTATATCGCTGGATTCATTTTTCCGAGCTCGTGATGATGCCTGAGATCATTTCTCGCTCTCACTTGGTACAATTTCAACATTGTGTCCCAACACCTTGCTGCCTCGGTTTGCATGCCACATCGGCTGCTATCGGATTGTTCCACATTTTTACATGAGCCATTCACTCCTGTCATACTGCAAACGTTTCGTTATTTTGCCACCATTTCATCTACCCCGCAAGGAGGTCCATCAGTGTTCCCACCTACCCTCGTTCTTGGTCATCATTACTAAACCTTGATTGAACACTTCCTCCTTGCCTGGCCATTCCTTTTGTTCGGTATAATTTTATCCCTTTTTCGGGCCGGACAAGTCCTTTACGAAAAAGGCACTTAGGGAGTTTCCGTTAAGCTCTTTTCTGACTCCTAAAAGAATGAAAAGATCGCCGAGCAATCTTGCTTCCTTTCATGCTCGTTAAAGTACCTGAAAGGGCGTCTATCTGGTATAAGTTTAACCCTTTTCCGGACCTGGTAGACTAATTACGAAAAAGGAATACTCTAGTCACACCGGCTAGAAGAGTTCTTCATTGCATCCTTTTATGCTTCTTTGGGCCTTGGAGACTAAATCTACGAAAAAGCAACCCCCTGGAGTCTTCTTACTTGCTTTCAGACTCTCTAAAATTGAAAGCAACCACGAGCATACGCTGTCTTGGGCTTGTTAAATCCACACGGCAGTACCATTCCATCACTTCAGAGTCTTCTTATCGCTTTCAGACTCCTTAAAATTGAAAGCCACCACGAGCATGAACTGTCCTGGGCTCGTAAAATCCACACGACCGTACCATTTTACACACACTTCTTCTAGTTCCTTAACCCATGAAGAAGTATCCTCCCATGCCTCATGGCACTATGATCTATCATCTCGGCAGCACCCCCAATCAGGTCGCCTTTGTTCAGAGTATTCTGCAGTCTCCTGCCATTTTATACCAGTTTGAGTCTCCCTCAGACCAGTCACTCTCCCTGAGCCATTACATCTATGATCCCTTTCCCCTCAGTCAGTTTTATATGCTGCCAGATCATTTCCATTATCATACTCTGAACAAAGGAAGTTTGAGTCCACCCACTCTACTTGCCCAGTTATCCCCTTGTAGTTCGGTCAGTCCTGCCATCAGTACTATCACATTTCGGTCTTGTACCTCGCGCTCCTGTCAAGGAAACATCATTGCCTTGATAGGGGCAGGTCTCCCTCTGTCGACGACAGCTCCTCTATTCCATAGGATAGGCCCAGAGGTCCCTACGCCTTGGACTTATCACCATCTGTGGTAAGTGCCTACGGATCATTCTGAGAGGAGACATCATTGCCTCTCTGAGTGGTTGTTCCTCACATGCTCGACTTCAGCACCTTGATCGCATCGTTGAGGATCGCGTAGGATTATATTCCATCAGTTTTTTGTCGAAGACCCCGGATTTCCCCCGACTCTAGCACATTGGTGAGTCACTTCGGAACGCCCAGTTGTATGTTCCCGTGGATGTCCGGGCTGCGTTGGCGTTTGTATTCGGAAGCCATCCAGTTTCATGCTTCCTTGAGTACCCAGTTTCAGTTCCAGTTCAGTGTACCATGGAGAGTATGACCCCAGTCACTATGATCCAGCAGCTCATCAGTTCCTTTGGTACCACACTCAGTAGCACTGTTGATTGTTCCGGTGCACCAGTTCTGCAGTTCACACATGATCCGCTCAGCAGTATGTCCCAGATTTGTGTCCCCTCTGGACTCTTATGATGTACACAGTGGTCATGTATCTTATAGGTCCCCCTTTTTTCGGGCCTTACAGTTATATATCTTGATACGAGCATGGGTATGCCCGCCTCGTCTATATATTGAGATTATTCCTCAGTCAGTATTTGAGGTCATGTATATTTCAGGTCCCCATTTTTTTTGGACCCCATTGTTGTTATTATGTTATATCCTGATACGAGCATGGGAATGCCCGCCTCGTCCATATGATCAGATGATTCCTCATCCTTTATTGAGGTTATGTACTTTTAGTTCTTGCAGTTGTTCGGGATCGTTGTTCCGGGCTCCAGTTTGTTTCTTCTCTTCTCTCCACATCCCAAGAAAACCATTTATGACTTATGATGTCCATCGGCCATACGATGAGCTCCTGACCTCGCACATCAGGGGGCAATCTGTTAACACCCAAAAAGTGCTCACTAGCTCATTTACCACATTATATGGCTCATTTGTCCATTTTCCTACCATATTTCCATTAAAAATCCAAAAAATCCCATTAAAAAGCCTCCAAAAGGCCTAAAATGCCTCCAAAAGGCCATAAAACCCTCAAAATAGCCTAAAAAAGGCTAAAAAACCCCCTTTTCCTCCAAAAATAGCAAAAATCCCCTAAAAAGGGAATAAAAATATAAAATAATGAGGAAAAGGAGGAAAAAACCCTATACAGCTGCCTAAAACCATGTGTTTCCTAAAACCATGGGTCAGCACTCCACCACCAAAATACTATAAATAGGTGATGGAGATCCCTTATTCCATATCCACAATCACAAGCACCCTTACTCTGCCAAAATCTCTCTCGAAACCCTAGTTCACCTTTGAACTATTTTCACCTTGAGAGCCACCTTTGGCCCATCCCCCAACATTGGAGAAGGAGAAGGAGCATTCAGAAGCTTGGAGCATCCTCTTGGACACTGCAAAGGGCTTCACCAACCTTGACACTCAAGGTAACATCAATACAAAGTCATTCTTTCATTTTGGTGTTTAATGCTTCATGCTTGTCTTAGAAATAATTTAATTGTTGTTTTAATTTAATTAGTTTAATATACTGAACTGCTACTAAGGAGTCCATTCTCCTTAGTAGGTGCTCATTGGCACAAGCTAGGGGTAAAACCCTAGCTACAGTTTCTGTTAACACCCAAAAAGTGCTCACTAGCTCATTTACCACATTATATGGCTCATTTGTCCATTTTCCTACCATATTTCCATTAAAAATCCAAAAAATCCCATTAAAAAGCCTCCAAAAGGCCTAAAATGCCTCCAAAAGGCCATAAAACCCTCAAAATAGCCTAAAAAAGGCTAAAAAACCCCCTTTTCCTCCAAAAATAGCAAAAATCCCCTAAAAAGGGAATAAAAATATAAAATAATGAGGAAAAGGAGGAAAAAACCCTATACAGCTGCCTAAAACCATGTGTTTCCTAAAACCATGTGTTTCCTAAAACCATGGGTCAGCACTCCACCACCAAAATACTATAAATAGGTGATGGAGATCCCTTATTCCATATCCACAATCACAAGCACCCTTACTCTGCCAAAATCTCTCTCGAAACCCTAGTTCACCTTTGAACTATTTTCACCTTGAGAGCCACCTTTGGCCCATCCCCCAACATTGGAGAAGGAGAAGGAGCATTCAGAAGCTTGGAGCATCCTCTTGGACACTGCAAAGGGCTTCACCAACCTTGACACTCAAGGTAACATCAATACAAAGTCATTCTTTCATTTTGGTGTTTAATGCTTCATGCTTGTCTTAGAAATAATTTAATTGTTGTTTTAATTTAATTAGTTTAATATACTGAACTGCTACTAAGGAGTCCATTCTCCTTAGTAGGTGCTCATTGGCACAAGCTAGGGGTAAAACCCTAGCTACAGTAATAGATGGACACATGAATCTCATTGTCGACAGATTTCCATCCTCATACCAATGGAGAAACGGAAGTTGTGAATCGCTTGGTAATACAACTGCTTCGCATGTATAACCACAAGCATCGATGCACATGGGATGAAATTCTTCCATACATACAACACAGTTACAATCGTGCTTAGCACAGCTCTGCAAGCAAGAGTCCATTTGAGATATGTTACATATTTCAACCCTCAATGCCTATCGAATTGATCAGCTCCTTGACATAGCCAAACTCTGACACCGACCACAGCTAGTGAGAAGTTAACAAAGCCTTGAAGTTTCGAGATCAAATCTACGACATCCAAAATCAAGCACGAGAAATGTTGCAACAAGCAAATGATAAAGCTAAGGCCTGACATGACAAGCATCGTATTCCTCATGCATTCCAAATTGGGGATAAGGTCTGGTTACATCTCAAGAAGGAGTGCTTCACTAGTCCATTCAAGAAGCTCAAACCTTTGCGATATGGTCCCTACAGTATTCTTTGACAGATTGGAGAAAACACTTTCCATCTTGACATTCCTGCATGCCTGGGTCTACATCCAATATTCAATGTGAATCTACTTCGACCATACCATGCACCACTATTGGAACAGAACGAATTTCAAACAACAAAACCTGAAGACATCCATCAAGATGTTTAGGATCCCCTTCCTTTCAACACCATTGTGGGACGAAGGGTACTCCATACAAGGACGAACACAATTCCCTTGTTTCAGGTTTCTAAAGCCGGTGTTAGGAACCCATGTCTTTACTTTGTTAGTATGTTGTTGTTGGACGCATATGCTTTGTAAGTCGTCCCGTAGTATTTGTTGATCAATAGTTTATGTTATTGTTGTTGGCGCATATGCTTTGTAAGTCGCCCATAGTATTGTTGATCCATAGTTTGTAACGGCCCATGGTTTCGACCCATAGTATTGGCGCCTAGAATTAGTATATAAATGTGTGTTGAGACCTATGAAGGCCCCGTGAAGTTAATTGTATTGAGCTTGCTCAAAGGAGGTTGCCCCCTCAAAGTGGCCTATGATCAATATAAAAGTGATCCTGAGTTCTGTCATTTCTGCTATTTCACATATTCTTGTTAATTAATTGTTGCAGGTGCATCACATCTGGTATCATAGCACTTTCTTGGGCTCACTGGGTGAAATTTCTGCCAAATTTTTTTCACATCTGTTGCAGGTTTGGATTTGGGAATAATCCCTCTCCGCTTAACTGTGGGAAGTACTTGGGCATAAGCCCTAAAACTCATTGTGAGGAGTACCACAGGAACCCCGAAGTAGCTGGCCCATTAAGAGGACCTGCCAGCGAAAAGGGCAACGACCCCTACCCGATTGACTAGTTCCCACCCGTGAGGTAAACCAAGAGCTATCATTTGTGGCAAAGCAGTTCTCAGTTTTACCTGAGTCGTGGAGTGAGGGGTACTGCCCCAATACGCAAGCCGTCAGACAGCATTGGTGGTCGAGTGAAACCCCTGAACTGTTAGGAAGCCGCACATACCTAGGGTGCATATCTACTTTCAGCTGAACTATTGTCGATCACTGCTGCACTGTTTCAGATCTATTTTGCAAGCCGTTCCAGATTTAGCCATTTTCAATCCATTCGACGCTATTCCAGATCCCTTTCGAGCCGTAGCCACTCCAGTCTGGAAAAAAAAATAGTTTTTTCTCCATATCTCCCTTATTTTCACTTTGTTTCCCTTGAAATTTTCGGGGAACCCCTGTCATCCCATTCTGCATATTTCAGTCCTGAGGACCCTATCCCCAATTCCCCTTCCCAAATCCCGAAATCCCACATTTGTCTATTTTTAGGGTTTGCCATAACTTCCTAAGATTTCACCCAATCACCTTCAAATTTTACCACAGAGTTCCTTTCTGAATTCTGCTTCTTTGTTCCCCTCTGCTAAATTTTCCCATTCTTTCACCCCGCTTCTGAAATCCTCATTTTTGCTTCCCTATCTATCCAACAGTGTCGAAAACCTAGTCAAACCCCAATTACCCTTCTGATTTTTTCCCAAGTCCAGATTTTCCTTTACTGAAGTAGTTTCTGTTTTTGTTTTCCTACCCAGTCAATTGCTGGAAAAAATAAAAATAAATAATAAATAAATAAATCCTGGTCAATGGTTGTCACCCGTACAGAAGCAAAAACCATGGACGACGCACTTGCAGCCATCCAAGCCAAACTCTAGGATCTGGATGAAAAATTTCTCGGTATCCATCTTGAACATTCAGCTATGAACAACAAACGGCAGTCTGAGTCTTCAGCAGACAATGGGTTCTCTTCTTCCAACAATTTCTGTGGTCCGAAGCTTGATTTTCCTCGCTTCAATGGTACCGATCCAACTGGATGGATCTATCGTGCAGAACGGTATATCAGTCTGCATAATACTTTTGATGTCAACAAAGTTCTGTTGGCATCCTTTCATTTGGAACAGGAAGCTCTTCAATGGTACCGTTGGTACATCAAGGCTCATCCAGAGCCCAAATGGCCAGACTTTTGCCAGCTCCTTTTGCAACGATTTGGTCCTAGTGCTTTTGATGACTTCACAGGAGCCCTCACTAAACTTTGCCAAACTAGCACTGTGAGAGAGTATCAAACCAAATTTGAGAATCTAGCCAACCACACCGAAGGATTGTCTGATGACTTTTACCGGAGTTGTTTTATCAGTGGTCTAAAGGATGCCATCCGTTCTGAGGTCAAAATGTTCTGTCCCAACACAATGAAGCATTAGGGTTGGCTAAATTGGAAGAAGACAAGATTGCATCCCAACAATGCTCCAAGCCCACTTTTGTTCCCTTCCGAAATATGGGTTCTCAGCGACCACCTATACCGTAGGCTCCTCGACCGACTCCTATCAAGCGTTTGTCTGAAATAGAGATGCAAGCACGCAGAGAAAAGGGACTTTGTTATAATTGTGATGAGAAATTCACTCGGGGACATAGATGTGTTCAGCAAAAGCTCTATCTCTTGGATGTGGAGTCTCTGCCTGCCTTTGAAATTGGTGACGAAGATCCAGAAACACTGGATGCTCTGGTCGACATTCAGGAACCGCCTATTAACCCTCCGTCTCAGGATGACCAGCCAGAGATATCTCTCCATGCTTTAGCTGGAATCACCACCCCCCAAACAATGCAGGTCAGGGGTTACTTCAAGAAGTTTCCTCTTACAATACTCATTGATTCTGGTAGCACTCATAATTTCATTGACCCTCGGATCGCCAAACAAGTTGATTATTTTATCCATCCTTGCTCCAACTTTGAAGTCATGGTTGCCAATGGGGGCACTTTACCTTGCAAAGGGAAGTGTCAAAATGTGCGTATCTCTATGGGAGATTATACCTTGTGCTCTGACATGTTTGCCTTGCCCTTAGGCGGATGTGATGTGGTTTTGGGCGTTCAATGGCTACGCACACTTGGCCCTATCTTATGGGATTTTGCTGAACTTTGGATGCAGTTTTCCCTCAATGGACACAAACACACATTGACAAGATTACAACCAGGTTCTCTCAGCATCATCAGTTCACATCGCATGGAAAAACTCCTCAAGAAGAATTCACATGGTGTCATCGCTCATATCCATTCCATCCAGATGCAACCATAAGCGGTCTCCACTACTCCTTTGGATCTACAACAAATTCTGGATCAATATACAGGTGTCTTTGATGAACCAGTGGGATTGCCACCTTCCAGGCTAGAAGACCATTGTATTCAGCTCCTTCCTGGCAGCGTTCCTCCCAACATCAGGTCCTATCGCTACCCATTTCACCAAAAAACAGAGATTGAAATGCTCGTTCGGGACTTATTGAAGCAAGGTATTATTCACCCAAGCACTAGTTCCTTTTCTTCTCCAGTTATTCTTGTCCGCAAAAAAGATGGGTCATGGCGCCTCTGCATTGACTTATGAGCACTTAATCACCTCACCATCAAGGATAAGTTTCCAATTCCTGTTGTTGATGAGCTTCATGGGGCTCACTTTTTCTCCAAGTTGGATCTTCGTTCTGGGTATCATCAAATTCAGGTTCATGAGGATGATATCCCTAAAATAGCTTTCCGCACACATGATGGCCATTACGAGTTTTTGGTCATGCCCTTTGGCCTCACTAATGCTCCTTCCACATTCCAGGCCTTAATGAATAAAATATTTCGACCCTACTTGCGGAAATTCATTCTGGTATTCTTTGATGATATCCTCATCTACAGTAAAACATGGGATGAACATCTCCAGCATTTGGATCTTGTCATGCAACTTTTCTCTGACCATCATCTCCATGCCAAGCGGTCTAAATGTGTTTTTGGACAGAAGGAAGTTGAGTATCTCGGGCACATTATCTCAGCACAAGGGGTTCACGTGGATCCTGCCAAAATTGATGCCATGAACAATTGGCCGCATCCTCAGACACTCAAGAGCCTTCGTGGTTTTATGGGGTTGACTGGCTATTACCGCAAGTTTGTCAAGGATTATGGGAATATTGCAGCTCCATTAACTGCTCTATTGAAAAAGGATGCCTTCACATGGACACCTGCTGCTCAGTGTGCATTTGACAAACTAAAACAGTCTATGTGTACTACACCTGTGCTAGCTATGCCTGATTTTTCCAAGCCCTTCACTATTGAGAGTGATGCTTGCGGCAATGAACTTGGTGCTGTTCTCCTTCAAGATGAACACCCCATTGCGTTCACCAGCAAATCCCTTTCAGGTAAGAATCTAGCTGCCTCTACCTATGAGAAGGAAATGATGGCTATTTTGCATGCAGTACAGAAGTGGCACCCATACCTATTAGGGAATCATTTCTGCATCAAGACTGATCACCAGAGTCTGAAATATTTCTTGGACCAGCGTGTCTCCTCCCTGGCACAACAGAAATGGGTTAGCAAACTCATGGGTTATGACTATGAGATCACTTACAAGAAGGGTAAAGACAATATTGTGGCAGATGCTCTTTCTCACACATTTGAGGCCCAAGGTTCTCTTTCAGCTATTTCTATGCCTGTTCCAAATTGGTTGCAATCTGTTCAACAGGGTTATGTCAATGACTCCTCCTTATCTCAAATCATCCAATGCTTGACCAACAACCCTTCTGCTGTACCACATTACTCTTGGGATGGTGCTTCTCTGCGATACAAGGGTCGTCTAGTGCTTCCCCAGAGCACAGATCTTCAACAGGATGTCTTCTATGAACTCCATGCTTCTCCATCGGCAGGGCACTCTGGGTTCCTCAAAACGTATGAACGAGCATGGCGTAACTTCTTTTGGCAGGGCATGAAAAGGACAATTCAACAGATGGTGTCCGAATGTGATACCTGCCAGCGCAATAAGGGTGAAACAACACTCCTTCCAGGATTGTTTGAACCCTTTCCCATACCTACACGGATTTGGACAGATATTTCTATGGATTTCATTGAAGGGATCCCTAAATCTGGCAGGAAGACAGTGATTCTCGTTGTGGTTGATCGCCTCTCCAAATATAGTCATTTTTGTTCTCTCAGCCATCCCTATACAGCCTCCTCCATCGCTCAAATTTTTCTGGACCAGATCTTTTGTCTTCATGGCATCCCTTCTTCCATTGTCTTGGATCGTGATGCGACTTTCACCAGTCATTTTTGGACAGATCTATTTCGCCACACTGGAACCAAAATGAAGATGAGTTCAGGGTATCACCCACAAATAGATGGTCAAACTGAAATTGTCAATAAATGCTTGGAAACTTATCTTCGTTGCTTCACCTCGGAACAACAACATCAGTGGGAAAAATGGCTCCCTCTCGCTAAATGGTGGTATAATACCTCTTACCACACTGCCTCTAAAATGACCCCATATGAAGCAGTCTATGGTCATGCACCTCCAGCTCTTCTTCCATACACCCCCACCAGTTCACCAGTTCAGGAAGTTGACATGGTCCTTCGAAACCGCAATCAGATTCTTCGCATTTTGTGGGACAATCTTCACATGGAAAGAAATTGCATGAAGCAACAAGCTGATCAGCACCGTTCTGAGCGCAGTTTTCAAGTCGGCGATATGGTTTTTCTTCATCTCCAACCGTACAAAAAATCATCCTTGAAACTCAAAGGGCGTCATAAGCTCGCTCCAAAGTTCTATGGGCCATATTGGATTCTTCAGAAGATTGGGTCCATTGCTTATAAATTGGAACTTCCTCCTTCTTCCCGCATTCATCCAGTCTTTCATGTCTCTTGTCTGAAGAAATTTCTTGGCACCAACATCAGTGGACAAATGATTTTACCCGAACTGGATAATGAAGGATCCATCCTTTTGGATCCAGAGGCCATCCTCAATCGACGCACGCGTCAGCTTCGCTCTCGCTCTATCACAGAGGTCTTAATTCAGTGGCACGGCATGCAACCAGAGGATGCTACATGGGAACCACTCCTTCAGATTCAACAACAATTTCCACATCTAAAGCTTTGAGGACAAATATTTTTTTAAGGGGGAGGGGATGTTAGGAACCCATGTCTTTACTTTGTTAGTATGTTGTTGTTGGACGCATATGCTTTGTAAGTCGTCCCGTAGTATTTGTTGATCAATAGTTTATGTTATTGTTGTTGGCGCATATGCTTTGTAAGTCGCCTGTAGTATTGTTGATCCATAGTTTGTAACAGCCCATGGTTTCGACCCATAGTATTGGCACCTAGAATTAGTATATAAGTGTGTGTTGAGACCTATGAAGGCACCGTGAAGTTATTTGTATTGATCTTGATCAAAGGAGGTTGCCCCCTCGAAGTGGCCTATGATCAATATAAAAGTGATTCTAAGTTCTGTCATTTCTGCTATTTCACATATTCTTGTTAATTAATTGTTGCAGGTGCATCATAGCCGGACAGATCCCAACACAAGAAAAGTGGTACTCTACTACTGAACTGACCGACAAGTTTCTTCACCTTCATGAGCAAACAATGGGGACCATTGTTTCCTAAGGAACGAGGTATGATCCACATCGCAGTTGGCATTATTGTCGGATGCTGACTTTGGCACATATTTGACCAGTCATTGATGTCGACAGAACTTTGACATGACTTTGACAACTTCGCGACTTTGACATGTTCTACAACGTCACAGTTTTGTGACATCGACATGCAGCGTCTATCTACGACTTGCAACTTTCAAACTTTGACAAACTGTCTCTATGTCTTCTAGTGGACTGTAACGGTTGAACTGTCGAACCGTTCTAACATCTTTTGTAACTGGATGTATCGAGCAAGAACCCAAGTGTCTCAACACTCTCTATATAATCATGTAAACTATTGTAATATAGGGGAATAGAATCAATCGATTATCTCATATCCAGTAATAGAAGATCAGTTCTCATTCTTACATATTGTCTGTGTATATTTGTGTTTTGTTTGTGTAGTGTATTCCTACTTTGTGCATTATGCTTCTTAAGATTCCACCATAACAGAGTTGACTCATTCAGTCGAACTGTTGTCCCCCTCATGCTTCTTGGCCATGTGCAGATCAACCATGCTCTATTTTAATCGCACCAAAGCATTCATACTTTTCCTCTAAAATCAATGTTAAATTCATCCATGATTGATGCTTAATATTGATAGACTGTCTTTCTTTCTCCAAATACCACCTGCTAAAAGAACTTGATTGTGAAATAACAACTACCTTTCCTTTGCCAAAATATTTACTGTTGAAATTCTGTTGGTCTTTAATATTTCAGATGTGACTCCATGCCCAATGTGATTCATATGTTTTCATCCTCTTACAAATTTAAAAAAAAATCAGTTCTTGAAAATATCTCTAGTCGTTATACCCATTTGTTAAGAGAGCCCTCTCTCGTAGGAAAAAGGCTACTTTTCCTCCTAAATATTGGTTTGAAAGAGCTACCTTAGCATTTTATCCTTCCACAACCAGAGGGTAAATTCTGAGTGCTAATACCCTCAAGGCCTCTTCCCTTCAAGTTCTATTCAGGGTGGGCATAGAATGGTCCATTTTCTAGCTCTATGATATTAAAGCCTTCACTGGGTCTATCAAGCAACCCAACCCTAAATTGACTTTCTACCACAATTTAACCAAGCTGGTTCTTCTCAGTGTCATAGACTCAGCTCTGTCCCCCAGTCTAACTCTCTGCAACCCAATCTCATGTTCTCACAGCTTCTCTAGGATTTTTAAGCTCTGTAATTCACCTTAGGGTTCTTTCATAGCTATCTCGAGCAGACTAGACTCAAGCACGTAGTTTCTATATTCCACTCTCACATAGGAAACACGATTATCATTCCTCCTCCTCACGGATTGGCTCTACGGGTCTGTGAATGAATCAATGAATTAAGTTCCCTTCCATATCGAGGTAGCCAAAATAGGTTTTGCAAGTTTTCAGGTGCTTGAGTGTCTTCCCAGACAAGTAATCAGAGCCATGCCCTGCCATACGAAATCGTAGGCATGCTCCATACTCCATCGGCTTCAGCAACAAGGTTCTTAACTACCCTCTACAACCAAATTAATGTTAGTAAGGAGGTCAAAATGGTTCATAGTTGGACATGTGGAAACATGGGTACCAATCCCATAACCCCCTCACGTCTCCCTAGTGGATACACATGGACCCTTCTCATCGGTTGCTTCCTTATCCAGTTTCTTGGTTATTTTATTCATTAATAAAAATTACATCATTTACATTTATTCATGGCTTAACAACCCATGAATAATCAAACTGTCAAATACTTGCCTATGCAATAACCTTAAACATCCACTAGTGGGGCCTTGACCTTGAGCTTCACACTAGGGAAATTACACACACACCACATACTCACAATATTTACATTGAAGCCAATAAACATCAAGGTAAAAATGGAGTATTACAAACCCCTTTGGTCCTACATTATTGTAATCACATTAACATCATTTCACAAGCATGGGTATACCAGCCTCGTTTGTATAAAAACTAGTCTTTATTATAGCCCCAACAGTTGTCACCAACAATCGCCCCCCATGGGAGGACCCTATTTTCCACATGTACTTTGTCCTATAGAACATGATAGAAACACAAGAAAAAATTATGCATTATTGGCTCTACAGTACCCTACGAACCTCATACATCAGGGAGCGTTTGTTAATGCCTACATTTCAAACACATGCGAAATTTCAACGATTCTTGCAATAAGGAATCATCAACATAAAAAATGCAGTTCACCAAAGGCATCCTCAACAAATCCAAGTGACAACATCAGTCCAAAAGTGCCAAAAACCGGTCAAAAGAGGGGTCGCGTGGCTAAACAAATGTTGATCCACACTATAGCGCATGTGTTATAGGTCAAATATGCACTTCTCCGTTCGTGATCACCTTTAGCTGTCGATCACACAAAAGGACAACTGGGATTGAAGAGCATGATTGCCTTAGATGATGAATGGACTAGACTTACCCCTCTGCAGCGACAAAACTCTCATTTTACCTACTATTTGGGAAAAAACGCTACCCTATAAGCATGATAGTAGCATTTTCCTGCTGAAATACTCTACTCCACTTCAATAAAGTAGTGTTTTCGCTCTGAAATACTCTACTTTGCTTCAATAGAGTAGCGTACAACTCAAAAAATCTTGCAAACGCTGGTTGTAAAGCAGGAAAGTTGCATGTTGAATGCTACTCCACTTAAGGAAACTAGCTTACACCTTAAAAAGTAATCAAAAATATATTAATTTGACGGATTGGGATTAGTCGAAGTTGGTTTTGCAACTTCTCCAACTTCCCAATCAAACTACCTCTCGAACCAAACTACCTACCTTGTCCCATAAATACAAGGGGGATAAATGAGAGAGATGGGGAGAAACTATGCATTAAGGGTTGCTACGCTGGAGGAATTTCAAAGTTAGTGTGAAGAGTAGGAGCCCAGGATCTAGTTGCACAAGCACTATGAATGATCAGGTATACTTGTACTGATTATTTGCTTTTGACAATAAAGGTTGAAATGCCCTTCCCGTCCTAATCAAATGTCTAATGGATTACATGTTTGTTTGGATTAAATGCTTGATTGTATTTTATGTCTAAATTATATTTCAATTTCATCATTGTTATATTAGTCAAGATAGGTTGAGGAAGGTATCTTTGTATTGCAGGTTCGTGAAACGGAAGATCAAGTGGAGGATCGATCGAGGAGCAAGTGAAAGATAGGATCGAACTTCAATAAGGTATGCCTTCATAAACCTTGATCTATTTCCTTTTGTAGAAGCCTATGTGATATGATCTATGTATTTACCTGTCACCCCAGAAGTTGGTAGTGTCCCTCTCCTCGCTATAGGGTAGATTTCCCAAACAACAAACTGGCAACTCCACTGGGGACCGGTTGTTTTCTGTTCTAGGAGACTCATTTAACTTTCCTTCCAGTACTTTTTGATCTTTTTTATCCTTTGAGAGGCTTTGTAGGTTACTATATCCTGTTTCCATTCCTTGAATCATCTCAGTTTGAAGTTTTAAAGCTTGTTTTAATCCTTCTCTAGCAAAAACGCTGGTATCCCTTGCACACAGTAGCGTACACCTGCTGAAAAACGCTACTTTACCTATTGCATAGTAGAGTACACATGCTGAAAAATGCTTATTTTCCTACTGCACAGTAGGGTACACCTCCCAGTGTATGCAGGTTTGTACACTGCACAGTAGAGTTTTTTCCTGTAAGTCTCTATTTGCTTTTGGGATTGGATTTCCACTTGTTTGGTTTGATTTTCAACCTCTTGCCTTATCTTCTTAACTGGTCCTTCAAGTCTTTATGCCTTTCTTGAGTCTTGTTTGCCTCTCCTAAGTCCCTTAGGTCATCTTTTGCTTGCTTGAGTACTTTCGAGGTGTCTTGTTTGTTTCTGGCTCTTTTTTGGAATCCGTGCCTTGTTCCTTGTTGAACATAGCTGCATGTTTGTACCTTAGTTACTTGTTGCGGGTATACAAACTTTTGTTTATGACATTTGGTGTTTGTTGCAACACTAGTACACTTCGATGGTGTCTTGTCCATTGATTTAGGGTTTTGACCCCAAGTTGGAGTCCTTAGGGTGTTTTCAAAAGCTTTTTGAGTCTAGACACTTCCTGATTGCTTTGTCAGTTTCAGTTTCAAGTAAGTTGAAGTCTTTCAGTTTTCCTCCATTCGAGTCTTTGTGATTGTAAGGCCATCTTTGGTTCACTTGCCTACCGTTTGCTTGGCTTAGTTATTTTTAGGGTTCTTGATGCTTTGGAGCAACCTTTGAGGTTTGCCTTTCCATTTTAAAGCATCTCTTATCCTTCTTTTCTTTCCACTTTGTCTTCCAAGCCCAAGGTTTTTTCCCTTTAAAAACTTTGTAGGAGGAATCTTTGTCAAGACATCAAGTTGATTGTTCTGAGCTTTAGAGTTGATTTTCCTTACTTACCTTGCTCTTTTAGGTCTTACTTGCTTCCATTTTTTAGTTCTTTTTCTTTTACGTATATCAGAAAAAGCAAAAAAATGAGTTTGGTAATTTAAAGTAGTAAGGTTTATGATCATTTCGAAGTAGCATAGTTTACTTTGTTTTGAATTTGAAAAGAAAAGAAAAAAGAGATTTGTTTCAAGTTTGCTTATTTTTCATTTTGGAAAGAGCATAAACGAAAAAAAGAAAACGAGACTTTTGTTGCTTTGAAAGTTATTTCTTTTGCACTTTACTTTCTCAAACCATTTCCACACAATGCACTACCCCGTTGAGTAAAAATTTGCCTTAAAAAGAATTTTTAATAAAATCAATTAGAAAAATTTTCTTTTTAGGTATACACGACATCAACTAGCTTAGGCTAGAGTTATGAGCTTAAATCACCTTAAACTACTCGCAATTGGCTTCATTACGCAACAATTATAGTCCAACTTTCATTTAGGTAAACCCATATATATCAAATAACCTTTGGATGCTCTACTCAAACCAAAGTTAAGCACGAGGCCGTGTAAGACTGGAATTGTTGAGGATATCCCCTCACTTTCCTTTTGACCATAAACCAGAGTCAATTCACATATGGGGAACCTTTCGAACTTCGGGCTTAGCTACCCTTCCCATGCATTTTGACTAGGCTGACGACTGTCCCCCCAGGATATTTCGTATTTATGGTATCCTGAGTATCAAACCTTTAGGATCTTACATAGGTAGATTGGGCGGTTATTCCCACTTCACCTCGGACATGCATGGAAGGTAACCCTCTCGCAGTAATCCTGGGAAAGCGGTTTGGTGATTCAAGCGCTTACACCCAATGGACCTCTGGTGGACGCCACGAAACTGACCATCATTACTCTATTAGTCTGTTCTGGGTCCTAATCATCCCAGACTTACTTCCGAGAGTATTTTCTATCCATTTAATTGGTTTGATTAATTAGTATTTTTATAGTGGTATGTTGTTTTCCCCTTAGTCTTAGTGGCCACTAGGTTTTTACTTAGTTTTATTTTTATATAATTGTGGAAGACCAACAACTTTGTATGTCTCGTAGGTTGCAAAACCTTCCTCCACTTAGTGTGGATCCACTACCGCCACCACGACGATGGAGGACAGACTCCAATGGTCTTTTTGAACTTACTGGTGAAATAGAGGTTCCTGGTGAACCACTGTTAAATTTTCAAAATTTACTTCAATCTGATCTAGGATCTTAACTGAGAGAACAACATGTACAACAAATCTACATCATATCAATTATGGACACAATAATGCAAGCCCACAAGAGACACAGAGTTTACTTGGGGAAAACCATAAAGGTGAAACACCCCAATAACTTCCTCAGAGATAGATAGAGCAATGATACAACCAGAATACAAGAGATAGTCTTCTCCAAGCAGTAGAGTCTCCTCCTCCACAAGTGCGCCACTCTCCCAAGTGTGAGTGAGAGAATAGAATGTGTAAAATGAGAGAGACACACTCTCTATTTATACACTAACTTGACTTGACCTTTACTCAACTAGGTCGGCCTCAACTTAACCACTTAACATAATGCTGACTGAGCCGACCCCCAGTAGGGTGGTCTAATAACCCTTTGACCCACATGGCCGACCCCCAATAGGGTGGTCTAATAACCCTTTAACCCACATGACTTATACAGGGCCGACCCCAACAAGGTGGTCTAATAACCCATCAAGTATAAGTTACGACACTTACACTATAAATGAAGACACTTCCGTATAGAGGAATAATAACATCTCTATAGGAATACAATATGCATATATGTGAAATACATTATGAAGTTACATATACATCAACACTCCCTCTTAACTAGGAAGGTATTTCTCGACACAAGTCTTCTAGCACAAGTCATCTTCTCTTGATCATCGTCACTGCTGCTTCTATCTCAATCAATCTCTGAATCTACTCGTCATAGGAAGTTCTACAGAGCTAGACCTTTTTCATACTGGATGTAGGCCCACCACCTACAGGTCTTCGTCATCACTAGCTATACTGTGGAAATGTCAGGACTTATTATATGCGTCACAAAACCTTAAAAGAGTCTCTTGACTAGCAAGAACCCTAAAGAGCATCTGTGGCCTTTTTCATCCTGTCCAGATCTCCAAGACTTATTACATGTGACCCCACCACAAAACCTCGAAAGAGAATCCCAGGACTGATTACGAGCACAAGGCTTAACCTATCGGATTTCCCAAGGCACAAATTACATGTGGTCACCACAAAACCTTGAAAGAGCATCCCAGGACTGATTAGGAGCACAAGGCTCAACCTATTAGATCTCCCAGGGCACAAATTACATGTGGTCATGGCAAAACCTCGAAAGAGCATCCCAGAATTGATTACGAGCACACGGCTCAACCTATCAGATCTCCCAGGGCACAGATTACATGCCATAAGACAAAACCTCGAAAGAGCATCTGCCAGATATCCCAAGGCACAAATTACATGCCATAGGAAAAACCTCGAAAGACTATCTGCATATCTCCCAGGGCACAAATTATATGTCCTCCCAAGAAAAACCTCGAAAGAGCATTTGCTAGATATCCCAGGGTACAAATTACATGCCATAGGAAAAACCTCGAAAGACTATCTGCAAATCTCCCAGGGCACAAATTACATGCTTATTTGCACAACCTGTTCCACGGCCATAGAGTATCAACCTGATACTTACCATACATCATCCTGATGTACACATGATCATCCTGATCATCATCATTGCAACATCCTGCTACATGTCATCTGGAGTAACATCCTGAAGCTTGTCATCCATGATCATCCTGATCATACAATGCATCTACCTGATGCATACCAAGTATCTACCTGATACATATCATCATACATGATCCACCTGATCATACAGTGTATCCACCTGATACAAATACAAATACATGATACATATCACCATACATGATCCACCTGATCATACAATGCATCTACCTGATGCATACCAAGTATATACCTAATACATATCATCATACATGATCCACCTGATCATACAGTGTATCCACCTAATACAAATACAAATACATGATACATATCACCATACATGATCCACCTGATCATACAATGTATCCACCTGATACATATACAGATACAGGGTCCAAGCATCCAACATGATGCATATACAAAATACATACAAATGATCCAACCGATCATATCCAACATCCAACATGATGCGTACATACATATACATATAAATGATCCAACTGATCATATCCAACATCCAACATGATGCGTACATATATAAATGATCCAATTGATCATATCCAGCATCCAACATGATGCATATACAGAGCAGTAACTGGAGCATCATCCTGATGCTCATCATCTAGCACTTACATCCACAGCCATGTGAAGGATCCTCCTTCCAACATGCTTGGAATGGCTTCAGCAAATGTGTCCATCACTTCTTCCTCGAAGTGTCATCAATATGAAGAATGCCAAGCCTCTCCCTGAAGTACTCGAACTTCACCCTGGCTAGTGGCTTCGTTAGAACATATGTAATATGCTCGTCCGTCGCAATGTACAGGAGCTTCACGGCTCCTCTCTACACCATATCCCTGATATAGTGATATTTGATCTCTATGTGTTTCGACCTGTCATGAAACACTGGGTTCTCAGACAGCTTCACACAACTCTGGTTATCGCAAAAAATACCAGTAGCATCCAATGGGAGATCAAATAACTCAGACAGTAGCTTCCGTAGCCATATTGCCTCACAACTAGCTGAACAGGCTGCAACATACTCTGCCTCAGCTGTACTCAGTGCTACGTAGGACTGCTTCCTGCTGAACCAAGAGATCACACCTGATCCCATACTGAAGCAGCATCCAAATGTGCTCTTCCTATCTGTAGCACTGCCATCCCAATCTGAATCAACATAACCCTGCAGGTTAAACTTTTGATTCACATCATACTTGAGCCCATAATCAACCATACCCTATAGGTACCTCAGAATATGCTTTACAGCAACCAGGTGAACATATCTCAGATTCGTCAGGAACTTGCTCAATGTGTTCACTGCAAAGCAAATATTTGGTCTCGTGTTCGTCAGTTACATAGAAGACCCAATCATCTAACGATACATTGTGACATCAACCGGATCAAATGAAGCATCAGATAGAAGCTTCAGGTTTGATGCCATAGGTGTGGCAATATCCTTTCATTTCATCATCGCGAACCTCTTAAGGATCTCTACTACATACTTCCCTTGTCCAAGGAAGATTCCATCTGCACTCTGCCACACCTCCATGCCAAAAAAAAAGAGTGCATCATCCCCAATTTCTTCATCTCGAACTCGGCAGCAAGCTTCCACTGCATGTCGGCAATCAATCTATCCTCACCTGTTATAAACAAGTCATCCACATACACTTATTCTTCAACTACACCATTCAAGAAGGCTGTCTTGAAATCCATATGGTGTATCTTTCACTTCATCACTGCAGCCAGAGCAAGTACTGATCTAATGGAAGTGTATCTGGCTACAGTAGAAAAAGTCTCTATGCTACGACCTGCAGCATGCTTGATCTTGTAGATCCTCTTGGAAGTCACTACAGACTCCCCTTCAGGTCTTGGGACTGCATCCCAAACATCTTCATGGTCGACTGGTACTCCTCAATCATGGCATTCTTCCCAAATCCTGGGAACTTCAATATCTTCAATATTTTCAATAGATAACTTTGTTGTTGAACAAATGTTGTAGTCCTTTTGTAGGTGATGGTATACGATCTTTCCTACACAACAAGTTAAATTGCATGATTAGAAAACATCTCATATTTTTCAGAACAAATTCTTACACATAAAGAAATATTTCATATAGTCATACAATTATCTTAGCCAATGCTTCAATACAACATTTATCCATATTCCGTAAATTTCTAGATGCCTTCCAATCTCTACCAGAACATTGTTAAGAGTGTGCACAACTCCTAACATGTCACCAAAGAGGTTTCATTCTAGATAAGTAGCAATGGAATGTTGTACAGTGCCATAGGCCACTTACCCATGTATATTAGTCGTATATTGTTCATCAATGCAACTATTCTAATATGCATAATACACAACCTAATTCTGGGAACATAAGCATATACATCATTGAATAACATTATGTAAGAAATGACAATTCAAATACTTATCTTTGTTTGGTTGTTGGGTGGACTCCCTCTAAATCTTTGCAACTCCATTCTAATGTGGATTGTGAGAAGTGGTCAACTCCCTCTGAATATCTGCATCCTTGCAGAAACTACTGGAGTGTGCTCCCTCTTGATCTTGGCTTCCTGGATTACCTGTCCTTGAACTTATATTCATTCTCAATCCCTATGCATGCTTGTTAGTATCATCATTGTGTTATCCTCTAGGTCTCATACATAATAAAAAATTCATTAGTATAATCTTAATATTATCAAAACACAATAATCTAAAGCATGTATAGTCAGGATCATTTCAAACACAAATAATAAACATTAGTATTCAAGGTTTCAGGGAAGTCTTCTTTTACTCATGCATATTCTTATTTGATCATAGGACTCTTCTGGTTAGTTAAATCATTAATCAAGATAAGAGATATAATATGCATAAAACCTATGATTACTCAAACCTATACCTTCATGATTCTTTTGGTTAGTCATATCATCAATTATGGTAAGAAATATAATATGCATACAACCATGACTATTCAAACCTATGACTTCATGAATAATCATTATCAACAATACAACATTATAAGATCCTAACACAAGGTAGGATTCTAGCTTGATATAGGAAAAACATACCTAGATTAGCATGCTATCTAGTTATGTCTAACATACCCACATAATGTCTTCTGGTTCTCTTCAATGACTTGTGCTAGTAACCTACATGTCTCATAAGTTATCCATTGTAGAACCAAGTTATAAATACCTCGTAAGTAGATCTTCTAAGTGATCCATTACAATGGATGAATCTTTGTCTTCATATCATCATGATCATATGTTCTTGAACTAGAACATGATTTGACTTTCTTGGTGTACCTTTTTTGTTAGTGAACAACATAAACCTCATACAACATCACAATGCATTAGTACATTCATAAGTGTCAAAACCTTAATCAATGAATATCTTCTATTAAGGTGATATGACAAGTCTAGTAATTAATCAAGTTTGTACTGTAATGATATGAAGAAAAACATATGATAAAACTAATCATGAAACATACCTGTAAGCCATACCTGTCAAGATTGCTTGTAATCTTCTTATGAAAGGCCTTAGTCTCATCTCCCTCTGAAATAGGAACTTCTTCACTTATGCAGGTGACCAATCCATCCTCTTCTAGGATTAACCCAATCCACTTAATTTGCAGGAACTGGATCTAGATATGTAATAGGGTTTGTCAGAGAAACCCCAAAAATTCAAACTTTGAATTTCAAACTTCCGAAAGGATACAAATATGTGCCTTGATGAACTGATCAAGCTAGTATATTCAGAATTTGGAAACTGCAAAGTTTCACTCCTCAATTTTGCCTTTGAAACTTTCAGATTCACTAGACGTGACCTCGGACTAGGGTTTGATGAAGCCCACTCTTCTTCCCAATCAAAAGGTTTGATCCAAAGCTCTAAGCTTATATTTTTATGAGGAGCTTCTAGCCGTGGTCACAGATTTCAAAAATTCCCATTTTTGCAGAAGCCCTAATTTTCCACTTTTCTAATCAAAGTCCCGAACAAGGGTCTGATCAAGCCCGGCCTTCTGCCCAACCAAAAATTCTGATCTTGGTCTCTAAATTTTGACTTTCATGAGTAGCATTCATCCGTGGTCTCCGATTACAAAAATTCCAACTTTCTTCGAAGCCCTAAATTCTGAAAGCCATGAATGAAGGTACTCAAAAACAATTCTGTTTTGACAGAAATATGTACCTGATTGTTTCTGGTGTAACTCCGAACATTTCAATCCACAGGGTCTGAAATTTTTTCTTGAGATAGCCCGTCCTGTTATCTTTCCATCTCGATAGGTCTGACCTCAATTGGATTCTCTGAGAGAGAGTTATGCCAAGTGTCACAACGTGACCTGTTTATGGGATAATACAGGAGAGTGAACTTGTACGGCGTCCCACGTGTCACTGGTTCAACTTCGGTCTCTGAAATTTTTTCCTGAGATAGCCCTAACTATTATCTTTCCATCCCAATAGGTATGACCTCAATTGGATTCTTCGAGAGATATTTATGCCAAGTGTCGCAACGTAACCTTTTTATGGGATAATACAGGAGAGCGAACTTGTACGGCGTTCCATGTGTCACTGGTTCAACTTCGGCCTCTGAAACAGTTTTTTGATAAAGTACAGTCTTTGTACTACCTGTCACTTTTTACTAAATTTCATTTGGAGCTTCCTAGCCCAAGGTCACCGGATTTTGACTCAGATCTGGAAGAGGCAGAAACCCTATATTGTACAGATCATAAATCACAAAGTAAAACGAATCAGAGGTTGTCCTTTGGACACAAGGTACATGGGGATCTGATCTTCAACCTGTAAACGTTGCAGATCCAAAAAATTCCCCAAAATGGATTTATAGCAAACGTTCTACGATGACTAGTTTTTGTTATATCAAGCCCTAGCATCGTAAGTGAAACAAGTGTCATAGATGCCATATCATGCCTTCTTTCAGGCAAGCTCTGATACCATGTTAAATTTTCAGAATTTACTTCAATCTGATCTAGGATCTTAACTGAGAGAACAAGATGTACAACAAATCTACAGCATATCAATTATGGACACAATAATGCAAGCACACAAGAGACATAGAGTTTACTTGGGGAAAACCATAAAGGTGAAAAACCCCAATAACTTCCTCAGAGATAGATAGAGCAATGATACAACTAGAATACAAGAGATAGTCTTCTCCTAGTAGCAGATCCTCCTCCTCCACAAGTGCGCCACTCTCCCAAGTGTGAGTGAGAGAATAGAATGTGTAAAATGAGAGAGACACACTCTCTATTTATACACTAACTTGACTTGACCTTTACTCAACTAGGTCGGCCTCAACTTAACCACTTAACATAATGCTGACTGGGCCGACCCCCACTAGGGTGGTCTAATAACCCTTTAACCCACATGGCCAACCCCCAATAGGGTGGTCTAATAACCCTTTGACCCACATGACTTATACAGGGTCGACCCCAACAAGATGGTCTAATAACCCATCAAGTATAAGTTACGACACTTACAATATAAATGACGACACTTCCGTATAGAGGAATAATAACATCTCTATAGGAATACAATATGCATATATGTGAAATACATTCCGAAGTTACATATACATCAACAACCACAACCTAGAACCCCGATTCAACAAGTTCTTAATACTGTCAAGGTTGAGGATATTAGTTCGGGTGAGGTTAACACTCCTTTTAACCCTCCTCTTACCGGACTTAACGATCCGCTTCTGGTACATGTTGGTTTCCAGCAACCCGAGTATAGTGCATATTTTTTCACACCTAGGCATATTATGACTAACCCAGGAGACGAATAGGGAGTTCCACAAACTCCCACAATGGGTATGAATACAAGGATTGTAAGTCCTTCTTCCATTGCTACACTGAGTTCATCGCAGACAGCTTCTGCTTCAACTCCGTCTTTCAGTTTTAACGCTGGTACGTTAGGCATGCCAAGCGACAGCTTTGATGTCTGCCTCAGTTACCACTCCTACTTTTGTACCCAACAGTACAATGAATGTTACTCCATCTCCTACGACTCAAAAGTCATACCATATACCTAATACTTGGATTTCCACACCCAATGTAGGGCCGAATCCATCTGCAACTATGCCTATCATGAGTACCATGACTGCACCGTCAACCTTAACTACCCTTGGTTTTAACACCTTTGTAGGTTACAATGTGAATCAAAGTAATATACTTGTAGGAAACGTCCCATTTTCTTTGTTTTCTGGAGGAGGGGGTAATATTTTTAATGAACAATATGACAGGGCTAACACCCAACCACAGTGCACAAACGCACAGGGTACCAACCCACTTTCATTTGGGTGGGGGAATTTCAACAACACTTTCACACAAAAACAAATGGCTGGGGGAAACCCCTACCAGCATATGGCTGGGGGAAACCTCGACCAGCAAATGGCTGGGGGAAAACCCTACCAGCAAATGGCTGGGGGCAACCCTAACTAGCAGTTTATGGGTCAAACTATGGGAGGTTCCCCCTTTATGACCCCAACTTATCAAATGACGTCTTATAGACCTCGTTTACCATTTCTAGAAACTCTCAATTTGCTAGATCTTTCCGAGTTAACGAACGATTTGGTGTGCCATAATGTTACGTGGCCACCAGTTCCCACTAAGCTACCTTTTGACATCCCAAAATTTGAAGGTAAAACTGGTGAGGATCCTGGTGATCATGTTACCACTTTTCATCTCTGGTGTTCTTCGAACTCGTTGAACGAAGATTCCGTTAGGTTGAGACTTTTTCAAAGAGCCTTGACTGGTGTTGTAGCCAAATGGTACATTGAGTTACCTGTAGCCACCTTTTTTAACTTTTGGGATCTCGCTATAGTATTTTTGAACCACTTCCAGCTTCCTGTTCGGTACGATGCCAGGACAGATCTTTTGTCTACCTTTAGACAAAACAAAGCTACCCACTTATTTGATCATATTCAGGAGTGGTGGAGATGGAAGAGTCTCATTAAGGCCAATATCCCCCCAGAATTCTTGTTAGAGTGGTATCTGAAATCAATCCTTCCTTATGTGTCTAAGGAAGAAGCTACTTCTGGGGTGTCATAAGAAGAAGAAGCCATTTTAAGTACCCTGCAACTAGACTTGGTTTACGCTCAGTCTGGGCTCCTTTATGAGATTATACCAAATGTACCGCGATCGAACATCGATCTAGGTAGACCAAAACCTGGACCACATGCTGACGGCATAGTAGGTTTAGTTGATTCTGTAGCCTTCAAAGCATTGACTAAATAGGTTCATGCCTTATTGGTCAAACAATCGACTGTAGAAGTGACTCCTGTCGCAACCTCTCCTTCTACTACTAAATCTGTGCAACAGGTTCAGACTAATCAAAATGGCTCTCAGTAGCCCAACAAAAAAAACAAGGGCAAGAAAGGAGGGGGGAACCAGCAAAATCCCAAAAACAAAGAAAATGCCGAGGAGGGTAACAGAGAAAAGAAGAAGGTTAATTTCCCTTGCAAGCTTTTCAAGTAGGACCACCTCACTCACCAATGCCCTCTAATCGAAGAAGCCCAGAAGCTGCTTAAAGAAAAGAAACCTATCATCCTGAAAGATCCATTTCCCAAAGGTTAGGGCTCAGCTTCTAGCACCTCCAATGCTGGGGGCACCACCCATGCTTCAATTGATCAAACTTTTATTAATATGGTTAACTCAGACACTCTTTTACAAATGTGGGCAAGAAATTATACCCCAGATCCACAGTATAAGGATAAAGAGGTTTCTGAATCTTCCACTCCTCTCCACATACATGTGGATCCACTGTCGAAGATCCCGAAAGGTGTCTTGAAATGGGCTTCGCACAATACCAATGCACGAAATGTTTCCAACTACAGTGTGGTTGAAGATCTAGCCTAGACCCCTTGTGCTATGTCCACCTTAGAAGTCTTGAAAAGTTGTCCATTACAACAAAATGCACTTCTGGCAGCGATTGGAAGTATGGAATCATCCAACATGACTGCGCATTTTGATATGTCCGATAGAAAATACTGGTTTCCATACCACGTTGCTCTTCGGATAGAGGTAAGTCATGGTCCTAAGACCATTAAACGAGCCATCATAGATAAGGGCGCGTCTACGTGCGTAATGTCAATTTCTTGTTGGAAAAACTTGGGTTTTCTCGAGTTAGCCCCCTCTAACACACTGCTTATTGCTTTTGATGGCAGAACCTTCCGTTCACACGGACTCTTTCCATCATTTGACTGTACACTTGCCAGTAAGACAGTTGCTGTAGAGGTTGAAGTTCTGGATGCTCCGCTTGATTACAATATGTTGTTAGGTAGGAGCTGGACATATGCCATGCGAGCTATTCCATCGGTAGTTTTCTGAGTTGTAATGTTCCCACACGAAGGCAAGATCATCACGGTCGATCAAATTTCGTTCTCTCGGCAAAACAACTAGACTTCATCGGAATCCACAATTCCTTTAGTTAATCAATCTGCCCCAGCAAGTGAGAGTTTAGGAGCAGGACTTTATGGATTATTAATGGGCACTTTTGACCTACCCACTCTCGTTCTTTTTATGCATTCTTACGAAGGTACATCTACTGAAACTTTCATAGTCGGTTTAAGGACTGATCCGTGGATCCTTCCCACTCTATCAGAAGCATCAGTGCCCTTATCCATTGCAGAAGTAGCATACATGGAAGCACAGCATGCTGCAACGAAACATATCATGACTCCGCTAGTCTCTGCTGAGTCAGATATGGACTATGCTCTGGCATGGTCAGTAGAATCGATCCACTTTTTTTACTATTTAGACATGGTTTTACCTTCTGACGAAGCCATTTTGGAAGCCATGATGGGCCTGGACCAGCCTTGGGAACACATGCACAACAAGTCTTACCTGCTTCCAAATCTAGACAAGATAGAGAGAGGAGAGTTTTCGATGAGACCTGGTGGGAATGTTGATTTGTCCTCTTCCACTTCAAGTACTGTTTACGCTGAAGGGAATATGGCTAATATATCGAGAACCATCCCAATTAACATTTCCACCAAACTCAGGGTCATGGAAAATATTTTTATTGGAGTAGATTGTTCTCCAGAGGAGATCGCTCTGTATACCAAACTTTTTAAAGAATTTCGTGATATTTTTTCCTGGTCTTATGAGGAGATGCCAGGCATTGATCCTGCCATTGTTGAGCATGTCATCACAATGTATCCTAATGTGAAACCTATGAGACGAAAGCTCCATCCAGTGAATTCTCGAAAAACGGCCACCATTAAGGTGGAGGTTGAAAAATTGAAGCTCGATTTATCTATCCGATTGACATGACGAAATAGGTTTCGAATCCTGTTCCAGTTGATTAAAAGAAAGGTACCATTCGAGTCTATACTGACTTCCGGGATTGGAACAAAGCTTGTCTAAAAGATAACTACCCTACACCATTTATTGACCAGATCATAGATGTGTGTGCAGGATAGGAGATGTTTTCTTTCATGGACAGATTTTTGGGATATAATCAAATTCAAATCAAACCCAAAGATCAACACAAAATAGCTTTTATTTTCCCGTGGGGAACCTTCGCTTATCAGCAGATGTCGTTTGGCTTAAAGAATGTTGGATCTACTTTCCAGTGAGCAATGAATTTCACTTTTCACGACATCAAACACATAGTTGAACCTTACCTGGATGACCTCCCAGCACGATCTCACAAGAAACGGGATCATCCACCTCATTTGAGACTTGTATTTGAACGGTATAGACAATACAAGATTCGATTGAATCCTAATAAGTGTGTATTTTGCGTCGAGTCTGGATGACTACTGGGTTTCATTTATCCATTCGTGGCATAATGGTAGACCCGTTAAAAGTTGGGGCGATTGTAAATCTACCTCCTCCTCGCACCTTGAGACAACTCCAAAGTCTACAAGGCATGTCTAACTTCTTGCAATGCTTTATCATAAACAAGATACCTACTTCTTGTGGGATGAGGCTGCTCAAGCATCATTTGTGGCCTTGAAAAAAGGCATTACTATCAGCCCCCTTGTTAAGCCCACCTGATTATACAAAGGATTTCCTCTTATATATGGCGGCTTATGTATACACAATTGGCATAGTACTAGTTCAGGAGGACGATACACTCCAAGAGCACATCGTTTATTATCTCTTACGCACATTGATAGCTCCTGAGATTAAGTATTCACACGTTGAGAAGTTAGCACTAGTTGCGGTCTATGCGGTACAGAGGCTTCGTCACTAAATCCTTTTATGAACCACTACTGTGATCACGGAGGTCAATCCTTTTCAATATGTTCTCACTCGATGCATCATTGGTGGGAAATACAATAAATGGATTGTAATCCTGCAAGAATTTGATTTGGTTTTTCAGTCTACCAAGTCAAAGAAATCACTAGTGTTCGTTGAATTAATTTCAGAATTTCCAAGTGACCTAGTGCATATTGAGGAAGAGTCATCATTCCCGGATGAACATATCTTCCTTATTGCCTCCATTGACCCATGGTACGGGGATATTTTAGTATATCTCTAGACTTTGAGGTGTCCTACCACTTTTTCTAGAGAAGAACGATTCAAACTGAAAAGTCATGCAAAAAAACATCTCATTATTTCTGATACTTTGTACAGACGTGGGATAGACTCCATCTTACAACGTTGTTTGACTTTAGAAGAAGTAGAATCAGTATTGAATGATGCTCACAGTGGAGCTTGTGGGGATCATCTTTCTGGGTTGGCAACAACTCAAAAAATACTGCGTGCTGGGTATTTTTGGCCTACAATCTTTAAAGATTGTGTGGAAGCTATGAAATGCTTCCATCCATGTCAGTTTTTCACCAGAAAAATGAGAGCACATCGAACTCCTCTTCATCCTGTGATCACAGCAGGCCCCTTCACAAAATGGGGGGTTGATTATATGACTTGTAATCTAGTTTCGGCTTGAGGACATCGTCATATTATCATTGCCATTGACTTATTCAGCAAGTGGGCCGAGGCAATGCCTACTGTTAAAGAGGATGGAGAAACCACCGCTTATTTTGTATTCAATCAGATTATCGCAAGGTTCGACATACCCAAAGTGATCGTGATAGATCACTGTATTCATTTTCAGAATAGCATGATGACCAAGCTTTATACCATGCTAGGTTTTCGTTAGGAGCATTCGTCTTCTTTCTATCCATAGGCGAATGGTCAAGTTGAAGCGGTTAACAAAACTTTGAAGACTATTCTACAAAGAACGATTAATGTAAGTAGAAATAACTGGCACATCATGTTGTTTACTTCTCTTTGGGCTTATCGAGCAAATGTAAAGACTGCTACCAAGTTCTCTCCCTTCCAACTTGTGCATGGGATAGAAGCAGTCGTTCTGATTGAATGTGAGATTCCCTCTTTAAAGTTGGTTGTTCAAATGTTACCTGAAACTTCAGTAATAGAAGAACATTTGCTACATTTAGAGCATCTAGATGAGCAAGTCCGCGATGCGCTCACAACAAACGAGGTCCATAAGAAACAATTCAAAGGACAGTACGATAATTCTGTCAGACCTAGGGTTTTTCTCGAAGGAGACCTTGTTCTACTTTGGGATCAGGACAAGGAACCTTTAGGCACTGGCAAGTTCAAGTCCATGTGGCTCGGTCTTTATATAATCTCGAAGGTACTGAAGAAAGGTGCTTATGAGATAACAGACTACGAGGGTAATAAGCTTCCCAAGCCTAGAAATGGGCTCTACCTGAAGAAGTACTATGCTTAGGCTTTTGTGCTTTTTCATGTATTATAGTTGTACATTTTGTAGAGCTAGTTTTTGCTTGTGATTGTTAGCTAACCTTATGTGTGTTTTCTCACTTCGTGTTTTAGATGTCAACTAGACACTTTTTAGGATTTGTTGATGGCGTCAGTTGCCACACTCGACAGTTGGCTTTAGTAGCTTGGGTCATTTACTCACCGACTGGCCAACTAGTTTCTTTGGGGGGGGGGTTGTTTGGGTCCCACAACGAATAACGTAGCTGAGTATAGTGCGGTCATAGAACTTCTCTAGGATGTTTGTCCAGTTCATTTCACATTTGGAGGTAAGACTTGATTCACATCTAGTTGTATTTCAGTTGACAGGTGTTTACCAGATTAGAGATCCTATTTTGCTACGATAGTTTTTGCGAGTTAAATTATTGGAAAGACAGTTTGATTCCATAATATATCAACATATTCCAAGAAATTTGAATGCATTAGCTGATTCATTTGCAAATTATGTTTTAGATTGGCATTCGTATCATACACGTCCATAAATAAACATTTGTACACAAATTTAAGCGCACACATGTAAATATATCCGATACTATATAAAAAATAGTATGAGTTTGGAACACAGATCTATCACAAAGTCATATCATAAGATACAAAATTGGACTCGGTGGCCTAAAAAATATGCATAAAATATCCTTATCCTATGGAGAAGTTGGGGCCTCATCAGCATCCACTGCCTCTCGGTAGCATATGACCAACCTGGCTACCTTCCGCAGTAGCCTAAACAAGGCTGACGGCACACCGACTACATCCTACTGCATGTCTATGGGCATCCACTCAATGCGATATGTAGGAATGTCATGAGTCAACCGACCCATCTTCCTCTCTACAGCCCCTAGCGTAGCATCAATTGCACCCACATCAACGGGCCTCACGAAATTAGTAGGATGTCCCTCGGGACGAACTGGTCCAACATCTGCATATGACACTTTGTTTTAGTATTTTCAAACTCACCATAAAAATAATATACTTTAAGAAATTGAAAAAAAATAAATAATTTTCAAAACACAAACATACCTATATCTCCCTAGGCACCACCTGGAGGAAGTACCAGCTTTGGATCATGATGGAAGTCTAAACCAGCATACGGGAATTGCTCAAATGCTGGCACCTATCTCTCCCACCATTCCCAGAAATCATCGGTGTGATAGCAAAAGGGCTTTCACCACCACCCCGGCGGAGAAAAATGTCACCCCAATTGCCCAATCTCGGCTCACGAGGAATGACTAGGGGAAAAGGCATGCCCAAACTAAGAGCAGGTACTCTCTTGAAGAAGAAGGTACAAAGGATGCTTCCATATCCAAAGTTCTTGATTCTCCCGGTCTTACACCCCGAGAGTTGAAGCTTCATGTTTTCTAAGAGACTTGTGCACCAATCATATACATGACCTTGCAAGCATTCGATACCAATATGCATATAATACTTTGAGGCTAGGTGTTGTGTGACACTCCCTCCCATTCGGTTCAACATACTTATAATAACCTTCAGAGGGAAGTTTGTAAGAGTATAAATGAGAATCTGACTTCCACATTTCTCAGTACCTTCCACACTGTAGGCATTTACATAATATTGCACGGACATGGCACCCACATTGCATGAAGACCCTTTCCGTTTTACAGGATCTCCCCTCCTAGAGAGCCTTGTAATGAAGTATATGTCATCAACAGTGAGGTCCAGGGTCTCTCCCCTGATATTGAACACATTGGCATCGGCATCCCAATACTGGATGAGTCTTTGAAGTAAGCGATTGAGTGCCCTCATGTTTACGGTTTGGTAGAATTTCAATAAACCACACCTTCTATGAACATGACGAGTGGTAGGATCTTGCATATCCACCCTATCCATCTCTTCATGCTCCCTCTCCCTCCAAATAAGTGCCATCCTGTCAAAAGAAGGGTCAATTTTTAGTTCTTGAGCATTTTTTAGACATTTTCAAGGGAAAACGCTACTCTATATGCACACAGTCACGTTTGGACGCTACTGCCCTTGAGGAACAGTAGCGTTCACCCTTAAAAATACTCTACTTTACCTTTACACAATATCGTACATGAAAATCATGATTTGAGCATGGCTAGATAAGTGTTTTTAAGTATGAAAATTGACAATTGAACCATCAAAATGCAAGTAGGGATGAAAATAACTTACTTGGAAGAGGTTTGAGGTTGAATGGTGGCCCGATTTGATTGCTATGAATGGATGAAGATCAATGGTTTGCTCCAAAACTTGCCCTACAAATTCCCAAATGTGATATTTGAGTTTTCAAAGTGAAATTACATATATGAATTTGAATTTGATTTTTTACCCACTTTTGTGAAAAGTCCATAGTTTCAAATTTCATAAAAAAAAATGGTTCTATTTAATCATTAATAGCTATAAATGTAGATGAGATGAATTTAACTTATGTTTCTCAAATTTTCACTAGATTTCCATAGCATCAATCTATTATGAGTTAATTTCTTTATTGATGGACCTTGTTAAGTACTTTATGGTTGAAATTTTATGTCATTGAAGATTTTTTGTCGTTAATACTAACTTGGTTGTTGAGATCCTAGTCTTTGGCAGGTCATGAGTCATGATCCTAGAAGCTGTCATTTAAATCGTTTTAAGCTCTTGTTTGGACTATTGAAACCTAAAGAAGATTGCTGAGCAAAATTGTCCTCTTCAAGCTCGTTAAAGGAACTGAAGGCCCATCCACTCAAGTATAAGTTTAACCATTTTCCGGACTTTTGCGGATTACTTATGAAAAAGGAATACTCTAGTCATCCGTGGTTAGAAGATTTCTTCTTCCATTGTTTTACACTTTTTCGGGGGAGGAGACTAACTTTAAGAAAAATGACCTTTTGGAGCCTTCTTTGGGGATTTCAAGCTCTCGAAATATGAAAACACCAAGCGAGCACACACCTACTCGGGCTCGATGTGAAATCCACAAGAGGGTGCATAGAGGTTTGTTTAAGTTTTTCAGACTCTATAAATAGGAAAACACCAGCGAGCATTAACCTACTTGGGCTCAATATTAAAATCCACGAGTAGGTGTATGGAGTTATTGTTTAAGTTTTTCAGACTCCTTAAAATTGAAAACACCGACGAGAAAGAATAGATCTCGGCTCGATATTAAAATCCAGAGATCAGTACTATAGAGCATTCTTCTATCTCTTTTTCGAACTCTGTAAACAATGAAGAAGTTCTTGAGTCTTCCTCCCATGGGCTCGTTAAACACTTTACATGGTTGGATCTATTGAGTTTTCATTATTTCTTGGACTCATTAAAACAACAAGAAAGGTATTCTTTTATCTAAAAATAATAAGGGATAAGAAGGGTATATCACATCTTACAATTTCAAAGGTAGTTCAGTTAGTCCTATCCTTGAACACAGCACCTATTTGAGTCTATCATTTCAGTTGGGTTTAGTTTTTGACTTTAGGGTGAACCTGATCTCTGAGTTGTTTACTCCCCTAGTTGGTTATTCTTCCAACCATTTGGAGGGTCTGCTAATGTCTCCTACATTGCAGGCTTATACGTGATTCAAATTTTAGGGGGCATATGGTCTAAATTCAAATGTATAAGCCATAAAAGCATTAAATGGAGAGGCCACCCTATCTCATTTATCATAAGAGCATTAAATGGAGAGGTCACCCTCTCATATCCATGGTATTTGGTAGCACATGGTTTTGGCCCATGTTATGGTCTCAAGACACATTGTAATAATGTTACATAAAGGCCTAGCAAGCCTTCTCATAATAACACGTTACTCATTTGGTTTCTCTCCTATTTTCTATTGTTCATTGTGAGATTAATTAGATCTGAGTGACTTATTGGTAATTAGTTTCAAAGGTGGGGCTCCTCTTTGAGCCTCACCTCCCATTGACTTCATATGTTTTTGTTCATGCTTATTCTCATGCAAGATTAGTGTTTTTCATGTGAATTTTATGACAGATTTGCATGCTTAATATCCTCCTCTCTCAGAATTCAAGCCTTCCGGTTCTAAGATCCCAAGATCCAGATCAGTGGTATCAGAGTGGGTACGCTCTCCATCGAGACAATATTTTGAAGCATGATGTGGGTTCAGTAGAGGTTCCACAACCTCTACAACAACCCATGTTTCTCTACAAACCATTGGCATCTCTATACTCAAAACTCTCACATTCAGCAAACTTTGAACAGGTTCCATGGACTACACAAGATGTTTCAGAGGCTCTACTATATCTCATTGGAAAGATATTTCCTTAAGCTCAAATGGGTATTTCACGGATTTCATTTCATTTCTTGGTTTGTGAGATATGCTTGTTTGAAGTAGCACATGTTTGTGCATAATGCGGCCGAACATAAAACAACTTTAAACAAGTTCTATAGACTCCATAGAATGTATCAAAGGCTCTACCATAGCTCATTGCAAATCTCTTTCTGTTAGCTAAAATGGGTATTTCATGGAATTTCATTTTGTTTTCTGGTTTCTGAGATATGTTTGTTTGAAGTAGTACATGTTTGTACACAATGCGGCCGGATGTACAACAACTTTAAACAAGTGCTTCAAACTCCAAAAAATGTTTCAGAGGCTCTACCATAGCCCATTGGAAATCTCTTTCTGTCAGCTAAAATGGGTATTTCTTGGTTTTCCATTTGGCTTTCTGGTTTGAGAGATATCATCAATTGAAGCAACTTATGTATACAAAATAGTGTGCGCGCATCTCTTAAACTTCAACAAACATTTTCTCATTCTATGGGCCACCCCAGAGAAAGTATGTTATATGGATGGAAAGGTCTCTTCGAGATCTCAAATGGGTCTTCAATGGAATTCAATTTCAGTACATGCATCAAAGGCTATGAATGGATTTGCAACAAGACATCAATTACACCAAAGATCATGAATTTTCAATTTTTTAAAATCTTAATGTAATCATGGTTATGTTTAACCACACAAACCCTATGGTTCTGGGTCAACCACACAAAACCCATGGTTATGGGGGAAATCACACAAAACCCACATTTATGTATCGTAATCACGGTTATGGTTCAATCACACAAAACCCATGGTTATGGGGGAAACCACACAAAACCCACATTTATGTTTCGTAATCACGGTTATGGGTCAACCACACAAAACCCACATTTATGTATCATAATCATGGTTATGGGTCAACCACACAAAACCCATGGTTATGGGTTAACCACACAAAACCCATGGTTATGTGTCATCCACACAAAACCCACAGTTATGTATTGTAATCATGGTTGTCGATCAACCATACAAAATCCATGGTTATGGGTTAACCACACAAAACCCTTCTCTTCAGTGGAAAAAAAGCTTGTCATTGCCACCATGGTTATGGGTCAACCACATAAAACCCACGATTATGGGTCAACCACACAAAACCCATGGTTCTGAGTCAACCACACAAAACTCTTCTCTTCATTGGAATCAAGCTTTCCATTGCCATCATGGTTATGGGTCACCCTTGCAAAACCCACGGTTATGGGTCAACCTCGCAAAACCCACGATCATGGGTCAACCACACAAAACCCTTCTCTTCATTGGTAACTAGAACATTGTAATCATGGGTCTCTTTTTAGCATGAAATGATGGGGACCATCATTTTCTAAGGGAGGAGGAATGATCCGAATTTTAGGGGAAATATGGTCTAAATTCAAATGTATAAGCCATAAAAGCATTAAATGGAGAGGCCACCCTCTCCCATTTATCATAAAATAATTAAATGCATAGGTCACCCTCTCATATCCATGGTATTTGGTAGCACATGGTTTTGGCCCATGGTATGGTCTCAAGACACATTGTAATAATGTTATATAAAGGCCTAGCAAGCCTTCTCATAATAACATGTTACTCATTTGGTTTCTCTCCTATTTTCTATTGTTCATTGTGAGATTAATTAGATCTGAGTGACTTATCGGTAATTAGTTTCAGAGGTGGGGCTCCTCTTTGAGCCTCACCTCCCATTGACTTCATATGTTTTTGTTCATGCTTATTCTCATGCAAGATTAGTGTTTTTCATGTGAATTTTATGACAGATTTGCATGCTTAATCTCCTCCTCTCTTGACATTCAAGCCTTCTAGTTCTCAGCTGCCAAGATCCAGATCAATATCACTCCCCCATCATGTTTAAAACTGCCTAAGTCACTTTGTGTCATGATCACTGTTCAAGGATACAGCCTGTGTCGGCCATTCTGTAGTTTACCTTGACCTCATGTGTCGTCCATCCTAGTGTCAGTCTTGTTACTTGTACTACTTCACACTAGCTCATACCATTTGAGTGTTCCTCATGTTGGATGATGGAGGATGCTTTAAGGCCTCCCTTCCAATGGACTTCTTCCCATCGAAATCAACTCATTTTGCTCTAGGAATGAAGTTTAGAGTTTCAGTTAGTACCTTGGGTATTGCAGTCACCAGTGGCAATTTCCCTTGTTGTTGAATTAGGGGAATACATCAATGTCTCTTATTTGACAGGTTCCTCAAGTGTTCGACATCAAGTCCACGTATTCACACTTGTTGGATCATACTAGGTACCTTGGGCCCCATTATCATTATCGGTGGAAGCCCTCACGTTTGTTAACGGTATACATCAATGACCGGTAATCAAACGATACCCCCCATGTTCGACTTTCAGCTCATTTATTCACATGGTTAGGGTTTGCACCTTGGGTTGTTTGGACGAATACCTTGGGATTTTGATAGCATTACCTCATTATGATATCACCCAAGCTGCGCAAGACTGAGCCTCACTCATTTTTTGGCTCTCCATGAGACATAGATCCAGTTTGTTGTTATGGCTATGATCTCTCATTCTGACATGGATCCACGCTTGTATTTCAGTGGCCATGTTATATATACATCTCCTAGTTATGTATCGGAGATCATATTGTATCATGCTACACATCTATATGATGTCAAGATTGTAATTTCTTGCTGACCTTGATCGTTATTTCAGGTACTTTTGTGACTTGGTTCTGCGGTTTCTTGCTCCTCCATTGACTTGGAATTATAATGTATTTTGGCCATCGTTTCCCTCTGACCTCACACATTAGGGGGGATCTGTTATAGGTCAAATATGCACTTCTCCGTCCGTGATCACCTTTAGTTGTCGATCACACAAAAGGACAACTGGGATTGAAGAGCATGATTGCTTTAGATGATGAATGGACTAGACTTACCCCTCTACAGTTGACAAAACTCTCATTTTACCCACTTTTTGGGGAAAATGCTACCCTATAAGCATGATAGTAGCATTTTCCTACTGAAATACTCTACTCCACTTCAATAAAGTAGCGTTTGCCCTCTGAAATACTCTAGTTTTCTTCAATAGAGTAGCGTATAGCTCAAAAAATCTTGCAAACGCTGGTTGTAAAGTAGGAAAGTTGCATGTTGAACACTACTCCACTTAAGAAAACTAACATACACCTTAAAAAGTAATCAAAAATATATTAATTTGACGGATTGGGACTAGTTGAAGTTGGTTTTGCAACTTCTCCAACTTCCCAATTAAACTACCTCTCGATCCAAACTGCCTACCTTATCCCATAAATACAAGGGGGATAGATGAGAGAGAGGGGGAGAAACTATGCATTAAGGGTTGTTACGCTAGAGGAATTCCAAAGTTAGTGTGAAGAGCAGGAGCCTAGGAACCGGTTGCACAAGCACTCTGAATGATCAGGTATACTTGTACTGATTATTTGCTTTTGACAATAAAGGTTGAAATGCCCTTCCCGTCCCAATCAAATGTCTAATGGATTGCATGTTTGTTTGGATAAAATGCTTGATTGTATTTGATTTCTAAATTTTATTTCAATTTCATTATTGTTATATCAACCAAGATATGTTGAGGAAGGTATTTTTGTATTGCAAGTTCGTCAAATAAAAGATCAAGTGGAGGATCGATCGAGGAGCAAGCGAAAGCTAGGATTAAACGTCGTTAATAAGGTATGCCTTCATAAAACTTGTTCTCTTTCCTTTTGTAGAAGTCTCTGTGATATGATCTATGTATTTACTTGTCACCCCAGAAGTTGGTAGTGTCCCTCTCCTCTCCATAGGGTAGATTTCCCGAACAACTACGTGTTATCAGTACAACGCATGTGCAATACCCGCGCGACTATTCCTTCGATAGTCGTGCTACTGTCAAAATGATGGGACCACCTACTTCTCGCGGCACATTGAAGTCTCCATCACCCCCAAGAATCTAAATTCGGCTCCTCACACAATTTGTGGAATTTAATATCCCCCTTGGTGTACCTTGGAACTATTTCATGGATGATACGAGTTCACATTTGGATCTAGTTGTTTGTTGGCCACATCTTATCCTATATAAGGAATCCATTGGCATGCATTTGGTAGGGAGAAAAGAGCAATTTTATGCTACCGGATTTGTGTTTGAGTTTCCCCATAGCCCGCCTCTTCCTACCTTTGTAATCATTCCCAAGCTCCCTTGCCACATTCCTTAAAGGGGAAAGATTTATTCTCCATTGTTCTACCATTCACTTAGCATATAGTTTGGACAAAAAAGGCCTCCCTAAAAGATATTGTTGGATTCCATTGAATCCCACACCTCCTAGGTGTTGTATAGCTTGACCACTGGCCAATAAAAAGTGGTTTGACGTACCTTGGATTTTTGTTGGAGTTTGCATTCTACCTCCATCTCTTCTATTTTGAATTGTATTCAAGTTTCTTTGTTATATGTGAATTCCACTAACAATCTATTGTAGGATCACTTGGAGGACAACCAACTCACATCACAAAGGGGATCCAATTATTGAGGCGTTGTTGTAACCTACAATGCCTAGCCCCTTACCAAGTGGATGAGTGCAAACTTGTACAATTTTTTCCACAACAGTGAGCCACTAATATGTTGGGGTATGATTATAAGATTATATATAAGAATGGTAATTTGGTGGTTGAAGCATTATATAGGAAATTTGAGGAGATAGATACCTCTTTGTATTATCCTTATATGTCCTTGATTGGCTCAAGGAATCCCATCAATAATGGTTGTAAAATGACACCATAGTTTATTTCATAAGCCTTCACAATAATCCAAACCCTTCTAAAGGGTATACATGTCACCAAGATACATTGTGGTATAAATGACACATTGCTTTATGGATGACATCATATTACAACTTCAAAAGGAGAAGGAAGACAAAATTATAGAAGGTCACTAGAAAATACTTGAAGAATTTGAGCTCTAGATTGATGATGTACATGTCAAATATGAGGGTATTATCTCAAAGGAAAGAGTAGTCAAAGACCAAGCACAGAGGATAGAGGATGTCTTTTGATGTATATGTAACTTCGGAATGTATTTCACCTATGTATTTCATCTATGTATATTGTACTCCTATAGAGATGTTATTATTCCTCTATATGGAAGTGTCGTCATTTGTATTGACAAGTGTTGCAAGTGTCATAACTTGCCGATGGGTTATTAGACCACCATGTGTGGGGTCGGCCCTGATTAAGTTAACCATGGGTTATTTCATCATCTCATTATTCACTCTTCCATCAGTCGGAAAGTGGGACACATGTGAGGAGGATCAGCTGCTAGGAGAAGACTATCTCTTGTACTTTGGTTGTATCTTTGGTCTCTCTATCGCTGAGGAAGTTGTGGGGTTTTTCGCCTTTATGGTTTTCCCCAGTGAAACTTTGTGTGTCTATTGTCTCATGTGATTGATTGGTGTGATTGATATGCATTGTTATACTTGATATGATGTACATGTTATTCTTTCAGTAAAGATCCTAGAGTATATTGAATTAATGCTAAAAAATTAACATGGTATGAGAGCTTCCTTGAGAAGAAGACATTGTACAGTGGTGGAAACTAGGGTTTCTTGTTTATTGGGTTTCTCTCAATGGATTTTGGAAAATAAGTAAGGTAGATTGACTCTACTCATCAAGGAGAATCTATCTGTCCAATCAGAATTCAAGTCTGAGCACTTTCAGTTTTTGGCCCTAAAAATTAGGGTTTCCACAAAAATAGGAATTTCTGAAATCTGAAGACATAGCTGGAAGCTCCTTGAAAAAATCAAAGTTTAGAGCTTTGGATCCTACAAGAAACTCAAACCCTAATTCAGGGTCCTCCCTAGTGAATCCAGGAAGACTAAAAGGCATTTATGAAGGGTGAAACTTTGCAAATCTAAAAGTCTAAATATACCAGGTTGATCAGCTCATCAAGGCACATCTTTCTATCCTTTCAGAAGTTTGAAATTCAAAGTTTGAATTTTTAGGTTTTCTCTGACAAACCCTAATCCTGGACCAGATCCAGTTTTCAGCAAATCAAGTGGTAAGACCTATATATTTTATATTTCCATTTGAAGTACTCTTTAAGATGTCTCACTACACTAAGCTTGAGGATAAGCTTGAAGGGGCTAATAACTTCCAAGCATGGAAGTATAGGATTTGGTTAATCCTGGAAGAAAATGAGTTGGACACTTATATAAGTGAAGAGGTCCCTATCCAAGAGGGAGAAGAGGCTAAGGCTCTTCACAAAAATAACTTGATCAAGGAAAAAGGAATCATTGTTGATTCTATCAAGGACCATCTCATACCACATGTGTCATCTCTGAAGACACCCAAGGAGATGTTTGATTCCTTGACCAAGTTATTTGAAGGGAAGAACATAAATCGGAAGATGACCCTGCAGAACAAATTGAAAGGGGTAAAGCTTCAGAATGGAGAGACCATTCAATCTTATTTTTCTAATGTCTCTCAGATCAAGGAACAACTTGAAGCTGTGGATGAAATTGTGGACAATGGTGAAGTTGTCATTACCACACTAAATGGCCTACCCAGATCATGGGATTCCTTTATCCAAGGAATCTGTGCAAGAAAGAAGTTGGTCTCCTTCAGTAGAATATGGGAGGAATGTTCGCAAGAAGAAGCAAGGCTTGTGGCCCGAGAAGAAAAGATGGGGAATGAAGATCAAGCTCTCACATCTCACACCAAAAGAAGCAAGCCTAAGAAGGAGCACTCTCATTACAAGAAATCCCCTCACACCCATCAAAAGAATAGGAAAGATATGAGATGCTTTGCATGTAATGAGAAGGGACACTTTTCTACAGATTGTCCCAAGAACAAAAGGGACAACAAATTCAACAGGAAGAAGAAAGGAAACAAGAAGAGATATCATGCTCATGCGGTTGAGGATGATGAACCTCCCAAGAAGAAGGCTAGAGCAGAAAGTGATGACTCATCTAGTGAAGATGAATATGTTCTAATCTCTACTCTCACAGGTACCATCTCTCATGGATGTAATGATTGGATCATTGATAGTGGGGCTTCCAAACACATGACTGGGTTTAAAGAATCCTTTTCTAATCTATATGAACATGAGTCACCCAATAAGGTGAAACTTGGGGATGACTACCAATATCCTATCAAAGGAAGTGGTGAATCCTCCTACAACCTAGACTCTGGGAAGTCTTTGAAGATGAAAGATGTGCTATTTGTACCTGAGCTCAAGAAGAACCTACTCTCGATCTCTACATTGGATGCAAAAGGCATGAGAGTTGCATTTGTAGATGTCCAAGTCCTAATGTGGCCAAAGTGTAAAACTATTAATGATGCAGTGGTGATTGGAGAGCAAGAGGGAGGATTGTACAAATTGAAGGGACAACCTGAACATGCCATGGTACATGAATCCATGGAGCCAAGTGAACTTTGGCATAGAAGGCTTGCACATGTGCACTACAGAGCACTACCAATTGCAAGTAAAGCTGTAGAAGGTCTTCCTGAAATCAAGTCAAAGCATGAAGGTGTTTGCAAAGGATGTGCAAAAGGAAAGAACATTAAGAAGGCATTTCCAAGTAGTAAAAGCAAGGCATAAGGAATTTTGAAAATTATCCACTCTGATGTATGCAGTCCAATGTCATCTAGTTATCTGAGTGGGTATGTGCACTATGGTTCTTTCATTGATAATTTATCTAGGAAGACTTGGACTTATTTCTTGAAGAACAAAGATAAAGTATTCATCAAATTCAAGGAATTCAAAGCCTTAATAGAAAGCCACACTGAAAAGAAGATCAAGACCTTTAGATCCGACAATGGTGGAGAATTCACTCCAGAAGACTTCAAGAAGTTATGCAGTGATTCAGGAATTAAGAGGGAGTTGACCACTCCCTACAATCCACAACAGAAAGGAAAAGAAGAAGCTACTTCAAAGTTGGACTCCAGCAGCTCCTGCAAGGAAGCAAAGATTCAGAGGGAGTCCACCCAACAAACAAACAAAATAAGTTTTTGAATTTCCATTTCTTGCATATTCTGTTTGTTTAAATAATGTTGTTCAATGATGTATATGCTTATGTTCCTAGACTTAGGTTGTGTATTATGCATATTAGAATAATTGCATTAATGAACAATATACTACTAATATGCATGTGATGGGTAAGTGGCCTATGGCACTATACAACATTCCATTGATACTTATCTAGAATGAAACCTCTTTGCTGACATGTTGGGAGTTGTGCACACTCTTAACAATGTTCTGGTAGAGATTGGAAGGCATCTAGAAAGTTATGGGATATGGATAAATGTTGTATTGAAGCATTGGCTAAGATAATTGCATGACTATATGACATATATTTTTATGTATAAGATTTTTTTATGAAAATTATGAGATGTTTCTAATCATGCAATTTAACTTGTTTTGTAGGAAAGATCATATACCATCACCTACAAAAGAAGGACTACAATATTTGTTCAGATTGAAGAATCTGAAGTTGCTAGGATCTGAGATGAAGTAATGGAAGGATACCATGATCCGTCGATCATAAAGAATGATATTTGGGATGTGGTCCCAAGACCTGAAGGGAAGTCTATTGTGACTTCCAAGCAAATCTATAAGATCAAGCATGTTGTAGATGGTAGCATAGAGACTTTTGCTCCTGTAGCCAAATACACTTCCATTAGAACAGTACTTGCTCTGGCTGCAGTGATGAAATGGAAGATACATTAGATGGATGTCAAGACATCTTTCTTGAATGGTGTAGTCGAGGAGGAAGTGTATGTGGAGCAGCCACTTGGTTTTGAGACACATGACAAGAATTCATATGTGTGTAGGTTGAAGAAAGCCTTGTATAGCTTGAAGCAAGCTCCTAGGACTTGGTATGGTAGGATAGAAAACTTTCTATCTAGTTTGGGATTTACCAAGAGTAAAGCAGATTCCAACCTTTACTACAAGGTTGAGGAAGGAAATCTTGTGATACTACTCTTCTATGTGGATGATCTGTTTGTAATAGGTGAGGATGGATTGATTTCCAATAGAAAGAGGAAGCTTGTTGTCGAGTTAAAGATGAAGGACTTGGGGATGATGCATTATTTTCTAGGCATGGAGGTGTGGTACAGTGCAGATGATATCTTCCTTGGACAAGGGAAGTATATAGTAGAGATCTTGAAGAGGTTCGGGATGATGGACTGCAAGACCATGGCCACACCTATCGCATCAAACCTGAAGCTTCTGTGTGATGCTTCATATGATCCGGTTGATGTCAAGATGTATCGTCAAATGATTGGGTCCTTGATGTACCTGACGAACACAAGACCAGATATTTGTTTTGCGGTGAACACATTGAGCCAATTCCTGACAAATCTGTGGAGTGTTCACCTAGTTGTTGTAAAGCATATTCTGAGGTACCTGAAGGGTACAGTTGATTATGGGCTCAAGTATGATGTGAATCAAAAGTTTAACCTGCATGGTTATGTTGATTCAGATTGGGTAGGCAATGATGCAGATAGGAAGAGCACTTATGGGTGCTGCTTCAGTATGGGATCAGTGTGATCTCTTGGTTTAGCAGGAAGCAATCCTGCGTAGCACCGAGTATAGACAAGGCAGAGTATGTTGCAGCATGTTCGTCTAGTTGTGAGGTAGTATGGCTCTGGAAGCTACTGTCTGAGTTATTTGATCTCCTGTTGGAGGCTATTGGTATCTTTTGTGACAACCAGAGTTGTGTGAAGCTGTCTGAGAACCTTGTGTTCCATGACAGGTCAAAGCACCTTGAGATCAAATATCATTATATCAGGGATATGGTGTAGAGAGGAGCAGTGAAGCTCCTGTATGTTGTAAGGGATGAGCAGATTGCAAATGTGTTGATGAAACCACTAGCCAGAGTGAAGTTTGAGTATTTTAGAGAGAGGCTTGGTGTTCTTCAGATTGACGACACTTCAAGGAAAAAGTGATGGACATATTTTCTGGAAGCCATTCCAAGCATGGTGAGAGGAGGATCCTTCCCATGGTTGTGGATGTAAGCGCGGGATGATGAGCATCAGGACGATGCTCCAATTACTGCTATGTATATGCATCATGTTGGATGCTTGTTATGATCAGTTGGATCATGTATATGTATATGCATCATGTTGGATGCTTGGACCATGTATCTGTATATGTATCAGGTGGATACGTTGTATGATCAGGTAGATCATGTATGTTTATATATATCAGGAGGATACATTGTATGATCAGGTGGATCATGTATGATGATATGTATCAGGTAGATACTTGGTATGCATCATGTGGATGCATTATATGATCAGGATGATCATGGATGTCGAGCTTCAGGATGTTGCTCCAGATGACATGCATCAGGATGATGTAGTGATGATGATCATATGTGATGCAATGTATCAGGTGGATACATTACATAATCAGTTAGATTATGTGTGATGAGTTCCAAAGACATAGATGCACATGAGATTTTCAGACATGGTTGTAGATGTGTTCTCCCATGGTCGCGATGTAATTGCTGGGCTTTTCCGACATGGTGGCAGATGTGTTCTCCCATGGTCGTGATGTAATTTCCAGGGCCATTCGAGCATGGCTGTATATGTGTTCTCCCATGGCTGCGATATAAGTAGTGGGACCATTCGAGCATTATTGTAGAGGTGTTCTCCCATGGCTGTGACATAAGTGTTGGGGCCATTTGAGCATGGTTGTAGATGTGTTCTCCCATGGCTGCGATATAAGTGCTGGGCCATTTGAGCATGGTTGTAGATGTGTTCTCCCATGGCTGCAATATAAGTGTTGTGCCATTCTCGCATGGTTGTAGATGTGTTCTCCCATGGCGTAGATGTAAGTGCTGTGTGATGTGCATCTGGGTTGTGCTTCGTGATACTCTATGGCCGTGGACAGGTTGTGTAGTAGCATGTAAAAGGTCCTGGGAGATCTGATAGGTTGAGTTGTGTGCTTGTAATTAGTCCTAGGATGCTCTTTTGAGGTTTTGTTGACTCATGTAATAAGTCCTGAGGATTCCACAGTATCGCCAGTGATGATGAAGACCTACAGGTGGTGGGCCTACATCCAGTATGAAAAAGTATTGGCTTTGTAGAACTTCCTATGACGAGTAGATCTGAGATTGATTGAGATATCAGTAGTAGTGATGATGATGATGATTCGAGGACGATGATCCAAAGAAGAAGACTTCGGCTAGCAGATCTGTGTCGAGAAATACCTTCCTAATTAAGAGGGAGTGTTGATGTATATGTAACTTTGAAATGTATTTCACCTATGTATTTAATCTATGTATATTGTACTCCTATAGAGATGTTATTATTCCTCTATACGGAAGTGTCATCATTTGTATTGACAAGTGTCGCAAGTGTCGTAACTTTCCAATGGGTTATTAGACCACCATGTGTGGGGTTGAACCTGATTAAGTTAACCATGGGTTATTAGGCTAAGCTAGAGAAGTCGGCCCCACTGGTTTATTGGGCAGGACATGACAAGTATAAATAGAGATCGGGAGATCTCTATTTCATCATCTCATTATTCACTCTTCCATCACTCAGAAAGTGGTGCACATGTGAGGACGAGGATCAACTACTAGGAGAAGACTATCTCTTGTACTTTGGTTGTATATTTGCTCTCTCTATCTCTGAGGAAGTTGTGGGGTTTTCACCTTTATGGTTTTCCCCAGTGAAACTATGTGTGTCTATTGTCTCATGTGATTGCTTGGTGTGATTGATATGCATTGTTATACTTGATATGATGTACATGTTATTCTCTTAGTAAAGATCCTAGAGTATATTGAATTAATGCTAAAAAATTAACATGGTATCAAAGCTTCCCTGAGAAGAAGACATTGTGCAGTGGTGGAAACTAGGGTTTCTTGTTTATTGGGTTTCTCTCCACAGAATTTGGAAAAGTAGTAAGGTAGATTGACTCTACTCATCAAGGAGAATCTATTTGTCCAATTATAATTCAATTCTGAGCACTTTCAATTTTTGGCCCTAAAAATTAGGGATTCCACAAAAATAGGAATTTCTGAAATATGACGACATAGCTGGAAGTTCCTTGGAAGGGAAAATGTGAAATGCAAAACCATATCGACATCCTCATTACCAATAAATATAAAATAAAGAAAAGAATAACTACCATTGACACTACCAAGGAATAAGATGGAATAATCAACAATATTAAGGGAACATGGATTCCCAAAACCATTGTTTGACAAGAGATTATCCAAGAACATAAACTAAAACAAATTGGAGAAGATATAACAACACATGAAATCAAGAAAATAAAATTATGTGACAACCAACTATCAAGGATTAAGATAAAAAATAATCAAATTTGGATGCATCGATCATCATCAATGGAAACAAGAAATAAGAAATATAAGGAAATCCTATTATTTGGTTTCACCAAATATTTGATGATAAATATTTTTGAAGGCTTGTCCGGTAAGCCCATAACATGGCTGGAATGCACTGATCCTAGTCATCGCGCTACACATTGCATATCTTCGTAGCTTCTACTCCAAAATATTGTTGAACGTTTCCATCGTACAATTTTTTTAGGATGATAGGGGGTTCTCTTTTGGTGGTAAATCATGAATTCTTGAGTGAGCATGCAAATAGGGAATTCCGGAAATGGGTTCCCTAATCACTCATTAGTACCTTCGAGAAACCGAAATTGGTTATTATGTTCTCAAAGATAAACCTCGCATCTATCTTTGAGGTGCAGTCCTTCACTGGAATAGCTTCCAACCATTGTGACAAATACTCCATCATAGTAATAATATACCACATGTCAATCCTTTGCACAGGTGTATTAGTCGGTCCAATGAAGTTGATGGCTCCCTTCTCAAAGGGTTCAAGTGCGGTCACGAAGAAGAGAGACATCTCATCTCTTCTCGAAGGTTTCCCTACATGTTGGCAAACATCACAATATTTTTAGTATAATTTATCTTCTTGAAATAGGAAGGGACACCATAATCCTGCATGTAATACTTTCTGATCCATTTCCTTCCCTGCATTATGTCCACTAAAGACACCTTCATCAACTTCCTACAGTGTGGGAAGTCATTCATGTTCCAATATACACTTGCATAGTATCCCATTGGATCCCAATTTATACATTTGTCTAGCAATCAACTGGAAGTCAACACTCCTTGTAACTAGATGCCTATTCTACACAATCATGTAGTCTTAGAGTGCTCTACCAATCGCCAAGAATGTTTCTATCTCCTTGAAATGGTATGGTAGTGCTTCAATATAATTTTTTTTTGCATATGGCAGATCATCATCCAAACTCCTTCTCGCTTCATCGGACTCGATTCTGGATAGATGGTTCAACCTAACATTATACTTTTCAAGTTTTACCACTATCTCAAACATAGATTCTTAAAAAAGCAACAGCCATATATAGATTCTCCCCCCCAACATTGGCTTGTTGACTAAGTATTTCAATGTTGAGAGGTCTTCGAAAAATTTAAAGAGACTCTTGAACATGTAGTTTTTGAACTTTTGTAGTGCGTATACCATAGCGATGCATTCACGTTCGGTGGTTGTGTAATTTCTCTTAGCTATGGATAATTTCCTACTAGAAAAGGACACAAGGTGGTCAATGTTACCTTCTCTTGGTTGTGATAGTATTGTGCCAAGCACGATAGATGATGCGTTGTCATGTACATGAAACAAGAGCACCCAGTCGGGTAATATTAAGATCGACGTCGTGACTAGATTTTCATTGAGGATGTCTAATGCTTGTTGGCACTCTGGTGTCCATGATATAATTATTTAGCAACACCTGAAAAGGTGTTGTAATACTGGCATAATTGCAGATGAAATTTATATATTATCTAGTATGTCCCACGGTAGTGTGCAACTCCTTGGCTAATGTTGGGGTTGACAGGTTCATAATTATTGAAATATTTGCATACAATGTGCCCCAAAAGGATTCCAAATGGGGTACATAAGATTCATTCTTTAGGTTCAAGGATATATACATCTGTTTATATCTATACAACATTAATCTCAACACCTAGAAGTGGTTCTTCAACAGAATGAACATTGTCCAATCATCCAAGTTCACAACAAGAAAATTATGCATAAAATCTTTAAATGATAAAACCGCTATCCTGGAGAACATTTCTAGGTCGTTCCTCAATCTGAGTTGCATGTCATTATAGAAAAAGTGTCCCCACTCTATCATGAAGGTTGCGTTCTTGTGGTATTATTTTGCGATGCGCACCTGATGGTACCCTAAGAAACCATTAGTAAACTAATACACTTCCCTGCCTCCCACATTTTCGAGCACCTCATTAATAAATGAAGTAGGGATGGGATCATGGGTGCATGTTGCATTCAAGTTCTTCAGATCCACATAGATTTGAATTTCACCAGTCTTTTCTTCTTGTACCACCATAAGGATGATTCCTTAACCAAGAAGATGATTCCTACATCCAACATGCAGTCAATATCCTTCGATAATTTTTCTTTGTACTTGGGGTTCAACATGTATGGCCTCTTTTTAAATGGCTTGGATCTTTCTTTGAGTTGGATCTTCATCTCTCCTAGCGAAAATGCTATCCCTTTCTTCTCTAAAAAATTGCATGGTAACAAGTCCTCATACTCCTTCAACAAGTCTACTACTCGTGTCACCATTTCTTGGTCCCAGTAGTCACCATTGATCACCATTTTTGGTGCATCCTTCATTCCTATGTTGTACTTATTTGTATTCAAAATCTCTAGGAAATTCATCACAATGTTTGTGGATGGATCATTTTGTACCGCTCACTCCCCTTTAGTTTTTGTAATCTGTAGTTTACACAGATTTTCTTCAGCATCCATGTCTATGATTCTGACCTTCTAGTAGTAGACAGGTTGGTTCAATTGTGCCATAATCTTGTGGTATGTGCATACTATATTCTGTTCAAGATTCTTTGGCTTTTTTGTGAAGATGAAGTGCTTCATGTGATGGAGAATCCTATCCAAGTTAGGATCCACTATGTTAAATCTGAACATGGTGATGAACGGTGTACTTATATTTTCCCAAGTTCTTATCTGCTTCTTACACTCCTACTGCACATACCAATAGCACGATATGACATCTAGGGTATGTATGAACCTATGTACCCATTGGATGCACAAGACACTTTTCATCGTCCACCTCTTTTCACAGTATACCAAGTGCTCCTATGGGTCTTTAGTACCCTTAAACCTTTTCATTAGTTACAAGCATGTGGTAGGATGGAACCTCACCTTTAGCATTTCTCAACTTTCTCCCAACTGCATAGGTCCTCTTATTATGTTTCCCTCCATCGCACATGTGTCCCCCTAAATACTACATTCATCACTTTGACTCTTTGGGCCTCCAGTACTCATTCTTCCATTTGTTCTAGAAAGACATCCACCCTTTCTATTCCATCAAACATTGGTGGATCACATAGGCCTGAGCCGATCTGGTTCACTAACTTAGTAACACTTCTTATAAACAATCCTATAATCAGTCCAACTCATATTGGGAATCTATATCAAAGGAACATACATTGCGCCAATTGAGTTCTCCATCTATAGTGGGATTTACATAGTCTTTCCTTTGTCTGGTCACATTGTATATATTATCAATCTCAATGTTACTTGTATCATCCTTAATATGATTTGTGTAGCACTCTCCTTCCATAGAATCAAGCGAGTCTACCACCCATAGCTCCTCTATTTAGAATGACATGCATTGCTGCTTCAGATTCAGGATGGTGTTGTTTTCAAATGCCCAGTCTATCCCCAATAGCACTGGATAGGGATTTGTATCCTCAATTATCTCTATTACTTCAAAGTCTGCCACTATATTTACCCCATCAATATTCACCTCGAAATTTTCTATCCTACTGATGCGATATATATTATATTTCTTTTCCAATTTGAGTTGTAGAGGAGACCACACCAAATTTTGTTTCCCCATCGGTTCCCATGATTTCTTGGGAAAAATGCTGACGTTCAATCCTTCGTTGAGCATTACCTCTTTCATTTCATAGCCTACCAACTCAAGTGTTAGCTTGAACTCTTTTCAGGTGTTCCTTTTCTTACCCACTCATTACACATTCCACTCTGGTAGATGAACCAAAATGGGCTCCTCCATTTTTCTTAGCATAACCAAATTCACTAGCAGGATGGTAAACTTACTTATAGTCTAAGGATCATTCAACACTTTTCGACAACATTGCAAAACTATACTAAACTTGGTCCTCACAGTCATGATTTTTCACTTTGTGTTTTCCTCTTCCTTTCGTGCAATCCTTTGTTACTCCTCATCACAGAGGATGCACATCATGTCCTCCTCACATTGTTTTTTTCAAAGATCCTCCTCTTTATGTAACCTACATAGTTGGTCCTCCCTACACACTCGTTCCTGACGCAACTCTTCTTCGTGTAGGGATGGTTCTTCGACTACTTTTTATGAATTGCATAGGAATTGTCTCTAGTGTGTAGCATAAAACTTCAGTAGGGCCTATGCACCCTTATTTATCTTGGGCTCAACTAGTTTCTTTGTGTTGCGTGCTCTGAAAATGTGTTATCCTATATTGGCACCCCATCAAGTCACTTTGTTAACATAGGAGGGGTCATTTTCTCCATGATCCTCTCATGGTTCAGTTGTCACCATATTGTAGTGGCCTTTATTAACTTCCCACTTTGGCACTTGGTCGGGGCAGTCTTCTATCAGGTGCTTTGTGATATGGGTAACCAGAGAGGGAATGGGGTTTGGTACAAAAACACGCCAAGTTTCTTGGCTCCCCACAGTTGAAGTAGATGTCCCTCCTTCCTCCACCTCCATATCCTCTACCATGGCCCCAATATCTTCCATGTGCATCCCTTTGATTTCCTCCTTGGTCGGATCCTTTGTGTTCTTCCACCCCTTGAAATTGAAATGCATTCGTCATATGGTCCTTCATTAGCTGTAGTGCATAGTAGTTGTTGAAATCATTCCCTACTGACTTGCAAAATTCATAGAACTAGGCATGTGTATAACTCCAATACTTCTGCAAGGTAGGGAATTTCAAAGATGAGTGTCCCCATGTCCTATAGATCTTGCATCATCCCTCCTTAGGTCCTATTGGGAATGGGATTGGTGCACCGATCTCCATGTAATTTTTTCATAGTAGGACACTCGATATTGTGGTGAAGTTATGTCCTATAGAAGCTGCACCACACATTGTCTCATACCGCCTTTCCTGTGGATAATTGTTGTAACTGTGCAGTCAGTGCAGCAAGCTACGAATGAACCTGTGTCATCCCAACTATAACCTCTCTTAATGTAGTGGATTCTAGGAACATAGCAATATCCAGGGCATCTAACTAGGTTCCCACCTTCTGCATAAGGGGGACTCTGATATGTGACAACAAGATTGCAATGAACCACTCTCAATGTTGTACATATTGAATCTAAAATCTTAGGTGATCCAAGAGGCTCTTGAACTACTGATCATAGTCCTAGATGGGCTCACAAACTCTTTTTTGATTTATTTTATCTTAGTTAAACACTAATATTTTGATTTGGGCTCATGAAACTCCTTCAAGATATCCTTCTTAATGGTCTCTAGAAGTCTTGTCTGTATATGGGCTAGTGTTGTTTTATAATTCATATACCAAGTCAGGGCCCAATCTCTGAATGTAGTCTCTAGTTGCATGACCTTTGCAACTTTGTCGGTGATCTACTTCACTAACCAAATAGGTTCACATGTAAACCAGTGTTTCTCAACAACATCTTTCCCTATTCCATGAATGACATGCAATATCAAGGTGGAATTAGAGGTCATCTCCATCATAGTGGGTACTAGTGAACTAACTCTTCTTGTTGGATTTGGTGTGGTTGGAACTATAGTATTCTATCCTGAATTATGAGGTTCTTGGGTAGAACTTGCTTCTACTCCTCTTGTCACTTCTCTTTCTACTTTGGGGATTACTTCCCACTCAAAATAGGTTAAAAAACTTGCTTCTCTATCAGTTAAAGGGTGCAAGAGGGTTGAGATGAAGAGGGGGTTTCTTCTAGGTAAATTCCTTCTTACAACATTGAATCCAGGAGAGGTTATTTCAAAGTTGTGTAATCCTTGTGATAGCCATCTATGTTCCTCCATTTAATTGCAATATCGCTCCTTATACGTCCTATGGGTTTCCTCCTCTACTTTGTCATCGAGGTTCAATATTTTCATCCTCTTCGGATCTTCCACTGTCCTATATCTTGTTCCTCTTTGGTTGTCTTTTGTCTTCTAAGCAGTCTTCCTATGTAGACATTGCACACCCTTTTAGTGCATATAAACCTCATGCGCACCCTCTTGTCGCCTTTTCTTCTCTAGCGTTCTACTTTCCTCTCCTACCAGCACTAATATCCCCCATTGGTTGCAATCCTCTTCTCTCTTTTCTGATTGAATTCCTTATCTCGACTCTTCTTTCATACTTCTCCTACCTCTAGAGCCTATGCTCTTTTGGATCCATCATTTTTCTACCTACTTCCCCACCTCTTCATTCCCTTCCCCCTAAGTGAAAGGTTTATTCTTCCATGGTGTTAGGTTCCATGGCTATCATCCATTTCTTAATGAACAACATATTTATCCACAAAGGTATTTTCTATAGAAAGCTCTTTCTAGGACCTAATTCAAACTTAGCCTATGAGCAACTATAGGATTCACTACACTCGATTGCAAACTCTACAATGTATCCTTCTTTCACCTGCTAGAACCAGAAATCCACTTCCCTTGACCATTTAGTATCCAAAATTTTCAACCTCTATACCCTCTCCTTAGTCCACACTATGAGCTCAATCCTTCTCCACGTACTATTGATTTCGATTTGTCTCTTTACCCACTCATGTTGAATACAAGGAAATACACCAAAGAAAAATTCAAGTAAATCAGAGTATATGCACCTTTCTTTCCATCGCATAGGATTGATTGACAGACCTCTGGCCTCCTTCTACGCAAACGTTTCCTCTTTGACTTCCAACCATTCCTCAATCTCTCCTTTGGTAGGTTTCCACATCATCTCGTCATCCTGTCGCTATGATCCCGATGTGGGTCTTGACAAGGAAACCAATTGTTGGTTGCAGACAGGCAGACCCAAGGTTCAAAAGGCTTCGTCAACAAGTACCTTATAGGAATCGACATATTCAATATCTTGAAGATAGAATAAGGTCTCACCCAAGACGTGCATAGGAATCAAAGGACCATCATACAGGGTGCACAGGGAAAATTGGAGAATTACTCTCCATTTACGTAAACATTCATCTACTCATTCATTCATGCCATGAATTAAACAATTTATCAATCATATATTTATACAAAGTACACATTCATAGACAACAAATGATAGCAAGTACTCTGCGCAGAATGAAAGGGAACATGCTTTTTTATTAACATCAAAGCATGGCTGAATACTTTCTACAACCCTCAGCTAGAAACCCCGAACAGTCTTTATATTGCTCAACAATTTAAGTCTGACAACAATAATACATCAAAACTTGGGATAGGAATAGTCATACTAAGAACAAAACAAAACATACCATTACCATCATCAAATCACATAAACCCAACCCATTACAAAAGATGCCTTTAAATAAGCTCATGTTCCCCTTCCTGGACATTGGCCTATGTGCGGCCTTACTGGCATGCAAAATGCCATGTGCATGTTGCTTCTAACAAGTGGTGTAAACTATCCTCAAGTTGTCCCTTGAGTGCACCCTATCCTACCATCTAGAATAATCAACGCATAACCATTTGTCCCAAAACTTGGGTGCCAACATCATTCTACACACACGACACATGAATTTAACAACATAAATATCACACACTTAAACATAATTCATTGCACATCAAGATAGCAACATAACATATTAATGCAAGATCATATACAAGAGATTACTTATCTGGAACAAGGATCAAAGCAACTAGTTGTGTAAGTGCAATTTTCTACCCAACCATAGGTACTATGTCCAACATATACTATTTCTATTGAGAGTCCACCCCCAATTTGGGCTATGAGTTTACCAGGGTGAAGGAAACACCTCCAATTTTTTATATGTCGTCCTATAACCCATTATTCTCTCCATGCCAAGACAAGTTCTCACATAGATCTCTATAGCAGCCTCAACATCTATAGCTTCACAACAATTTCCCCACACAACACCTTTCAGGCTCAAGAATCCCCTTCATCGATCTGGGTCCATCAAGCGATCCCTCTTGACAAGTACTTGTAGTGTGTCAATAGGAAGAGTTCAGTAGATTTCCTCATGCTAGGGATCTACCTATAGCTTCATTCATGTATTCTCAAGAATGCACTACTAGCAGAACTCACGGGGTCAGTCATAGGACTTAGGGCTCGCTTACATCCAACTCTCTTAGGTAACAATTCAGGTTAACAATAGTCCGGTGATAAGAAAAAGGGGTCTGTAACAACATTGAGGGTAGGAGTGTCTAATGTGCATGGGTAAATCGATGGTGTCTATGCAGGTTAATTCCACGAGGGTCTACGTGGTGTAACAACCTGATCACAAAGTGAACCAGGTGAATAAATCCATGTAAATTGAGTCTCAATGGTCTACGCATGGGTGAGTCTCGGTGATGGTTAAGTATATGAATGAGTGTGAATGAAATCTATTTCTATGATGGTCTGGGTCTGCGAAGGAGAACACAAATATAGTCTGTGAAGAGAGTAATTCTTAGGTGATTTTGGGTGAACGGTGCATGAGTGTAATGTCCCCCAAAATACCACCATTTTCTTTTTAAAGACAATAAAGTGGTTTAAAGATTTTTTGTCCCTTTTCAACAAAATGTTAATTTTCAACACAACATAAAAAAGGAACATAATTTTGACTATGTTCATAACAAAGTCTAGATTTAAATAGAGCTTCATCAAGAGTTTTAGGTGATTCAAATTCAATTTTATCACAAAAATATGGTGGTAGACAACTCAAAAACTGTTGTATCTTAACATTTTCATCTCTAATATAAGGAACATAGTGCAATAATTGTAAATATCTATTAATCATAGAATCTATTGTCATGGACCCCATTTTAAGTTCATGAAACTCCTTTATCTTTTTGTCAAAAAAGCGTTCACACATAAATTTATCTCGAAACATCCTTTTAAAAAGTTTCCAAGAAAATTTATGCTCTTTTGAGTTCTTAGTCAGTTTTAAGTCTCACCACTAATATGCAACCTTTCCATTCAAATTATATATAGTGAACCGTGCCTTCGGTTTGATGGGATAATCATGTACTTTAAAATATTTGGCCATTTCTAACAACCATTCCTCATCCTTCTCATCAGAATCCAGTTCACCTTCAAAAAGAAGGGCCTTAATTTTCTTGAATTATCCTTGCAACTTATCCCTTCTGTGTCTTTTTCTACTGGGATAAGATGATGATGGTGATGATGTGTTATAAGTATCACCACGATAAAAATATTTATTTTCAAGTGATGAGCTAGTATCCAATGTGGTTCCTACTTTTCTTTTAAGTTTTTGGTTCCTAGCCTTTGCACCAGAATTAGACTCCTTTTCCAGATTGCTTGACTCATGGGCAAGTTGTTGATTATGTTTGATTTCAGTTAATGTTTGTAACAATACAACATTCATCTCTTACTATTCCTTTCTATCTCTGTAATTATTATCTTTGCAACTTTGTAACTCATCTCTTAAACTTTGCATAGTTCTTATTAATTCCGAGGGTGTTAAGTTTCTTTGATAATTATTATATTCAACACTTGTTTCCTCTTCATGTGGTTGTGGTGAATCAAGATGTCCTTGTTGACTGGAGACTTGATTATTACTAATGTTGTTAGTCCTAATTCTATTTTTGTCTCATATCTCTTATTTTATCAATGAGTTCCTCTTGTCGGGATAATGCCTCCCAAGGCCTTTCAAATTCAACTCTATTTCTGGTTGTATTGATGGTTAGGTTAAATAGCTGAGATGAGACAGACTTATGATTTCCCAGATTATTAAACAAATCTAGTTGTGTTCATTGAGGAAGTGTCATGTATCTTTTGTTTTCCTTCTATCTTATGCGCATAAAAAAATACTTTTATTAGTTTAATTTCCTTCATATAAATATTTGGCAAGACAAAAGGTCACTGAGTGTTGAAACTCAGATCTGATACCAATTGTAATGTCTCCCAAAATACCACCATTTTTTTTTAAAGACAATAAAGTGGTTTAAATATCTTCATCCTTTTTTAACAAAACATTAATTTTCAACACACCATAAACAAGAAAAATAATTATGGAATCGTTATCTTTCTATATTTGTTGAACTTGTATTTCAGTTGTTCAACACAATCTTACCGGCATTCAAAATATCAAGTCAAGAAGATCTCAAGCCTTGTCTAAGAGGTCATTGCTTACTTGGATTTTTCTAACTAACATTTCTTTTATTTTGTTTAAGCAGGTTGCAGTTCGATAGGGTTCATACCTCATGTAGTCCTTGTCTTCTTATATACCAAATCACTCTTCATAGAGGTGAGACTATTATTTATATTTGATTACCATTTAATAATCTATACATTTATAACAATACAACTCTTTATCATTTTTGTTACATGTATAGAAATACTTATTAATATAAAATATATCCTTGTGTTTGACTACATTTTTTTTCTTGCTTTAGGTCCTTCAACAAAATTTAACACCATGTATGAGATCAATTGGTTAGAAAATGTGAGAGTTAGCCCAGATAATACTCTAGTCTTCAGGTTGATAAACCCAAGACCCGTGTAAGTTTGGATTGGTTTCCATGTAATAGTAAAAAATATTTGCAATAAGTCTATCTATCGAGCTTGGCATCTTGCTTAATTTTGTTGATGTATATGTAACTTCGGAATGTATTTCATCTATATTTATTGTACCCTTATAAGAGATGTGTTATTCCTCTATAAGGAAGTGTCATCATGTGGATTGACAAGTGTCGCAAGTGTGTGTACTTGCCGATGGGTTATTAGACAACCATGTGTGGGGTCGTCCCTGGAATATATATTATATTGTGGATGTATCTAGATAGACAAGACGACCCCATAGTGTAACTAGGCAAACAGGTTAAGTATAAATAGAGATCGGGAGATCTCTATTTGGATCATTCGGAAAGACACACTTCTCTCACTCAGAAAGTGGCCCACTAGTGAGGAGGAGGATCATCTGCTCTAGGAGACTATCTCAAGTGTATTTTGGTTGATCCATTGCTCTCTCTATCTCTGAGGAAGTTGTGGGGTTTTTCACCTTAGGGTTTTCCCCACGGAAACTCTGTGTCTCTTGTCTCTCATGCTTTTGATTCTTGTGATGCTTGTCATGCTTATTGTGATTGTTATGCATTGATATACTGTATATGTTATTCTCTCAGTAAAGATCCAAGAGTATTGTGAATTAATGCTCAAAATTTAACAAATTTGTATACCCATATTCTCATAGTCATTTGGTAAATTCCATTAAAATCTCATCACAAACGTAGGAGGGAGTGTGTAATTACATGGTACGATGTCCTACATTTCGTTAGCGTGTTTACTCAACTATATTGTCACCCGCTTTGATATGTTAATGAGAAATTTCTAAGCTTTAATCATTTGTCGATTATCCTCCTTGAGATATGGAGGAATTTTCCTTGTATCGGGTTTCATCTTATTAAACCCTAGCGGGGTTCTTATTTCTTTTAGATGAATAATTCTCATTTGCATCATAAATACATTGTTCCCTTATTTGCTTTGACTCAACTCGTAGCTAGTCTCGGTCATTATTTAGTATTGAACCAAAATTTTCATCGGTAGTTTAAGGATAAGAAGGTATCAAGGTGAAGCCTTCGATATTGTACTCTTCCATTATTTTTCTATTATTCCAGAGTATATTGTTTATTAACCTTGATCCCATTGTAATGTTGGTGCAGATAACATTAGAGCTCTAGATTGAGTTATACATTTTCTAGGTTGGGCTCCTTCGGGTAAGCAATGTTTCTCTATCTTGGCTTGAACTCTTCCTGAGTTGGGGTTTGTATCTCAGCGTTTGGTGAGGAGGTCATGTGCCTTTTTGTGCCACTATCCACATTTTCCATGGTGAGAGTTTTGACAATTCCTCATTTTCTATTAAGGGTTTTAGAGTGAAAAATTTATTATAGGCTCCATGCCATTATGTTAAGGACTTGGAGATTATTATAGTCCTAGGGTTTTATGCCTGGAATACTTAGTTTTTAAATGAGTAGTAATGTATTTGAACATTCGGCCTTAAATTCGTTTACTTTGTTATCTTATACTTTGTTGTAAAATGATTTTAATCTATTTCATAATTTATATTTGAATGTGAATGTTTATAGGACACCGTCAGGTCCTCTCTATAAGAATATTTTCATTTAAGCATTATCATCTTTAAACATAGTAGTACTCGTCCCTTAGTTGTTTTGTGAGTTTTCGTTCCATAAAAACTCGTCTTCTTAGAGTTTATGTATCATAACATTTTAATTCTATCTCTTAAATATAGAATACTTGGTTTTTACTGTTTAAGAAATGCCTCTGTGTAGTTAAGAATGTTGGTAAGGTTTTACCCTATTTTGTTCTGAACAACTTTAACCTTGATATTGTTGTAATATTTAAGTCGAGTTACTGTACAATTTTTATAGAAATTGCTATCATTATAGAAATTATTTGTTTGAGATATTAAACCGATAATTTATATCTATTATAGAAAGGTAATCTTCAAGGTTACCATTCAGAATTTGTGGTTATACTTTTGTTGTTTCTTATTTAATGTGATCATTTATTAACAAAGTCAAGCAACCTAGGTCTATGTTAATTTTTGAATAATCTCTTGCACATTGTTAATCTTAGTACTTATCTTTTCATCTATATTCAGTATTTCCAAGTCTCGGTCCTTCTATGTTGTTTGGCATAACTCAGTTATTCACTTGAGAATGTCTTTCATCATAAGAAAGGCCTTTTGGTTAGAGTTCCTATTTCTAAATAACGCCACATAGTTTTTGTACCAAGAACAATTATGAATTTTGTATAAACATTGAATTTTGTATAATATTTCATGAGGATCATCTTTTACACTGTTATAATACAATTACTGTTTATTATAATACCTTTTGTGGGTGTTTGCCCCTATCTTCACCTTTATTAATTTAATCACGATATATATATATATATATATATATTTCCACATCTATATTTGTGGTATAACAAGATATCAGTTATATTTATATCGAAAATAAAGAATAATTATGGTCTAAGGACTTTCATCCGAGAAAATTTAATGTTTCTTCCTCCATAATTATTATATTTGGAAGATTTATTCCTTTGAGTATTTATACCTATTATATTAAATTATGTACCTGATTCAAGATAATAAAAAACTTCATCTTCAAATAAAAACTCCCACTACAAATCCTTCAAACCTTAGTATAATAGAATTAAACTAGTTAATAACAAAATATTATCCAACATTAATACTCTAATTCATATAATAAAAAATCCCGAGTAACCTTTATTAGTATAACATAAATATAAAATAAAACTCTTAACTAATGGAAAATAAAAGATTAGGACTCTCTCTCTCTCTCTCTCTCTCTCTCTCTCTCTCTCTCTATATATATATATATATATATATATATTCCAATTTCAATGCTAATTTTTCTAAACCTTTAAGAACAAAATTACTCGTAAATATATTTCATTAAGAATTCTAGAAGAAGATACTTCAAATACCAGAATTTAAATTCAAATAAGAGAGAGTATGAATAGCTTATTAGCCTTCGCAGTCTAACTGAGTTGGGAACTTCCATGTTCCTCCCTGCTTACATTCCAGAGTATATTTGTGACTTCAAATCAACCAATCACCCCCGAGCCAGACCAAGTACACTAACATGGAATAATCAAGGAATTTTTTTCACTACCTCTTAATTAATCTATTGCAGAGTACCCACAATGAGTTTTACTAGCCGTGTATACAAATTTATATAAATCCCTTTTGAAAACTCATTCCTTCCAGGACTACCATGTTCTTTTCATGATCTAGAGCACTCTAAGCTTTAGAATTGAACCTTGCAGTGGTGTATAGACCAATACCCCCTCCGTATTGTCTTATCTACAAATTTTCTTTTATGGGGATGGCTCTATCTGTATATCAAGTTGCATCTTCTCTTTATTTTAGGAAAATTAACCCCCTTTTTTATTTCATTATCCCATTTTATATCTTTCTTCATTTAAGAATTAGTTAGGATTCTTTTCCAGTTTCTTTTTATTTATTAATTAGTATTTTCGTTAATATTTTCTTTATTCTATAACTTTATTATTTCCATTTATTAATTTTTAAATGGATCATTCCCTCCCTAGTGTGCTTGGTCCCTCTTGAGTGGTTGTTCCCAACTCAGTTAGACATACTAAGTAGATAAGATAATTAAAACACATCTATTATTAATTCTTGATGCTATAGAGTCTTTCCGACTCAACAACAAATCCAAACATAAACATTTAAGTTAACATGCTTGATTCTCCAAAGCCTCCAAGCTCAACATCAAGTCCAACAACATATCAAAATCAATTAATGCTCCAGGGCCTCTTAGATCAACATCAAGTTAAACAACTTATCAAATGTATTTGATTCTCCAGAGCACCCTAGCTCAACATCAAGTCTTAAGAAAATAGAAACACTTAAGTCTTTACACATTTTCAAGGGGTGTTAAAACTAGGGATATTACATCCCAACCCCCTTAAAATAACACCATCTCGGTGTTAGTGTATTCTATTATGAATTCTGAAATAAAAAGGGGTATGTCTTTTTCATGACTTCTTCCCTTTCCCATGTAGCCTTCTCAAGGATGTAATGCTTCCATTGTATTTTAAGCTGGGACATATTCTTGTTCCAGAGCTATATTTCTCTTAGGTCTGGAATACGAAGGGTTTCTTCCATGAATTCCCCTTCTGGTTCCACCTGCAACATGTTAGGAACCCATGTCAACCCTCCTATTTACTTTGTTAGTATATTGTTGTTGGATGCATATGCTTTGTAAGTTGTCGTGTAATATATGTTGATCCATAGTTTGTCTTATTGTTTTTGGATGCATATGCTTTGTAAGTTGTCCCGTAGTAATTGTTGAACCAAAGTTTGTATTGGCCCATGGTTTATATTGACACATGGTATTGACCCATGGTATTGGTGCCTAGACTTAGTATATAAGTTTGTGTTGAGACCAATGAAGGTACCGTGGAGTTATTTGTATTGAGCTTGCTGAAAGGAGGTTGCCCCCCTTGTTTTGGAGAAAACTCACTATGGCTTGGGGTAGAACACAACAGACAGTTGACTACCAAAAATTAACTTAGTTCTCAGTACTATGCTCTATAAATGACAATGCTAAGATAATGAAGAATGTAGCCAACGTCGATCCAAACGTTTGATGTAGATCCTCGTTGGAGCTTTCAATCCGTGCACTTGAATCTGCAAATTAGTATTGACAACCAATATACAACAAGTACATATAATATATAAATGACATTAACATCATCAATAGCAATGGTCCATGATATTATAAGTAAATGCAACCCAATGTAGAATAAACAACATTCACAACATTAATGGACGATAATATGAGTATTTCTATTGATAAACAAGAAGAAGTACAATGTGATACGACTTCTTGTCGGCAACCAATCTGAACCAAGATATGGGTCAATCCACTTGTTCCTCCACCACTTCATTCCTCCATGGAATGGCAAACTCAAACTATGATAGGAGTTTGGAAGGTGAACATAAGGGTTCACAACTACAAGGATCAATGAGTGTAGACTCAAGATAGGGAAAAAATCCACCAAAGTTCTCTTGCTCTTCTTTCTCCTCCCGTCCATAAGCCATATGTGCTCAATATATAGTCCTCTCAAAGGTAAGTGAAAGGACACATTGAGGCGTTTCTTGGGCAGATGGAGGGTCAAAGGTGACCCAAGGACAGCTTTTTGGGAGTAAAAAGTAATAAACTAGTTATTTCTATTATTTTACATGCTACCCATGGGCTATAGTGATGCAACTCACGGTTATGCATGCGGTAATGATGCAGCTAGCGTACAAGGGGAAATATAAGGAAAAATAGTGTCTGAAGGATATAAAGTGGATCTGAGTCAGTGAAATGGATCCTATAGGCCAAAGAGTGCTGATGCTCACAAGGTGGAAAATTACATTGTAACAGATTCCCCCTAATGTGTGAGGTCAGAGACTGATGCTACGATGGCTGAAATACATTATATAAAAGATCTCAGAAGTGGAGTGATGGAGACACAAGTGGAAGGAGTAGCTCACTCATCATAATACAATAGTATCCCTTAATACATGTCGGTATAGTACAACAATATGATACAATGGCCATGAATAGAAAGTACATAGTGAATACATGTCATAAGTGATCATAGCCATTATCCCTCTACAGTAAGATATGGTCTCCTGCTGAAAAGGAAACAACTGGTGCAAACTAGAGGTACAAACTGCTGATATCTGAGAGGTGATATCTCATATGTAAAATCATAATGGTAAGTAGCATACCGAATGCCACTATCACCTGGGGTCTTCTACACAAGTCTTCAACGGTGCAAGTCCCATCAAGTGAATAAAAGAGTTGGGGTCGAACCTGATGTGACATCGTCTGATTACCGGTCAATGATGTATACCATTAACAAACGCGAGATAACCCACCAATAATGAAAATGGGAATCAAGGCACAGAGCACAATCATCGGAGTGTGAATAGATGAGTTGAATTCAAACACTAGGATGAATCCATCGATCAGGGGACATTGATGTATTCCCAAATCTATCAATGGTGAGAGAACCTTCCACTAATAACTGCAAGCCTCAAGGTACTCAACCGAAATCTAAGCCTCAAGTCTCAGAATAAATGGGTTGAATTCGATGGAACGAGACTTGCTGGAAGGAGGGCATTAAGGAATCCCCCATCAACCAGCACAAGGTACCAGCTACGTTTAAAGATTTGGAAGATCTTAGGTGAAACGGACTAACTCAATAGGGATGGCCAACATGCAATAGTCAAGAAATCTAAGGAGTGGTCGACTCTAGTTTTAGGACTTCCTTTGAACAAGAGCATGAGTAGATGGATAGACTCAGGCATCATAGACTCGATATAGATTGTGTGATGCAAGAGACATCACAACGGGCTCCATAATGACTAGAAGCTTAACCAATCGGTGGAGTAAACTGAGAAACAAGTACAACTCTTAAGGTCCATGTTAAATTTTGAGCATTAATTCACAATACTCTTGGATCTTTACTGAGAGAATAACATATACAGTATATCAATGCATAACAATCACAATAAGCATGACAAACATCACAAGAATCAAAAGCATGGGAGACAAGAGACACATAGTTTTCATGGGGAAAACCCTAAGCTTAAAAAATCCCACAACTTCCTTAGAGATAGAGAGAGCAATGGCTCAACCAAAGTACAACCAAAATACACTGAGATAGTCTCTTAGTAGCAGATGATCCTCCTCCTCACTAGTACGCCACTTTCTGAGTGAGAGAAGTGTGAGTTTCCGAGTGATGAAAATAGAGATCTCCCGGTCTTTATTTATACTAGCCTGTTTGCCCAGTTACACTATGGGGCCGACTTGTCTATCTAGATACATCCACAATATAATATATATTTTAGGGCCGACCCCACACATGGTGGTCTAATAACCCATCAGCAAGTACACACACTTGCGACACTTGTCAATCCACATGACGACACTTCCTTATAGATGAATAACACATCTCTTATAAGGGTACAATAAATATATATGAAATACATAGATGAAATACATTCTGAAGTTACATATACATCAACACTCCCTCTTAACTACGAAGTTATTTATCAACATAGTTCTGATAGATAAGTCTACTTCTCGGGATCATCGTCATCGATGCATCGTCGGCATCATCGTCATTGCTGCTGCTATCTCAACCAATCTCTAACTCTACTCGTCATAGGAAGTTCTACAGAGCCAGTCCTTTTTCATACTGGATGTAGGCCCACCACCTGCAGGTCTTCATCATCACTGACCATACCATGGAATCCTCAGGACTTATTACGTGCATCACAAAACCTGGCTACAACATCCCGGGCTATTACGAGCACACAGCTCTACCTGTCGGATCTCCTAGGAGCACATTACATGTGACCCATCACAAAACCTGGCTGAAGCATCCCAGGCTGTTACGAACACACAGCTCTACCTGTCGGATCTCCCAGGAGCACATTACATGTGATCTCACCACAAAACCTGGCTGAAGCATCCCAGGCTGTTACGAGCACACAGCTCTACCTGTCGGATCTCCTAGGAGCACATTACATGTGGTCCACCACAAAACCTAGCGGAAGTATCTGAGGATTTTTTCATCCTATCCAGATCTCCCAGGAGCAAATTACATGTGGTCATGGCAAAAACTGGCTGAAGCATCTGAGGCCTTTTTCATCCTATCCAGATCTCCCAGGAGCAAATTACATGCCATAGGACAAAACCTCGGAAGAACATCTTAGGATATTACATGTACACAACTCTGACCTGAAGATCTTCCAGGGCACAAATTACATGTCCTCCCAGAGCAATGTCTCGAAAGAGCATCCCAGGATGTTATGGGTACACAACTCCGACCTATAGGATCTCCCAGACATGCTCATCTGCACAACCTGATCCATGGCCACAAAGTATCATCCTGATACTCGCCATACATCATCCTGATGTACACATGATCATCTTGATCATCATCACTGCAACATCCTGCTGCATGTCATCTGGAGAAGCTCGTCATCGACGATCATCCTGATCATACAATGCATCTACCTAATGCATACCAAGTATCTACCTGATACATATCATCATACATAGTGTATTCACCTGATACATAGATACATGGCCCACACAATGTATCCATCAACATACATGATCTACCTGATCATACTTGATACATATCAACATACATGATCTACCTGAACATACAATCTATCCACCTGATACATATACAAATACATGGTCCAAGCATCCAACATGATGCATATACAAAATACATACAAATGATCCAACCAATCATATCCATCATCCAACATGATGCATACAGACATATAAATGATCCAACTGATCATATCTAGCATCCAACATGATGCATACATACATATAAATGATCCAACTGATCATACAAAGTAGAAACCAGAACATCATCCTGATGCTCATCATCCAGTGCTTACATTCACAGCCATGTGAAGGATCCTCCTTCCAACATGCTTCGAATGGCTTCAGCAAATGTGTCCATCACTTCTTCCTCAAAGTGTCATCAATCTGAAGAATGCCAAGCCTCTCCCTGAAGTACTCGAACTTCACCCTGGCTAATGGCTTCGTCAGCACATCTGCAATCTGCTCGTCCGTTGCAACGTATAGGAGCTTCACAACTCCTCTTTGCACCATATCCCTGATATAGTGATATTTGATCTCTATGTGTTTCGACCTGTCATAAAACACTGGGTTCTCAGACAGCTTCACACAACTTTGGTTATCGCAGCAAATACCAGTAGCATCCAATGGGAGATCAAATAACTCAGACAGTAGCTTCCGTAGCCATACTGCCTCACAACTAGCTGAACAGACTGCAACATACTCTACCTCAGCTGTACTCAATGCTACGTAGGACTACTTCCTGCTAAACCAAGAGATCACACCTGATCCCATACTGAAGCAGCACCTAGATGTGCTCTTCCTATCTGTAGCACTACCAGCCCAATTTGAATCAACATAACCTTGTAGGTTAAACTTTTGATTCGCTTCATACTAGAGCCCATAATCCACTGTACCCTTTAGGTACCTCAGAACATGCTTTACAGCAAAAAAATGAACACTCCTCGGATCTATCAGGAACTGACCCAGTGTGTTCACAGCAAAGCAATTATCTGGTCTCATGTTCGTCAGGTACATCAAGGACCCAATCATCTGACGATACATAGAGATATCAGTTGGATCAGATGAAACATCACATAGAAGCTTCAAGTTCGATGCCATAGGTGTGGCCATGGCCTTGCAATCCATCATCCCGAGTCTCTTCAGGATATCTACTGTGTACTTTTCTTGACCAAGGAAGATCCCATCTGCGCTCTGCCACACCTCCATACCTAGGAAATAGTGCATCATTCCTAAGTATTTCATATCGAACTTGGAAGCAAGCTTCCACTGCGTGTCGACAATCAATCTATCATCTCCTGTTACAAACAGGTCATCCACATACAAAAGTAGTATCACTGGATTGCCTTCCTCAACCTTGTAGTAAAGGTTGGCACCTGCTTTACTCTTGGGAAAGCCCAAACAGGATAGAAAGCTGTCTATCCTACCAAGTTCTTCACATATATGACTCCTTCTCATGTGCCTCAGAACCAAGTGGCTGCTCCACATATACTTCTTCTTCAACTACACCATTCAAGAAAGCTGTCTTGAAATCCATCTGGTGTATCTTCTATTTCATCACTTTTATACTTCTCTATGCTGCCATCTATAGCATGCTTGATCTTGTAGATCCTCTTGGAAGTCACTACAGACTCCACTTCAGGTCTTGGTACTGCATCCCAAACATCATTCTTTATGATCGACGGATCATGTCATTCTTCTATTTCTTCATCCCAGATCCTGGGAACTTCAATATCTTCAATATATAATTTTGTTGTTGAACAAATGTTGTAGTTCTTCTTTTGTAGGTGATGACATATGATCTTTCCTACAAGACAAGTTAAATTGCATGATTAGAAACATCTCATAATTTTTAGAACAAATTCTTTCACATAAAGAAATATGTCATACAGTCATGCAATTTTTTAAGCTAGTGCTTCAATACAACATTTATCCATGTTCCATAACTTTCTAGATGCCTTCAAGTCTCTACCAGAACATTGTTAAGAGTTTGCACTACTCCCAACATGTTAACAAAGACGTTTCATTCTAGATAAGTAGCAATGGAATGTTGTACAGTGCCATAGGCCACTTACCCATCATATGTATATTAGTAGTATACTGTTCATTAATGCAATCATTATAATATGCACAATACATATCCTAAGTCTAGGAACATGAGGATATACATCATTGAACAATTTCATTTAAATAAACAAATATGCAAGAAATGATAATTAAAATACTTATCTTTGTTTGTTTGTTGGGTGGACTCCCTCTGAGTCTTTGCTTCCTTGCAGGAGTTGATGGAGTCCTAATCTGAAGAAACTTCTTCTACACCTTTTTGTTGTGGAATGTAGAGAGATGGTCAACTCCCTCTAAATATCTGCATCCTTGCAGAAACCACTGGAGTGTGCTCCCTCTTGATCTTTGCTTCCTGGATTACCCGTTCTTGAACTTATATTCATTCTTGATTCCTATGCATGCTTGTTAGTATCATCATTTTGTTATCCTCAAGGTCTCATACATAATCAAACATTCATTAGTATAATCTTAATATTATCAAAACACAATAATCTCGAGCATGTATAGTTAGGATCATTTCAAACAGAAATAATAAGCATTCTTATGGTTAATTATAAACATAATATACCTAAACCCATGATTACTCAAACCTATGACTCTTTTGGTTAGTCATATCATCAATTAAGGTAAGAAACGTAATATGCATAAGTCCTAGATTACTTAAACTTGTAACTTCAAGAGTAATCATTATCAATCATACAAAAGTATACGATATATATAACAAAACATACCTGGTCATCATATTTGCTAGTTATGTCTAGCAATGTGTTCTTGTTCTCTTCAATGACCTACATAACTCATTAGTTAACTTTTGCAAAAAAACATTATACATACCTCTATGTGATCCATGACTATGGTTGAATCTTTGTCTTCATAGCATGTTCGGGTTGTCCCTTTAATTTGTACAATCCTCCCTCTTGCTCTCCAATCACTACTACATCATCGATTGTTTTACCCTTTGGCCACATTAGGACTTGGCCATCCACAAATGCAACCCTCATACCTTTTGCATCCAATGTAGAGATGGAGAGTAGGTTCTTCTTGAGCCCAGGTACATAAAGGACTTCTTTCATCTTCAATGATTTTTCAGAATCTAGGTTGAAGGAGGCTTCACCACTTCCTTTGATGGGGTATTGATCATCATCCCCAAGTTTCACTTTATGGGGTGATTCATGTTCAGATAGATTTACAAAAGATTCTTTAAACCCAGTCATGTGTTTAGAATCCCCACTATCAATTAACCAATCATTACAACCATGTGAGATAGTACCTATGAGAGCAGAGATAAGAACATACTCTTCTTCACTTGATGAGTCATCATCACTTTCTACCCTAGCTTTCTTCTTTGGAGGTTCATCATCTTCAACAACATGAGCATGGAACTTTCTCTTGCTGCCCTTCTTCTTCTTGCTGGAGATGTTGTTGTAATCCCTTTTGTTCTTGGGACATTTTGAAGCAAAGTGACCTTTCTCATTGCAATTGAAACACCTTAGATCTTTCTTATCTTTGTGATAAGGATGAGAAGATTTCTTCTTGTGATGGGATGGATCCCTCTTGAACTTTCCTTTCTTGGTGTGTACTGTGAGGGCTTGATCTTCATTCCCCATCTTTTCTTCTCTTGCCACAAGCCTTGCTTCTTCTTGGTAACATTCCTCCCACAGTCTACTGAAGGAGATTAATTTCTTCCTTGCACAGATCCCTTGGATAAAGGAGTCCCATGACCTAGGTAGGCCATTCAAAGTGGTCATAACAATTTCACTGTTCTCCACCATTTCATCTACAGCTTCAAGTTGTTCCTTGATCTGAGAGACCTTGGAGAAATAGGATTGAATGGTTTCTCCATTCGACATCTTGACCCCTTTCAATTGATTCCAAAGGGTCATCTTTCGATTTATGTTCTTCCCTTCAAATAGCTTGGTCAAAGAGTCAAACATCTCCTTGGGTGTCTTCAGGGATGACACATGTGGTATGAGATGGTATTTGATAGAATCAACAATGATTCTCTTTGCCTTGATCAAGTTCTTCTTATGCAATATTTTAGCTTCTTCATCCTCTGGGATAGGGATGTCTTCTTTTACATACGAGTCCAACTCATTCTCTTCCAAGATTAACCCAATCCTATACTTCCAAGCTCGGAAGTTATCAACACCTTCAAGCTTATCCTCAAGCTTGGTGTGGTGAGACATCTTAAAGAGTACTTCAAATGGAAATAGAAAAGATTTAGGTCTTACCACTTGAAATGCTGAAAACTGGATTTGGTCCCGGATTACGGTTTGTCGGAAAAACCCTAAAAATTTAAACTGTGAATTTCAACTTTCTGAAAGGATAGAAAGATGCGCCTTGTGAGATGATCATCCTGGCGTATTCAGAATTTGAGATCAGCAAAGCGTTACCCTTCAGAATTTCCTTTTTATCCTCTTGGGTTCACTAGGGAGAGCCCTGAATTAGGGTTTGAGTTTCCCGGAGATCTACCCAGCCAAAAATCTTGATCCAAAGCTCTAAACTTCGATTTTTGCAAGGCGCTTCCAGCTATGTCTTCATATTTCAAAAATTCCTATTTTTGTGGAAACCCTAATTTTTAGGGACAGATATGAAAATGCTCAGAATTGAATTCTAATTGGACAGATAGATTCTCCTTGATGAGTAGAGTCAATCTACTATACTGCTTTTCCAAAATCGGTGGAGAGAAACCCAATAAATAAGAAACTCAAGTTTCCGTCACTACAAAATGTCTTCTTCTCAGGTTAGCTCTGATACCATATTAAATTTTGAGCATGAATTCACAATACTCTTGGATATTTACTGAGAGAATAACATATACAGTATATTAATGCATAACAATCACAATAATCATGACAAGTATCACAAGAATCAAAAGTATGAGAGACAAGAGACACAGAGTTTCTGTGGGGAAAACCCTAAGGTGAAAAAATCTCACAACTTCTTCAGAGATAGAGAGAGCAATGGCTCAACCAAAGTACAACCAAAATACACTGAGATAGTCTCCTAGTAGCAGATGATCCTCCTACTCACTAGTGCGCCACTTTCTGAGTGAGAGAAGTGTGAGTTTCCGAGTGATGAAAATAGAGATCTCTTGATCTCTATTTATACTAGCCTGTTTGCCTAGTTACACTATGGGGCCAACTTATCTATCTAGATACATCCACAATATAATATATATTTTAGGGTCGACCCCACACATGGTGGTCTAATAACCCATCGGAAAGTACACACATTTGTGACACTTGTCAATCCACATGACGACACTTCCTTATAGAGGAATAACACATCTCTTATAAGGGTATAATAAATATAAATGAAATGCATAGATGAAATACATTCCGAAGTTACATATACATCAACAGTCCAGCTATAGTCCCAACTCATAATGTATGAAGTGTAATGAATGCTCTGTTCAAAGGCGACACAACAGCTACCAAGTAGAAGTAGTAATCATAATCTCGTCCGACTTTTTGGAATATTTGTTTTTTTGGTCTTTTTCATATTTGGGACAAGCTTGAAAAAGAATAAAATTGCTTATAGTACAACAAGTGAGGGAACGAGTGTCAAATAGCGAGCAGACTAGTCCCAAGCAGTGGAACATACCTATGATCAATGCAAGGAAGCATATGCAAGATGTGGACACTCGTGGGGTGTGTTCCCTCAGGGTCAAAAGGTCATCAAATTGTGAAGGACAAATGGAAGCTCCGCAAGGCTCGATAAGGAAAATTGCTCAGGCACCAAGCTAACAACTGAGTAAGCGAGAGCCGCCACAAGGCTCAAGCTGCAAGCAGGATGATGCAATGCAATCAAAACATGATATAACTGAGGGGAGTCCTTAAGGGAGATGGCCAACATAAGACAAAGTAGAGTATGAGTCTTTATCGCAACGTCATGGCGTAACTACAAAGGTCTCCCAATCCTAAGGATAAACAACGACATGGGCACCAGAATGCTCAAAGGGGTTCTAACTAGGGTACCCATGTTCAGAAAATCCCTATCGTCACATAATGGCACTTATATAGTAGTGTGAAGGTTTTGTGTCAGTTAAGAAGCGGGGTCGCACCTAGGGTTTATGAAAGTTGGTCAAAAGGTCAAATGCATAATGAATGTGAAAGTGACATCTAACCTATATGCCAGGTGTGAAACGTACCCGTCGTAGGTGTGAAATGCTCGGAAACAACTTTCGTCAAAGAGATCTGGTAAAAAATGCTACTCCAAGACGTTATATTAGTTCAAAATAGCGTATAATGGGGAAAACTATAAACACGTGGGTCTTGAAAATTATAAATAGTAACAAAAATTTACAATTTACAATTCATTTTTACTATTCACCCATTTGGAGTTTTGTGGTTAATTTTCACCTTGAAGTTCAGCTGCAGATTCCGGGAGCTACAAGCGTCCGATCATCGAACCTTCCGGAGTAGGTTGGTAATCTTATCCCCACCTTCCATTTCAATGTTTTTATTTCAAATTTCATTGGTTAAAATTTTTGTTTGGCCATGCCCTACATGGTCACGGCTCTACCCGCGGGCTATAACTATGAGGGTCACAGGTAGGGCTGGGTACACACAGTCAACGCACACCCTGACCGCGGGTACCCACCTCTGTGATCACAACTACCCATGGGTACGGCCGTGAAGCTATTTTTTCAAGCAAAACTAACTAAATCTTTGGGTTTTTCTCTTTCCAAGATGGTTCTAGAGTGGAGAGAGAGAGAACATGACCTAGTGGATGAGGCCGTTAGTAACGATTTTCATGCACAGCAATCACTACAAGCATGTGGTTTGTACAAATTTTGGAGCATAGGGGGTTTGAGGGCCCAAAACCTATTACTCCTCCGTTTGATAGAGTATTGGGATGTTGATGCATGGAACTTCAACCTGGATGGGAAAATACTTACACAAGAAGTGGAAGATATCTACTTCATTACAGGTTTGTCCTGCCAAGGTGAGGTGGCAAGCCTTCAGTCTCGAATTGTGGGTGGTGGGATCACCATCCACGACTACATAGAGAGGTATTGTGTTCCAAATACTTGGGAAGTGGGGAGTTAGGTGCCCATCCAAGCCATAGTCAACCTGAGCATGAAGGTTGTCATGGAAACTTTAGTGCAGATCACTGGATCCAAATCTCTTCACTAGGCATCGAGGCCAGTTATGTTCTATGCATCACAGTGTATGTAGCCTATGATATTTTACTGGTGTATCATGCTACTGGGGTCCATGAAGACCCAGCTGACAAAGTGCAAGCAGGGGGATGCGAAAAACTTTGGATATGGCATTATTTTGTGCAGCTTCTTCTTCGAGCGGGTTCCGGGGCTTAGTCCGAGGATTGAGGTCCCTCCTCATAGTCTCCGCGACCCAGCCATGACCCAGTGGGTTGAGGTCTTGACGCGACAGGGTGGTGACCGTCAGGAATCACCATATGCAGAGTAGTTCTTTCACTGGTGGGATCGATAGGTCATACCGATAGATGACTACCCCTATGTAGGGATAGACTTCCGGTGGGACCAAGACATGCCCCTCCCACTAGATGCAGTGTTCAAAGACATCAGTGAGTAATATTTTTAGGTTTTTTGTCTATTAAATTTTTATGGATTTTTTATTATAGATGTAAATGAAAAAATATTTTTGGGGGTAGTATCATGTATTAATGTTTGACTGTTTGCTCACAGACAAGGTCCCAGTGAGACTCGGTGGCTTCCAGAGACATCATCACCGGGGTAGGGGTGATGAGATGGTAGGTGTTGCAGCAGAGCAGACACTACAGACTCTACGGTCTAACATATCATGGATGATTTCCAGGGTACCACAGCCAGAGTTGGCGCAACTTCCAGAGGCTATGCAGCGCTAGGTAGTGGGGGTGCCGAGTAACTAGGTACGACTGCTGCAACGGATAGCAAATGCAGTACAATACTTCTATGAGACACATCCTATCCGAGAGACAGCTAGGCCTCCTCGAGGGAGTAGATATCTCAGAATAACATTTTTGTATCGATATGTATATTTTGAGGGCAACGAGCTCCAGTTTTGTATCATGACACTAGCATTTTGGACATATTATTTATAAAAATCTTTGGTTCTCTGGTTCTACTATGTGTGTATGTACAAATGTGTGAATGTCTTCTTTTATTTCTGTGCTTCATTGTGAATGTGACAAATGCCAATCTAATACATAGTTAGCATATGCATCAGATATCTGATTAACACTTCTTGGAACGTGAATGTATGTAATTGAAACAAAATGTCGCTCCAAGAGTCTTACCCTTAGGATTTTTCGTAGTAGAATAGGGTCTCTCATGCGGTACTGACCATTCAACTGAGACAAAACCAGTTGTGAATCCAAGTGGACTTCTAAGGACTGGACACCATGTAAAATAGCATCGCGAAGTAGCTCAATCACGGCATTACACTCAGCCACATTATTAGATGTAGGACCGCGATAGGCACCTCCTGAGGACACAACTAGATGGTCAGGTGAATAAATAACCCAAGCAGCAGAAGCAAGCTGCTGCGTGTGATGGCTAGCACCATCCATGAAACCTAAGAATGTAGGAAACTCTGTTGACATCTGTCAATCAAACGAAATCTAATCAGCAGACCCGAAAACCAAAAGGAAACTAAACTATGTACAGAAATAACTATACAATAGTATACAAGAGCACTAGCTTGAATTAAAGTTTCAAGCATAATACTGATTGAGGTAGAGCCCATTCCTAGGCTCTTTCAAAACGTTCCCTTCATAGTCTTCTAATTCATATGATCCTTTTTCAAGGACACACCTCACAATGTAAGGACCGTGCAACATGGGGTTAAACTTTCCTGCCCCCAGGGGTTCTTTAGCTTGGTCATACAAGAGGACCAAGTCACCTTCAGCATACTATCGAGGATGGACAAACCTATCATACTAAACCTTAACATGATGTTTGTTGGCATCTATAGCCACGGAAGCATCTCGATGCTGCTCGTCAAGCTGCTCAAGGTGGATTAAACGTTTCTCAAGACCCGTCGTATTAGGGAGGAGCTCTATGGAAAATTTAAGTGAAGGGATTTCGCATTCAATCGATAAAATCGACTCCACACCGTGTACTAACTGAAATGGTGAGAACCCGGTGGCAGTATTGACTACGGTTCGATATGCCCACAAAGCCGAATATAACATGATGTGCCAATTATTTTTGCTTTGTTGGATGGTACGTTGGAGAATGGTCTTCAAAGACTTATTAACTAATTCAACTTGACCATTCACTTGTGGATAGTAAGAAGATGAGTGTTCTTGATGAAACCTAAGCTTGAGAGACAAATCCTCCATCATCTTGTTCTGAAAGTGGCTTCCATGGTCAATGACAATCTCTTTCGGAATACCGAACCGAGTGATAATTTGATTGAACACGAAATGGGTTGTTGTAGCACCATCGGCTTTTATGGTAGACATGGCCTCAGCCCATTTACAAAAGTAGTCCATGGCCACTATGATATGGTGATTCCCCCCAGCCAAAGCTGGTTTGCAATCCATGAAATCCACCCCCCACTCGGTGAAGGAACCGACGGTGATGATTGGATGAAGGGGCAATGGATGCGAGTGTATATTCTGAGAAAATACCTGGCAAGGGTGGTGTCTCTTCATAGCATTAATACAATCTTTAAAGATTGAAGGCCAAAAGTAACCATCTCGCATAATACATTGGGCTGTAGCAAGCCCAGATAAGTGACCGCCACACGCCCCTTCATGGCAATCATTAAGCACCCACTCAACTTCTTCGTGTGTTAAATAATGACGGAGAATAGAATTTTTTCCTGGGCGATACAAAGTGTCACCGATGATAGTATAATATTTAGCGTGATGTTTCACATGCCATCGCTCATCTCGTGAATAATGGAGAGGAAAATTCAAAGTTTGGAGATATACAATGACATCCCCATAACAAGGGTCCTCGGACGAGATAAGAAATAAGTGCTCATCCACAAAGGAATATTCATGAATGACATCCTCATCAAGTCTCGGAAGGTTTGACATAAGCTTAGCAAACACCAACGATTTCACCGATTTCGCTGAAGCAAAATCGAGATCAAACTACTGAAGTATCACAATCCATTTCTTGTATTTCCCCCCTATATGCTATCGTGATAGAACGAACTGAAACAGATTGATATGCACTACAACTGTGGTTGTTCTAATCAAAATGTAATGTCATAATCATTGGACTGCATGGACAGTCGCAAGCGCCAGCTTTTCCACGTGAGTATATCTTAGCTCAGCATTTCAACTGAGGTAATAGATAACATGCTCGACGAGCATGTCATCAACCTGAACCAAGACCATGCCAATCGTCTCTTGAGATGTGGCCACATAAACGATAAAATCTCATGCGAAGTCTGGTGGACTAAGCATAGGGGCTGATACCAAAACTTTCTTAAGGGCTTCGAAATATTGTTGGGCTCGCTCATCCTAGATAAAAGGTGTGTCTTTCTTCAATAAGCGCGCAAAACCTTTTGTAAGATTAGCATAATTGGCTACAAATCGACGCAGAAAAGTGTCTCTCCCTTGGAGGATCTGAAGTTGTAACAAGTTGCGCAGAGGAGGAAACCGAAGTATTTCCTCAACTTTAAGAGGATCGATTCTAATACCCTCTTTTGAAATTATGAATCCCGGAAAGCAACTAGTCCTTACAACAAAGATGCATTTATTAGGATTCAATCGAATCTTGTAGCGTATACATCGTTTGAGAATCAGGCGGAGGTGCTTGGGGTGGTCCACTCTCTTGCGAGAATGGCCGGCAAGATCATCCAAGAAATCCTCTATAATATTTTTAAGATCGTGAAAGGCATAGGTCATGGCATGCTGAAACGTAGCTCCAAAGTTTTTAAGGCCGAAGGGCATTTTCCTATATGCAAACGTTCCCCAAGGACAAATGAAAGTTGTCTTATGTTGGTCCTCGGGTTTGATTTGAATTTGGTTATACCCTAAAAATCCATCCATGAATGAAAAAATCTCACTTCCCGCACAAGCATGCAAGATCTAATCGATGAAAGGCGTGGGGAAGTTGTCTCTCGGACATGCATGGTTCAAATCTCTAAAATCGGTGCATATGCGGATCGTTCCCTGCTTCTTATCCACAGGAACAAGATTTGACACCCATTCGGTAAGGGGAATGGGGTAGATGAAACCAACTTTGAGCAGTTTCTCCACCTCTGCCTTGATAGTGGCTGCCTTCCTAGGGTTCACAACACATAGGCGTTTTCGAACCGGTTTAGCATTGGGATACGTTCTAATCTCATGTTCAACAATGCGGGGTTCTATTCCTGGCATCTCCTCATATGACTAGGCGAAATCTTCCCGGAGTTCTGTAAACAAATTGGTGTAAATAGCAATCTCCTTAGGAGTGCAATCATCACCAATGTAGACATTCTCAACCTTTCCGGGAGTATGAGAGATATTGATCATCCTAGTCGGGAAAATACTAGCCATATTCCCCTCCTCAAAAATATCATGCGACCCTAAAAGAGTCACAGGGTGACTAACCATCTCTGCTAGAGTCATCATAAACTCTTCTTGTTCGGTGAGCTCGAGGTTGGGAAGGAAATAAGAGTGATGATGCATATCCTCCCAAGGCCTCTCACTACCACACATGGCCTCCATAATAGCTTCATCAGAAGGCAAAGTATCATCAAGGCAGTCGTGTGAACAAGATGAGTTGGCTTCCCAAACTGGTAGCATAATAGGATCTTCCTCGACTATCTGAGAAGAAGAGAGATCTGGTTCTGCAGTGGTTTGTTGAATATGCTAGTAAGCAATCTCAGCTACAGATAGTGGCATATACATCTCGATGTGCGTAATGTCTCCAGACATGGAACTTGCGGACGGTAAAGTCCATGGATCAATAAAATAGGAAGTCCGGAATGGAATATTATGTGAAGGAGGAGACGCATGGTCGGAAATGGTTCCTAGAAAATTCACAGGTGGAGGAAAGTCATAAGTTTTCTTTAATGAAGGTTACATACCAACACTCATGTTCCCAGTTGCCGGCTAAGAATCAGTAACTTGAGGGACTACAGATCCCGTGGATGTTGTGGAAGGGGGATGAACGAAATCCAGCTGATCAATGGTCACAATATTTCCTTCTTGAGGAAAGCAGATAACTCTTAATACAGTAGATGCGATAGCCTTCATAGCATACATCAAATTCTGACCCAGTAAAAGGTTGTAGTCGATGGGCACATCAACCACCTCGACTTCAATAAGAATAGATTTACCTCCCAGGAAGACAACAAGGGAAGGGATAATTCCAGGCAACTTAAATGACCAACCGTCTAATGCAGTGAGCGTGGTTCTAGACGTGAGTAGAGGAGAAGAGCTGAGAGCTTTCCAACAAGTTAACGAAATTACTGACGTGGAAGCACCTTCATCAACCATCATATGTTTAAAAAAATTCTGAAGGCATGCCACCTGGATTTGAAAAGCCATGTGGTAAGGTAAGCGAGGTTGAACATTAGTAGTATCAAACTTGATAACACTGGGAATTTCGCCATCCTGAACTCCTAACGCACTCAAAAGGGCATGCTTTTGAGAAGGACAGGCTTGCAAAACTTCAAGAGTCAACATGACACACAGAGTTCGGCCCAAATATTCCCCAATTGAGTAGTTATGGGTGGCTTGAGCATTAGGATTATGCGTAGAGTGCTTAAGAACACCTTTCAGTATCCGTGGCATATTAGAGGGATTCCCGATGTGCAAGGAATTGTCAGGAGGAGGGGGAGGCTCACTCCCCATATTAGGTTGTGGTGCACCATAATCGTGTTGATGAGGGGAAACACTAACCTCCGATTGAACCATATTCACACATCCATAACCACTAGTATTGGAAGAAGATGTTTTCATTTCAGTAGGTCCATAACCAGTGGTGGGAGCATGCGAAGCCATGTTTTGATGATGAGGAAGGGGATCCTTTAACACAGCTGGGATCTGTGCCAAATGCTTCGATGCTTCTTCGATTCGAGGACATAAGTGAGTAAGATGATCTTTCCCACAGATCTTGCAAGGAAACATCACCTTACGCCTAGGTTTATGGTCCTCACCAGCATTTATGCCTCTCTGAGAAGGGTTGGCATTCTCCTTACTAGGGGTAATGCAATTGCTATTATTGTTATTCCCATTATTTCCACCCCTACGGTTATTTCTCCCCTTTTTCTTACCACCAGGTTGCTGGTTACCTGATGGTTTCGTTGATTGCACATTGTGTACATCAGACAATGGGGTGGAAATGGACAAGGTGTGAACCTGTCTGGGAGTAGACTGGTTTAGTGACAAATTTTCCATTTGATTAGCCACCAAATCTATAGGGCGAGTGATTGTGGATCCCATGATGCCATCCGCATGTGGTCCAGGAACTGACTTGGGCTCATGTTGTGTTCGCGGTGCGTCAGGAATAATGTCATACAAAATGCCAGATTGAGAGTATTGCAGGTCTAACTGCTAGACTTTCAAGATGGCTTGTTCCTCAGTCACAATGCTGGACATTGAAACATCCTTAGCAATGTATGGTAGTAAAGACTTGAGGAACCATTCCAACAGAAACTCTGGAGGAATATTGGCTTTCACTAATCTCTTCCATCGATGCCACTCTTGAACATGGTTAGAAATATGTGTGGCCTTATGCTGATGGAAGGTAGAAAAAAATTCACTACCAGTATCATAGCGAATCAGAAACTGGAAATGATCCAAGAAAACCAAAGCAATTTCATTGAATCCACTATAAGTGTTCCCAGGCAACTCAACATACCACTTTATGGCTGCCCTTGTGAGGGTGCATTGAAATAGTCATAATCTAACGGAATCGTGATTCAATGAGTTGGGGGAGCACCAAAGGTGAAACGTTGTGACATGATCAACTAGGTCCTCACAACCTTTCCCTTCAAACTTAGAAATGTCCGAAGGGAGCTTGGTAGGGACTGGGGGCCAATTGGGATCGTGACACACCGGATCATTCATGATATTTAAAAGATCCGAAAGATTCAAGCGTGCAAGGAACGAGAGCTGTAGCTAGAAAGCTTGATTATAAGCTCCCATAAAAGGTTTGTTGAATGGAACTGAATTATAAGGTGTACCAAAAGCTTGACCATGAACATTAAACTGCTGATAATGAGGACCTGACGGACCATAAGCTTGACCATGGCCATAAGGTTGGTAACCAACTCTGACCTAACCTGTGTGAGAGTAAGCAGGTATATAGGTATTTTGGGCACCATATTGAGGTGGGTTGTACTGGTGGCTAGCACCGGCTGTGTTGTAGTAAGGGTTGCCACCATAAGTATGGGGCATATACGTACTATTCGTAGTGGGAACTGAGTTGTAATGACCATAATGGTGAGGTATGTTCGCACCCTCAGCATTAGGATTAGAGTGAGCAATCGTGTGGTGACCATAAGCATGAGAAGTATTCCCAACACCAACATTGGTGTTACTAGTAGCAGGACCAAACAAACTAGGTTGGGTCTCAGGTGGATCCCCCCCCCATGCCCCACGAGGAGTAGGGGTGTCTGAAGTGTGCTCAACTCTACCTGATGGACTTGTAGGGATTTCTCCTGTGTCAGAGTGTGCAACAGTCATGACATCTAGGACGTAAGTCTTGTAAGAATCCGAAGACTTGGAGGGAGCCCGCCGGCATCCTCTGGCAATGCGGTGTGAAAGTTCGGCAGGCTGCAAACCAACCAACCAATGGGATCGATGAAGAGTAGGATTCTACACCATGATATCTCTGGAGAGTATATAAAATCAAAACGTATCCTAAAGGCCAACTATCAATCAAAAAAAAAAATCAAAAGCACACACCTAGAGAAACTACAGCCAAGAGCAGACAAACAGAGTGGCTAAATGAGCTCCCGATGCTAGAGCCGATATGTCTCTCCTAGAAGAGGTTTGAGACTCCCGAACTATAGCTGGAGGTAACAGAATCAGTTATAATGGCCCCCAGACATCACTGTGTGCACATGGTCAAGTCCCTATACAATGGAAACTGTGTTGTCTGACCCCTATCTGACTCAGGACACAAACAACATAACCACTGCAATTACCCTATGCGATACCTAGGTAAAGCAACTATGGTCACCATCATATAACCAATGCTCAGGGGGACAGTCGCAGGTGGGATCCATCGTATGGGAAGGGTAGTTGAGCCCGAAACTCAATGAGGGTCAAATCCCCCAAGAGTCCCCAGATACGAACAAATCCTGGAAATATCTCCCACATTCAACCAGTATTAGAGGGATATCTCTTCAACCAACCTCCCGTGACCTCATGCTTAACTCTGGTTTGAGTAGAGCTTCCTGAGAACATCGATGTATACCATGGATTCCTCCACTCCGTGGTCAGACACCTAATGTTTTTTCTAGTAGTCTTGGATTGTTAACTGACAATGATCTATTCCAAGACTCTAAACCTATGCTTGTTGGTGTACCCTATAAATAAAATCGGTCTAATCAATTTTAAGATTAAGCGTTAAGTTTAGTGGTTGTGGTTACTCAAGGGATATGGTCGTGAAACTATTGATGTGTATGATTCAATAGTATGCAAAATCATCAAATCCTAGGATCACCTATCCAATAAAACAATGCCACTAGCATGCAAAATCAACCCAATGGTTTTGAAATAAAAAATGTAATCCTGTTATATTTTCGATGCACAAGCAGAACCTAAAAGAAGGCAACAAGCACTCAATGCAAGATGTAGTACATAAAAGCAAACAAATAAAATTGTATTTTCTCTTATAAGCAAAAAAGAAAATGCAAAGCTATATGTATTTTTTGGTATTTTTCAATATAAGGAAATGAAAAATGCAAGCAAAATCCTACTATCTAGTCACTAATATTCCAAGGAGATCACTAAGAAAACCCAGTAGATACCAAACAGTAAGACTCAGCCAAAGGAATGAGCTCAAAAGGAAAAAAACCAACAAGGCTAAATCCAAAGATGGGTAAAAAACCAACAAGGCTCAACCAAGAGAAAAGAAGAGTTCTGGTCACAACCAAGGCATGGAAGAGTAAAGAAACAGGCCAACAAAGACTCAAGATCATCCAAAGCCAACCCAACAACAACCAAAAGTCATAAATCAACCAAAGCCAGAGTTGTACGCTATTGTTGAAGGAAAACCTACAGGTACCCACGAGTAGTAGAGTAAACAAAGGCGGGTGTACGCGGGCAGAGCTAAGCTAGCCTACGGGTAAGGAAAGGAAAATGGAAAAATAAAGAGTCCAATGGCTCAGAAAAAACAATTTTTCTATAGTGTATCTCAAAGGACAATCAGTGACACAGAGCTTCGACAAACAGCAACTCTAATTAAGGACTAATGCTCAAAAATACCCAAAAATTGATGTTTTCCCCAACAGAGTTGCCTTTTCCGTTTTGGAAAAAACTCACTATGGCTTGGGGTAGACCACAACAAATAGCCAACTACAAGAAATTAACTCAATTCTCAATACTATGCTATCTAAATGACAATGCTAAGATAATGAAGAATGTAACCAACCTCGATCCAAACGTTTGATGTAGATCCCCGTTGGAGCTTTCAATCCGTGCACTTGAATCTGCAAATGAGTCTTGACAGCCAATATACAACAAGTACATATAATATATAAACAACGTTAACATCATCAATAGCAATGGCCCATGATATTATAAGTAAATGCAACCCAATGTAGAATAAACAACATTCACAACATTAATGGACGAGAATATGAGTATTTCTATTGATAAACAAGAAGAAGTACAATGTGATACAACCTCTTGCCAACAACCAATCTGAACCAAGATCTGGGTCAATCCACTTGTTCCTCCACCACTTCAATCCTCCATGGAATGGCAAACTCAAACTATGATAGGAGTTTGGAAGGTGAACATAAGGGTTCACAACTACAAGGATCAATGAGTGTAGACTCAAGATAGGGAAAAAATCCACTAGAGTTCTCTTGATCTTCTTTCTCCTCCCATCCATAAGCCATATGCACTCAATATATAGTCCTCTCAAAGGTACGTGAAAGGACTCATTGAGGTGTTTCTTGGGAAGATGGAGGGTCAAAGGTCACCCAATGACTGCTTTTTGGGAGTAAAAAGTAATACACTAGTGATTTTAACCATTTTACATGCTACCCCGCGGGCTATAGTGATGCAACTCGCAAGTACGCCCAATGTAATGATGCAGCTAGCGTACAAGGGAAAAAATAGGGAAAAATAGTGTCTGAAGGATATAAAGTGGATCCGAGTTAGTGAAATGGATCCTACAGGCCAAAGAGTGTTGATGCTCACAAGGTGGAAAATTACGTTGTAACACCCCTCGAAGTGGCCTGCGATCAATATAAAAGTGATTCTGAGTTATGTTATTTATGCTATCTCGTGTGATTTCATTAATTAATTATTGCAGGTTCTTCTCATCTGGTATCAGAGCACTTTCTTGGGCTCCTTGGGTGAAATTTCTGCCAAATGTTTTTTTTTTTTTGCGTCTGTTGGAGCTTCAGATCTAGGAATAATCCCTATCCACTTAACTATGGAAAGTACTTGGGAATAAGCCCTAAAACTCATTGTGAGGAGTACCATAGGAAAATCGAAGTAGTTAGCCCATTGAGAGGATCTGCCAGCGAAAATGGCAATGTCCCCTACCTGATTGACTAGTTCCCACCCATGAGATAAACCAAGAGTTGTCGTTTGTGGCAAAGCAGTTATCAGTTTTACCTGAGCCGTGGAGTGAAGGGTACTACCCCAATACGCAAGCCATTAGACAGCATTGGTGGCCAAGTGAAGCCCCTGAACTATTAGGAAGCCGCACATACCTGGGGTCCATATCTATTTTCAGCTGAACTATTGCTGATCATTGCCGCACCGTATCAGATGCATTCTGAAAGCCGCTCCAAATCCATCCGTTTCAAATATATTTCAGATCCAACCATTTTCGATCCAGTCAGCACTGTTTCAGATCCCTCTATTTCTGATCACTTCCGCATCGTTGCAGATCTATCTGTTTTAGATCCCTTCTGGGTCGTTGCAGATCCCTTTTGGCCATATCTCCCTTGTTTTCACTATATTTCCCTTGAAACTTCCCTGACACCCCGGTAATCCCATTCTGCATATTTCATTCCTGAGGACCCTATCCCAAATTCCACTTCCCAAAGCCCGAAATCCCACATTTGTCTATTTTTAACGTTTGCCATAACTTCTTCAGATTTCACCCAATCTCCTTTAAATTTTACCATAGATTTCCTTTCCTAATTCTGCTTCTTTGTCCCTCTCTGTCAAATTTTCTCATTCTTTCACCCCGCTTTTGAAATCCCCATTTTTTGCTTCCATGTCCATCAGAAAGTGTCCAAAACCTAGTGAAACCCAAATTACCCCTCTGAGTTTTTCCCAAATCCAAATTTCCCTTTACTACATAAGATTTTGTTTGTGTTTTTCTATCCATTCCCCCCCCCCCAAAAAAAAAAACTCCTGGTTAAGGTTGTCACCCGCGCAGGAGCAAAAACCATGTAGGAAGCACTTGCATCCATCCAAACAAAACTCCAAGATCTGGATGAAACATTTCTCAGCCTCCATCTTCAGCATTCAACCATGAACAATAACCGATAGCAAGAATCTTCTACAGCCAATGGGTTCTCTTCTTCTAGCAATTTTCGTGGTCCAAAGCTTGAATTCCCTTGCTTCAATGGTACTGATCCAACTGGATGGATCTATTGTGCAGAACAGTATTCCAGTCTACATAATACTTTTGATGTCCAAAAAGTTCCACTTGCATCCTTTCATTTGGAACAGGAAGCCCTTCAATGGTACCGTTCGTACATCAAGGTTCATGACGAGCCAAAATGGATAGATTTTTGCCAACTCCTTTTGCAACGATTTGGTCCTAGTTCTTTTGATGACTTCACTGGAGCACTCACTAAACTTTGTCAAAGTGGCACTGTGAGAGAGTATCAGATGGAATTTGAGAAACTAGCCAATCACACAGAAGGATTGTCTGATGAATTCTACAGGAGTTGTTTTATTAGTGGTCTTAAGGATGAAATCCTGTCAAAGGTTAAAATGTTATGTCCCAACACAATGATGGAAGTCCTACGGTTGGCTATGTTGGCAGAAGACAAGATTGCAACGCAACAACACTCCAAACCAACTTTTTTTTCCTTCTAAAATATGGGTTCTCAACGACCTCCCATCTCACCAGCTCCTCGCCCAAGTCCTATCAAGCATTTGTCTGAAACAGAGATGGAGGCCTGCAAAGAAAAAGGGCTTTGTTATAATTGTGATGAGAAATTCACTCGAGGATATAGATGTGTTCAATAAAAGCTCTATCTCTTGGATATGGATTCTCTGCCTGCCTCTACAATTGGTGAAGAAACTATAGATAAAATGGATGATCAGGCTGACATTCAGGATCCTCCTATTGACTCCCCATCTTAGGATGAACAACCAAAGATATATCTCCATGGTTTATCTAGCGTCCCCACCCCTCAAACAATGTAGGTCAAGGGTTACTTCAAGAAGCTTCCTCTTACAATACTCATTGATTTTGGTAGCACTCATAACTTCATTGACCCTCAGATTTCCAAACATGCTGATTATTTTGTCCATCCTTGCTCCAACTTTGAAGTCATGGTTGCCAATGGGGGCACCTTACCTTGCAAGGGGAAGCGTCACAATGTGCGTATCTCTCTGGAAAATTATAACCTCCACTCTGACATGTTTTCCTTGTCCCTAGGTGGATGTGATGTGGTTTTGGGCGTTCAATGGTTACGCACACTTGTCCCCATATTATGTGATTTTGCTAAACTTTGGATGCTTTCAGTCAATGGGAAACAACACAAATTTAAGGGCTTACAACATGGGTCTCTCCGCATCATCAATTCACATCACCTGGAAAAGATCCTTAAGAAGAATTCACATTGTGTCATCGCTCAACTCCATTCCATTCAAATACACCCATCAACTATCTCCCCTACTTCCTTGGATAGATATGCAGGTGTCCTTGCTGAACCAGTGGGCTTGCCGCCTTCAAGAGACCTTTCTGGTATGAATTTAGCTGCATCTACATCTCAGCAGGAAATGATGGCTATTTTGCATGCAGTACAAAAGTGGCAACGATACCTATTAGGGAATTATTTCTACATCAAGATGATCTTCTGGAAAATTTTCTGGAACAATGGGTCTCCTGGTTTATCCAACTCATGGGTTATGCCTATGCGATCACTTACAAGAAGGGTAAGTACAATATGGTGCCAGATACTCCTTCTCGCACATTTGATGACCCAGTTTCTCTTACAACTATTTCTCTTCTTGTTCCAAATTGGTTGCAATTTGTTCAACATGGCTATCTCTTCTATGAGCTCCATGCTTCTTCATCAGCACGACACTCTAGGTTCCTCAAAATATCTGACCGGGAACAATGTAAATTCTTTTGGTAGGGACTGACAATGATAATTCAATAGATGGTGGCTGAATGTGATACTTTCCAGGTCAACAAGGGTGAAACAACACTCCTTTCGGGACTGTTCGAACCCTTCCCTACACAGATTTGGACAACTATTTCTATGGATTTCCTAGAAGCGCTCCAATGGTACAATACCACATCTAAAAGGACACCATATGAAGCAGTCTATGGACAGGAACTACCCGTTCTTCTTCCATACATCCTCACCAACTCCCCAGTTCAAGCAATTGACTCGGTTCTTCGAAATCGCAATCAGATTCTTCTAATTTTGCAGGACAATCTTCACATGGCAAGAATTCAACTAAAACAAAAAGTCAATCAGCAACGTTCTAAGCACACTTTTCACGCAGCTGATATGGTTCTTCTTCATCTATAGCATTCCAAGAAACCCTCCCTGAAATTCACAAGGCGTCAGTGGCCTAGAATGCAACCCAAGTATGCTACAGGGGAACCACTCCTTCAGATTCTGCATCAATTTCCACATCTAAAGCTTTGAGGACAAAGCTTTTTCTGAGGGAGAGGGGATGTTAGGAACCCATGCCAACCCTCCTATTTACTTTGTTAGTATATTGTTGTTGGATGCATATGCTTTGTAAGTCATCCCGTAATATTTGTTGATCCATAGTTTGTCTTATTGTTGTTGGACGCATATGCTTTGTAAGTCGTCCTATAGTAATTGTTGATCCATAGTTTGTATTGGCCCATGGTTTGTATTAACACATCATATTGACCCATGGTATTGGCACCTAGAATTAGTATATAAGTTTGTGTTGAGACCAATGAAGGTACCATGAATTTATTTGTATTGAGCTTGCTCAAACGAGGTTGCCCCCTCGAAGTGGCCTATGATCAATATAAAAGTGATTCTGAGTTTTGTTATTTCTTCTATCTCGTGTGATTTCATTAATTAATTATTGTAGGTTCTTCTCACAATAGACTCCAATCAACAGAATGTTTAGTATTGTATATATACTTTTTAAGTAAATGTTGGCTCGTATAGTGTTCTTTAACTTTTCAAGATAGACCCAGGTTCTGCACAGTTTAGGGAACCAACAAAACCCCCTTTTCACCGGCCCTTTCGGCAACAATCTTCGAGCAGACTGAGGTATCACCCGAGGCGAAGTTATGGGGAGGTTGCAGAATAAATTTTCCACAGCTGGGTGATGCACGGCTCGACAGAATGGGAGATTACGCAAAGTTTCACCTACTTCACGATTGTTACTTATATGATAGCCTGCACTAGGCATGCGCGGCTCGAAACAACTACTCAACGGTAGGACAACACAACTGAGGACTGGGATACCTCTTTAACAATCACACATCTTTGACAGACCTTACTTAGTGTAAATTGTGTGTCCAACAAGTATATTAGGTTGTATACCTTGGGACTTATGCAATATGATTAACTACGATGCAACTGCACACTTCCGGTGCTTCGCTTCAGGTAATCACACTACATAGACTTTGCTGATTCGAGTTTTTACCCGATTATCTCATGCATTCATTATGTTTAAAAATACTCATGCATTTAACCTTATTTCATCTATGTTCAATACTTAACATATTATTCCCATCATTCATTCTTATGGAGAATACACATGAAAGAAAAGATACATATACTCATAAGCAAGAACGTAAACATTTATCAGAAGGAAAGACACATTCAATCACACAACATAGGATTTAACGTGGTTCGCCCCTAGGATAGGAGCTACATCCACAGGAACTGTTGTTTATTATAAATGGAAAGGGTTCAATAGTTCCAGTTTGCGCACTCAGCTGCAGACTCTCTTCTCTCTTCAATGGGTCTTTGTGCACACAGCTGCAGAGCCTATTTACAATAGTCTCTCAACAGAGATCGAAAAAACTCAACAATAAACAAAACAAAGATTAACCCTTCAAAAATAAACCCTTTCCCTTACAAAATATGACCCTAATATATATCATGCCCGCAGTTCATGTCTTTACATGCATGGTGGGATGAAGCAAACCCTAAGGTACCCAAAATGGTGCAGTTACCCTGCTAACAAAAATCTATTAGGCTACGATAGCGACTTCATCATTGTGGCCATCCTTTTGCGTTGTCTCTAGCTTCTGGCATCTTTTGCCTGCACGTGGTCATGTTGCTTTCAACCCTTTTGTCGAACGCATGCCGACGGGTCACGTTCATCCCCTGTTCCTTCTCTAACGGTTTCGTGTGCCCGGTTCACTTAGTGTTTCCTTTGCTCATGCGACCGGTCGCTTTACTTCTTCGCCACAACTTACCCACATCTTGTGAACCTCAGAGCATCTTCCCAAAAATAGATCACCGACCGATCCTACTAGAACTTATATTGTTTTCCGTCCAAAATTATTCCATGCTGGATCTTCGCGGCGCTGGAACTTTGCGGCACTAGGTCTCTCCAGTGTTGGCACTTAGCAGTGTTGTGACTCTTACTTTGCCGACACTGCTCTACAATGTAACTTCGCAGCTCCAAAAATTGTCTTGTCCAAAAATGTCTTAAATTGGGTCGTGCCCAATAGTAAATACAAATGAAAAAAATTATATATTTTAAACATGAGCTAGTAGTGCAAGTTCATAGGCCACTAGGCCTCTTCTTGCCAAAATTTCAAATGGTTTGTAGTGTTTGCGAGCCAAATTTTTCCATGTCCACAAGCTCAGAGAAATTTTCTTTTCTTTTACTTTCAAATATACATGCTCCACGACTTGACACTCTTTATCTCGTCTATTTTTATCAGCGTAGTTCTTTTTCCTATCCTGTGCTTCTTTCAAATGATGTTGCACTTTATTAATAATCTCCTCAATATATTTTAACAAATCTGGCCCCAATATCAATCTATCCATTAGGTTGTCCTAAGTCACAAGTGTTATGCATTTCATGCCATATAATACTTCAAATGGGACCATTTTAGTTGACGTTTGGTACCCGTTATTGTAAGCAAACTCTACTAGGTGTATGGAATCCTCCCATTGTTTTGGATTGTGCATGACATAGATCCTAAGCATGTCTTCCAAAATCTGATTGGTACACTTAGTTTTCCCATCTATTTGTGGCTGATATGTTGTTCTAAACTTTAGCTGTGTATTCAGCCCTGTAAATAAAGCTTTCCAAAAGTTCCCTATGAAATTTGTGTCCTATTAGATATAATGGTTTTCGGGACACCATGCATCCTGAATATTTCCTTTAAGAAAATGTCTTCTATGCGTATCGCCTTATAGGTTGACTTTACAAGAATGAAATGTGTTTCTTTAGATAGTTTATCTACAAACACTAGTACGTCATCATTTTGTTTCTTACTTTTGGACAAGTCGGTGATAAAGTCCATGCTTATCACCTCCCATTTCCATTCTAGAATGGGTAGTGGTTGTAACAATCCAACTGGATGTTGATGTTCGACCTTGACCACCTGACATTCCTAGAATTTTGCAATAAACGGGGCTATATCTGTTGATGTCCAATTTTGCCATCACTTTTGATCATTAAATGTGCTCTGTTGACACTACTTTTGCCATTTTTGGTGTATTAATTCATACTTCTTGCCATTCAGACCACCATTCGAACTCAGGTATGAACTTATTTTAATATCGTATGAATCTTGATTGATTATCATCATTTTATGGTTTATTAACGTTAATTCAACATTTCTAGACTTGTTGGGTGCATAGACTTCATTTTGCAGGTTATGGTTTTCAAACGGACTCTCATCCGAACACGCATTTATGTTCAAGACACCCATTCGCATTCGGACCATCGTTCAGACCTCCATTCGCATCCTCAGATTCATTGGTTAGCATATTCCGAGGCATTAAAGGAAAAAACCATGATGTGGGTTCTGTTGGCAACATGGCCCGTATGATTTGTGATCCCTTGTTTGAGAAGATCCCCGTTTCCACTCGCCCAGCCTGCCAACACACCAATAGATTAGGTGAAGGGAACCAACACATACAGAATCAAGAAGACATCGTGTGTGTTTTAATGGACCATTTTTACAGTAGTAAAAGACCTCCTATTTTTAGAGAGGTCAACCACTAAAAGGGTCGACCTTCTCTCTCTTTGTAAACATTATATAAAGACCTCTCAGGTTGAGAAACGCATATATACATAGAAAGAAGGATAGCTATAGAGAAAAATGTTGTGTAACTTTGCTTCAGTTTAATAGAAAGACTTTGTTTCAACTGTTGATGATCATTCTCATTTTATGTTAATGGTTGGTGACCGAGTAGCTTAGGAGACAAACCCTTGTTGCTGAGAAGGACCCCTCAACAATCAGAGGTTCCATTTGTGTATATTCAACAGTTTCTTTTTATATTTGTAGCTAAGTCATTTCGTTTTTGCATGTATCTATTACGTTTTCCTGTAAGTCATTTTGTTTCTGCAAGCAAGTAGTTAATTTTCCTATAGGTGACGTTTTGTTGTGTATAAAATTTAATTTTCTTGTGTTTTTATGTAAATTATGCCTTCAGAATCCATTCAACTGGCCATTCGCACCATCCGTTCAAACTTCCTTTCAGGCCTTCTTAGCCTTTCATTCGCATTTAGACAGAAATTCCCAGAATTTGCAGTCATTTCCAAAATTGCTAGCATTTCATTTTATGCAAAGATAATTAGTTAGGGTCTAGGTTATTTTTCAGTACTTTAACATGTTCCATAGCTAGTTTGAGATTCAAATGTATCTTTAACACTTTCATCACTTTATATTCAGTTTTGTATTCACATAGAGATTAATTATTTCAAGTTTTATTAATGATGAAATCCATTTACATTCAGCATATGTTTTATTGTTCAAATGAGAAATAGTTTTGGTTCAAGTAGAAGCAGTGTAAATGTCTTTTTACTTATGATTTAGATAGTTTATGATTCACTTTCATTTGCTTTCATACCTAGAACCTAGATTAACTTAAGTTTGTTTAAAATGATATCATAGACCTTGTTAAATCTTAGTTTGTCTTATTTCTGAAATCAGTTCAGTGTTTCATATCCAACTTTCATTCAAGTTTCTAATTAGTCTTTCATTTTTAACTGCATAGCATTTCATTGTTTTAGACCTTATTAGTTTCATTGTTTCATGTTCTTTCATTTTTGTAGGTACAATAGACTAGGAACTAGTCTCAATCCAAGTTTAATAAGTTCATGTGTGTTTAACATAGATACATTAGTTTTTGATATCTTAAAGTTTGAAGTTAAGAGTTCTCATAATTTAGTTTAATATAGGTTTACTTTTCAAGTTATATATTAGCTGCATTGCACTTGTATAATTGAGCAAGCTATCTTAGATTATATTTTGTTTTTGAGTAGGATAGCATAAGAATACTTTGTTTTTATGCTGTAGGTTTTGATTACAAGTTAACATTAATTCCAATCATCTAAACTCTTGTCTTTTACTTAGTATAGTTTGCTAATGTTTTATGAACTAGTTTGAAGTATTGATAGATATCATTCGATGTTAATAGGCATGTGCATGGGTAGATGGGCATTTCAGAGCATTCATGAGAGATCAAGTAACTTAGACTGTAAAGCTAGACTATCAAAATAGTGTTTCATTTCAAGTATTATAGTTAGTTTTTCATTTGCTTATGGATAAACAGTAGGTCACAATGTTTAAGATTTCTTGTAATTGGTCTATCTTTAGTTTCCACATTTTTGTAGGATTTATTTCCATTTTGTATTTCTTTAGCCTTCGTAAGTCATTTAGATGCAATAGTTGCTCAAGACGATTGGAACTAGGTAGGTTTGCTTGTGTTGTTAATGCATGCTTGAATCTTAGATCGGGATTTCATCTTGTTTCATAGTTAGGTTGAATTTCATAGATTGCTTAGCTAGTCTTGCTCAAGATAGTATAGTTTCTTGTCTTTACATAGTTAGTTGTAAACTGAATTGTTTCATAGATAGGTTTCTGAACTTATTCATAGTTATTACATAGTAGCTAGTCTTTCTAATTCCTAGATTAGGGTTTGAATAATTGATTAGTAGTTTCCATTTTCATAAGAGTAGCTTGTTTTTTACCAAGTCTTGTTTCTTAGAGTAGTATTCTCTTTTGTAGTTTCAATTATTGTTCATTTAGTAGAGTAGTATAGATTGATACTATTTTGATCTATTGGTTAGGACTAATCAGTTTAATAGTTTGTATTTATGAAGCTTGACTTGGTTTTCATTTTGAAATATCTTTCGATTTTTTCATTATTAAACATTTCTAAGGTCAGTCGAGCCAATATATTAGGTACCTTTCTACCTCAGCATATACTTTGCCACAACTCGAAGATTACCAACCCTAGTCGATAATTAAATATTTGGTGAATTCATTAAGACAATAGAACACCCAACATTTAGGCGTCGTTGCCGGGGAGTTGTAGATAGGTAGAATTTTCTTTCTAAACCTTGGTGACAAGTAGAATTTTCTTTTTGAAACTTAGTGATAGGATGGTGGTGGGTGAGCGGTAAGACGAGAGGTAAGAACCTGCACATCTATTATAATAGGCATCCCCAAAACCCAGCAGTAGTAGTAATGCAATTAAAATTTGTTTTAGTTTTAGCTTTGTTTTCATGAATAGACCTAGGGATTTAAAAGGTAGATACATTAAAACTAGTCCCCAAAACACTAAAAATTCCTACTAAACTTTATGGGGGGCATGCCACCCCAACTACTAACTCAGCAAAATGGTATCCAAAACACCTAAAGGGGATAGTCCTACTTGGAAAGCTAAGGAAATCCTTTCTGGAAACCATTTAGGGGGAACCATAGAGACATCAGAAAAATCAATCCATAAAGAAACACCACTAGGAGAACCTTAGTCTCATATTGAAACTAAACTTAGGAAGGAGTAAGCTCAAAAAGATAAACCATCAGAACCTCTTAATCCTCCATTAGTTTCAAAACATAAGGACACAACCTTCTCACTAGTAGGGGGTCCGAATTTAGTAGATTTTGTTGTTCCCGCACAAATAGACGCTCTTTTTGAAAACGTTGCAAATATATTTGTTTCACATATAGGAACATCAACTATAGGACCTACAATCTCTGTAGTGTTGGACTCCCATGTAGCTGACAACTCTTCTCATCAGAGGAATACTCTTCCTAAAACAGAACGTTGGGACATTCCATATTCACCAAGAAAGGAACCACCTAGGTACACTCGCTTTGGAAATCAAGTTTACATGGAGAATGAAAATGAAGATCATGTTCGACAAGATGAAGAAGAGGGAGAGATCAGAACTGAAGGTACTTTTGGGTTCCCTATTTTAGACATTGCATAAGATGTAACCATGAAAAACATCCCTCCCTCCTCACTAACTACCTTTTATGGGAAGAGTAGTGAGGATTCGGATACATTTCTATTTGAATTTGACATTTTGTGTAGGAGCTATAACTACCTACAAGATGGCCAAATCTTAAAAAATTTCCCTGCTACACTGAAATCTTATGCTCTTAGGTGGTTTATGGGGTTAGGAGAATCTAGCATTAGAACATGGGAAGACATCAAGACTAAATTTCTACGGAAATATTAGGATTACTGTAAACCTAAGGACTCTCAGAATGACATTTTCAGAATACAACAACTTAAAGTTGAGATCCTAGAAGACTATCTCAAAATATTTAAATATGTGTTACATAAATCAAGATATAGTGATCTTCGAGAAGATGCAGTAAGAACACTCTTCCTTAAGGGAATTTCAGAAGAATTTTTAGAAAATCTTAACCTCATGGCAGCTGGAGACATTTCTCATATTCCTTTTTCAAAAATATGTGAGTTGTGTAGGAATTACTCTAGGAGCAGAGGGAATAGTGGGAGACACTTTCAGGAATCTTATACTAGAAACCTAAAAGGAAATACATCCAGTCCTGGTGGATTTACAAGGGTAGAATTGGGAAACCTATTAGAAAATTTCAAGACATATATTTCAGGAGCCATGGGTTCTCAATTAGATGCATTACAAGCTAAAAAGAGACAGGATGAAGAGCGTGCAGCAATGAGTATTTTCTGTCCTAGGTGTCAAACTAAAAATCCCCAACGGGAATTCCCATTGAATAATGTTTCAGTATGTCTGTTACAACATAATTTTCCACCTTGTGAGCATCAACACTCTTTGGCCTGCAGGATCCATTTTACTGACTCAGATCCACTTTATATCCTTCAGACACACTATTTTTCTTATTTTTTTCCCTGTACGCTAGCTGCATCACTATAGTGGGCGTACCCACGAGTTGCATCACTATAGCCCGTGAGTAGCATGTAAAATGGTAAAAATCACTAGTTTATTACTCTTTACTCCCAAAAAGCGGTCATAGGGTGACGTTTGGCCCTCTATTTGCCCCTGAAACGTATCGATGTGTCCTTTCACTTACCTTTGGGAGGACTATATATTGAGCACATATGGCTTATGGACGGGAGGATAAAGGAGAGCAAGAGAACTCTAGTGGATTTTTTCCCAATCTCGAGTCTACACTCATTGATCCTTGTAGTTGTGAACCCTTTATGTTCATCTTCCAAACTCCTATCATAGTTTGAGTTTGCCATTCCATGGAGGATTGAAGTGGTGGAGGTACAAGTGGATTGAACCAAATCTTGGTTCATATTGGTTGCCGACAAGAGGTCGTATCATGTTGTACTTCTTGTTGTTTATTAATAGAAATACTCATATTCTCGTCCATTAATGTTGTGAATGTTGTTTATACTGTATTGGGTTGCATTTACTTATAATATCATGGACCATTGATATTGATGATGTTAATGTCGTTTATATATTATATATGCGCTTGTTGTATATTGGTTGTCAAGACTAATTTGTAGATTCAAGTGCATGGATTGAAAGCTCCAATGGGGATCTACATCAAATGTTTGGATCGAGGTTGGTTATATTCTTCATTATCTTATCATTTTCATTTATATAACATTGTACTGAGAATTCAGTTAATTTCTGGTATTCAGCTGTCGATTGTGGTCTACCCCAAGCCATAGTGATTTTTCTCCAACACAGAAATGGCGACTCCCCTGGGGAAAACATCCATTTTTGGGGGTTTTTTAGCATTAGTCCTTATTTAGAGTTGTTTTTTGAAGCTCTGTGTCACTGATTGGCCGTTGAGATACACTATAGAAAACTGTTTTTTCTTAGCCATTGGACTCTTTAATTTCCCATTTTCTTTTCCCTACCCGCAGGTGACCTTAGCTCTGCTCGTGTACACCCGCCTCTATTTACACTACTGCTCGCGGGTACCCGTAGGTATTCCTTCGACAGTAGCATACAACTCCGAATTTGGTTGTTTCATGACCCTTGGTTGTTGTTGGGTTGGCTTTGGATGATCCTGAGTCTTTGTTGGCCTGATTCTTAACTGTTCCATGCATTGTTTGTGACCAGAACTCTTCTCTTCTCTTGGTTGAGCCTTGTTGGTTTTTTACCCATCTTTAGATTTAGCCTTGTTGGTTTTTTCCTATCTAGCTCATTCCATTGGCTGAGTCTTAATTTTTAGGATCTAGTGGGTTGTCTTAGTGATTTCCTCAGCATTTCAGTGACTGAATAGTTAGATTTTGCTTGCATTTTTCATTTCCATTATATTGAAAAATACAAAAAAAAAGCTTTTGCATTTTCCTTTTGCTTATAAGAGAAAATACCAAAAAAAAAAAATTACTTCCATGTACTGCATCTTGCATTGAGTGCTTGCTGCTTTCATTTAGGTTCTGCCTGTGCTTTGAAAATATAAAAGAGTTGCATTTTTATTTCGGAACCATTGGATTGATTTTGCATGATAGTGGCATTATTTTTGTTGGGATAGATGAGTCTAGAATTTGATGATTTTGCACACTATTGAATCATATACATCACTAGTTTCACGACCATATCCTTTGAGTAACCACAACCATTAAAATTAACGCTTAATCTTAAAATTGATTACACTGATTTTATCTATAGGGTACACCAACTAGCATATGTTTAGAGTCTTGGAATAGATCATTGTGAGTAAAGATTCCAAGACTACTAGATGAAACATTATGTGTCTGACTAGGGAGTGGTGAAATCCATGGTATACATAGGTGTTCTCAGGAATCTCTACTCAGACCAGAGTTAAGCACGAGGTCACGGGAGGTTGGTTGAGGAGATATCCCTCCAATACCGGCTGAACGTGGGAGATATTTCCAGGATTTGTTCGTATCTGGGGACTCTTGGGGGATTTGACCCTCATTGAGTTTCAGGCTCATCTACCCTTCCCAAACGACGGATCCCACCTGCGACTGTCCCCGTGAGAATTGGTTATATTGCGGTGACCATAGTTGCCTTACCTATGTATCGCATAGGCTACTTGCAGTGGTTATGTTGTTTATGTCCTGAGTCAGATAGGGGTTTGATAGCACAGTTGTTTGTTGCCGAGGGTTACTTCCCTTTGCACATAGTGAATCCTGGGTGCCTCTATAACTGATTATGTTACCTCCGGCTATAGTTTGGGAGTCTCAAGCCTCTCCTAGGCGAGATATACCGGCTCTAGTGTCGGGAGCTCATTTAGCCACTCTGTTTGTCTACTCTTGGCTGTAGTTTCTCTAGGAGTGTGCTTTTGATTTACTATTTTTTATCGATAGTAGGCCTTTAGGGGACATTTTAATTTTATAGTCTCTCAGGAGATATCATGGCACAGAGTCCTGCTCCCCGTTGATCTCATCGGTTTCCTGGTTTACCATCTGTTGAGCTTTCATGCCATGTCAAGAATGGATGCCGCTGGGCTCCCTCTGAATCTTCAGATTCTTACGAGACATACGTTATCGATGCCATGACTGCACATTCTGGCACAGGAGAAATCCCGACCGGTCCACCGGGTAGAGTTGAGCACACTTCAGACACCCCTACTCCTCATGAGGCCGGGAGGGTGATCCACCTGAGACCCAACCTAGTTTGTTTGGTTTGAATCCACCTGAAACCTGACCTAGTTTATTTGGTCTGGATCTACCCGAAGATGACCCGTTCGATTCTTCGTTTCCATATAATTATCTATATGGGATGCCAGAGGTACATGATGATACAGGCCCTACGGTCAACCCTACCACGTTCTCATATAGTATGTCGAATTACACCACAGTTGATCCTTCCACTGTTTTTGGTAGTCATGCTGGCACCATTCATGGTGTTAGCAACGTTGCACCCACAGGGGGCAATACCCTCGCTGGGGGCACCACGTTGTCCACTCACACACATAGTATGGGTGTTAGTTTTTTCAGAATTTTCAATCTGATCTAAGATATTAACTGAGAGAATAACATGTACAGCATATCTACAGCATATCAATCATGGACACAATAATGCAATCACACAAGAGACACAGAGTTTACTTGTGGAAAACCATAAAGGTGAAAAACCCCTATAACTTCCTCAGAGATAGATAGAGCAATGATACAACCCAAGCATAAGAGATAGACATCTCCTAGCAGGAGCTTCTCCTCCTCCACAAGTGCACCACTATCCAAAGAGTGTGTGTGAGAATAGAATGATGAAATAGAGTGCTTCCCGCACTCTATTTATACTTGACTTGACTTGCCTAATAACCTTTACTAGGTCGGCCTCGACTTAACCACATAACACAATGCCGACTGGGCCCACACCCAATAGGGTGGTCTAATAAACCTTTGACCCACATGGCCGACCCCCAATAGGGTGGTCTAATAACCCTTTGGCCCACATGACTTATACAGGGACGACCCCAACAAGGTGGTCTAATAACCCATCGAGTATAAGTTACGACACTTACAATATAAATAATGACACTTCTGTATAGAGGAATAATAACATCTCTATAGGAATACAAACACTTCTGTATAGAGGAATAATAACATCTCTATAGGAATACAATATACATATATGTGAAATACATTCCGAAGCTACATATGCATCAACAATGGGGACTGGTCATATTCCTCCCAACAATGATAATGTTGGAAGATGACTGCCTCCTAGGGCTACCCAATCTAATAGGAACACTGTTCGCAACACGAATCGCCATCCACCACCTAATACACATGCCGGTACCCGTCAACCTAAGATCACTTTCACGAATGTTAATGCTCCTCCTAACCACGGGGGTGGACATATACTGCACACTTTTGCGTCCACTACCGCTAATAGTAATACTAATGTAGGAGGTGGAAATATATCTTATCCTCTTGGTCATAACGCCACCATTCCTGCTACTAGTAACACCATTGTTGGGGTTGGGAATACATCTCATACTTATGGCCACCACACGACTGATCACGCTAATCCTAATGCTTATGCTGGGGGTGGGAACATACCTCACCATTATGGTCATTACAACATGGTTCCCGCTATGAATAGTATGTATATGCCCCATACTTATGGTGGCAACCCTTACTGCAACACAGTCGGTGCTGGCCACCAGTACAACCCACCTCAATATGGTGCCCAAATCACTTATATACCTGCTTACTCTCATACGGGTTAGGTCGGAGGAGGTTATCAACCTTATGGCCATGGTCAAGCTTATGGTGCATAAGGTCCTATTGTGGCCACAATAGATCCCATGCTTAGCTAAGCACAGGAGCCCCAATTTTAATAAACGCAAAGCGTGGGTGAGTCATCTTGAAAATCTTAGATTTTGATTTTGCCTCTAAAATTCTTCACCCATGCTTTTTGTATGCTTATTTTTAAGGGTTTGATTATTTCTTCCAAAGTCAGTCTGAAAAGAGCTAAAATTTTGAGTATTTTGTTGACTGTTATCATCATCTCGAAACCCAACATTTGGAGAACCTGAAACCCGCAACCCGATAGGTGCGGGTTGCAGGACTGTTGTTTTTTTAAGTTTTGGTTTTGGTAATTCCAAAACCCACAACCCGACGGCTGTAGGTTGCAGAATCCTTCATTAATAAGACTGAGAAATAATTACCCTGAAACCCGAATCCCGCAATGGCGGCATTCGGATTTCAGGATTGTGTTTTTTTTGTTTATTCACTGTGTGCTCCCGAAACCCGCAACACGTAATTTTGGGATGCGGCTTTCGGGATGGTTATGTTGCTTCACAGTTTAATGTTTCTGAAGCCCACCACCCACATAGTCAGTTTTCGGCATTTGGGATCCTTTTTTAATTCCATTTTTTTTGCATCTCGCAACCCGCAAATCCGTACTTTCAGGTTTTGGCTTGTGGGATCTTTGAATAAGAACTTTATGAAAATTTTTGAACCCGATTCTGAATCCTGTTTCGGTTAATCTCAGTTGTCCATCTATTGTGGTTTCACAGTCATGTTGATTGTGGGCAGTCAGTTAAGTCAAGCTTCTCCATTTTCTCTTTTGAAAGCTGGTTCTGCCAAATTATCATTTTTCTGTGTAATTCATGATAGCAGACGCTAATACAAGTCTATTAGTTACTTCATGATTGGACTCCATCTCTCCGCCTTAAGTTCGCCATGTCTAGACTCGAGCTTTGACATCTTGTCATTTTTGTTCCACCTCTTAATGATCGGATTTGTTATGTGTGAAGAATTGATAGCCCGTGTACTGAAACTCCTAGTCGAGACCTTTTTGCACATCAACTTTGTCACAATAACCTTCATCTCCATTATTAATCACCAGTCATAATTATTGATGGGATATTGTTTGTAACGATGTGATCGTAAAGGTAATTCAAAATCATGCAAGTAGTAATTGAACTCATACTTCGCACAAGCTTTGATCCGACTGGCACATACCTCGGATATTTTTATTATAATTGAAGTAATTATAATGGATTTCCTAGATAAGTTTAATCATTGCAAATTGGCCCTCTAAATTTACATCACCCGGCTTGTTGGCCTTAAAATGGCAATTAACATAAAAACTCCAGACTGTCCATTGCCTTCTAAAAGAGGAAATACTCTGTGCAACATTTCTTTTTACATCCTTTTATCTAAAACTTATTTAGAATGAGTAATATCCATGCAGGTGGTGAATCTTTTGATGTCCATGCTAACGATAAAGAGCTCTACCCCTTGTTATATCAAGAAATGTTGTCACCACCATTTGATGCAGATGTTCCTGATCTTAGCAGCGGTAGCAGTGAAGAGGACTTTAAAACGTTGTCTGCCTACATGCAAAAATCTATGGAGAAAAAGAAGAAAGTTCCGGAAGAACCATCTAATCTTGATGACGATGTCATACAAGATTTTATAATAAATCAAGAATCTGATATCCCGCCGTTTCTTCCTGAAGTAGATCCTGAAATGGATTTCTCTATTTTTTGACAGTGGGTTCCCCAACCCTGAATGTCCTACAGCAGATGCTTTGCATGCCACACCACCTGTCGAAGATAGTGATCCATTTGTGATTGAATTTTTATGGTGCCACGAGACCTTATCTGATTAAAGAACAAGTCCTTCTTTTGTGAAAGGTGGTGGAAAATCTTTTAAGCGTAAAAATAGCAAGGTTTCTTGGATCGATGGTTAGATCCGATTTTGTAATCCCTATTTTGTAGAATTTCTCCTTTTGGAACTCTTATGTAAATTTAGTATATAAGGAGGAATGTTTCCCTTAGTAAAGGGTTGGGAATTTTGGAATTGCAATTCAGCAGGAGTTTGGACTGAAGATACTCTGCTTATCAGAGTCATTGTAATTTTTGTACAAGACTTCTCTATTCAGGAAAGTTATTTTTTAATCCACCTTCTATCGTTCTTCAAATTTCTTTGGGAATTGCTGAATTAATGTTTCAAATTTGTCATTGGTTATTGTGTTTAATCTTTTGCAGGACATTCATTAATGCATAAGATCTCTCATATTGATTTCTCTATATGTTTGAATTATGCTCAAAATTGTTCTATTGAATTTCTTTAATTGAACGTTTTCACTTTTATATTTCTATAAATGATTCGATGCAAACAAACATGTATAATCAAATGTTAATTTTTCAATTAACACAATGATTACAAATCAGATATTTGAATAGGCTTAAACACTTTCAAGAATTGTCAATTAATTTTCATTAATTGATAATGCTTTAAATTAACAAGTAAATAACAAGAAGACATTTCTGTTCAAGGAACTTACTACTTGTTCATCACACTTCCATTCTGATCAGCACGATATCGACTTTTCCTTTTAGGTTAGATCTGATTTAGAATAGGTTCTTTCCTTAGTTAGGTTAAGTTAGGTTTGTTAACCAGCTTTCATACTTTGTTTTCCTTCATAGGAAAACCGATCTTTCAAGATCAAATCTTTTACTCATAGAGTGTCAGCAGAGGCCAAATATCCGTGGGTGATTACCACACCAAACAGCTCGAGGATAGAATTTCCCTTGAGCAAGGTCTTTCAAAGCCTTTGGCTGGGTTTTCATCCCCTGTTGTGTGCCTTGGACCCATTCCAACACTTTGCACTTACCCTGCACCCCCGAGGCATCAACAAATGGCGCTAGAAGGAGGGTGACTAGTAAAACATGCCTAAGCAAACTACTAATAAACCTCCTCCAGCAAGTACTTCAATGGTTCAAACCAGAAGGAAGACTAGGGATTCAACATCTGAACAACCAACTGATTCACGACCTACAGTTCTCCCTGTTACATCCACGCAACCTACAGCTATACCTTTCACACCTGTGATACAACAGGAGAACAGAGGAGATATCATTTTCACATCACCTACAAGAGGGCCCATCTCATTAGAGCAGATATTGAAAACATCTTCCGATAGGGTCTGAAGAGCAGAACAACGACTTGCCGATCAAAGACGATGTTGTCTGGCAGCCTTAAACTTAGAAAATATTCTACAGACTGGTGGTCGAGAAGATCAACAAATTCCCACTGCAAAGACTAGTGACCTATAGGTTCAGTATGCCACTGATCTAAACACACAGGATCAACACATAGTCGATCAACAACCTGAAAACCAAGAATTGATTCATCGACCGGATTCTCCTGAATATAACCGTGAGACCACTCACACAGCAACACAAGGTCAGCCAAATCTTGGAGCCGGTGGTCCACCACCGTCCCCTCCTTCATCTTCATCATCTTCCTCAGACGAAGAGAATTCTTCTAGTTCATCATCTGAAGAAGAAGAATAAGAGCCTCCAATGGCTGGAGAAGGTCAAAACAGACCTTGGCTTGACCAAGGTGTAGTTTTCATATTAGGTGATCAACATAGATTACCAAAGAATCCTGAGAAATGGCTTCCTAAATACAACCTTGATGATAAGATACTTGCACTGGATCACATAAAATCTTTCATGCAGGCAATCGGGCTTAGAAGCGTGGTACATGAGGATGTAGTATGCAGACTCTTTCCATACACTTTTGAGGGTAGAGCAACCACTTGGTATTTTGCTTTACCAGCACAATCTATAACTTCCTGGGATGAGTTCGAGAAACATTTTACCTAGAAATTTGGGGATGACAAAACACCGCAAGATCTTGTCTGAAAGTTATCCTCCATGAAAATCAAAGGAAAATAAAGAGTAAAAGACATTAACCAAAGGTTTTCGTATCTCAAAAACAGAATTCCTACCAATCTTCTTTCTGATGAAGAATTGTTGGTGGCTTATTATGAAAAGGGTCTGCCTCCCCGTATTGCAATATTGGTCAAAAGGGCACAGAAGGGTACCCTACTGGAAGCATTTGATGAAGCAATTCAAGTCGAGAAGGACATCTTTTGTCTGGAAGATAACCTTGAAACTTCAGAAGGACAACCTTCCACTTCCAGGAAGAAAATTGATGCCCCTAAACCCACAGTTTAGAACAAGGATCCATTTGATATGACTGAGATGAAAAAATTCCTTCAGAAGATGTCAAATGAGATGGTGGATTTGAGGAAGAACACTAATGATAATCAGAATCAGAATAGAGGTTTTGTAAGGCTACCGTTTAGGAGACCTTACCAGCCTCCACAAAATCCACCACCACCAAATCTGGCAGATGCACTCACAAACGATGAACTCTTTTCTATTTTTAGAGCATTGGCAGCAGAATCTCAAGTCACCCCTGACACTTCCAATGATCAGACTACCCTGGATCCTCCACTACCTGAAGAAGAAGCAGAAGATGATCCACAGGTCGATGTTGTGGGTTGCTTTTTGGAGCTTCCTATGTGTGAAGAAGAAGAAGAACCTGAGGCAGTGTTTAACACACCAAATCCTTATAATACAAGGTCAAAACCATAACCACCTCAAGAACCTTCATCTTCTCCCCCGGTTCTCACAACTAACAAGACTGTCCCACAGAAGGATACACTCCTCTCTCAAATGGAGTACAACTTGGTTGAAGACTTAAAAAGAGTCAAAGCAAACATCTCTCTGTTTGAGCTACTCAAGATTCCTGTTATGAGGGATTCTTTACCTAAAACATGATAGTCAAACAATCTAGAGAGTCACAGAATAATAATCTAGACTCTGTCACTAAAACTGATGATAAAAAACCAACAAGTAAGAGAACTCCTCCTTTCTTGCTTACTTTTGATATTTTAAACCGGAATGTATACAACTGCATGATAGATTTAGGAGCATCATCAAATGTGATGCCCCTCTTTGTTTGCATAAAATCGAATGCAATGTGGGAACCCTATCCAACCCAGATTGTGAAACTTGACATATCCAAAGTTAGAGTGGTTTGCAAATTGAGAAATGTTCTGCTCACACTATCATCTGATCCCAGGATCCATCAGATAGTTGACATTGTGATAGCTGACATCCCAGAATCCTACGGGATGTGGTTAAGCAGGGACTGGTCAGAAAAAATTAAAGGTTACTTTGCAACCAATTGGTCCCATTTACGGTTTCCTTACAATGGTCAACCAAATAAAATTAAGATCAACAGAGAACCTTTTATGAAACAGACAGTTACTGATCTTAATGATTCAAGTGAACTTGCTGGTTATCTCACCTCTCGTGTAGAGCAATTTACATTCGATACCTTTTTCGATGAATTCCTAGCTAATGCCTCACTAGAAGAAAGACTTCAAAATGAATCACATATCACTCAGGTTACTTCTATACCCTTTTCTGGTGAAATTCTGCATAATGTATATAATGTGAATACGAATTTTAGATTAGACCCTGTCTCATCGACCTTAGTTTTCGATGGCTCCAAGTCTGTTAGGAATTATGATCCAAAATGTAATAAATAGAATTTTAGTTTAATAAATGTAAAAGGGCATCTACACACTCACGTGAGTATGTGAGGTTTCCCTTAGTTAGTTTTGGTAACGGTAAATTAGTTGTTACTCTTTGGATATTTAAATCCATCGAGTTTTCCATGTGAGGTAATCTTTCGGGATTTAGCCCTCACATCTCTGTGATGTAATTATTTTCCTTCTTCATTAATAAAATTATGTGTCTGAGGACACTTTGTCAAAGTGGTATCAGAGCACGCGGTTGAAGCTTGGTCTGGTTGGAACCTGGTTGGAAGGTGCTAAAGGTTGTTTGAAGAAGGTGACTTTCAAGGTTTTGGAATAGCGAAATTTTAACCGTAAGTTAATGCTTCCTATTCTTTTGGGCTAAAAAGAATCTCTGCAGAAATTTTTTTTATAGACTCAGTTTTTTTTTTTACTTGGAGAGAGTAAAATATTATTATTTTTTTAAGGCAAGGTTATTTAAAAATTTTGTGGAAGAGAATTTTTTACAAAAAGGAAGAGACGTATAATTTCTTATTTAAAATAAAAAAAAATCATTCTTATTGTGCTCAGACACTGAGAGAGATAGCATAGCCAGTGTTGGGATAGAGATGTCTGGATCAGCATAGAAGAAGAGAGCAAAACCACGTTGAAGAGAGAAAACCAGCAGCCATTGAAAAGAAAAAACGGTGTTGGGATAGAGATGTCTAGATCAACATAGAAGAAGAGAGCAAAACCAGCGTTGAAGAGAGAAAACCAGCAGCCATTGAAAAGAAAAGAAAAAACAGCTTTGAAGAGAGAAAAGCAATGTTGAAAAGAACCAGCAAAACTCCAGCGTAGAAATGATGGTATCTCCAGGCGAACATGGTTTCAACTCGTAGCGTCGGAAGACTTTAGTGAAGAGTTGGTGACATGTAGGGCATGGAGTCTTCTCATTTGTCATGCTGGTAGCGCAAGTGATGCAGATGGGGTCTAAATGCTTACAATAGGATGCGTACAGATCCTTGCCATTCTCGCATTGCATGCACTTGGCGTTTGGGGTCTAAATGCTTACAATAGGATGCGTACAGATCCTTGCCGTTCTCGCATTGCATGCACTTGGCGTTTTCCTTGGCGTACTCCATGTATACGACAACAAACCGCAGAACAGAAATGAAGAAGAATTATAACGCTCGGCTTTGAATTTGAATCTGGATTGCTTCCTCCGACCCTCTCACAATCTTGTATAATTTTTTCACTTTTCATTTAATTCAATATTTATGTAATATTTTGAAAAGTGAATAAGTTGTTTTGGAGAGATAAGGTATTTTATTATTCATTTTTATTTTTGGTGATTTTTTATATTAAGAAGAAAAAGGTGGAGAAATAAACTTAAAAAAAAAAAGTTATTTTTGAAGTTGATGAGACTGGATCTTGTGACCTCCCACTCAACAATATTGTATCTCTCCAATTCACTTATAAAGATTTGTTATTTTTTGGAGTGATAAGGTGTAATTTTTTTATTGGGCATTGGAGTAATAAGGAGCATTGTTGGTGTCATAAGGAGTACTTGTATTTTCACTCAAGGTTTGATTAGAGCAAAGTAAAGCTCTATCAAATTCTTTTCTTGAGGCTTCAAGTGGGTCAAGGCCAAGCCCCTGTAGCTTTCTTTTGCATGGTGTGTGGTGTTTCTTGCAACATTTCTTTCATGGTGACTCTTTTTGATGAGTAATTTTCTTTTCATGTTGGTGGTGATATTTTTGCATAAAATCTTCCATTGGTGATATAAGGTGATTGTTTACTTATTCTGGTGACATAAGGTGCTTTCTTTTTTTAATTCTTGGAGCTATAAGATTTGCATAATACACATCTTCTGGAGTTATAAGGTGTTTATTATTTTTTTTACAATTTCTAAAGTTATAAGTCTTTTTAATGAATCTGACAAGTTGGAAGGATCAAAAAATTATAAAGTTTGGAGTCGTCATATTCAAAGCACTCTTATTTACAATGAATTGTGGAAGGGTGTCTGTAATGCTCAGCTTACTAAACCGACTAATCCTGATCAGCTTGCAAAGTGGGAACTAAAAGATGAAAAGGCCTTAGCATTGATTCACAGTACTATTTCTGATGATATTTATGTGCATATTGAAAATAGTTCTAATGCATGGTCAGCTTGGAAGACATTGAAAGATTTATTTGATTCTCATAGTGAAGCTAAGAAAATTGATCTTCAATTGATGTTGTTTCAACAAAAATTGTCTTCAGGAGGTGATGTCATGGAGTACATTTCTAGATAAAAAAATATCAAACAAGAAATTTCAAGAGCTGGTTTTGGTAAAATTGAGGACAGCATGATGGTGACCATTTTGATCGCAGGATTGCCTGAGACATATAAGCATTTTTTGGAAACTTTACAAATTACAAATAAATTGGATAAAATTTCTTTTGATGCACTAAGTGAATTATTTGCCACGCATGAAAAAAATTTTGGTAAAACAAAGCAAGCAGGAGAAGATGTTTTGGTTGCAAGTACTATCAAACGGTCTCCAGGTAATCATCAAAAAGGCAATGATCAGAAAGATTTTCAAAATTCAAATAGAGGTCGTGGTTAGGGTTTTGGAAGAGGAAGAGGCCGCGGAAGAGTAAGAGGAAGAAATCAAGGAAGAGGTTCTAAAGAATTTGAAAGTACACAGTCACAGTTTTCTGGAAGAGGAAGAGGTTCAGGAAACCAACAGGTCTCTGGAAGAGGAAGAGCTAATAAACAGGTCACATGTTTTCGTTGTAATAGACTAGGACATTATGCTTCAGACTGTAGAGTTTCATTTGAAAAAATTCTAAAAGAAAGAGAATCTAAAGAATCTTCATCAGCGGCACATTATGCTCATGCATACGATAGTGAAAATTGTGAATATGTCTTTATAGCACTTGGACAATCAGAATCAATGGATTTTGTTCAAGTTCATCAGTTGGAATCAGTGGATTTTGTTCAGTCTTCTTATTGTTTCAAAAATGATTTTGAAGATGCAAGGGATTAAAAGACAGTTGACCAATTTTTATACTCCACAGCAAAATGGAGTATCAAAAAGGATGAATCAGACTTTATTGGGCATGGCTAGAGCAATGTTATTTTTCAAAGGGTTGAAATCATGTTATTGGGCAGAAGCAGTTCATACAACAGTTTATTTGAGGAATAGATCTCCTTCATCATCACTTGATAGAACAATTGCTTTTGAGGCTTGGTATGGATTCAAACCTATGGTCAAACATTTGAGAGTTTTTTGGTTCAGTTTGTTATGCACTTGTCCCAAAATAAAAACGAAAGAAGTTAGAGTCTAGAAGTGTTAAGTGCATGTTGATTGGTTATTCTAATGAGAAAAAGGGGTATAGGATTTTGTCAGATGGAAAGTTTATTGTCAGCAGGGATGTGATTTTTGATGAAACTGAAAGTTTAAGTGTATAAGAGGTTGAAAAACAACTTAGTCACTTAGAGGAAAAAGTAACTAAGGAACAATTAAGGATGCAACACTTAAATAAGACAAGGAATGAACAATGGTTTGATCTCACTTCAGAAGTACAGGATGATGAACAGGTTGAAGACACCTTGGAACAGGTTGAAGATACTTTGAATTCTTCACAAGTTAACTTGGATAATTCAAATCAACTTAACATTGAAAAGAAGAAACCAAAATGGGCAACTAAGTTACTTCAGGATGTTAAGTCTGATGAAAAAGGCAAAACAGGTACAAGGAGTTCTAATACGGGTTCAGAAAATTTTGCTCTTTCAGTTGTTGAACCAACTACTTTTAATGAAGCAGTTGAGTATGATGAATGGAAAATGGCCATGCAAAGTGAGTATGATGCAGTAATGAAGAATCAGACTTGGAAAATGGTTGATTGTCCACATGATGTTAAACCCATTGGTTGTAAGTGGGTTTACATAATTAATTACAAAGCAAATGGAGATATTGATAAATATAAGGCAAGATTGGTGGCAAAGGGTTTTGCTCAGAAAGAAGGGATTGATTATGAAGAAACTTTTGCTCCAATAGCAAAATGGAATACTATCAGGATTGTGATAGCTTTAGCTGCACAAAATGGATGGAAAGTGCATCAAATGGATGTAAAAAGTGCATTTCTAAACGGTGATCTACAAGAGGATGTTTATATGACTCAACCTCCTGGTTTTGAGGTTCCAGGGAAAGAAAATCAAGTTTGTAAACTAGTTAAGGCATTGTATGGATTGAAACAGGCTCCCAGAGCTTGGTATGCAAAAATGGATGCCTACCTACAGAAAGTTGGTTTTCTTCGTAGTGAGTCAGATGATACTTTGTATGTTCGAATCTAGAAAAAAAACTTAGTCATCTTGGTTATGTATGTTGATGATTTTCTCATAACAGGTAACAATAATGATCATATATTTCAGGTTAAGAAAGAACTTCAAACATGTTTTGAAATGACAGACTTGGGTTTACTTCATTACTATCTTGGAGTTGAAGTAAAGCAGCAGGAAGGAAGTATATTTATTTCTCAAGCTAAGTACATATCTGGATTATTGAAGAAGTTTGGAATGGAGGAATGTAAACCAACGATTACTCCCATGGAGCAAAATTTAAAACTTTCTAAGTTTGAAGGGGGGGAACTTGTAAATTGTACTGGATATAGACAGTTAATTGGATGTTTCATTTACTTGATGAATACTCGTCCTGGTCTATCTTATGCAGTTAGCATACTTTCTAGATATATGCAGGAACCTAGAGAAAGTCATTGGAATGCAGCAAAAACGGTGTTAAGGTATCTTCAAGGAACAAAGGATTTTGGACTTGAGTTTAAAAGAAACAAAAATTTCAAGCTTGTTGGCTATTCAGATGCGGATTTTGCTAGAGATGTTGATGACAGGGCATCTACTTCAGGTTACTTAATGAATATGGGATCAGCTGCAGTGGCATGGAGTTGTAAAAAGCAAGATACAATTGCAAATTCTACAGCAGAAGCAGAATATATTTCAGCTTTGGAAGCTGCTTGTGAGATAGTTTGGTTAAGAAGGATTTTGAAAGACCTCAAAGTTGATCAGAAAGAAGCAACTTCATTATTTATTGATAATCAGTCAGCAATCAAGTTAGCCAAAAATCCTGTTTTTCATTCAAAAACTAAGCATGTGGATACTAAGTATCATTACATTCGGGCTCTCGTCGTCAAACAAATCATCAAGCCAAAGTATTGTCCATCAGAAGATCAAACTGCAGATATTTTTACAAAATCTCTTGGAAGGGTCAAATTTGATAAGTTTAGAAATGAACTTGGTATTTGTTCAAAAGAATTTTTGGATCAAAGGGGGGATTGTTAGGAATTATGATCCAAAATGTAATAAATAGAAGTTTAGTTTAATAAATGTAAAAGGGCATCTACACACTCACGTGATTATGTGAGGTGTCCCTTAGTAAGTTTTGGTAACGGTAAATTAGTTGTTACTCTTTGGATATTTAAATCCATCGAGTTTTCCATGTGATGTAATCTTTCGGGATTTAGCCCTCACATCTTTGTGATGTAATTATTTTCCTTCTTCATTAATAAAATTATGTGTCTGAGGACACTTTTCAAAGTGGTATCAGAGCACGCGGTTGAAGCTTGGTCTGGCTGAAACCTGGTTGGAAGGTGCTAAAGGTTGTTTGAAGAAGGTGACTTTCAAGGTTTTGGAATAGCGAAATTTTAACCGTAAGTTAATGCTTCCTATTCTTTTGGGCTAAAAAGAATCTCTGCAGAAATTTTTTTTTATAGACTCAGTTTTTTTTTTTACTTGGAGAGAGTAAAATATTATTATTTTTTTAAGGCAAGGTTATTTAAAAATTTTGTGGAAGAGAATTTTTTACAAAAAGGAAGAGACGTATAAGTTCTTATTTAAAAAAAATAAAAAATCATTCTTATTGTTCTCACTCACTGAGAGAGATAGCATAGCCGGTGTTGGGATAGAGATGTCTGGATCAGCATAGAAGAAGAGAGCAAAACCAGCGTTGAAGAGAGAAAACCAGCAGCCATTGAAAAGAAAAAACGGTGTTGGGATAGAGATGTCTAGATCAGCATAGAAGAAGAGAGCAAAACCAGCGTTGAAGAGAGAAAACCAGCAGCCATTGAAAAGAAAAAAAAAACAGCTTTGAAGAGAGAAAAGCAATGTTGAAAAGAACCAGCAAAACTCCAGCGTAGAAATGATGGTACCTCCAGGCGAACATGGTTTCAACTCGTAGCACCGGAAGACTTTAGTGAAGAGTTGGTGACATGTAGGGCATGGAGTCTTCTCCTTTGTCATGCTGGTAGCGCAAGTGATGCAGATGGGGTCTAAATGCTTACAATAGGATGCGTACAGATCCTTGCCGTTCTCGCATTGCATGCACTTGGCGTTTGGGTTCTAAATGCTTACAATAGGATGCATATAGATCCTTTCCGTTCTCGCATTGCATGCACTTGGCGTTTTCCTTGGCGTACTCCATGTATAGCTTTCTTTTGCATGCTGTGTGGTGTTTCTTGCAGCATTTCTTTCATGGTGACTCTTTTTGATGAGTAATTTTCTTTTCATGTTGGTGGTGATATTTTTGCATAAAATCTTCCATTGGTGATATAAGGTGATTGTTTACTTATTCTGGTGACATAAGGTGCTTTCTTTTTTTAATTCTTGGAGCTATAAGATTTGCATAATACACATCTTCTGGAGTTATAAGGTGTTTATTATTTTTTTTACAATCCCTAAAGTTATAAGTCTTTTTAATGAATCTGACAAGTTGGAAGGATCGAAAAATTATAAAGTTTGGAGTCGTCATATTCAAAGCACTCTTATTTACAATGAATTGTGGAAGGGTGTCCGTAATGCTCAGCCTACCAAACCGACTAATCCTGATCAGCTTGCAAAGTGGGAACTAAAAGATGAAAAGGCCTTAGCATTGATTCACAGTACTGTTTCTGATGATATTTATGTGCATATTGAAAATAGTTCTAATGCATGGTCAACTTGGAAGACATTGAAAGATTTATTTGATTCTCAGAGTGAAGCTAAGAAAATTGATCTTCAATTGAAGTTGTTTCAACAAAAATTGTCTTCAGGAGGTGATGTCATGGAGTACATTTCTAGATTAAAAAATATCAAACAAGAAATTTCAAGAGCTGGTTTTGGTAAAATTGAGGACAGCATGATGGTGACCATTTTGATCGCAGGATTGCTTGAGACATATAAGCATTTTTTGGAAACTTTACAAATTACAAATAAATTGGATAAAATTTCTTTTGATGCACTAAGTGAATTACTTGCCACACATGAAAAAACTTTTGGTAAAACAAAGCAAGCAGGAGAAGATGTTTTGGTTGCAAGTACTAGCAAACAGTCTCCAGGTAATCATCAAAAAGGCAATGATCAGAAAGCTTTTCAAAATTCAAATAGAGGTCGTGGTCAGGGTTTTGGAAGAGGAAGAGGCCGCGGAAGAGGAAGAGGAAGAAATCAAGGAAGAGGTTCTAAAGAATTTGAAATTACACAGTCATAGTTTTCTGGAAGAGGAAGAGGTTCAGGAAACCAACAGGTCTCTGGAAGAGGAAGAGCTAATAAACAGGTCACATTTTTTCATTGTAATAGAGTTGGACATTATGCTTCAGACTGTAGAGTTTCATTTGAAAAAATTCTAAAAGAAAGAGAATCTAAAGAATCTTCACCAGCAGCACATTATGCTCATGCAGACAATAGTGAAAATTGTGAATATGTCTTTACAGCACTTGGACAATCAGAATCAATGGATTTTGTTCAAGTTCATCAGTTGGAATCAATGAATTTTGTTCAGTCTTCTTATTGTTTCAAAAATGATTTTGAAGATGCTTGGATTATGGATACAGGGGTTACTCAGCATATGACATATAGGAAAGATTTCTTTTGGAGTTATGAAGATTGTCATTTAAATTCAATTTTTCTTGCAGATGATTCTATTCATTTACCACAAGGAAAAGGAACAGTTAAGGTTGATTTGCCTGGAATTGGAGAAAGATTGATTTCTAATGTTTGGTATGTGCCTACATTTAAGAAAAATTTGTTGTCTTTAGTTGTCATTCGCCAATTAGGACATCAAATTGTAATAGAAGATGGTATCCTTTTTGTTAATTCAACAAAGGATGCATACAAAACAGTTATGACAAGTTATGAAGACGGAAAGCTTCTTAGGATGAAGGGAACAGTCATTCCTAGATCAAAGGAACGTTTGAAGGAATTTGCAGGTTTAGTTGAAACTGATGTTTCACCTATACGATTGTGGCACATTCGTTTTGGGCACTTGAATGTTGATAGTCTTGTACAGCTTCAAAAACAAGGAATGATAAAGGGGTTGCCTACTTTTCGGAAGGAAAATGCAAAGTGTGAAGCTTTCATTTATGGCAAACAGAGAAGGATAGCTTTTTCAAAAAGCACTTGGAGAGCAACAAGGAGATTACAGCTTGTTCATAGTGATGTTTGTGGTCCTTTGGAAACTTCACTTGGTGGTTGTAAATATTTTTTGTTGTTTATTGATGATTTTAGCACAATGGTTTGGGTGTATTGTTTGAAGGAAAAATCAGAAGTGTTTGAAAAGTTTCAGTCATTTCAAAATTTGGTTGAAACAGCAACAAAGGAAAAGATTGCTCCTTTGAGAACTGATAATGGTGGTGAGTTTACATCAAATCATTTTTTGACTTATTGTCAGGAAAAAGGGATTAAAAGACAGTTGACCAATTTTTATACTCCACAGCAAAATGGAGTATCAGAAAGGATGAATCAGACTTTATTGGGCATGGCTAGAGCAATGTTATTTTTCAAAGGGTTGAAATCATGTTATTGGGCAGAAGCAGTTCATACAACAGTTTATTTGAGGAATAGATCTCCTTCATCATCACTTGATGGAATAACTCATTTTGAGGCTTGGTATGGATTCAAACCTATGGTCAAACATTTGAGAGTTTTTTGGTTCAGTTTGTTATGCACTTGTCCCAAAAGAAAAACGAAAGAAGTTAGAGTCTAGAAGTGTTAAGTGCATGTTGATTGGTTATTCTAATGAGAAAAAGGGGTATAGGCTTTTGTCAGATGGAAAGTTTATTGTCAGCAGGGGTGTGATTTTTGATGAAACTGAAAGTTTAAGTGGAGAAGAGGTCGAAAAACAACTTAGTCACTTAGAGGAAAAAGTAACTAAGGAACAATTAAGGATGCAACACTTAAATAAGACAAGGAATGAACAATGGTTTGATCTCACTTCAGAAGTACAGGATGATGAACAGGTTGAAGACACCTTGGAACAGGTTGAAGATACTTTGAATTCTTCACAAGTTAACTTGGATAATTCAAATCAAGTTAACATTGAAAAGAAGAAACCAAAATGGGCAACTAAGTTACTTCAGGATGTTAAGTCTGATGAAAAAGGCAAAACAGGTACAAGGAGTTCTAATACGGGTTGAGAAAATTTTGCTCTTTCAGTTGTTGAACCAACTACTTTTAATGAAGCAGTTGAGTATGATGAATGGAAAATGGCCATGCAAAGTGAGTATGATGCAGTAATGAAGAATCAAACTTGGAAAATGGTTGATTGTCCACATGATGTTAAACCCATTGGTTGTAAGTGGGTTTACAGAATTAAGTACAAAGCAAATGGAGATATTGATAAATATAAGGCAAGATTGGTGGCAAAGGGTTTTGCTCAGAAAGAAGGGATTGATTATGAAGAAACTTTTGCTCCAGCAGCGAAATGGAATACTATCAGGATTGTGCTAGCTTTAGCTGCACAAAATGGATGGAAATTGCATCAAATGGATGTAAAAAGTGCATTTCTAAACGGTGATCTACAAGAGGATGTTTATATGACTCAACCTCCTGGTTTTGAGGTTCCAGCGAAAGAAAATCAAGTTTGTAAACTAGTTAAGGCATTGTATGGATTGAAATAGGCTCCCAGAGCTTGGTATGCAAAAATGGATGCCTACCTAGAGAAAGTTGGTTTTCTTCGTAGTGAGTCAGATGATACTTTGTATGTTCGAATCTAGGAAAACAACTTAGTCATCTTGGTTATGTATGTTGATGATTTGCTCATAACAGGTAAAAATAATGATCATATATTTTAGGTTAAGAAAGAACTTCAAACAGGTTTTGAAATGACAGACTTGGGTTTACTTCATTACTATCTTGGAGTTGAAGTAAAGCAGCAGGAAGGAAGTATATTTATTTCTCAAGCTAAGTACATATCTGGATTATTGAAGAAGTTTGGAATGGAGGAATGTAAACCAACGATTACTCCCATGGAGAAAAATTTAAAACTTTCTAAGTTTGAAGGGGGGGAACTTTTAAATTGTACTGGATATAGACAGTTAATTGGATGTTTCATTTACTTGATGAATACTCGTCCTGATCTATCTTATGCAGTTAGCATACTTTCTAGATATATGCAGGGGCCTAGAGAAATTCATTGGAATGCAGCAACAAAAGTGTTAAGGTATCTTCAAGGAACAAAGGATTTTGGACTTGAGTTTAAAAGAAATAAAAATTTCAAGCTTGTTGGCTATTCAGATGCGGATTTTTCTAGAGATGTTGATGACAGGGCATCTACTTCAGGTTACTTAATGAATATGGGATCAGCTGCAGTGGCATGGAGTTGTAAAAAGCAGGATACAATTGCAAATTCTACAGCAGAAGCATAATATATTTCAGCTTGGGAAGCTGCTTGTGAGATAGTTTGGTTAAGAAGGATTTTGCAAGACCTCAAAGTTGATCAGAAAGAAGCAACTTCATTATTTATTGATAATCAGTCAGCAATCAAGTTAGCCAAAAATCCTGTTTTTCATTCAAAAACTAAGCATGTGGATACTAAGTATCATTACATTCGGGCTCTCGTCGTCAAACAAATCATCAAGCCAAAGTATTTTCCATCAGAAGATCAAACTGCAGTTATTTTTACAAAATCTCTTGGAAGGGTCAAATTTGATAAGTTTAGAAATGAACTTGGTATTTGTTCAAAATAATTTTTGGATCAAAGGGGGGATTGTTAGGAATTATGATCCAAAATGTAATAAATAGAAGTTTAGTTTAATAAATGTAAAAGGGCATCTACACACTCACGTGATTATGTGAGCTGTCCCTTAGTTAGTTTTGGTAACGGTAAATTAGTTGTTACTCTTTGGATATTTAAATCCATCGAGTTTTCCATGTGATGTAATCTTTCGGGATTTAGCCCTCACATCTTTGTGATGTAATTATTTTCCTTCTTCATTAATAAAATTATGTGTCTGAGGACACTTTGTCAAAGTGGTATCAGTGCACGCGGTTGAAGCTTGGTCTGGTTGGAACCTGGTTGGAATGTGCTAAAGGTTGTTTGAAGAAGGTGACTTTCAAGGTTTTGGGATAGCAAAATTTTAACCGTAATTTAATGCTTCCTATTCTTTTGGGCTAAAAAGAATCTCTGCAGAATTTTTTTTTTATAGACTCAGTTTTTTTTTTACTTGGAGAGAGTAAAATATTATTATTTTTTTAAGGCAAGGTTATTTAAAAATTGTGGAAGAGAATTTTTTACAAAAAGGAAGAGACGTATAAGTTCTTATTTAAAATAAAAAAAAAATCATTCTTATTATGCTCACTCACTGAGAGAGATAGCATAGCCGATGTTGGGATAGAGATGTCTGGATCAGCATAGAAGAAGAGAGTAAAACCAACGTTGAAGAGAGAAAACCAGCAGCCATTGAAAAGAAAAAACGGTGTTGGGATAGAGATGTCTGGATCATCATAGAAGAAGAGAGCAAAACCAGCGTTGAAGAGAGAAAACCAGCAGCCATTGAAAAGAAAAGAAAAAACAGCTTTGAAGAGAGAAAAGCAATGTTGAAAAGAACCAGCAAAACTCCAGCGTAGAAATGATGGTATCTCCAGGCGAACATGGTTTCAACTCGTAGCGCCGGAAGACTTTAGTGAAGAGTTGGTGACATGTAGGGCATGGAGTCTTCTCCTTTGTCATGCTAGTAGCGCAAGTGATGCAGATGGGGTCTAAATGCTTACAATAGGATGCGTACAGATCCTTGCCGTTCTCGCATTGCATGCACTTGGCGTTTGGGGTCTAAATGCTTACAATAGGATGCATACAGAGCCTTTCCGTTCTCGCATTGCATGCACTTGGCGTTTTCCTTGGCATACTCCATGTATACGACAACAAACCGCAGAACAGAAATGAAGAAGAATTATAACGCTCGGCTTTGAATTTGAATCTGGCTTGCTTCTTCCGGCCCTCTCACAATCTTGTATAATTTTTTCACTTTTCATTTAATTCAATATTTATGTAATATTTTGAAAAGTGAATAAGTTGTTTTGGAGAGATAAGGTATTTTATTATTCATTTTTATTTTTGGATATTTTTTATATTAAGAAGAAAAAGGTGGAGAAATAAACTTAAAAAATAAAGAAGAAGTTATTTTTGAAGTTGATGAGACTGGATCTTGTGACCTCCCACTCAACAATATTGTATCTCTCCAATTCACTTATAAAGATTTGTTATTTTTTGGAGTGATAAGGTGTAATTTTTTTATTGGGCATTGGAGTAATAAGGAGCATTGTTGGTGTCATAAGGAGTACTTGTATTTTCACTCAAGGTTTGATTAGAGCAAAGTAAAGCTCTATCAAATTCTTTTCTTGAGGCTTAAAGTGGGTCAAGGCCAAGCCTTTATAGCTTTCTTTTGCATGCTGTGTGGTGTTTCTTGCAGCATTTCTTTCATGGTGACTCTTTTTGATGAGTAATTTTCTTTTCATGTTGGTGGTGATATTTTTGCATAAAATCTTCCATTGGTGATATAAGGTGATTGTTTACTTATTCTGGTGACATAAGGTGCTTTCTTTTTTTAATTCTTGGAGCTATAAGATTTGCATAATACACATCTTCTGGAGTTATAAGGTGTTTATTATTTTTTTTACAATGCCTAAAGTTATAAGTCTTTTTAATGAATCTGACAAGTTGGAAGGATCGAAAAATTATAAAGTTTGGAGTCGTCATATTCAAAGCACTCTTATTTACAATGAATTGTGGAAGGGTGTCCGTAATGCTCAGCCTACCAAACCGACTAATCCTGATCAGCTTGCAAAGTGGGAACTAAAAGATGAA